>CM031239.1:295062636-295681386 GCA_018340775.1 Taxus wallichiana var. yunnanensis | reverse complement strand
CTTATCAAATGAATGCAAAACTTATATCAAGATTCTTTTGTTGATGGGAGTCACCATGGAAACAATGTATACGATAAATATATAGAGGATCCATCCAACGTGGGTATATCGAGTAAGAGGGATGAATACATGACAAGAAAGGATGTGGTGAATGCATGGAAAATAGTTCACTGCAGAATGTCTCAAAAGCACAACGATAATGCCATGAGTGTGAACTTATGGCATGTGGAGGAAAGAGACAATTTTTTCTATTATCAACGTCCAAATGGATCCTTTGTACCATTCATTATGGGGTAGCAAACATTGTGGCTATGTGAGAGAATGGTTCAACATTCACACAATTCCATAATCTCCATGGACTCGACGTTTGCTATGAAAAAATATGGCGTAAGTAATTGGAATGAATTTTTAAATGATGTGTAATTTATGTATCATTAATAATGTTCCCTTTCTATTATATTGAACCCATATTACCATTTGATTTCATATTCCTTGTAGTACCAATTATACACATTACTTGTTTTTGACAAGAAAGAGGCTAGGGTGCCTGTAGCATGGGCCATTTCTTCAAGGAATAAAATTGAATACATTTACGGTGGTTGGCGAAAGTCTAGAAATGAGGAAAACACCTTCGTGTTGATTGGCAAATCAATGCATTCATTGCAAATGATGCATTGGCTGAAATCCAAGCCATCAAGTGTGTTTTTGGTTGTTGTGTAGTGTTATGCCTATGGCATGTGCGCAAGGCATGGTTGAAAAATGTGCACAAGTATTGTAGCAAGGAGTCCAAGTGGAAGATTTTCGAGAGACTAGGTACCATCATGTATGGTTCCGAAATGCATCAGAAGCACACATTTCAAATCATTCAAGACATATTTAATGAATTCAAAGAGGAAGCAATGAAGAACATGTTCATGAGTACGATCCTTTGTGTGTTTCCTTATTAATTACCATCAATTATAATTCTTGGTTTACAGTGTCATTGATTTTCAATCCATGTCACTTGATAACTATGTGGGAAACAAATTTTAGAAACTTCTCCCATGAAAATCAAGAAAAAATGCATCCATCGAGTCCTACCATTATTTTTTGAAGACTAGATACTTGTGTGATAGACAAAAATGTACTTTCCAGATGGACTATTTGTTCTACACACTTGTGTACAAGGTGGAGCCATTTTACAAACATAAGAGGAAGTTGTAAAAATATGGCTTTTTGACCAATTTTAAAAAATAAAGACAACTATTGATAGTGGTTGAGAGAGCAAAGAGTATTCCTGATACAGATTACCTTGCAATTACACCTGATTACAATCAATTATGGGTGAGGAGCCAAACAACTAGAAGCACATGGTATTTGGTAAGGCAATGTGGAGCCTTGGATGTATGTGAATGTGCTTGGGCTATCAAAGGAAACACATGTAAGCACGTGTTGAAGGCATTGGATTTTTGCAAGCAATATGTGTCGATGTCATCATATCAAGCACCAGTGACAGGTAATTCAATTCCATCATATGTTACCAATGTAGATTGCTAAGCATAAGTCATAACGAAATAAGCATCGTGTTGAAATTATTTTCATTTCACGTGTAGGAGCCAATACTTATGTGGAGACAAGCAGGGTAAATGAAGACACATTCCATGATGGCCCCTCCTCACCATATCTAGCAGTAGAAGTGGAAGGTAATTCAATGTCATCGTATGTGGCAAGTAGTGATATAGATTGATAAGCATAAGTTGTAACGAAAAAATCATCCTGTTGAATTTTTTTTCCTTTCACGTGTAAGAGCTAGTACTTATGCTGAGACAAGCACGATAAATGAAGACACGTTAGACAACCCCTCCTCATTGTATTCGATGAGCAAGTGGAAGATAATTCAATGTCATCATATGTGGAAAGTAGTGATATAGATTTCTAAGCATAAGTTGTAAAAAAAAAAGCATCGTGTTGAAATTTTTTTCATTTCTCGTGCAACAACCAAGACTACATGCAGACAAACACGGTAAATGATGGCATGTTATGGAATGGCCCCTCCTCACCACCTCAATATTCACTAATAATTGATGGTTAGTTTTTAATGCCTTCAATCAATTAATTGATGCCAATGATAATGTTCATCATGTATATTTATGATTAGGTGACATTGTGTATTCATGTGTACAATGATATTGAAAAACCTAGTGTATAAATAAATAACTTTCTATAATGTCTTATATGTCACATGCACTCCTAAAATAGTTGGGGCTGGTGGTTTGATGATAGAAAGTGATTCAAATTATATGGAACACACATCCAAAGAATTCTTGAAGTCAGTCTTGAATACATGGGATTGAGTACATATGAACAAAAAACATTCTTTCAATGTTTTCAAAGGTCTAGGGGTGACCAAAGCAAAAAATATGTTGGATGTTTCTTTCAAAGGATATGTCAATGAGATAGCCACCACCCACATGCATCCATGGTTTAGTGTAAGTAAAAACACCACCGCAGTGTGACTAAGAGGCCAATCATTGTAGAAGATTTGAAAAATTGTGCTGAAGACTATGAATGCTTCCAATTTCCCGACGGAAATCGTGCAAAGAGGAGAGAAACCACACAAATGGAACCTACAAGTTAAAACATTGAATTATTGGTGTGATTGTGAATTCACAAGAAATTTTAATTATGGAGGTGAAGACTAACATATTGATCATTTATTTTGTAGGTGGTTCAAATGCAGATGAAACATATCCCCGCTGCCACTTATCTTTCAACAATTTAACGTCTGCGGAAGGTGTTGCAGATGCAACGGATATGCAGAGAGATGTATCTTACGGAATGATCAAGTTGAGATTTGGAAAGTAAATGGCATGTTGAGTGGGCTTATATTAGAATTGTAAACATTTAAAATTCATTTATATTCAAGATTGTAGATTGTGTATATTTAAAATACATAATAGATTATAGATTGTAAACAACTCGACCTACTCTTTGATTGTTTTTAAAGTATTTTAAAAAATTTCTTGTTGGTGTTAGCCAACGTAGAACCACTCATGTAATATATGGATAGTAGAAAATATTTTGACAAATAGAAATTTGATGTAATTATGATGAAATGATGTAATCAATAGTAACAAATTATCATGTCAAATTTTTATTGCTACTATCAAAGTGCTGAAAAATAAACCTTTTCAACACTATAAAAAATGAACCATTATTTTCCACAAGGTACAAACCATGATTTTGTTCCACCTTTATGTAATAATGTAAATAAAATCAAGTAATTATCAGGTGGACAAGGGTTGAATTTTTTCAAAGTGCTGAAAAATAGAGTTTGTTTTTCAACACATTGAAAAACACACTGTTTTTTCAACACTTCGAAAAATGTAATTCGGTTTATAACAAGGTGAAACCCATGGTGCATTTCCTCCTTGTTGTAATGATGCAATCCACATAAAATAATTATCATGTGGAGAAGAGTTGGTTTTTCCAAAGCAATGAAAAAATAGATAGTGTTTTTCAACACTTTGAAAAATGCAATTTGGTTTATAACAAGGTGGAACCCATGATGAATTTCCTCCTTGTTGTAACAATGCAATCCACATCAAATATTTATTAGGTGGAGAAGAGTTGCATTTTTTTCAAGTGCTGAAAAACATATTATGTTTTTCAACACGTTGAAAAATGCACGGTGTTTTTCAAAGACTTTGAAAATCGCAATTCGATTTATAACTAGGTGCAACCTACAATGAATTTCCTCCTTTTTTTAACAATGCAATCCACATAAAATAATTATTAGCTGGATAAGGGTTGATTTTTTTCAAAGTACTAAAAAATAGAGTGTGTTTTTCGATATGTTGAAAATACACAATGCTTTTCAAGACTTTGAAAAACCCAATTTGGATTATAACAAGGTGCAATCCGTGATGCATTTACTCTTTGTTGTAATGATGCAATTCACATCAAATAATTATCAGGTGGATAAGGTTGCATTTTTTCAAAGTCCTGAAAAACATAATGTGTTATTCGACATGTTGAAAAATGCAGAGTGTTTTTTAGTACTTTGAAAAACACAATTTAGTTTATAATAAGGTGCAACCCACGATGAATTTCCTCCTTTTTTAATGATGTAATCCACATGAAATAATTATCATGTGGACAAGGGTTGAATTTTTTCAAAGTGCTAGAAAATAGATTGTGTTTTTCGACAAGTTGAAAAACACACAGTGTTTTTCAACACTTTGAAAAATGTAATTCGGTTCTCCAAAAGGTGCAACCCGCAATGTTTTTCCTCCTTTTTGTAATGATGTAATCCACATAAAATAATTATTAGGTGGAGAAGATTTAGTTTTTCCAAATAAATTAAAAAGTAGAGTAAGTTTTAAGACACGTTGAAAAACACACTGTGTTTTTCAACACTTTGAAAAATACAATTCGGTTCACCAAAAGTTACAACCCATGGTTCATTTCCTCCTTTTTGGAAACATGCAATCCCATTAATATGTATCAGGTGGAGAAGAGTTGGTTTTTCCAAATCGATTAAAAAATAGAGCCCGTTTTAAGACACGTTGAAAAACACGCGGTGTTTTTTAGCACTTTAAAAACGTAATTTGGTTCTCAAAAAGGTGCAACCCACAATGAATTTCCTCCTTTTTGTAATGATGTAGTCCACACCAAAACATTATCAGGTGGAAAAGGGTAGGGTTTTCCATTCGATTAAAAAATAGAGCAAGTTTTAAGACACGTTGAAAAACACATGGTGTTTTTCAACACTTTGAAAAATGTAATTCAGTTTTCGAAAAGGTGCAGCACATGATGTTTTTCCTCCTTGTTATAACGATGAAATCCACATCAAATAATTATCAGCTGGAGAAGATTCAGTTTTTCCAAATTGATGAAAAAGTAGAGCGAGTTTTAAGACACATTGAAAAACACACAATGGTTTTCAACACTTTGAGAAACAAAATTTGGTTCACCAAAAGGTGCAACCCATGGTTCATTTCATCTTTTTGGAAACATGGAATACACATAAAATATTTATCAGGTGGACAAGGGTTGGTTTTATTGAAGTGATGAAAAAATAGAGTGAGTTTTTCGACACATTGAAAAACACAAGTGTTTTTCAACACTTTGAAAAACACAAGTGTTTTTCAACCCTTTGAAAAACACAATTTAGTTCTCAAAAATGTGCAACCCACGATGATTTTACTTCTTTTTGTAATGATTAAATCCACATAAAATAATTATCAGTGGTGAAGAGTTGGTTTTTCCAAATCGATGAAAAATAGAGCGATTTTTAAGACATGTTAAAAAACATGGTATATTTTAGCACTTTGAAAAACACAATTCAATTCTCAAAAAGGTGCAAACCATGATGTTTTTCCTCCTTTTTGTAATGATGAAATCCACATAAAATAATTATCAAGTGGATAAGAGATGGTTTTTCCAAATCGATGAAAAAATAGAGTGAGTTTTAAGACACGGTTTTTCAAAGACTTTGAAAACACAATTCGTTTACTTAAAGGTGAAACCCACAGTGCATTTCCTCCTTGTTGGAAACATGCAATCCACATAAAATATTTATCAAGTGGAAAAGGGTTGGTTTTATCTAAGCGATGAAAAAATAGAGCGAGTTTTTCAACACATTGAAAAACACACAGTTTTTCAACACTTTGAAAAATATAATTCAGTTCTCAAGAAGGTTCAACCCACGATGTTTTTCCTCCTGATTGTAACGATGCAATCAACATAAAATAATTATCAGGTGGATAAGAGTTGGTTTTTCCAAATCGATTAACAAATAGAACGAGTTTTAAGACATGTTAAAAACACACGATGTTTTTCAATAGTTTGAAAAACATAATTCGGATCTCGAAAAGGTGCAACCCACGATGATTTTCATCTTTGTTGTAACAATGCAATCCACATAAAATATTTATCAGGTGGAGAAGAGTTGGATTTTCCAAATCGATTAAAAAATCAAGCAAGTTTTAAGATACATTAAAAACATACTGTTTTTAAGAACTTTGAAAAATTTCTTCGATCCACCAAAAGGTGCAACCCACGATAAATTTTCTCCTTGTTGGAAATATGCAATCCAAATCAAAAACTTATTAGGTGGACAAGGGTTGGTTTTATCGAAGCGATGAAAAAATAGAGCGAGTTTTAAGACACGTTGAAAAACACAATGTTTTTCAACACTTTGAAAAATGTAATTTGGTTCTCCAAAAGGTGCAACCTACTATTATTTTCCTCCTTGTTGTAATAATTCAATCCACATAAAATATTTACCAATTGGATAAAATTTGGTTTTTCCAAATTGATGAAAAAATAGAGCGAATTTTAAGACATGTTGAAAAACACACGGTGTTTTTCAGCACTTTGAAAAACACAATTTGGTTCTAGAAAAGGTGCAACCCATGATGCATTTCCTCCTTGTTATAATGATGAAATCCACATCAAATACTTATCATGTGGACAAGATTTGGTTTTATCGAAGCAATGAAAAAATAGAGTGATTTTTTTGACACATTGAAAAACACACGATGTTTTTCAACACTTAAAAAATGTAATTCAGTTCTCCAAATGGTGCAACCAGTGATTCTTTTCCTCTTCGTTATAATAATGAAATCCATATAAAATATTTATCAAGTGGAGAAGAGTTGGTTTTTCCAAATTGATGAAAAAATAGAGCGAGTTTTAAGACACGTTGAAAAACACACAGTGTTTTTCAAAGACTTTGAAAAACGCAATTTGGTTCTCAGAAAACATGCAACCCACAATGAATTCCCTCCTTGTTGTAATGATACAATCCACATAAAATTCTCTTCAATTGGACAAGGGTTGGTTTTATCGAAGTAATGAAAAAATAGATTGAGTTTTTTGATACGTTGAAAAACACACGGTATTTTTAACACTGTGAAAAATGCAATTCGGTTCTCGAAAAGGTGCAAACCATGATGGTTTTCCACATTTTTGTAATGATGCAATCCACATAAAATATTTATCAGGTGGAGAAGAGTTGGTTTTTCCAAATCAATTAAAAAATAGAGCAAGTTTTAAGACACGTTGAAAAACACACGGTGTTTTTCAGCACTTTGAAAAATGTAATTTGGTTCTCCAAAAGGTGCGACCCATGATGAATTTCCTCCTTCTAATAATGATGAAATCCACATCAAATACGTATCAGGTGGAAAAGGATTGAATTTTTTGAAAATGCTGGAAAACAGTGTATTTTCGACACTTTGAAAAATGCACGGTGTTTTTCAGCACTTTGAAAAATGCAATTCATTTTATAACAAGGTGTATCCCATGAATAACTTCCTCCTTATTCTAATGATGAAATCCACATCAAATAATTATCAGGTGGATGAGGGTTGAATTTTTCAAAGTGTTGAAAAACATAGTGAGTTTTTGCACACTTTGTAAAACACATGGTGTTTTTCAGCACTTTGAAAAACGTAATTCGTTTTATAACAAGGTGCAACCCACAATGCATTTCCTCCTTATTGTAACGATGAAATCCAAATCAACTACTTATCAGGTGGAAAATGGTTAAATTTTTTGAAAGTACTGGAACATAGAGTGAGTTTTTCGACACATTGAAAAATGCACGATGTTTTTTAGCACTTTGAAAAATGCAATTTGGTTTCTAACAAGGTGCAACCCGTGATGCATTTCCTCCTTTTTTTAACAATGCAATACACATAAAATAATTATCAGGTGAATGAGGGTTGGTTTTATCGAAGCGATGAAAAAATAGAGCAAGTTTTTCAACACTTTAAAAAACATAACAGAAATGAAAAGATGAAATCATACTCTTTGTATATATAACATGAAATCGTAAGAGATATCGTTTGTAGATACAACATGCATGATTAATTTATAATCAATAGTTTCTATATGAATGTTAACAAAAACAAAATAACACAAGTTCCACTCCTTTTTATTTAAACCCATGTGTGGAGCCCATATTTCAGTGGATACAATGTGATAAAATCATAATATTAGACAAACCATTTATACATTTACACCAAATTTATAGTAACCATAGAAATACTAATTATCTCTTATAAGACTGGATGATAATAATGAATTACATTGAAATAACCAATATTATTCTTGCAAACTTCTTGAAAACCAAAACATTTTTTTGAAACGGAAAATCCTTCACATCAAATTTGTATAACACTGCAAAAAAACTATGAGAAGATGAGAAGTTAGACTTGAAGCAATGAAAAAAATTTGTAGTCTTAATGAATGGTAACACACATTTAAACTAAGATCAAACCATTCATCAATATATGCACAAGTTGAAAGAAAATTACATGACGATGTCAAACCTGCAAACATTTAACAAGTCCATCAATAACATATATTATTGTGAACGACATTCCAATAATTGTTATAGTTTACTCACTAAAAAACCATTGTAATGTATATGTAGTATGAAAATTACATGCTTCAATGAGTACTTGAAATTTGAATTCTCTATAATATGTACATTAACTAGAAGTAACATTCACAATACTCGCACATTTTAAATCTTATTCCAATTTAAATATTTCTATTTGATTTTCAAACCTTCTAATATTTTATTATGTTTTGATGGTTTAATTATTATTTACTCTTTTAAAAACTAAAATATACATTTAACCAATATCTCGTTGATGTCAAAGGCCACATGGATAGTCTTCTGTGTGAGCGATCGGTACTTTTTTTCTTAATTGACACCTTGTCCAAGATGTACATCTTCTTCCATAATTATTTGTGACCTTTGTGAATTTTAACAACGAAATTAAAGCTTGCTACTTGATTTTTAAACACTTTTTTGTTCGATTCACACGTCGTCTCCCAATTCTTAATTTCTAATTCCAACTCTTGAACCTCAAGCTCCAACTCCATCTTCCTCGAGGAAGCATCTAGTAATTGGTCCAATAATTCCTTTTTTTTTTAACAATTTTAAATATTGCAGTCTAAGTCTTTCACGCTCGATTTTATAAAACTTTGCCTTGTTCATTGCAAGTTTCATTTCTATTTCCATACGAAATGACGGGGATAACTCATCTTCTTGTTCAACTTTGACATCTTCATTTGTAGGGATCTCTACAGTCTTTCCAAACACATTAGTACTGACACTATAGAATTTTGCATAATCTTTCGGTTTCGGAACTGGTGAGGCCTTACGCTTTCCAACCTTCTTTTGTCTTGCCATCTAATTAAACATGTATTTAAATAACCGATTAATATTTGTTAACATTCAAACATAATTGTAACCATATACCATACACAAAAGAAGAACGCAACTAAGTAACCATATACCATATACCGTAATCCACAATCCATAGTCACATTAATACATTAACCATATACACAGTGACAACATCATCATTTATACAATAAATGGAATGTGACATAACAAGAATAAAAACCATCTAATGCGCTATAAATAAAACCACAAACCATATTCAATTTAACAAGAATGTAATACTAAATCGTAAATGTCAAACACATTAAAGTAACAACCTCATCACACATATATACACTTGTCTTCTAATCACACTTGTATTACTCTTCCTTATTCATCACATCGCATACCAAATATAGCAATTCATATACATGATCTAAATACTAATTAATGTGCACATCATAACATCAACCAAAAAATAACCATATTAGTGTAAAATCACATACATCTAATAATCATAATATAACCACATACATCTATCCATATCATTTATTATGCTACAAAGGAAAAATTCATTAAATATAACTATTTTTTTGCATACCACATAATCAATATCTATACATATATGTCAAATATATAAGTAAAATTTGTCAAATATGTAAGTGAAATATAAAAGTACAATAACACACTGATGTCAAATATATAAGTAAGTTCAATATGTGTTTAACAAGCATATTTTCATCTCAAAGGTTGTATGACTGGTATATTCATTTGTTATCATTGTCTTGGGTGGGAGTGCCTGGTGTTTTTCCTCAATTGCCGCCTTGGCCTACATGTACATCTTCTTCCATACTTCCTTTTGATCTTCGTGTATTTTAAGAACGGTATTAAATTTTGTTACTTGATTTACAAACACTTTTTTGTCCACTTCACACATTGTCTCCCAATTCTTAATTTCCTGTTCTAACTCCTGAACCTCGAGCTCTAACTCCATCTGCCTTGAGGCTATTTCTCCTATTTCATCAAATATTTCCTTTTTTTCACAAAATATTAATTTTTTAATGCAAAGCTTTCACACTTTGGTTTTGATATTTTCTTTTTTATTACAAGTTTAATTTCTAATTCCATACGAAATGATGGGGAAGACTCATCTTCTTATGTAGCACTAACATATTTGTTTGTAGAGCTCTTTGCATTTTTTTTGAACGCATAAGTGTCAATATCAAATGTTTCATAATCATTTGGTTCTTGCACTAAGAAAGCCTCATGCGCTTTTCAGGCGTCTTTGTGTTTCCATATAAATAAACTTGTATTAAAAAAATTGATTGTTATATGTTACCATTCAAACCTAATTAGAAAGGAAATAATGCACTTAACTTATAATTAAAAAATATTATCATGGATGAAATATATACAAAAGTTTCGTAAGCACATCAAACCCAAGTACGCATACATGGATGAAGAATGCAACTATGTAACCATAAACCACAAACCATAATCCATAATACACAAAATTTGAAAGCAAAATTATGAATTATCTACAATAAATTACTGAACACGTCAAACCCAAGTAGACATACAAGGAAGAAGAACACAACTATGTAACCACATACCATAAACCATAATCCACAATCCATAGTCACATTAATACATTAACCAGATACATAGTGAAAACATCATCATTTATACAATAAATGGAATGTCACATAACAAGAATAAAAACCATCTAATGCACTATAAACAGAACATAAATGGATAACTCTATGTAACCCATAACCACAAACCATATTCAATATATCAATAATGCAATACTAAATCGTAAACCTCAAACACATTAAAGTAACATCATCATCATATACACATATATAGTAATTCAACTCCTCACAAGAAATGTTATACAATAAATGTTTTCATCTCCTTCGCTGCCTATTGTTAGCGACAGACAATACTCCATCATAAAATCTAATACGTTTCTTCTCGTCTCTATGAATAGAATTTGGTGTGATGCCAAGAATGGGTGGGGCATCTGATGTCTTTATCCGAGTATGTCGTGTTGTCTCAACCTGTACCTCATCATCTTGAAATCCAACCATATAGTAAATAAGTCAACGTAGATGAATCTCTCAGTTAAACACATAATTAAATTAAATCATCCATTACATCTACTTGCCTCTTCACGAGTGTCAAGTCTCGATATTATAGCAAAATATTTGACACACTCGCCACACGTGATTGCAAATGAATTAGGGTAGGAAAATGGGAACAATGGCCTCGAAATAATGAATTTGACAACAAATTGGGGGAGTGTGATGCCATGACACTTCGCGTGTGGGCTACTATCAAAAACCACTCCTATCGTGATAACTATATCATCTCGACAAGAACTTCACTTCAACATCGGGAAAATCCTAGAATAACAACAATCTCAATTACATTAATAACTTTATCTTAATTTCACCAAAAAATAATACAAAAAATCAAATGATAACATTCAATAACTTACCAGTCCAACTTCACCCTCTCTCATACTATTAGCATGGTGTTTGTGCCCCTCTCCTTGTGCCTCCCCTCGTCACCCTCTCTCTCCTCGATTGGAAAAGAAGCTGCAACTCTAGGATTTTTCATCTCCGCCTCTTTGACCTCACGTGAAGCTATCTCTTCGATAAGATCGAGACCACAGGCTGATTGAGAAGGGGGTGTGTTATCGCAAATATCCACCTACAACAATCGAGTCATCAAGACAATTTAAATATCAACAAAATAAGGCAACATACATTTTTCAAGTGCGTGTTAAGTGGTTTTTACGTCTCTCCATTTCACACTATGAATCGAGTCTCTCTGTCGGCGTAGGAGTTGACACAAGTGAGTTTCATAATCCTATGCATGCCTACAACTAGTACATATAAAAATAAACAAAAACTACATTCTATCCTTACTTACGAAAGACCAATAATTACTTACGTTATCATTCGTAGGGGGGTCAAAATTTCATTACTTGTTCCACCCTCTTCTCTAGCTTCATGTTCATGAAAAAATATTAAGTTTTGATTTTCAACCAAACATAATATATAAAATATTATATTCATCTTAAATTTACCTCTATTATGATATTTGAGTTTAATTCCTCTCGTTCTCAACCAATGCTCCTCTCTCACCTTTTGCATCTTTGTTTAATCATAGGTGTGCATTACATCATCCACCTCCCTCTTTGCTTCCTAGCTCAACTCCTCAAATCGATATTTGCATTCTTTTTTCAAACTCAATCGATAAACCTCCTCTCGTTGCAAGTAGAATCATTGCCTCAAGACATAGTTCACATTCGCCTCCCTCTTTGCACGTATGCCCTGCTCATATCTTCAAAGATAGATGGTCATTTTTCCATATGCTTACGGCCATGCTTATGAGGTTCCATAGAGGGAAGATTATGTTCTACTTGGCGATGTCGATTTAGTCTATGCAACTCGAAAACCTAACATCCCCACTAATAACACATGATCCATGCTAGCAGACATAATGAATACGACCATTAACATATTTGGTTCAATAGTCTACGGTGACTCACAGATATATGAGCAAATGGGCTCACAAGGACCATCTGATGTAGCACCATAAAATATTAGACTAGAATCTCCCTTTGATTCCTCTATGACACTTGTGAAACGTGTACGTGCCATGTGATGTGAAGGTGCTTATATCTAGGGAGTACAAGTGCATAACTATTAGCCCAACATAAAATATTAAGTATTTTGTAAAAGAAGTAATGTTCACATATTTGAATATTACCATCATGGAATGTGAAGAAACCTGTGTGAAAAGACATCAATTTCATAATTGTTATCCCAACAAATGACATTAGGTACATTGCTACGACAAACAATTAATGTTCACAAATTTATATATTCTTGGTCTCTTTATTTATGTCTTCCCGAAAACATAAGAATGGATTGTGAACATGGATTGACCCATGTCACCAGGCCTCTGCATGTTTCGTTCATGTGCATTTTCATAACCATCGTTGAAGCGATGCATTGTAAAAATTTAAAGTGAAACAAATGGTGCACGAACTTATTTATTCGTATTTTGTATTCATATTGAGAAAATCGTGCACAATAAATGATTTGTGATGAAGTTAGCCACACACATTATTTTTCAAAACTGGATACTCGACTCTAGATGTTTCTGAAGTAAACATGAAATGTGAATTGCAAGTGTGTTACAAGACAAGATAGGATTAAAGCATGATGTATCCACAATGCCTTGGTTTATCAACCAACACTATATGATGTATCATCATATTATCCACAAAATATATAATATATACATTGGAGACAATTCACATAATATTAGTTATTCATAATCTAATAAATAATGTATGTCTACCATTATGTAAAAATGAAATACAATGTGTACATATATCATATTGAAATGTCTTCCATGCAAGTGCTAGCAAAGCTACCACTTCTTGGTTTATAGTGTCCCTAGACACTTGACATACATCTAACCTACCTCTATTAACTTTTACATGCACATATGAACATTTCACAAAGCGAGATACACTCTCTAGTGCTTGAACTCAAAGAATTGAAAGATTTACATTGTTACATTGGTATACACCAGTCATTTGTTTCACAACAAGCATATTGTGAGAAAACACACAAATTTTTTGAACATCGTGACGTATCACTTCCTCAAGACCCAATATCAAGGCCCTATACTCAGCCTGGTGGAAGGTCATAGTGGCATTTCGACAATTGTACCTCTTTCTACTATCTTTCTTCCATCATGGTCGTATAATATGAACGATGAACATGCAAGATTTTCAGAGGTATTTGACACTCTATGAATTTCTAATCTCCAAATGGCAACCATGTTTACCTTTAAAATGGATAAAAATATATCGTAAGAAAACAACAACAAAAATTAGAATGAACACTTCAAATTTGAATTTTTCAACACAACCATTTGTAATTTAACGTATGACATGGCCTTAAAACATTTTCTACCGAGTTCGTTCATTAATAATTATTTCTTATTGGAGATTCAATGAGTTAGTACTTTGTCTAGGGACATACACACTAAATGAGTTAATGTCATGTGTTCATGAGTGACTTCATTTTGGGAAACATTGTATTCCTTTCAATACTAAAAATCCGTATTCTGTATGTTAGACTAAAGTGCAAATATATTTTGGAATATATTGGAATCATAATCACGGGTTTGGTTCCATTCCACTCATTTTCTGAATAGATAACTTTATATTGCTAACATATAATTAATACAAGCACAATTTAGAATATGTTTTTAAAAATATGTTTTCCTATAATTATGAGTTTATAAATGTAATGGGTAAATATTAAATTTGAATAAATCACTTAATAAATTGATTAGTCTATTATGAATAGATATATTTCAATCTATTTGCAATATCAATATCTATAAACATTTGATTAGTTTTCAAAACCAAATCAATAAAGAAATATCTAGTACATAGGGTTTAGATTTATCATGTTCATAGGAGTGACAAGAAGATGATCATCCAAGATAGATTTTAGATTTATCATGTTCTTGGGAAGTGACAAGAAGATGATCATCCAAATCTTGTAGTACAATTGATTTTTATGAGACACAAGAAAACTAGAAAACTTACATTTATCATAACCAACAAGTGTATACTTGTACACTTGACATTCCAAGTAATATTGTGCACTTTAATTCAAAATATGTTATTATGAGTAGATTTTCCAGAAACGAGGGGTCCAAAACTCTCTCAAGTTTCTAAAACTTCATTACAATCAATGGTAAAATGTACTTCTTTAGCTTTCCCTAAATGGGATGCTGAAGTTTAAACCATAAGGAAACAATAATATGTTTTGGGGTTTTCATTTTATCAAATAGACTAATATTTCTTGATATTTAACAAGTCCATCAATAGCATATAGTATTGCGAATGACATTCCAATAATTGTTATAGTTTATTCACTAAAAAACCATTGTAATGTATATCTAGTATTAAAATTACATGCTTCAATGAGTACTCGAATTCTCTAGAATTAACTCCTTTTCAAACAATACTGATTTTCTATATTATGTAGATTAAGTAGGGTACATGTGCATCTCTATATGAGTTGAACTCATATTAGAACACTATTGACACACAAATAAACAAACTGGTATATGACTATCAAAAATGTGAATAAGGTAGACCAAGGGTCACATGGATAAATTTCAAAGAGAACGGGGACTCTTTTCTCATAAACATGTAGTTTACCAAAACCTTTTGGACTTAAGTTCCTTGTCAAGTGCACTGACCTAGCAAAAGTCTTAGAACTACACAAGATAATTAAAAAATAAATAAATAATCAAAGGGGGCCATATGAATACCATAAATGATTGGAAATGATAATTGCACCAATACAATCCTAAATTGGACAAATGATCATAACCCATACTTAGTGAATTTGACATGAATATTTAAATATTTTTAGACCTTGTTAATTTTTCCTTTTTTAACTAGACTTCACTGATTGGTTTCAAATAACCTGAAGACATTTCATTTGAGGGGTTGTGAAGATTTTATAAAATCGTTACCATTACACATTTGGTACCTAAATAGAATTTTAACATAAATGAATTTTAATAATCTAAACTTGCTATAAAATATATAAACATTAGTAATTTTAAAAATATAATCCATATAAACACATTTTTTTTTATTATTGGCAAATAGTTTTTTGAAAGGGACTATACCCTTGTACAACAAGGCTCAGAAGCCAGAATAGAAAAAATAAGCACAAAGAAAAGGATCAACATCCTGATATAACAATAAGGACCAACTGCGAACGAAGTCTGCAAAGAAGAAACAAAAACCAGCAACACAAAGAAGAAATAAACAAGCTGGAGAACAAATGAACAAACATCATCCGGCATTTTAAAATCACTCCTTCAGGGTAAATTTTTTTCTTTTTGTTAACCGTGACCCAGCCTGCTGGAGTCTCCACTGCTGAAGGAGGAGCCAAAGGAGGGGTATTCTCCTTAGTCGCATATGTCCCAAATGGGACAGCCACAAACATATTACTTTCCGTGTTACCCTCAACAACTTGAGCAATTTTCATGCTGCTAACAGTTTGATTTTCGGAAAGAGGGGTTTCAAGGGCAGATTTGGATACAGCCACTGTTTCCACTTTTGATTCAAGATCCCTTTTAGCATCAAAAATTAGGTGCTCTGGGAGTGCATCTTTCCACCAATTCCTCTTTTCATGTTGACGTTTTTCCATCCCACAAGCAGTAGAGGTGTGTCCTAAGCCAAAACATCTTCTACATCGGAAAGGTAGACCTTCATAATCAAGAGTTTGTGACCAAGTTCGATTTTGCACTCTAAGATCTATAGTAGCAGGAAGATTTTTATCAGTGTCAAGTTCCACCAGGATCCTGGGCATAGGTAGTATGGGTGTAATTAGTGGTTTGAGAATCTATAAAGAGTGTAATTCCCAAGGTATTGCCAATGGCTGTCAGACAGTCCTTACTCCAGAATTGGATAGGTAAGTGGGGTAGCCTGATCCAAACAGGTTTCCAAGAGAAAGATTCTGTGTGCGGGTTAAAGGATGGGAACCAGGGTTTCATGACCAAATATTTAGATTGACAGGACCAGAGTTTAGAAGCAATGTTTTCTTTATCAGCTACTAAAGAGAAAGTCACAATGAAAATTCCCTTAGCACACAGATGTAAGTCTATCTTACCAGTTAAAGTTGGAGTCCAATCTGAGAGATCCATGCGTGAAGAGTAGGAAGGCTGGGCCACAGTCCCCCGAATCTACAAATCAAAGCGTGCTCTTTGTGGTAAATCTCAGATGAAATAACATCTTCCCCAAATGTAATACACGGGGTAATGTCTGCAGGTTTCATGGAGGATTCCTTTCCCTTTAGAACGTCTTTGAAGGAGGATCCATGCTTATTTTCTCTGTCTAATGGTGTACCATGTTCCAGCCCACCACAAGAAGAGCTTTCCAGCAAGGGATTGAGAGGGCCATTGCCTGGCATATTCACAAGAGCACCCCCAGCTGGAGTTTGAAAATGATTTGTGCAGCCGTCCTCGGAACCCCCGGCATTAGTGAAGGCAAGATCAATCCACGAACGGGCGAACCCACAGCGTTCCTCCTCCAACCCGTTCTACTGGCCGATCCTTGAGTGTTTCTGTTCCAGTGCTCGCGGACCTGCGTGGATCTAGGGCGTTTTCGCTGGAAACCTTCTGGAGTTTTCCGCCGCCATTAAAACCATCTTCTATTCCCCATTTAGTCATGGGGGTCTCATTGATGCGCGCGCGGTAGAAACCATCGGACAGAGGACAGAGAGTGGGCAGAGGTCGCACGGCGCGGGCAGAGGACGAGGGCCGAGGGCCGAAGGCGCGGGCAGAGAGCAGAGGGCCGAGGGCCGAGGGCCGAAGGCGTAGAGAGGGTGCGAGGCAGGAGGCCGAGGGCCAAGGGCCGAGAGGGCGACAGAGGGCGATCAATGTTGAAAACATAATTAATCCAACACAAAACATATTTAATATTTAAGCTCGTGTGAATCAAGAATATATTCGAAGAATAAAATGAAATATATTTAAGTGGTGTGAATCAACATTCGAAAAATTTAAATATTTATATAGGTTCTTTTCAAACACGTCATAAGTTTTTTAGAACAAAACATATAAAAGCAGTAACTATATTTTTTGTTTTTAGTATCAAACTTGGAGCTGCTTCCATGTGCAATCATTTTTGCACAATTTTTGATCTATCACCGGTTTATGACAAGAACTTTCATCTTCCTCAGCTTATGTGGAGGCTCATACTTCTAGGAATCCTCCATCATGTCATAAGATAGACCATATCCTCACGAATGGGGCCCTATAGTGTGGAAATTAGACAAATAAATAACATAAGTTTTTGGTAAATTGAGTGGGCCTTAACCATGGCTGCAATTTCTGGTTTGGGTAGCTTATTCTGTTGATGATGGTCTATATAGACCACAAATGTGGACCTCTTGAAGCATTCCTCCCTTTGGAATTTGGGAGTTGTCAACGTTATCCCTACGGGATTAGGAGGAATTGAGCTTCGTGTATTCATTTTCACCACGCAAAAGAGAAACTGAATACAACAACACACATGTAAACAAAATATACAATTAATGTTAGTATGATACATGTCAAATCTAATATACATCATCCAATATGATAAAATAATCACAACATCAAAAAGCTAATATCCATGAAAAATTCAAGTATCAATAAATGCCAATGGCTATCCTTCACTCAAAATGCACCCTCCCATAATATCACCAAACGTCCATTGCAAAAGGGATGGTTGTGATATTATGGGAGGGTGCATTTCTGAGTGGAGGGTCAGTGGGCGACTTTAAAAACCTCTTCTCAGCATAGTATACCACCCAACTATCAATGTGGAATCCTAAGGGGCAAGCCCCTTCAACACGCACTAATTCTTGTCTTTGCAGAGGCACTTGCCCCCATATGCCAAATTGAGAGTGAGAGTATGATATCACATAATTTTTATAGCTTCAACTTTCATCATAAAAAAATATAACTAATAAACAATTTTCTATATACAAATGATATACCATTATCTACAAATATAATTACTACGGAAAAATCAAACTTACTCTAATGTTATTCCATTTAACACAACTAAGATCTCTCAATCATATTAAGAAATTACTAAATGTTTACAATTAATTATATCAAAAAACATACTAAACATATGATAAACATACTAAATCAACTAACATCAACTAACATATGATAAACATACTAAATCAGCTAACATCAAAAACTGTCATACTAAAGTAGACAAGAGTTAAAATGAATAAGGATCCAACAATATTAGACCTTCAAACACTCATCCTCACTCCTATGTCTATCAATTTTAGAGGTTCCTTTATTTTCAGAAGCTTATGAAAATTTGCGAAGATAGTAAAATCCCATATTATCTAGGTCTGTGATGAAATCATAAATGGGTTCTCCCTCAAATCAAACACAACTGGGTGGTCCCTCATTTTTCAAATTGAAAAATGTTCCTCTTCTCATGATTCCCAAAATCAAAGGTCTTTCACTCTTTAAAAAGGGATACACACTCTTAATGAGACACCTTGGGGAAAATGTGAAGCAAAAATTCCAACCATGAAATAAAATGTTACTCATGTTACTGAGATTCAAAGTACTATTTTAGATTAACACTTCCATATATTTGTGTTTCTTTTATGGTTTCTTTATCTAGTTGCATCCTTTACTGTAGTCTTGAAGTTAAAAAATGCTTACGCATGTAGGATATATCAACCCCATTTTCCCCACTTCCAACTAATTTGAGACAATAAATAACCTATTTTAATCTTCCCCTTTTCCTAATCTTCTTCAATATTAATTAACTCTCTTTTTAGTTGTTACCTCCACATTTCATCACATTAGCTAAATTAAGTAAATGGATTTATCTAATTAGCTTATATAGAGTTGAATAAATTGTATATGAATTTCATTAATTCAGACCACATTCATTTACAATTCAATAATAGAAAATATCATATCATAGTGTGCTAAACTGATAAGGCAAATAAGAGTATAATTTTGGTTTGAGGGGTGACATAACTTATTTAGGTTGATGTATATATAAGAGTCTTGTGCATTAAAATTTAAACCTTAGTGAGAGGAAACACATAATCAAAACATTGTAAACAAAAGATAAATTATTAATGAAGAGGATCAATGAGAAAAAGTATTTAGAAGAAAAAGAGGACAAGAGGATAAAAATTAGGTGATGACCATAGTATGTTCCTAACCATACTTCATAGTCTTGGAACAAATTCATCAAAAGTAAAATAGTAAAGTTCATATTTTAGAAATCTTTATCACAAAGAAAAAAATCATAAATAAGAATCATTTATGTTAAGAAATAGAAACAAATTCTGAAATTTATAAGAAAATCAATAAGAAACAACACCATTTAGAGTTTATAATAGACATCAATGACAATCTTAGAGGAATGGACATTACTCCTAGCATTCCTAAAATATTGGGGGTGATAAATCACCAAAAGGTATTGGACAACCAAGTAGGAATTGTGTATTCTAACACAAATTGATGAGTGTCAAAGATATTTATATTCTCTTGAGAAAACACTTCTCGTAATTTGGTACCACACTATTGTATATATATCATCATCCCAAATTTTTGAAAACCCTAAAAATTCAAAAGAGAATGAATATTCATACCCACACTATGTATTATACAATTGTTCTTTAGAAACTATAGTATCGATGGTTCGATATTTTAAAATTATTTTCCCCACTATATTTAAAATAAATGCAATGGAATTTTCATTTACAACTTCATGATTTAGTTTTTAATTCATTTTAATAATCATAGTTATCCTTTTTGGTCACTAGGTTTGTTTATTCATTTGTCCATAAGAGGGTGGTTTTATGTAACTAACCCATATAGTTTATCCCCTTTTGATGAAAGACATGAAATGAAAAATATTGCTTTAGGTGAAAGTAAAGAATAGTAAATATTGGAGTGTGAACATTTATCAAAGGTGCATATGATACTGATAGTACCAAAATACCCAATTGTGATAATGCACATAGAAGTTATAGTGATATTATTGGTGTAATTATCATTGACAGATCTAGTAGTTCGAAAAGAGTATTAAATTCATATGAATTTTAAATAGAGATTATGTTTGTATAATAAGATAGAGTAGTATTGAATTTATAACAAATAGTGAGAAATACAATGAAGCCGAGAGAAAATTATGATAGTCGAATAATAATTGAGCCATGGATGACAATGTAAATATAATAGTAGAAAAGAGGAATGTAGACAATAATTTAGTCTCGCTTCGTACTCTGTTAGAAATACATGCATATTAGCTCTACAATGTTCAAGTGATTGAATTCACTGGTTCATTGGTGATGAAGGGAACTAGTCAGTAAGATATACCTTCTTTGTTTTGTAAATGCTATTTTGAATGGAAATGTTATTTATTCAATATAGTTGTGAAGTTAGTTGATGGTAATGTACGAATGCCTAGCTAATACAACATCTTTCTACTTACTCATGCCTCACCATGATAATAAATCTTTAAAATGGTTATGGTAGATAAATTATGGGTGCCTAAGTCACTTAAGGGATTTCTAAATCTATAGTTCTCTATATGTGTATGCTTTACATAATGGTTCATTATTCGGTTAAGGTTGTATAACAAGAAAAACTGATTGAGTTCCTTGGGTTAAAACTGTGCATGGAGTTACATTGTATACGTTTTAAGGGAGGAGGAAAACTTGTGGGCATATTAAAATAGAACTCAATTCTTGAATGTTAAAGTTTAAAAGTAACTGTAACTGATGGTTTATAAAGGTATAATATGTCCCTACATGCACCATGCACATCATTATCTAGCATTTCATTGAATCTCCATTGAATCATATTCAACTTCTAGGATCTCCATTGAATCATGTATGTTCTCTAACTCTCTCTTTAGTTCTTTAATATTTCTCTTTTGGGAATTGATAATTTTTCCCTAGTTCATCCTCCTTTCTTATACTTTAATTCTAACTTTCAACACCATGAATTCAACCTTCAACTTCTCTAAAATATCCATTTCTCTTTTCTTACTTCAACAAAGCTTCTACAAGCCTCTCCTTAAACACTCACTTCTTTTATCACTTTCATACCTTGAAAACCCACTACTGCAAATAACCTTTTCTCCTTTCTCTTTATCACTCTCTTGGGATATCTCAATGCCTCTCAAACTTACTTTCTTATATACATGTTCATATGTAGTTCACTTTCCTCTCAAATTTCCACAAGTTTCCTTTTCACAACTTGATCACTCCTCTTTGTGATAACATTCAACTGCCACCTCTCTTCATGTTAAAAATTTCAACCCTTATTCTCTTTAGAAGTTATTCCCTTCTCTTCAAAATTTTTAAAGTTTAACTTTCTTCTTCACATTCTCTTTGTGTTTCACTAGGACTTTACTCTCACTTGAAAAATTTCTTTCATAGCCTATTTTAACTCTACACAAGAGTATCCTTCTCAATTTTCACACTTATCTCTTACTAGTAGGTCTCATTTTGCATATCCTACACCAATCACTTAAGATTCCAACATCTCCTTCACGTCAACTCACACTCTCAAGTCTTTGAAAATATTTTCTACCCACTCTTAACCTTAAATGATTATTTGTCTTCTACCCATTCAAACACAAAGACCTATGGAAGAAACTCTACACTTTCTCTGTCAACTTACACTTATGCAAACTCTTCTTTGAATTTTCTCTATATACCTTCTTTCACACACTCTCCCTAAGATATTTTAATGAGCTATCATACAAATTTATGTAATCAAGTTAGAGGGTCTTGAGATAACAAGATCCCCCATGAAACCCCAAAGTTAACACAACATAAATTGATACAAAACAACATTATTTATTGATACTCATTCCTCAAAAGGACAAGAATTTGCACCTAATTTTCTCAAATAGAGTTTTTTTAAAATATTTATATTAACACTCTTCCCCCAATGTGTCTCACACTACCTTGAGAATAACATAACTCTCTAAATTTTTGTAGAACTTTATTCCAAATTAAATAACATGAGAAGCAGCCACACCTAATTAACCAAAAAAAAATATA
This sequence comes from Taxus wallichiana var. yunnanensis, assembly GCA_018340775.1. NCBI lineage: Eukaryota > Viridiplantae > Streptophyta > Pinopsida > Cupressales > Taxaceae > Taxus > Taxus wallichiana. Next base: position 295,658,541 of record CM031239.1, on the reverse strand, counting down.
AGTTACCAAAAAGAAAAATAGTAAGCAAAAAAACCTTCAAACAAGAGGTACCTAATAGTCAATAATATTAAGATGAGCAATAATTAGCTAGTCAAGAGGAATAATTTAACTCAATGGAGAAAATGAAAATAAACATAATAATTATTATTATTTGTTCAATGCAAGATTATATTGGCCTCATGGATGCTCTTACATCATATTCCTTGATCTTTTGTGCATATCCATGGGAATTCCTAATTCACTTCTACCACACACACCCTTAAGCATCTTTGTGAATTTTTACAAACTCAAGTGTTAAAATTACATGCATGATACAAGCTCAAGTGTTAAAATTACATGCATGTATGTTTAAGCCTTCTAATTTTATGGATTCTACTCAATTACTTAACAATGCACTTGCACCTAAAGTGGATTTTTATCCTTTTCCGCTTGGATTTGTCTCTCTTAAGCTTCCTATTTATGAGGGAAAATGTGATCCCAAGTAGTTCAACTTTTATCCTTTCATGTCACTTTCTTAGACTATACTTACAATGATCAATTACTTACCAATATTTTTCTTAAAGCCTCAAAGGTTATTAATTACACTGGTTCTATGATCTACCCATGCCTTCCATCGAGGATTTTAATCAGTTAGATGATAAATTCCTAGCATAATTTTTTATAACATTGGTGAAAATATTTCATATGCTCAAATAACTAAGATACAACAAGGCTCTAATGAAAAAATCAGTGACTACGTTTTGTACCATACAAATATTCTTACTAAGATAGACTATCTACTCAATAAGATTCAAGATTTATTTTCTCAAATCCTTGTGTATCCTTTACAAGAATCAATTATGTTTGAAAAATTTGGATGTTTTTATGAGCTATGTCACACTTTAAAGTAGTGAGAGGTTAGGATCCTTATATTAAGCAAGCATAAATATGTTTTTTTGGTCTTAATACACCTACATCCAAATTTCTAGGAAAATCTAACTACAAATTCAAACCTAAAGATAACAAGCATGATTCTAAATTTAATGTTAATTTTGTTAGAGTAGGTATTTACCTTAGCTCATGTTCACCTAGGTACTTTATTTACCTTTATTGTATTTATCCTCACCCACTTATGTGTGTGGATATTTCTTTTATCTTATTTAGATATTAGGAGATATTATTTAGTTGTTAGGTATAGTTCTTTCCTTGATCTATGGTATTGACTAGATCCTTGATGTCTAGTTCTCTCCTAAATCTATGGTCTTGACTAGTTCTTTGATGACTAGTTATTTCCTTGATTCATGGCTTGATCTACGACCTTGACTGGTTCTTAGATTGTTATTCCTTGCCTATTTAAGCAAGGCTCATTCTCAATGTATTGCATTGAGTTCCATAATAATATATGATATTACTACTCATTTGTTTGCAAAGGTTTTATGTAAAGCTATTCTGGCGAATTGCTTTCATCTTATTGATCATGGTGTTTGATTAACATTTGTGTTCTTGGCTTGGTACAATTTAGTTATCGTTCCTTTCAAATTCCATATCTCATTTAAATAGGCCTTAGTTACAAGTAGAGTCAACGAAGCAATTACAAGATGCATTGAAAATGCATGGAAAATGTTTGTTTGTCTTGTGTAGTAAGGTATGGAAGGGTTGTAGGGTCAACGAAGTCATTCCAAGATGCATTGAGGAGACATATCCAACATAAGTAGTAGGAAAACAAACAAACATATCCCATAACCAATCAACTATTATGTTCGTGAGAGGGTCATCTCCAGTGTGGCTTTACCCTTGTTGGCATAAGGATCGTAATATATTATCGCAAACCATGCAAACAAACCAAAGAAGGATTTTTTTGATTAAATGTGGATTATTAGAATCATAGAAGTAATTCTAAGATGCAATGAGCCTGCACCACCAACCATGTCTAGCATCAATGCCTTTGATGAAATCATTGGCATTACCTGAGATGAAGATAGAGGAGTGAGTGTTGTATTACATCCATCTCGTGTTCATTTACGCCAACTATGTAACAAATTCTTACATATAGGAGTGACTATTACCACCTCATTATCTTACATATATCACATACTTTGAAATACCCTGCTATATATATATATATATATATTCTTTTGTGAATAAGTCACTCACCATTTATAGTATAAATCACAATTTACATTTTGCACACACATACAAAGAATTCTAAAATTGAATATTTTTGTATTTAAAAATTTCCTTCATTTCTCCCCATACATGTTGTTGATACTTGTTCTCTAAACCTAAGCATAAGTTGTATTCTTGAGATGCATGTCCCAATGATGCATTCAGGATGAAGTAAATTGAATGACACCAAGTGTGTTAGCAATGAAACCAATCACATCTCATAATATTTTAAAGTAGCTTTTCAATTATAGTAAGAAATTAGTTTAAAATTTTGTTGTTGAAAAACACCGTGTGTTTTTCAACATTTTTCAGAATGAATTCTCATAGTGGTCGTAGTTTCAAGGCATATATCTCCGTATAGTAAAATGTTGACTTGCAATCAATATTGATCATTGCATACATCATTGTGATCAAGGGAATCAAGATCTTGATGGTTCTTGGGTAAGATATCTAATACACCTATACAACTTACCTCCTATGAGTTGACAAAAATAAAGTATCAAGACTTAGATGAATGCATTAGATAATTAAAATAAATAACATAGTAATATAATAACTATTTCAATAAGACCACAATATGGAATATTTTTGGGAATTAATAAATAATTTGGGGAAAAAACATAATACAAACTAATCATTCAAATAAATCTCCCACATAATGACATGGGTGGAAAAGAAACATGGTGTTAAAAGAGGTAAATTGTATCTAAACATATGTTATTTAATTTAGAAACCCATACGCTACAACATATAATTGGGAAGAAATTGTTTACAAGCTAAGTGAAAAGAAAAGAACCCTCTACAAACCATTGACATGCAATATGATGGAAAGAGCAGGAAGAAGACAAGCATACTATTGTAACATTGAGACCATTTATAACCAACAACGGCGTTTGGCAAGACATGACCAACTACATAAACAAAGACCATAATTTTTTAGAGATATTTTGTCAAACATTTTGTAGAGATTCTTTGAGGCATTTTGTCAAACAATTCACTGGAGACATTTTGTCAAACATTTCGTAGAGATATTTTTTCAAACATTTCGGAGACCATATTTTGCCAACCATTTTACAGAGATATTTTGTCAAACATTTTGCGAGATATTTTTTCAAACATTTCGGAGACCATATTTTTCCAACCATTTTACAGAGATATTTTGTCAAATAGTTCACATGCTTTGCTTTTCGGGAAATGCAAAAAAATGGTGGCGCGATGGTTTTGGAACACCCATGTAACATAATCATTTTATCATTTATGCATAATGTTGAATGTGCAAAAATCCTCGTAAGATCGATGTTGCTTTCATACTTTTGGTAATATCATTTTGGTTTCATACTTTTTGTTATTATGGTCGAGGCATAGACCACAGTTATATCCATGGCGACTACAGTGCATGAAATGATAAAATAGATACCCATATTCAATTCTTACGTATTTTATATGAGAGCGATACAACATATTCAAGCCATTATACCGACAACGACGATAAACACAAGTATCTAGTCTATGGCAAGCGGAACATGTCTTATTGCTTGTATCTAGTCACGAGGGGGAACGCAGATGCAACAACACAGGAAAAAATGTTCATACAGTGAAGGAACTTACTGTAGAAAAGGGAAAAAAAGCGTTGTGGGAGCGTCCTCCTCTATAAACCCTTTTCTCCCCGGCTTCGACCTTTGTAAACAAAAAACAAACCTTCTATAGTTTAAATTTGACCGAAGCGGATCCTCCTCCTCGTAACCTTGAATCGAATGTAGATTGCAGCGAAGTGTTTTTGCAAATGAAGGTTTTTCTCTTCTTCAAGTGACTCCAACTTACCTATGAATGTCCATGTCAAACAAGTATCATGCCCGTGAATGATGAATTTTTGTGTCACGTGAGATAGAACGTGATGGAGGGTAGATTACCATGCATAGTTGTGATTACGGGCATTTTCGACGATTTACGGTTTAGCTAGAAAATAGGCGGTGGGAAGTAATAACTATTGGGAGCACATTTTTTGATAATTTAAATTTCCTAACCTCCAAGTCACCTCCCTACCATGTGAATCACCTCACTCTTTGGGCCCACTACTCGTGCTTTCCAGGTTTATGGCGCTTCGACGTCATCTTTCCAAGGACAACGATGGGGGATGGGTCATGGGGGCACAACATGCGAGCTCACCATACATGGGTGCAAATTAAGTGGAGGGTAGCCGTTGGCCTTAAGATGATACCCCCACACTAAAAATAATTCACATATTTTTTTCTTGTCGCTTATAGTTTATCAAACCGGAGAAATAGTGTTAATGGATTTTAAATTTTCCTATTATTCTTCCTTTGAAACGCTTATGATGCTCAAAGTATTAAATATATAAATAAATTAACTAAATATCCCTCCATTTTTTTCTTCTAAATTTCCATACACACTCTGCATGGGAAAAGGTTAGGGGGAACCTAAGCAAGTCATGGATTGTGATTCACACTTCCAATGCTCAATATATAATTTCCAGAACATGTCTCCCTTCATCAAAAAACACTATCATTTTACAATTGTAACATTTTTTGAGGTCCGAGATCAGCCATTTGATGTCCGCATTTTGACCGTTGTCTAATGTCCTTGTGTTAGTTTGAGTTTTTTTGTCTGCATTTTGATTGTTTTGACTTTTTTTTGTTCTTTTGAGTCGTGTGTTTTATTGTTGTAATTTGTAATTTATAATTTATTTCTACATTAAATTACAAATACCTAGTAATGAGAAAGGAACTTCTCGGAATAGGGCATGTACACTATTCTAATCTCTACGTGAATGGTAAGATTTAAGCTATTTACAACATATAATTGCCCCTGATTATTTATCTCCCTTATCATGTCATATTGATCCCTTGCAACGATCTTCTTACAGGGGAAGAGACCATCTTACTCAATGGGAAGAAAAAGTTGGACATAGCTGGAGGACAACAGAAGACATCAAAACAATTGGATTAGGTGATAATCTGAATGCTCAGAAATTCATGGGTTCTATAGTATTTTACAATTTTTCTTAGTATGGGGACTTAAATGGATCATTTATTGCAGAATATCTTCTCAAGCCAATCAAAACAACAAATGGGCATAGAATGCAAGACCAAGGGGATGGAATGGTGAGGACATCTTCCAATCAAAGAGATGGATCTAATTATTCCACATCAATTTAATTTTATTGCAATGATGATTGGGTACAAAATTGTTACATTAGATTGACTAACATTACTAGGTGTTGCCATATTTTAGCAAGGGTGACGGTGGAATAACAAAGGAAATTGGTGAAAATCGATGGGAAGTGTAAGAATATCAAGGTAATCATATTCCAGCATATGGATCTTGCAATGATGTTATCCTCGGCTTCTACAATCAACTTTTTCAATGCAGGAGATTTGGTGGTCAGTTAACTTCCTTGGCAGTGAAAATTTTGCTTGCATAATTTCTGAGTAAGGATTTATTTAACTTTTGAATCAATCAATCATTTGATTTCAAAGTGTTGGAAGTGTTTTTGCTTTTCTTGCAAGTAGATCATTGTTTTAATCTTGTTAATATACACCAAACATTTAGTTTGGCCTTTCCCTTACCGAATTTCCATTTTATGTATTAAAATGGTAAAAAAAGAAAGATTTGACACTAGTAATAATTTTTTCTTCTAGATTTATGATGAATGTTGTTAATTTATTTACTCCTGATTTTGATATTTTCCTAAGACAACCATAATTACTAAACAATGAAATTCAAATTAAATGTTTTCTCTGACTATGATGTATGCAGGTTTTCTCTGCTCAATTCGACTCACTGGTTTCTTGTTTTGTGTGTTGGAAGTCTGCAAGAATAATCTGCGATCTCAATGACTTGTCTCCATGGCCACCAGATGGAATTAATTATCCACATGCTCCTCTCATGGTGCCTATTATTATGAAAAAGAAGGTTTACCTGATTCTTTGGGTAATGATTCTAAGTCATCTGCGGTATTTATCATGATTCCTTCAAACAATGTTGTGGCACTTTTGAAATGAGGCAATCTTTTGGTCAGTATTCAAAATCTCTTGTATGATACTTTTTATTGTAGTTGGTTGAATATTTTCGAGTAGACTAGAAACTTTTAAATTTGTTTGCAACATGGCAATGTGTTCCCAACTTAGCATTGAAAAATTGTTAACAATTCTATGCATTCAAATTTCAAAGTCTTTCTCTCTATTTTCTTATTATCATTATTGTTTTGTGCTTTTGATCTCATTAACAAGCTTTACATGTGCAAATTGATCCCTAAAATGCCAAAAATATTTGAATATAAACTTATTTAAAATATGAGGCTTATTAATATCTGCTCAAATCTATGACTTATTCTGTACCTGTTAGAAATGAGACAATTTATGTCCCTCAATTACTGTAGGATATGCTGAGAGTTATTGTTTTCACAAAATTACAGTTCTCACAAATGCTTAAATAATCTCGGATGCCCATGAACTTGTTTGATCATACCTACAAAATTAGGGCTATGTTTTGTAAGGTTACTAATTTGGCACAAATACAAAATAGGTGTTTTATCATGTGGTCACTATATGTATTGGATGTAAAACATATGAAAACAAAAATGTACAGGAAATATTGTTAGCTTCGAAACCTAGCCCATTATTTTCAAAGAGTTTGATTTTCAGAGCTTATTCTTATCTAGAAGAGGAAATATGGGTATGTAATATTATATAGTTGTTAGCAAATAACTAATGTCAACTGACTAGAAATGTCAGGTAATGTATACATGGATAAAAGATAGATGAAGAAAGGCATGAAATGTATTTATTTGTTAACAAAAGGGACACATTTTCTCAAGTTGACCTTCATAGAATTTGATGGAGACTACCTAGGAGAAAAAATGGTCCACATTAGTGTAGCAGACTTTCCTAAAACATGTGGTGGATTTCCACTTTGATATGTTGCAAATTTTCTCTTCGGTAATCTCCACATGACCAATTATGACACAAGTGTTTTCAATGATTTGAAATAAATGGTGATTATTTTATATCATTTTAGTTTTTGGAAACAATTTTAGAATGGGTGGATAGAAATATTTAAAATAATAAAACATGTAGACAGTGCAATAATATAGAGCAAAACTAAACTGGAAGAACACCCTGTAGAATGCATAAATTTACAACAATTATGCATTTTTGATGAAACATATCATTGATTCTTATCATAATTTTATTTTTGTGGGAATTCTGTGTAGTAACATACCTATAATATAAAAATGGAGGCATCACTTTGTTTGGATTTGTTTTGGATCGGGTTTATTATATACAATATTTTCCTTTGAGATCTCTTTGGTAATGTGGATTCTCAGCAAAGATATCGCCCTATCTTCAACACCAAAGAAAAATGTTTTTTCAAGTATAAAATATATGCATCATATTTTACTTGTGATTACAAGTAGGTACATGACACATGGGATTGAAAAATGTTTTCTCTAGCATTCTGCCAAGATTTTTTATTTCTTCATTCTCTTGATGTACCACCAATTGCGGTAGTTTCTAGATGCGCTGGATTTCTTAATAAGGAACATGTTTACATCTAAAGATGGACATGTATGTGCTACCCTCCGTATTGTTTTTCAATGAAATTTATATCTTGTTGTTGTTTTTGTGAACCTATCATGTTTCTAAAGAAGTTCAAATTATCTTCAAATTCTTCTACATAGACCTCTAAGAATGAAAAAACACACTATTTGGTTTTCATTTTTAAGTCTGGTAAGTTACTACCATAATTGTATATATGCATATATTTGATCCATTCGTATATGACATAAGTTTCTATGCTTATTGTAATGTCATTTGCAGGTGCAAATGTCTGGTATGGAGATGTTTTGTTTGCATTTTTCTATTTTCAATAGGAGTATGACCAATTTCGTGATACAAATACATTATCAAAATACATATTTACTATGTAAAGAATGAGTTATTCACTTTTTCAATACGTGAGTTTAAATATGATTATTGACAATTTATTGTATATTCTATCTGTGATTTTCTTAGTTGCCTATTCTGTTACCTTTTTCCAATGTACAATTTCTCAAATACATTGCATACACTTAAGAACTATATTGATATTAACAAAGGATCAGAATTTGCGAGCACTTTGCACCTCAATTTCTTTCCCATGAAAGAAGCTACACATCTTCAAGCCACACAATGTCAGCTCCATCATTTTAAGGTAAACAACTTTGACCTCGTATTCACATGTTGTAGGTACTTCATTGTGAATAGAAACAAAAAAGTACTTGTGATAGTAATCCATATCCATTTTGTAGAGATACAAATGATTTTGGAATTTTTTTCAACAAAGATACATTTTTTTCCAACTACTTTTCATACATCTTTTCCTAATCCAGGAAAAAAACTTTTAGCTAATTATGTTTGTACATGAAGCCTAATAGTTTATAGAATATGTACATATGTTCTTTCTTCTGTATATTTCCACAACAATAACAAATTAGAGAATATAAACTATGTTTCTTCTTTGATGAAATGAAATTCGATTTTCAACTCTTTATCCTTTTCCTATTTCGTATGTAAACAACACATTTCTACACATTTATATTTTTCCAAAATAATCTACAAATAAAAATTTTGTTTTCCATTTGCATTTGCAAATAACATTTACATCATAAACTATTGCTGCAATACAACCCTTGTTTTTAATATTTCCTATGGGCTTAAATTGATTTTTCTAATACTAGCTATATTTATTTATTTTTCTAAGGTTAGTGAAACATTTTATGACCGTAATGAAGCCAAAATGTAACACACACACACACACACACACACACACACACACACACACACACACACACACACACACACACACACACACACACACACACACACACACACACACACACACACACACAATACAAAAATATCTTGAACTCAAAGAAAATAAATCTTCTTCTTCATTATTCAATCATGAATTACAATGCTTCATAAATAATAAAACAACTCCCAACTCGAGTTGCCAAGAAAAATCTAACTAACTTTGACTAAATCTACTCTAGGTGGCGAAATTTACTATTTTTAGTAGTTTACTAGAACCTGTTATTCTTAGTAAGTTCACATGCTTATTTGTACGAGCATAGAAATTGCCACGCATCTTCTACATGCCTAAATTAGAGGAATTTCCAACTTTCTAACCTACTATGCATTCAAGAGACTAAAATTTACTAATGCCCTAAAATAGGAAAAAAACCGAATTACAACTTAGATCCTAATTTTCGGCCTTCAGATGGCAGATTTCAGGCCCAAAAATGTGCCAAAACGTGCTCCAACCGGAAAGGCTTATTGACCAAAGGTGTGTTTGTCTCATCGAAACAAATGGTTTAAAAAAACAAAATCAAGCGCATAACACCCGAAACAAAAGTTATGACCTTTTCAAGTTCTTGCTAAAAATAGTGCATCATTCTCCCCTACTTGAAAAAACAAAGCTCCTGAAAGTTTTCTTCTTCAAATTTCTACCATTTATTTTTATCCAACTTATAAATTTCCCACTATGTGACCCATGTGTTATCCTCTTGTTCCAATCCTTTCCAATGTACCAAATATTTGTTGTATTGCCCATGTTGCGTGTTTATAGTTTTCTTATATAAGCTATGATCCACTTTGTCTTTCTTTTTCAGTGGAACTTGTTACCTCCAATCTACTACTTCTTCATTATCATCCCATTCTTCACCATCCCCATGAAAATAATATAATTCTGAAACATTAAACACTAGAGAAATATCAAAATTTCCCAGACAATTCTACCTCATAAGCATTATCATTTATTTTTTTCATAATTTTGCAGGGACCAATCTTCTTGTACTTCAATTTGTTATAGGTTCCTTTTGGAAACCTTTCCTTCAAGGTATACCATAACCAACTCACCCACTGTAAACACCTTTCTCCTTCTATGCACATATGTTATTTCCTTATACTTATCATTACTATTCTATAACTTCTTTTGCACTTCTTCCTGTAATTGCTGTATATGTTCAAAAATGCTTCTGCATCATCACTGACTCTACCATCAATTGGTAGCTGCACAAAATCTAACACCCCATTTGGATTACTCCCATACACAATATAAAATGGAGACTTTCCTATGGATCTATTTATTGAGCTATTATAAGAAAACTCAGCTTGTGGTAATGCTAAGTCCCATTGTTTTGGCTTTTCCCCAACTATGCACCTTAACAGTTTCCCAAACTCCTATTTACCACCTTTGTTTTCCCATCATTTTGAGGATGATAGGCACTGCTGAACTATAGTTTAGTTCCCAAATTCTTCCATAAAGTCCTCCAGAAATGAATTAAGAACCTTGTGTCCCTATCTAAAGTAATGGTTTTTGGAACACCATGCAACCTAACAACTTCTCTGAAAAACAAATATGCTACTCTGTTGCATCACTAGTTTTCTTACAGGCAATAAAATGAACCATATTAGAGAACCTATCAACAACCACAAAAATTGATTCATTACCTCATTTTTTTAGTAATCCCAAAACAAAATCCATACTCAAATCATGTCCATGGTCCTTTGGGAACAAGCAGTGGCATATACAACCCTGTATTCTATGCATGGCCTTTCGAGACTTGGAAAATTCTACACCTCTCCACATATCTTACCACATCTCTTTTCATCTTTGGCCAATAGTATTTCTCTTCTACCAAAGCTATAGTCTTATCCTTACCAAAGTGCCTAGCCAATCCTCCGCTATGCAGCTCTTTCACTATATTATCTCTCATAGACCCAACTGGAATACATAGTTGTCGTCCCTTAAATAGATAACCATCCTACAAAAGGTACTCATCCTGGACATCACCTACATTGCTTGACAATGGACTACTTAACCTTTCAACAATATTCTTGAAATCATCATCAGAAGAATACAAATCCTTTATTGCTTCAAAACCAACCACCTCATTATCCATAATGGTAAATAGAATCACATGCCTACAACTTGGTTATGTTTTCCTGAATTATCCTTTATAGAAAAAGTATGACCGTGTAAAAATGATATCCACTTTGCATGCCTATTATTCAACTTCTTTTTGTCTTCACATATCTCGGGCTATGTGGTATGCGAATAATACAAACTACTTAGGCACTAAGTAATGCCTCCAATGCCTCAATGCTTGCACAATTACATAAAATTCCACATCATAAGTAGAGTAGTTCTTTATTACCTCATTTATTTTTTCACTAAAGAATGTTATTGGCTTGCCACCTTGACTTAGGAAAACACAATACCCACATGTGAGGAATCACAATCAACTTCAAACACTTTATCAAAATCTGGTAGTGCCAAAATAGGTGCTTCTATCACCTTCTTCTTCAAGAACTGAAAGCTATCCTCAACTGCCTTTGTCCACAAAAACTCCCTTCCTTTTGTGCAATCTATTATAGGTGCTATAATACTGCTAATTTTTTTAATAAAATTTTGGTAAAATGTTGCTAAACCATGAAAGCTTCTTACCTTTGTTATACTTCATGGAGTAGGCCATTCAATAATTGCTTTTATCTTTTCTGAGTCCATTTGTACCCCATCTACTGAAATAATAAAACCCAAAAATACCAAACTCTCTTGCATAAACGTGCACTTCTTAAAATTTTCATAGAGCTTCTCTTTCCTTAACACTTCAAATATCACCCTCAAATGCCTCAAATGTTCTTCTTTAGTTTTACTAAAAATTAAGATATCATCAAAATAAACCACAAACAAACTTACCATTGTACTCCCATAGCAGTGTTCATCAACCTCATAAAAGTGCTAGGTGCATTAGATAACCCAAATGGCATCACCAACCACTCATATAATTCATTCCTTGTCTTAAATGTTGTTTTCCACTTGCCTCCTTCTCTGATATGGATCTAATGGTAACCACTTCGAAGATCAATCTTGGCGAAATACCTAGATCCAATAAGCACATCCATCATATCATCAAGGTAAGGTATTGCGAACCTATAATTGATTATAATTTTATTAATTACTCTGTATCTCGTGTACATTTTCCATGTTCCATCCTTATTTGGAGTTAATAAAGCTAGATTTGTACAGATACTCATGCTATCCCTTACTACCCCCATTCTTACAAGCTCTCACACTTGCTTATTCGATTCGTACGCATGCATGTCCGACATCCTATAAGCTACTTGATTTAGGAGTGAAGACCATGGGATCAAATAAATATGGTGTTGAATATCTCTTTTGGTGGTAACCCATCTGGTAGCTCATCAGGAATAACATCAAAAAAATTCTATTAATTTTTTTGCCTCTACTGGTATTTGTGCACTTGCAGGTTCATCCTTATTTGTGACCAGTGCATAGCAAAACCCAGTTCCTTTGCCTCCTTCACAAATTATTTTGCAAAAATCATATTTTCATCCTTTCCCTCTTCCTTAAGAGGTAAAAAACTATTTTTGTGTCATCCTTCCAAAAATTATACGTATTCTTCCCCCGTCATGAATAACTTTTCTATCAAATTGCCATGGTCTGCCTAGTAGCATATGACATGCATCCATAGGAATAACATCACAAAAATCTCATCCTTATAAATTTTCCCAATAGAAAAATTTATTAAACATATTTTATCAATAGTAACTTCATTACCCTTCTTAAACCATGCAATACGGTAAGTGTTAGAATTCTTCTCACAATACAGTCCTAGTTTCTTAACCATCTCATTTGAAACCATGTTCTTACAACTACCACCATCAATAATAACATTACATACCTTTCCTCCTGAAGTGCATCTGGTCTTAAAAATATTTGTGCGTAGCCATGTATCCCCCTTGATATCCTTTCTTGGAGCAATCATCATCTTTTTGATCATCATATTTTCTCCCACATCTGGTGGAATTTCTAGGTCTTGTTCATCTTCTTCTTGTTCAACTTCAACAAGATTTAATCTTGGAGGATCTATTTTCCTCTTTTCATGTGTATAATAATGCAAGCATTCAAATTCCCGATGCCCCTCTTCACCACATATGTAGCAAAAAAATGGTCTTCATGGAGCCTCCCATCCTTTGCCCCTAGGAAATCCTCTACCTCTTTGCTGATTTGGGAGATCTTGTCTTGTATCTTCTTGCTTTTCCACTCCATGAGGTTGTTCTCCTCTACCTTGAATAAAACCATCTCATCCCCAAAAGGAGGATGAGGCCCCCTATTCATCTCAAGTGACCTCCTAAAACCTTGAAAGTTTTTTTCTTCGGATTTTAAAGCTAGTTGATAGGTGTCCTCCATGCTCTTAATACGTGCATGATTATCTCATATTGAATAGGAAATTTTAATCCATTTACATACCTTACAAATACTTGTTCCTTAGTTTATTCATTCTCTACACTAATGGACAACTTGTAGAACTCATCTGTGTATTCTTGCACGGCTTGTAAGTTCTGTCTGAGATTCTGAAACCTCCTGTAAAGGGTTTGTTCATAATCTACAAGGATAAATTTATCTTTTAAATTATTCTCTATCTTACTTCAGTCCTAATTATTTCTTTCCCCTTTCTTGATCGCACTTTTTTAGGTGATCTCGCCATAACATATCGTGACCTTTTAATTTCATGCATTAAAATTTTACCTTCTTTTCCTCCTCGACATATCCTTCCACTCAAAAAAAAATTCACATGCTAGTCAACCAGTTTATCATCTCCTCTAGTTTTAGGTTACCTCCATACTCTGAAACATCAACTCTTATCCCATCATTCTTTCCTTCTAATGCTCACAACATCCTTTCTTCAAAAGCTAAAGGTGGTCTTTATGTTTCATCCTCTTCACGAACTTCTTCTTCATTTGTCTCATCTCCACCTTGATTTCCTCTCTAGGCTATAATTACAATAAGCGTAACAACTTGCCTCAGAGATCCCGTATGTTTCTATTCATCTAGGAAATACTGCCCCCTCTTCCTCTTCCTCTTCCTCTTCCTGCCATTGTTTTTTTCCTCCACCAAGACTCGAACTTTCTCTCGATACTGAGATAATGAATCCAAAATGTAACACACACACAAATACTTTGCAAATATTTTGAACTCAAAGAAAATAAATCTTCTTCTTCATTATTCAATCATGAATTATAATGCTTCATAAATAAGAAAACAACTCCCAACTTGAGTTTCCAAGAAAAATCTAACTAACTTTGACTAAATCTATTCTAGATGGCAAAATTTACTATTTTTAGCAGTTTACTAGAACCGGCTATTCTTACTTGTTCACATGCTTATTTGTATGGGTAAAAAAATTCCATGCATCTTCTACATGCCTAAATTAGAGGAATTTCCAACTTTCTAACCTACTATGCATTCAAGAGACTAAAATTTACTAATGCCCTAAAATAGGAAAAAAATGAATTACAACTTAGATCCTAATTTTTGACCTTCGATGGATGATTTCGGGCTGAAAATGTGCTTAAACATGCTCCAAATGGCATGGTTGGTTGATTGGTGTGTTTTTCTCGTCGAAAAAATTGGTTTAAAAAAGGACTCAAATGGACACCCATAACACAAGTTATGACCATTTCAAGTTCCTACTAAAAATAGTGCACCACCGTGACACTCAATTGTAATATTCCATATGGTAACTCAATGTGAGTACTTGAAGTCGGTGTATTAAACATGATTAGAGGGTGAAATAACAAGATATGGGTCACACACACATATGTGGAGCCTTGTAGGAAAGGAAGGAAACTACGTAGCATGTAGGTTGTATAAAGTTTTTAAAGAGGCTTTTTTGCCTAGATTTTTGCTAAGAAAACCCTAAAATTTTATGTGGGTTGTGTATTTTTCTCTTATTAGCAGGGGCATATAGAAGAAAATGTTGTTGTTTCTAGTGCCATTGGCATATCTCAAAAAAATCCATCGATGATTGTTGAAACCCTAATTGAAATATTTCCCTAATTGCTAACAAGGTAGTTGTTATAACATATCACGAGAAGATGTATGACAAAGATCCATCTGTCTTTGAACATCCTACCAGCTTGGCAATTGTAGGTGAAATAGTTGGCATGTAGAGCTTGTTATGACAGAGCGGGTAAACAAAATATTATTGATTTTCAATGTAGATGTTTTGTGAATGGCGTGTGAGGGTAGTTTGTGTGTATGCTCAAATTGTTTTTACTCTCTAATTTCTATCGTATTATATTTATAAATTGTCTGTGTTTATCATCAAAACCATCTCCATTTTCTTGTTTCAAGGGAAACATTTGTGTCATTTAAAAAAATTAAATGAAATAAATAAATATATGTAGAAGAGTCTACAGGAGGGTTGTTCGCAGTAAAGAGAGTATGTAGCACATCTTTCAACCGACATTTCAAATGGGAATGAACCCACCCAATTCTGACAAATGACAGTTTGATGAACGTGTAGATGATGTTGAAGCACGAACCCATTACAACCATCAATCGTTGGTGAGAAACTTTGAGAGCTTAGGTATAGTCGCAACTGGCCTTTGTTGAAAGATGATCCTCTTGTTGGTAATTTTTGTTTTTATTTGTTCGATAAACATTTTCATTTTTTATCCTAGGGAAAAGAAATTGCATATACATTTAACATTATTTGCGAGGACAACCTGTACTTTTTAGTATCTTGATTCAAATCCACTTTCATCTCTTTACACTTTGAAAGGTGTGTGCCTTGTTAGAAATTGGAGACCTTTCTAACTATGTGCTAGATCTTAGCCATCCACACATAATCCTGAATCAACGACCTTGAACTCACGTCCGTGGTTTAGATACTTTCTACTAAACCTCATAATGCATCACAAGAGCCATGTGACAACTATAGTATTCATGAGGTGAAATTTCAAGCATGGTCTCCCACCAACTACATGGGATCTCCAAAAAAATTAGGGTTTCCCCCACAATGGGCTTCTAGATAGTGTGTTGCATTTCGGGACGAACCTTCAGGACACACTCATTTTGGAGAAAAACATTGAAGTTAGATTTTGGACATGTTCAAACAATTAGGTCCACCTACTTTTTCTTAACTCTTTGTGTGACATACACAAAATGGGTAGACCTCCACATTGTTATGCCTGGTGATCCCCGTAAATGCTCAACGGTGGAGGACTTTTGACATAGTTTTAAACCCTGACCGGATAACAAAATATTTTTTTTTCTACATATTACTATACATTCCATTTTTTGTATTGCATTATTCCATTTATCTTTTCAAGCTATTCATTATTGTATTCACATCTCCATACTTTCCACAAATATCTCCTCCAATGTTCCTGCATACCCATCAAAGCCATTATGATTTTATGTTATGTCATGTTCCATCCCAAAATTTACCTTCCACTTCGTCCTCCTCTTCTTCCTTGCTTTCTCTCCTCCACTCTTTATTCCTACGCCCAATCCCTTTCGGTGTTCACATTGTATCGCATGTGTGATTGTTATTTTTAACCAAAAAAACATATTTACAAATGATGGACGTTTCGTTTACACTGAGGAACTAATTTCACGCAGCAAGCAGAGTGGATCGGTTGTTCGATTTTGCAAATGGTACATGCGACGACGCACGACCTCCATCTAACCGTAGGTTTATGACACCGTAGGTCTCGACATGGCGAGTAAGAAAATGACAAGTCTTTTATCTTTCACGTGTTTGTTATGTCCTCTTCGTGGTTTGCTTTGGGTTTTCATAAGAATCGTATCCGATTGGTGGGATTTTTACATGGATTTATTTTCCCACTCAACTTTTATTTTGCTGTTAAATACGTGGGGCATTTAAAATATTCTATACACAATTAATTTGAATATATATTAGTATAGTATGTATGTGTGTGTGTGTGTGTACACACACACACACACACAAATATATATATATATATATATATATATATATATATATATATATATATATATATATAGAGAGAGAGAGAGAGAGAGAGAGAGAGAAAATGGACATACGTAAAATATGAAATTTGCATGTGATGGTCACTTCAAATATTTGCAAGTATTTCACGATTTAAATCATGAAAAATATTTAAACTACCTCAAATTTAACCCCTAGACCATAGATTTATCTCCGTGTGCATGCCTTATTTAACCCATAATGGCATTGGTTTTGGGATGGCTATTAGTGAGAGATCCATTTAGCACAGTTCATGTAACGTCCTGTTTATTTAAAAAACTATAGAAAAAAGATGGTCATGCATAAAATATGCAAGCCACATGTGACAGTTATTTCAAATATTTGCAAGTATTTTACGGTTTAAATCATGAAAAATGTCTAAACGACCACTGTTGATTTGCATTCCAGAGGTGCGCCCTGTATTTGATGCTTATGAAGGGATATCCACATGGAGCATGGATTTTTAAGAAGGGAAATAGGTGGACGTTCTGAAGTGTAGAGGTGGCATGGTGAATAAGTTAAATGGAAGCAAATCAATTAGTAACTCCAATGTGGAA
This sequence comes from Taxus wallichiana var. yunnanensis, assembly GCA_018340775.1. Classification (NCBI taxonomy): domain Eukaryota; kingdom Viridiplantae; phylum Streptophyta; class Pinopsida; order Cupressales; family Taxaceae; genus Taxus; species Taxus wallichiana. Next base: position 295,640,955 of record CM031239.1, on the reverse strand, counting down.
CAATACAATTTCAATGTTATTCCACGTGTCAGGCATGTCGGTAATGCCACCCTAATGGAATGGTCTTTGTTTTTAAAAAAATAATCAAATTTAGAGAGCCAAATTGTTCTTACAAAGTGTGTTAGTAGGAGGACTCGAAAAATTAAATTTAATATTTTACATTACACAAAACGCTTAAACATGTAAACCAAGATTTCAATTACATCATGTTATTTAAACTTCATATTTTTATATATTTTATAAATATTTTGTTATTTATGCCAACCATTGGATACAACAATTTCACATTAGTATTTTTAGGTCTTAATTGCACCTAAGGCATGTTTCGGTAGGGCGAAAACCATCAAAGTTTAGTGGATGTTGGATTTTTTTATATGTTTTCGCCAACGTTGGACTGAAATGATCTCAAGTGAAAATATTTTGTTCTGCAACATGTCACTCACCTTACAATAATAGAAACAAACCCACAATACACAAATCCTCCATTGTAGAAGGTCGAGATCATAACGTAGAACAACTTGGTGGAAAACTCCTACATCACGCGCCACTTAGTATTGTCACCACTAATGTCCAACAACCCACCTCTAACTAAGAGTGATTCACTCATCATATTGTATTAAACCCAAAATAAAAAAGTAAATGTGACGTTAGAGGTATTCTAAGTGGCACTTGAAGATGAACGAGGAAGAACTTTGCACTTGCTGCAAGTTTGCAACTATCCAATTACTACTAAATTTATATGTTAACTTGATTTCTAGCGTCGGTCTGACATGGACCGCAAGAGGGATGGGCACGAAAGCACATGCCAAAGGGCCGATTGTGAATTACGCTTTACACATTAACTTGTTTCCTAGTGCATGTGTGACAGGTTCCGCAAGAGGGATGGGCACGAAGGCAAATACCAAAGGGGCGATTGTGAAATATGTTCACAAAGAATGAGTAGACGACATTAAACAGTTGGTGTTGCACCCCAATCCTTTAAATTCCTTAGTTCACAATCTTCCACCCCCACATTTCCTTTGTGGGGCTCATCTTTGATCCCTACTATTAAGAGCTTCTAAAAATTCAGTTGTGTCGCGTCATTTTTCTCGTAGCTTTTCAATGGCTTCACATGTTATATTTTCATCCGCCGCAGTCCGTTCAATCAGTAAATTGTTTAGAGAATCAAGAACTTCCTTGTGTAGTTTTAGGAGCCTTTGAAATTCATTGCAAGCATCCATACATATTATATCAATGTCAATGTTGATAAAATTAAGCGGATTAATGATATTGAGATGTCGAAGATCGCAGTTTTTAACAAAAGTCACTAGATCCAAAGCTTGCCAACATGTTTCAATAGATGTTTCTAGGCGATCGAGGCCCCCGTAAAAAGGCAAGAGTATTATGATTGTATCAAACAATGAGAGTGTTTTCACCTCGTGCGGTTTTCATCAAGATCCGGGAATTGTTCTACTGACATCCTACAACCGTTCGAGTTGATCTATAAACTTTCCACCACGCTCGGCATCCTCATAATCAGATCTAATCAATGTTGTTAGATCCTTGCAGCTATAGCCTTTATTTTTTATGTTTTATCGAAGTGAATCATTGCATGTTTTAGAGATTCCTCATTCACATAAAGGTTTGCTAGATTTTTCCAAGGCATACATACTTTACTCAATATTACTATAATGTAATGATCCATAAAATCTTTGTCATGTGAAATGAATTTGTTTGATAGGTGAAAAAAATCTCGCTTCTCTCTAAACACTTGTGTGGAAACTTGAAGCATAACATCAACTCCGAGATAAAAAAACAACATTTGCTAAAGCATAGAATATGTACTGATATGCAAGTAATAGACGACCCTTTGCATGCAATGTCCCCATGCTCTTTACCAGTATGCTTGTGTGAGGATAAAATACAAGTTGGTTGCATGTTTCAAAAATAATTCACTCTTACTTATAAATAGTCTTCATGTTTTATTCTATCTTTTTGTGTTACAGGGAATTGCCATTTCGAGTGGTGTAGCAAGTGGAAAATACAGTCCATTCCAGCAAGACGAACTTTTATTACGGTATTAGCATTTTGGTAAAGATGGCTTTGGCCCTCACAATACATAAATCTCAAGGCCTAACTTTAGACGGACGACTACTAACATTGGAGATATTGGACGCTGTGGGCCTTGCAATCATATTTATTTCATAGCTTGATGCTTTCTCAACCTTCGTACCTTCCCTAAATTTTCTTCTAACAGGTGCTCCAACATAGCAATTCATACATATGTGCCATGATGCAAATTACAAAAACAAAGACTTCTTCACTTGTAGAGCTCCTTGCATATTTTATGCCAAATCTTCTCCCTCCCCACACATTCTTCCTCCCTCCTCCTCTCATGTCTACCTCTTCCACTTTTCAATTTGTCATCTTCTTCCACACACTTCCATTTCCTTCTCTCCACCCACTTTACTGTTTCCGAACAATCACTGTCTCCCTTATTAACGTCTCCATTGCACCTCGGTGTGATTGCTAGTTTAATTGACATTCGAGACCACTGGGTCTCAACGAGTGAACACCCTCCTCGCCCCTTCAGGATTCTTTTTATAAAGGGAAGATAAAAAGAAAAGGAAAACATGTGTACCCGTTACATCGACGAATGGAATAACTTTTGACGAATTCACATATGTTAACATCAAAAAAAAAAATGTGGCGCCCCCTGATTTCTTATAACTGTTTTTGATTGATTCCCGACTGCTGGTCCAACCTTATCACTTTCTTCTTCCAACCTGTGGTGTTTGACAGTGGTGAGGATAAGATTTTGTCTGGATACAGTAATTGCACGATCTAAATAATAAATATTCGCTTGCCCACTTGTGCTTCTGCGAAGTCCTCAAAATAAAAAAGTGACAGAGGCGTGTGTTTACCCTCTGTATATGCGCTCATTAAACACAGGCAAAAATGGTAACATCTCTATTCTGTGTTGCCTGTTTAGGATTATTTCCTTGTTTTTCTCGAACGCACTTGGCTCCTCTTCTCCAGGTAAGGATTCATGGTATTTTCCCACCAATTTGGTATAACTGAATTGCTGACTACCATGAATATTCATAAAATTATATTGTTCCAGCTTTTTTGTTACAGGATCTTTAATCTCAGTCTGGTTGTAATCCCATAATGAATGTGATGAGGCTAGTTACTGGCTCTTCCTTCCATGGAGAATACCTCGGTCCAGGTCTTTACTTTCATCCTCTTACATATGAAAGCCCTACAAAAATATATATCATCAATCTATTTACGGTGAAGTTTAAGAATCCTTTCTGCATGATGTTCAATTTTTTTATGCTTTAACAGATCACGACACCAAGGATACCCTGGACGAGATAATGGACATGCTCAAGGTTATATCACCTGGGTTGTAATGGTTTACGGTATAGGTGGAATAGGCAAGATGACTCTAGTAACAATGGTGTTCAGGGATGTGGCTCTCAAATCCTACAAAGCTAGGTGTTGAGGATAAGGACCGAAACCACTCTGAGGCTGATTTTAGACAACTTAGTGTAGCTAACCTGCTAGTTAAAGACCCGGGATTCCTAAAAGAGAGGATCCTTATCACCACTAGAAGATCATAAGGGTCTTTGTAAAGAGGCATTTCAAGTTATCGTAGCCTTTTTCTTTATTGGTGGGTGCTTCATGTTGTTGATCACGTTGTTCTGAGATAAGACTCGAGGAAATGACATGGGAAAAGACTTGGGAACATGGATATATAATTGTTCATGACGTCATTCGAGATTGTTATGTGTATAAATGTTCATGATATAATCCGAAAGCAAAAGGAAAGATCTATCATCCCAACTAACTTGGGGCAACCCAAGTCCTCGATTCTTCAATTTACCTTTTATCTCATGAAATTGCCAGAAAGCTTTGAAAATATAGTTCCCTTGATATTCATAAAATAATGTAAACACTCTCCATTGCTATGATAGGGAATAAAGGTTAGATTGTGAGAATTTATGTGGGGTTCTTCAGTGGAATAGTTCATCCACTACAATAGTCTCCCATTTGATATTTCACTTAGTTTGTTACAAGTAATTATAATCATATAAGTATATCATATGCTTTATTTCACAGAAACTAAAGGTTATTGTAGTCTTCATGGCTTGTACATATCCATTAATTTAGTCTCATATCTAATCATTTTTATTATTTTAATTTCTATTGAGTGTTAATTGGAAATCCATCTTTGAATCTATTAAAAAACAAGTGTCGTGATAGTTTCAAAAATTAAATTTAAATTATAAAGAATAGTAATATGTTTTATAAATTGAATTAGTGATGTCTCATGATAATCACTAACATATAAGAATCAACAAATAGAAAAATAAAAAATAAATTCAATTTAGATTTACACGCTAATATTGCAATTAAAAGTAGCAATAACTAATTATATTAAAATAACTAATTTTTAAATCTTCATAAATCATATCATACATTGTCTTAATGTGTAGTTAATGCTACTAAGTGAATGCATTAAATCTTCCATGAAATAGTTTAACCAAAAAGACTATATAATACGAAACAATGTAACTTTCCTTGCTTAAAGCATAGACGAAATCTCATTCAAGGAATACATCTTTCTTAAAACATGAAGATTTCACATTTAGGGATACACATAAGCACCCATGTCATTCCTGAAAACGTTACCAATTTTTGGATTGACTTTTGTAGAATCTTTAACATTCATCAATGTTTGTCTGTAATTTCCAAGAAGAAGATTGGCATTGTAACAATACCAATAACAATTCCTTCCGCATGCCTGCAATTTTCAGTTCAAGCATTTAGACCAATGTAGATTAGAATCGGTTTCCAATTACCTAAGTATTGTCATGATCCTCCCGCAAATAATAGAAAATATAATCGACATATTTTAAAATGAAAGAATAAACTTAGATTTTGGATAATTTCTATTTTAGAACAAAAATTAATCTTGGGTTACAAATGTTTTGAATAATTTTACTCACAAATTTAGCTGACAATCACCTGTGCTGCCAAGAATCTCATACACGTATCCCTTCAAACTATGGGAATGAAATTGCATGCCAACCGAAGAGGTAGTAGAACAAGTGCCACCTTCATCCGCATTAGGTTTAGTACCACCTCACTTCACCTTCCTGATTTAGGTGCTCTAAAACTTGTAGCATATATGTTTTAGACTCTTCCTAATCAATGTTAGCAAAGATTCTTCCCACAAGAAAACTTACTAAGATTGTTTTAGACTCTTCCTAATCAATGTTAGCAAAGCAATTCTTCCCACAATAAAACTTACTAAGATTGAGTATTGAACAACGAATATCTAATATTTAAAATTATAATAAAAATTGAGGGAAACATCAAAATACAAGTAAAAATAAAAATCTGAATCTATAATTCTTATATGATTAATTATTATAAAATAAACATTTGAAAAGATTATTTGTACAACCAAGTGCGACACCATATTAATATTACATTAGGCTTGTGTTGGCACCAATGCATTCTCCACAAAGATTCATATCTTACATGTGTAGACACCTAAATTTGTTAATTTATCACTTGATAATGTCGATATTGGCCAAATCCCTAAAATCATGACTTCCACACCTATCTTGAGCCTAATTGTTATATCTTAGTCTATTCTTAGTCTCATTGCAAGATTTTCTCTCTCTTATTACACTAATCAATCACTCGGACAAATGCTCACATTAGTCATAAGGAGTCCACATATCCTAATTGTCATGCACAAAACCTTACAACATTGTATCTTCCTCCTAAACCAGAAAATCCAATAGGACCAAACCATCCAACGGTTTTCTTTTGGGTAGAAGGGTCCCATCCAAGGCCACCCAACAATCACTTTCTCAATTTTACATCTAAATAATGGATTGATACTTTTACTATGGGTAAGCCTTAATGTGAAATTATATTTATCAAACCTTGTATAAGACAGTCTAATGCACTCATTTACCCACCTAGAATTTATGAAATCTTGACACTCACCTTACACAAATCATTCGAAAGACATACAAATATCTCCCAATTTTCCCTAAAGCAACTATAGACATTAGGAACAACCCCCACATATGTTTGATACACTTCAAATTAGGCAAAATTAGGTTCAAGACTCAAGCTTCTTAATTATAAGACATCAAAGCCAATTCAAGCACACAGCAATCTAAGTATTTATAAAGCATTATCAACTGATCGGGATATCAAATATGATTAAATTGACACAATATTATGTTGCATATTCAAGAAGCGAACTATGTGTGATTTGAGGCCTCTTTGAAGTAGTTCCAACGTAAGCAATGTACATATTGCACTTCAACCCAACCACTAACCTATTTAAAAGTGTTTTAGCGTACGTTAAGTATTTTTATTAATTTGATTGATTTAAAATAATTTCATATATTTTTATACCCATTTTTCACAAAAGTGTATACCATTCAATTATATAGATCCAAAATTGTAGAATGACATTTGCTATCTTTCATAGTGGTCCCAAGGGTGAAATCATGATCTTTGAACAAATGGAAGCTTCATCTTCACTCATCCTCCTGATCTCATGGGCATGCATTTGTGCTTTCTCAAAGACATTTTTAAAGAAAAATAATAACATGTTTCTTGTAGATAAAGGTATCAAATTGAAAAATAATATTTTCTTGCAAAATCATGAAGGTTTTTTTCTTGATAATGTTTGTTTCAGTCATTCCCAAGCCTTTATTAATGGTTATGGATCATCATTGTTCTGTAGATATCCTCATAATATAGCTAGAGGTGGTTTTGCATGGATATTTTCAGTTATGCATATTTTCTAATCCCAATTATCCATGTGGAAGGGATAAGGACGAGAAAGAAGTCATACTCCAAAATATTATTTATCTTCCTCTTCTCTCTTTCTTCCCCTTCCCCAATCTCTCTTCTAATGCTATATGTAACAATTAACACTCTTGTAAAAATGGTTCCTCTTCCTTGAATGAAAATTTACTCTGCTCTTTTGAGTATTGATATTTTGAGTGCCTCTTCTCTCTATAAATGCATAAACACATTGAATCATGCTTGTGAAAAAATGTGTATATTTTATCTCGTAATACATATATGATTATGGCTAATATTTACCTTTTTCTTTGTTAATTTTCTCGTACCTCTTTTTGTGTTTATGGTTTATTGTGTGAAGAATTTTCAAGGTTTTAATTCATTTTTTCTTATACATGCTTTGAGAGTGAGAGTTAGGTTAAAATATTGGTATGTTCTAGCGTATATATGCCCTTTTAGATTTATGTTTTTTTCTGTTTCTTGCTAACTCATATAGGGAGGTTGATCCCTAACTTCTTGATGTATCACCATATTTTTATTTCATATTTTCGCATCCCTTTTCTCTTACAACTAGTAGATTAGAGGAGAGTTATGATAGCATAAAGTAGTTAGGATAAGAGATAGCTTTCTTTGGAGGTATGCATTAAGGAACTAAGTGTCTCACACCTTATCCACTAACCTTAGTCAAATGTGTGACTAAGGTGAAAAGTAGACACAAACCAATTAACTCTAGTTGGATATTGTTGTGGTATGCTCACGCCTCATCTAGAGAGCTAAGTAATAGATCACTTCACAAATGACGGGAATTCCCATTATCGCTATCGAGACACCAAGCTTTCATTGGTGATCTATGGGTGCACACTTAATATTTGAAACAACATGGTAGTATGTTGGATTATAATAATGAAGTAAAAACAAAAAGAGAGAGAGAACCTTTTAAGAATCATGACATAATAGGGATTGATGTACACTTAGTAAGAAGAATATAAAAGCCAACCATTTGCAGCTTGAGAAAAAAATTGAAAAATTATTGACTATCAAGGGATATTTGTAAACATATTTATTTATAAGCTATATTACATTAATGTGATGTTTCCTTCTCTAGGTTACCAAAATGGGAAGGAATAACACTTGGTAGTACATGATGGAGTTCTCGAGGTAGGATGTGAACAACAAACAACAAAAAAAAAAATAGAAAGGATGATTTAGAATGGATAGAAATATTTCATGTAGATGGTATATTTTATTTGGTTGCAACAATACCCTATTGTAGGGTGAAATATTTTTAAAGGAAGAGGAAATAAGTAAATCAGGAAGTTATAATTTCATGTGAAAAAAATTACTAGAAATGTAGCTATGAAACATCATACTCCAATAACTCTTGAAACATTAGAATAATGTAATCAATATTAAATATTTTTTGAATTAATATGGTAGAATTTTTTTAGTAACACATTTTGTTCTATATATGTAATTTCATAATTTAATTTTCCTTTTAGTTTTGGTGTCCATGTGTGCCCAAGGACAACAGAAATCACCATTACCTCCAAAGAAGGAAAGGTCTTATTATCAAAAGAGGGGGTGAAAACATATTTTATCGGGATATTTGTGCGTGGACATCCACATGTTGTGATTTTAATATAAAATAATTGGTTTCATGTTGATGATTCCTTCATCTCTTTCCATGGGCGTAATAATCCTTCGAGAACAGGGGGAGTTAAACATGCTCCACAAATATCAAAAGAGATAACACCTCCCAGTGACATATTGTTTGAAAATATATACCTACAAGGAGGGTAGAGGATCTGTTAGATTCAAGATATTCCATGTGTAGTGAGGAAACTTATTGTTAATCGTTGGAGGAAAATAGTCAATATTGAGTCCCAAAAACATGTCGAAGACACAAAGATTTGCAATTGAAATAAACAATAAGAAGATTGTTCCAAGATGCGATCTCGATGATATAATAATACACCACATTAGATTTGTAAGACAAAAAAGCTAAAATATTATATATGGAAATCCATCATAATCCATAATGATCAATATATTGCAATACAATGACTTGAATTACTCAATAAGAAATATGTACATATATGAGGAGGAAGTGAAACTACTACCTAAATCAATGGTGAAAAACTCTCACTAAATGATACTTTGGTAGTTAATTTAACTTCAAAAGGCTAGTAAACTAACTCCACATAACCGAGAAGCTAACTCAACACACCCAGACACCTAAAGCAAGATAACCTAGCAAGTATAGGGCTAACACAATTGTAAGAATTATCCTAGTAAATAAATAAAAGGATAAATAATTATCTACACTAACACCCTCCCATAAGCATAGCTTAGGTGGGTGAAAAAGAACGTGGGTCCCAACAATAAGGCCTGATGAGGCACCCACATACAATAACTGGGAAAATTAGACACCGCAAGGTACCCAAAACTAGTAATAACAAAGTAGAGAGAGAAGAATCCCACTGCAAGATATCCATAGAAGCTCGGATCCAAAAACTCATACAATGCTGAAGAAATGTGGTGCGCACTCTGGTCTAATTCCACTGCTCGATCATAGAACTCAAAAACAACTGACACTAGGCTTCACCAAAATAGCTCCATGCAAAGAAACTGTCAATGGAGTGATGTCAAAAATGCAAACAAAACCAAACATAATTTGATCAATCTACAAAAATAGGTGTGGCACGATCCAAGAATAACCAAGGCAACAAGTCAAGGACATGAGATCCAAATAAATAGGAGTGCCATGATCCAAGAAAATCCAAGGTAACAAGGAAAGGACACAAAATATGAAGAAGCAAGATCAACTACTACAAATAGGTGTGTCATGATCCAAGAACAATAACCAAGGCAACAAGGCAAGGACACGAGATCCAAATAAATATGAGTGCCACGATCCAAGAAAATCCAAGGTAAAAAGGCAAGGACATGAAACCCGAAGAAGCAATGATCAACACCACACCCTCCATACTACTGAATGAGTAGAGTGATACCACAAGATCTATATGAGTTTCCAAAATCAACTACTCAAACACTGACAAACTAACACTGGGCTTCACCATAATAGCTCCCCCACAAGAGAGACTATCAACATGCCAAAACAAAGTGTCAAAAATATAGATCCAAAATATCTCAACAAACAAGAGAGATATAAATGTATACACCCATAGATACAAGAATGCAACACCCAAAATTTTAGGACGTTGGGCTCAACCGAAATTACGTCCACAAGTGATTACAACACCCTCCCAAATTTGGCACTTTATAATTGAGTACATGTAAATATTACAATGAGTAAAAGTACCTTTTAAATTTGAAATATGTGTATAAAATTTTCACTAATGCGTAGATCTCGAAAAAATACACAATTTAAAAAAATCACCTTAACTCGAGCTACGGATCAAAATTTATGAGCTCCGAAGGTTTTGCTATTAAAATAATATTTTAATGTTGATGTTTTTTTTAAAAGGTACATGTGACACCCAACTATCCAAAGAGTAAAAGAGTACATCCACACGATACATTCTTGTGACCAAAGGATAAAATCCTGCACCCAAAACCTAAATGTCTAGAGGATAAATACTTGCATTCAGAGGGTACACATCAATATCCAATGGATAAAAGAATGTACCCAAAAGGTACAGATCTGCGTCTAGTGGATAAAAGAATGCATCCAAAATAGAAATATCCAGAGAGTAAAAGAATGCATCTAGAAGGTACATGCTTATATCCAATGGATAAAAGAATGCACTCAAAGGCTATAGATCTACGTCTAGTGGATAAAAGAATGCACCGAGAGGGTACAGATCTGTGTCCATATTTGACTGTCTCAAAACATGGTCGAGTTTACAATTGATTCTATGGTTTTGGCACCTTCCAAATCCAATGGCGCACTCCGTTTTGCATAAAAATGCATGTTGTAGAAAAGTGCTAACAAATTCCAAATACATGAAAAAATAAACTCTTGCTTGCAAAGAAAAACTTACAGATGGATGTCTACATCATCTATTTCTCTGATACCATGAAAGGAACGATAAGAAGATTGTTCCAAACCGCGATCTCAGATGATAATAGCACACCACATTATATTTGCAAGACAGAAGAGCTAAAATACCATATATGGAAATCCATCATAATCCATAATGCTCAATTCATTACAATACAATGACTTGAATTACTCAATAAGAAATATGTACATATATAAGGAGGGAAGTGTGATTACAACCTAAATCGGTGGTGAAAAACTCTCACTAACTGATACTGGTAGTTAAGTTAACTCCAAAAGACTAGTAAGTTAACTCCACATAACTAAGAAGCCAACTCAACACAACTAGTAAGTTAACTCCACACAACTAGTACACCTAAGCAAGCTAACCCAACAAGTGTAGGGCTAACACAAGTATAAGAATTATCCTAATAAATAAATAAAAGGATAAATAATTACATACACTAACAAAGAATGAATGTTATATTGCAGAGAGAGAGAGAGAAAAAATCATGTACCAAAGATCTATTGGAAAATATGTGTCATGTGTAGTTGGTATTCAAAGTCCATGGGTGTTTGAGACAATGGTGAAGCACTCTCTAGCTTAATCACTACAATAGATGCAATAATCAACATCAAAAATATGGTTTATGTAAAAAACAAGTGGGAATTTGTGTTATTAGGAATGTATTTTGATATTTATATGAACTATTATTTGCTCAAATGGAGTGTTAAAATTATTTATGTATTTATTATGCGCAAAGTATTGATTATATACATTATTGGTATTCAATGACCAAGAGCATTGATTTCTTATTGCATTGGCTATCTCTTCACGTAATAGGATAAAGGACAAAGAGTTGTGGTTAACAAAAGTTCATAAGAATGGAAAGACACATCACAATAATTGGAAGGTAAATTGCTCCTTGGTAATGATGTTGTTAATGAGGTTTAAGCTATTAGGTGTAAGACAATTTTTTCAAGTACTTCCAAAATTTAAAAATATTTTTGGATTCAAATTTATTTTTAACATGGCTCCACTCTTCAAAAGAGTGGAGCCATATTACCAAAATAGGGAAAAGTTACAAATTTGAGGTTTCTTAAGGAATCTTAAGAAGGACGAGTATTTATAGTCATCAATTACTAAATCTATGATAAGATCAAATGACCATGTGATATTTCATTCCACCGAACTAAACTCTTACCTAGTAAAAATTCAATCAAATTCATTTTTTTATAGCATGAGAAAATATTGTGGAAGCTTATATATATGAGATCCTTGGGTTGAAAGAGTAAATAATTACAAGCATGTGTTGAAAGTGAGCATGCTCTATGGGGAGCAAGATAAAGAGGATGAGGTTGGTGATTAAAATTAAATTGACATTGGTGGTGAGCTTCATGAAGATGTTGGCATTGGTGATGAGGTTCATGATTATGATGATACGGGTGATGAGGTTTTCATATTAGATAGACCAAAAGGATTAAAGTCAAATATGAAAAACCTCGTTGAGATTGATCAAAATTTATTATGACGAGGCAAATAAAGGCAGCCAAGTTGAAGCGAGTGGCGGTAGTCTTCATAGATTGGCGAGGGCTATGCCATTCAACTTGGCATTGACACTTATAATTGCGAAAGCATTGCCCAAGTACAGGGGTTGGATGAACATCCTTGTTGAAGGGGAGTTGCAAATTCTAATCTCAACATTAATCCTAATGGTTAATAACAATGACAACATTGGTGATGAAAACATTCCTAATGAGTATCAAGAGTATGCTATTGTTTGATCCTAATTTTCATCTCAATATTTTTAATTTTTATTTATGCATTTTTGTTATTATAGTTTCTTTAATGCATTATTGATTTAAATTGTTACTTTTCATTCTTGTTTGGAATATTTACGGTGACATTTTTGAAGATGGTGATATTAGTATCCATGTTGATATGATTGTTCAACCTCATATGGATGGTAGTGGTAATTTTTGGAAACCCCTCTTGTGAGGAATATACCAATTTATCCTCTTTTTGATGCAGATGTAGAAGTTTAGGATAATAGTAGGTAGAAGGAGGAAGTAAAAACATGCATGCGATTATTTAAATATGATTGCATACAATGCTCCTCTCAAAATGGTAGTGCATGCATTATTTTTTATAGAGATTGCGGTTAAGATGAAAAGGGGACTTGAAGATTGTCATGTATTTTATTTTAATTTTGTGCCCAACTCCACTTCTTGTGGAACATCTAAGAAGAGAATTCAAAGTTTCTTAAGTTCTTGGAAGAAGGGAAAGCGTATGGGTAATTTAGAAATTGATGTCTAAGAGAAATAACTATTTCATTTCCAAAACACAAATAAGATATGAAATAAGACAAAGAAGAATAATAATGTGCTAGAATTGTCAACACAAATTAGGCATATAGATTCGAAAAACTTGCAAGGTTTGATGTGCATTGTTTTTATATCAAATGCATTATTGATTTTCATAAAGTTATGGATAGGTGAATTTGAATATTGTAGTCACAAAATCACGAACTTTAAACATTATTCAATCTTGATCTCATACTACTATTCATATGGTTTTTGAGTGAAGAAATTACTAATTAACCCATGTCCTTTGGCCATTTTACTTTACATTATGTCATCAGTTTTAACCTCCCGCATCTTCTCTCCCACCTATTCTGTCATTTGGCATCATATTATCTTTGACTAGGGTGACCGACCCCACCTGGTCCCATTTCGGTGTCATGAGCCTTCTTACACTCTCCCGCCACTTTTTGGGCAGTTTCTAGTTGTTTGAGATTTCTATCTTTTTAGTGGTCAGCATTTTCGGGGTTAACTGTGAAATTAGAACAAGAGAACAATATAAATATAAAGTTATGCTACCATAATGAGGGACCAAGCACTAAGCACTACTATCATCACCTAAGGTTGCATCCATCAAAGGCTCCATTTCCATCCATATAGCACCATCACAAAGCACAATATTGGTTCATTTTCATCATACTTGAATAGGAGGGATGTTTATTCTATTCCATCCACAATTTTATTATATTTCTACACAAAGTTATTGCTCGCTAATTTCACAAAGTAAGACTGGAACAAGAGTAACCTAGGGCATGATTGCACACATAAACACATAGAACTACATCAGGTCTAAGATATAGTGCATCACTTAGTTAGTAAGTCCATTATTGTGGCAGCTAAGGACAATCCGACCCCTTTATATGCATATTTCTTTTTTAAGGGTTTGATACTTGTCTTAGGGTTTTGCAGGTATCATCTTCATCATTGATTTATAGTGACATACATCTCGAGTTCAAATACACTTAGTGCAATGGAAATGAACACAAATGATCACTCAATGACACCTCGGAGGAAGGTTGTTGAGCTTTTCACGGACAAAGGTGCCCACATGTGTCCCTATCCTTCTCCGGGTGCCCCAATCTAGCCTACTGTTCCATATCTATGTTTTCTAAAGCTTATGTGTATTTGTTCCTACATTTTGTTCATCTAGTTTATTCTCATGAAACATTCCTAACGCATCACCGAATCAGCTAACCTCTATCTAATCCTTCTTGCACTTTAGGGTTTCATATTTTCATAACTTAGATTGCTTGGGTCACTTTTCTTATTTAATTTAGAAATTTATTTCACTTTTTACTTCTTATATTAACTCTTAAAATCTACATTTTAGTTAATCATTTTCGTGAACTCGTACTCCATCTTCACGCCTATAAGATTCTCACTCTTTGTCATCCTAGATTTTAGTCATCATGAATATCTCAATCACTAATTATTTATTTGTGCATCTTGATGTAAGGTATAGAGTCCAACATATTCTAGCTACTACCCACATTCGTGTTGATATGCATCCTGACTTAGTGTATCAAACTTTTGTAGATGCATTTTCTCAACACTTATCATTCAAATCTAATCTTCCCGCTGATTTAAACACTTTTGATAATGACCCACCCTTGCATATTATGATTTGTATTCTCAATATGGGTATTAAGTGCACTTTAATTGATAATGGATCTGAACTTAATCTATGTCCTATGTCATTCCTTGAAAATTTAGGTCTTTCCACTCACAATGTTAGTCCCTCTCACTCCATGCATATGATGGTTCAGTTTGCCCATGTGTAGGTCACATTGTTCTTCCTATTACTGTAGGACAAAAACCTCAATGTTGTTTTCTTCATCATTGATTTTCTAGTCTCATATAATTGTTTACTTGGTAGACCATGGCTCTATGCCATGCAATCCATTGCTTCTACCGTACATCATTGTGTCAAATTCATACATGATGGTATTGAATATATTGTACTTTGCGACCATGATGCATTCCAATATTGTGACCGAGATCCTAATACTACACTTCCTATTCCACGCACTGGTACTACCAATGACCCTCAACCAATGGAAGAACTACCTCATCTGCCACCACTTGAAGGTTCCATTTATGTGAAAGATTCATTCTCTTTTACGCCACCTACTACTACTACTTATGATTCTTTATCGGGGCTGTCCAGGTCTATGGAAGTCACTCTATCACCTACACCTTCACATGTACCACCTCCACTAGCACGACCACCATTTACTTACACACTTTTCATGAATGATTCATATTGGGAACATATTCCATTTGATCCTACTTGTGATGACACCATTTTCTCACACGATGGTCTAGCTCAACTTGGTTTCACTTTTGAGGACCTCTATCCTCCTACTCATGCTCCTCATCTATACTATGGCTTCATCACTATTACTACTACTTATGGCTTGCGTGTATTCCATCTTACAGTCTATCTATCGTGCAATCCTCGATCTTCTCCACTTACATTAGGACAATCATGGCTTGATTACATTGGGGGCACTCTTGATCCTAATCATATAGACATATCTTTCCCCATGCCTTTTGGTCGTATCTTTATTTACAATAGTTCATTTCTTGGCTATACGCAAAATCTCACTCGTTGGTATGCACATGGTTTTCCACTTCCTCCTTTCACTAATGAGGAATATTCCATGAGTATGTATAACTTGTTCCTCAATGGCTCATTACGTTATCAATGAGACACTATTTCTTATCAAGTAACCGATGTTTATCCATATGAGTTTGACCAAACTGATGATCTCTTAGATGACATTACATGATCAATTCTATATCTCCCACACTTAGGGGGCATAACATTCACACAACCACCTAAACGCATCGTACATCACAAAGATAACATACTTCTAGCATACACATATCATATCATCTTCACATCACACACTCATCACACTCATACTAGTATCGATCATTACCTCGATAATGCACTCTCGTGCTTCTAGATTCACACTTGAATATTGAGGGCATAATACACATGAACCCCACACACACTATAAAATTGACATTACACATTACACCTCTTCACACATCTCACATCACATGTCTTATATCGTACATTCCACATTTATTCTAAATCATTTTGACATTTGTACATTCACACACTATTCATATTCTACATGGCATACCACAATTCATCACACGTATATGTCACACTACTATTGTCTATGAGTCTAACATTACATACTACCCATCATGCATATTACATAACACACATCTCGTACTATTAGGTTATCTACACATCTTGCATTACATTCTACACATTTGCATATTTACACGTTTTTCTCATCACATGGTTGTTT
The DNA here is from genome assembly GCA_018340775.1 of Taxus wallichiana var. yunnanensis. NCBI lineage: Eukaryota > Viridiplantae > Streptophyta > Pinopsida > Cupressales > Taxaceae > Taxus > Taxus wallichiana. The sequence continues at coordinate 295,624,437 of CM031239.1, read as the reverse complement.
AACCATCACACATCCTACATCTTCTTCTACTCATTGCACTCACTACCCTATGCGCTTTTTAGTTCCTAGGTCTATACTCAACTTCCAAGGGTTTAAAAATCAAATGGACCTTATGCAACTCACACATTCATCATTTGATCTTCTCATGCGACATTCTGAGGATTAGTGATAAAATTATTAGGCTATAGGTTCACTTCTTCTAGCATCATCTTGTGATAGGATATATCATCACTTTCACTTACATTATTTAGTGATATACGCTTTAGGCTAAATCATCACTCCTACACTCATCTTATCGTGATATACACTTTGGCTATAGGATCAAGCACACACTTCATAACTAGGTTGTATATCACCACTACTCATACACACTCATCACAACATGTTATATACAACACCAAATTCAACCATTTCCCGATGATGCACTCTCGTTTGTGGTTTGTTCTTGATTGGTGAGGGGGAAAACTAAATGAACCTCATTATATACAACTCCATTCACTCGGGGGCACATGGCTCCTATCATCCATCTTGCATTCCACTCCATCCATCCACAACATATTACATATCTTGGTTACTTTTACTCTTGTTTACTTTTGTTTGTATATGGTCACTTATTACACATGCTAGATAGGTCTCTTGTATGTCATTATATTTACCATACACACATGCGTGTTCACACATTTCTCTAGTTGTGATCATAGATATAGGTCTATTACATGCAACATGGATGTTCTCCTTCTACCACTCCTACAATGGTCGTTGGGGCATCCAAATTCATCTCTTTTAGGTGTTATTGTTTCATTTTGTACTTCGCACTCTACATTACTTGTTTATACACACTTTTGGGAAATGGTTATCTTTCCAACATGCTAACATGAAGCATTTGTTTGTAGTATTATTTTCTTCCATGGCTATCTATTGTTTGTGCTTTCTTGTTTTGATTATTATTGTATATACGGGTCTTTCCCTTTGTTTGGTGTGCACACTTGTTTGTTTGTATGTGGTCATTATGGCCTTAAGTTTCTTATGACATCATGAGTGGTGTCCCATGTTTGTAACCACTTTGGTGGTCTATATTGCTTTCTTGCATGTTTACTTGCATTTTCCTTCTACATTATTTGGTAGCGTACACTTGTCTTTTACATGCATGTTTATTCGTACTAACACTTGATGTCTAGCCATTTGTTTGTGTGCACCTTGGTTTCTACCAAGCACATTCCCTTCCCTTATAGGGCATAGTTTATGTGATTGGTCCTCTTTTATGGCCGCACTCTCCTATTAACAACATCGCATGCGCCCCCAAAGAGGGGTGCATCATTTGGGGTTTTACACACTATTCAATGCTTTCTAATAGTACAGTTTAGTTCATATTTCCATCCTTGACATTGTGGGTTATATAAAAAGTGGATTCAGACCAATCTACGAACCCCGTACTCAACAATTTTTATAGGACATGGTTTTCCTTATAATTATGGGGACAGTTGCAGGTTGGAGGATAAAATGGATTTTCTCCTACACTACTTGATCAAGGGCATCATATCACCTAAAAAATGACAATACAAAGATCTATTAATACATCTTTAGGGAAGCGATTACATGAGTTGGAGAATAATGTATATTTCTCCTTACACTTCTTCAAAGGGTGGTGTGAGATCGCTAAAAAACTCATTGTACAATATATCCTCTCTACACTTTCTCTCTCATTATGGATCAGGTGCACATGTTCCTTTTATTTTTCATACTTCCATTTACAGTCATTTATTTTTTTACTATATACATGCATATTTGACTACTTGATCATCTTCTCCTTTGTAATTCCATCCGTATGAGAAGCAAACAGTCAATAACAACAACAACAAAGGTGTCAACAACAACAACAACACACACATGGAAAATACACACACGATGCTAACCATGCAGGTACATCACACACATCGGTAACTACACACACATTTCTACCCTAGGTTCACTCTCACCACTTTTTGCACTTTTACATCTTTAGTTTCCATGCTCCACTATTTTCTCATTCCATGCTTTGTCTAATTGGCACACTTTCTACATCACTCTAAATGAATCATCAGGTATGAATCTATATACACTTTATGTTATATAGATTTATGCTCACCAACTTAAAGTGGGGGAGAATGTAGTCACAAAATCACGCACTTTATACATTATTTAGTCTTGGTCTCATAATACTATTCATATGGTTTTTGAGTGAAGAAATTACTAATTAACCCTTGTCTTTTGGCCATTTTACTTTGATTTTTGTTGTCACTTGCCAACCTCCCGCATCTTCTCACCCAGTCATTTTTACATTTGGCATCATTTTATCTTTGACTAGGGTGCCCTAGGTTCCCTAGTCCCATTTAGGTGCCCTGAGCCTTCTTACACTTTCCTACCACTTTTTGGGCACTTTCTAGCCATTTGAGCTTTCTATCTTTTTAGTGGTCACCTTTTTGGGGTTAATTACAAAATTAGAACAAGAGAACCATATAAATATAAAGTTATGAGACCATAATGAGGGACCAAGAACTAAGCACTACTATCATCACCTAAGGTTGCATCCATCAAAGGATCCATTTACATCCATCTAGCTCCATCAAAAGGCACAAGGTTGGTTCATCTGCATCACACTACATAGGAGGGAATTTTATTATATTCCATCCACCATTTTATTACATTTCTACACATAGTTATTGCTTGCTACTTTCACAAAGTGTGACTTCTACAAGCACATAGAACTACATCAGGTTTGAGATGTAGTGCAACGCTCAGTTAGTAAGTCCACTATTGTGGCAGATGAGACACATCGACCCCTTTATATACATCTTTATTTTTTTAGGGGTTTAATACTTGTCTTAGGGTTTTACAAGTCTCATCTTCATATTAATTTGCATTGACATACATCCGAGTTCGGTGACACCGGTGTGATAGGAAGCGAACATAGACAATCACTCAACGACACCTTAGAGGAAGGTTATAGAGATTTTTCATAGACCAGGGTGCCCCTTTCTTAAACTAGGGCACCTAGAGGCACCCATGTCCTTCTCTAGGTGCCCCAATCCATCCTACTATTCCAACTCTATGTTTTTAGAGCTTATGTGTATTCGTTCCTAAATTTTGTTCATCTCTAAGTTTATTCTACAAAACAGTCCCGACGCATCATCGAATCAACTAAGCTCTATCTAACCCTTCATGCACTTTAGGGTTTCATATTTTCATAGCTTATATTTCTTAGGTCACTTTCCTTATTTAATTTAGACATTTATTCCACTGTTTTACTTCTTAGATTAACTCTTAAAATATACATTTTAGTTAATCAAATATCACTACCAATCTTTTGTAATAAATAGAAATTATTTTTTCCCTATAGTCGGTTTGTTTTAAAACTGGCTCCTTTTTCATTTTTCATTTGGTTGTTCTCTCTAGATAGAAAATGATCGACGTATTATTTTTCTTTCAATGCAATTGGATACCATAGCTTTAATCTATCTCATGTGGACCATAATGCTATTGTCATATTTAGGTGTCATTTATTGATTTAGAAACACTAATTTGAAATTATTGTGTACTTTTTGCACCGCCTCCAACTCAATGTCACCTTCCACACTTGTTATTGTACCTTGATGGTATTCATGAGACATGCAAGTATGAATCCTTTGTGGGTAAATAAACATAATCATTAAATGCAACAATTCATCATTTTGTTAGTCATTATCCTACTTAATCAATAATGGTCATTTATTTTATTTGTAGGGGACGAACAAAAGCCATAACCTTGAACCTGTTTTGATATGAAGTTTAGGGGATGATCAACAAGCCACAATCTTGAACTTCAACATCCAAAAATGATTTAATATTTGTTTTCTCTTAATATTGGCTAGAAACTATGTGCATTGAAGAAGATCATCAATGGTTCATGAACATGACACATTCATTTTTCTTTGCCCGATATTTTTGTAGAGTTGGAATTATTTTAGTTTGTGTTGTGTTGTACAATTTTTAGTGTTGGAATTATTTTAGTTTGTTTCATGTTGGATAATTTTTAATTGTTGGAATTATTTCAGTTTGATTTGTGTTGTGTTAGAATATTATTATAATACCATATGTTAATGACTAAGGTATAGTTGTTATGCACATGGTTATAGTGGTTTTAACCACTTTGGTTAATAGGTTAGTTGGTTTAACAAGCCTAGCTATTTCACGCTACATGATGCTTATTGTTTCACCCACCTCCTTGTTTCTTGGGTGGTTCTTTTGTGCATATTTAATAGGATTCTCGTGAATTGTTTTACAATGTTGGTTAATACATTTTCTCAGTCTATTTGCTAAATTAAATATTGTTTTAGAGCTAACGGTTTATGAAGCCTGGAAAGATCCTGTGGAGCAATGACGACGGTGATCTTCTTAGGGAGATGCATGAAGCACCCAATGGAGAGTCGTGAGTGTTTTTTAAAATAAATTTACTCCTAGTAACCAACATAAAAGCCAAATAGCCAGAAAAACATTGCAAAAGGTATATGGAGGTGAAGGAAGGATAAAGTAGACAAAGAAAGGATGCTCAATGTCTATTTTAATTACTTTCTATGTTTTTCCTTCCCTACACAACCGTATGGCGCGGAAAAGTGGAAAAAAATTCATTCCTCAACCGTTTTTTCTAATTCTTCTTGTTGTTTTTTTTTTTTTTGGAGAGGAATACTAGAGAAGAGAAAAACAAATTTGAATAAGAAATGGGTGTGTAATAATCATTTAAAAATTTCACTCGACCATTTTCCAATTGCACAGGGATCTTCCAATTGGTTGATTTTTATAATATAAAGTTTTGAAAAATTATATTCATGTGAATACATTTTAATTTTCAACTATTTTAATTTATTAAAATATTGAAAATTTGAAAACTTTTGAATATAAGTCATATTAGAGTCCATCTGGTGATTAATTATCATAGAATTGTCTACGAGGCTGAAAATTTGCTATTTTTTTGGGTTTTCATCTAAAATTGAATGCAAAATCATTTTTGAAATTGGATTGTTTTTGTCTATTTTTGTGTTTTTAAAGACAATTTTTAAAATTTACCAAACGTTGTTGAGTTTTTTACTTGAAAACTGGGGAATTGATTAGCTTGCGATTTGATTCCTTGGGTAGGAGGAATTTTTTGTAAATTCACTATAGTTTTTCTCGGTATATTCATTTTTGGGAAAACTAGGTCAAAATGGCTAGTTTACAACACCTCTTGCTGTCAGATTCACAAAAATAATAGGAAAGAATTTTAGTTTGTGGAGTCACAAGGTTTTGATGATATGTGAATATTAGGATCTTGATCAAATAGTGATTGATAAAGATAAAAGACTCGCCACTAATACATATGATAATGATGAATATCATCGTTAAGCTTTTATGTAGTTATCATTGTTAGTAGAAGATAATCTAAGCTCAAAAGTCAGAAATGTGACCAATGCATCAACTTTGTGGACTAATATTACTTCTAAATATCATGCTTCTAAATTCGGTAAGCTATTTTAGTTGAATAATTTATTGTTTCCCACTAAGACGAAGGAAGGTGGCTCTGCTTTCTTATTTGTTGATGCGGATCAAGGATATCAATGATCAGTTAAAGGTTGTGCAGAAAGCCTTTTGATGAGAAATATCTGATTTCTCTGGTTATGCAGAATATTTCACCTTCATTTGAATCATTTTTAGGGTCCTTGCACATGATTACTGAGACACAGACTTTGGACATTGAAAATTTATCCATATTGTTATTGTAGAAGGAGAGACGATATGAACATGAAGGTGTGTCTACATCTACTTCCACAAAGAGTGCATTATTCATCAAGGGAAAGGGTAAGTAGTTTGGTAAAGCTAACAGTTATCCTACAAAATATTCACAAGTAAGTGGTTCTAATAAGAGATTTACCTGAAATATTTTTTACTATAAGAAACTATAGATACAAAATCACACACTTCAGGTAATTATCTAGTCCTAATTACATACTACTATTCATATGATTCCTAAGTAAGAAAAGTACTAATTAACCCATGTATTTGGCCATCTTTCTTTTCTTTCTATTGCCACTTTTGGTCTTGCACCCTTACTTTCTCAGTATTCCTTTTTATACCTCAACATTTATCATCTTAGACACCAACTCCCAACCAAGATGCCAACACTAGGCGCCCTCATCCCCTTTGGGTACCCCTGACCTCAGTATACTTTATTCACATATTTTGGGTCCTTTCTAGCCATTTGAACATCTTATCTTTTTGGTAGTCACCTTTTCGGGTTAACTATGAAATTCAAGCAAGGGAATCATATAAATATAAAGTTATGTGATCATAATAAAGGACCAAGCACTAATAATTAGCTATCACCACCTAATATTACATCCATCAAACATCTAAGAGCTCCATTACATCCATCTAGCACCATCCAAGGGACATAAGGGTTGGTTATTATGCATAAAATTGATAGAAGGGAAGTTGATTCTATTTCATGCACACATCTATTACATTTATTTACATTTAGCTTACTTGTTTGCTATTAAGTGTGACACATACAAGAGCCACCTAGGGCATGATTCCACACACACACATAGAAATACATTGGGTTTGAGATGTATAAGTAGTGCATAGTCGTAATTTCACCGTGACAAATGACTAAGGACAATCGACCCCTCATTCTACATCTTTATTTTTTAGGATTTGATGTCTATTTGAGGGTTTTGCAATTCATTGTTTCATTATAGGTTTCTAAGACCTCGCGATCATTGTGTGACCTCATAGTGACCAAGACTAAAGAGATAACAACAATGAACAACTAATGACCATTCGTAGGGAGGTTTTTTTGAACATTTTGGGAGATAGAGGTGTCGAGAAACAGGCCTAGGGCCACCCACGGTGCCCCCTCGTCCCTCTCCAGTGCCCTAGTCCAAACAGATCATCATCTCACACACTTTTATGAGGCTTTGTGTGACATTCCTCCCTCTCTGTTCATTCGGTCGTATTTCAGCATAGTATAGGAACAACTGAAAAACAAATAAGTCATCTTACCTCTTCTTTGTACTTAGGGTTTCATATTTTCTTGCTTAGTTTGCTTGGGTAAATTTTTATACTTAATTGTTTATTCATTTACTACTACAATAGCAATCAGATTAGGCATACATAAATTCACATTTTAGCTTAATCATTTTGGTGAACCCGCATTTGAATAATCTTGGATCCATATTTTTCTTCCATCATGGCTCATAATTTCTCTCAAATTCTTTTTCTTCAATTGCTTTAAATGAACCTATCATGTAAAGATGTTCTCTCCACAAAACCCTAAACACTATGTATCTTCCTATCAACATGTTTCCTACTCAATTCAATGCTATCTTCGATCATCTTTCTGATGTCTCTCTTGGTTCCAATTCCAATCAATATATTTTCAAATCCATTCAAGCTCTTCACTCATTATTTCAAGGTAAATTTCAGGCTATGGAATCCACAATTACATCTCTAAAATCTGAAATCCAACATTTCAAGGAAGTTTCTTAGTCTCATGTTTTTTCTCCTTCTACATCTCATCTTCATTCTATGTCTTATACATGTGCTTATATTAGTTAACCTCAAATATTGTAACTCCCCACACCTCTCAAGTTTGCAATCAATGCTAAGAAACAATATATTCTTCCAAAACTCATAACTCATCAATTAATCAGCTTACCATCTATTGATTGCTACCCTCCTTATCAACTTGCAAGCTATCAAGGTCTTCCATATTGAAATTATCATCAAATGAGTGGACATAATAAAAATTATTGCTATGTTTTACAAAAAATAATAAAGCATCTTGGGCATCAAGGTTTCATCTCATTCACCACACAACGTTCTATTACATGGTCCTCTCCAATTGTTACATCTTAACGGGTTCCTAAATCTGATTCATCTAATGAGCATCATCAAGATCCACCTAAGTAACAACCTCTCAAAATAATTACAAAACCTCCTCTTGAGTCATCTACGGCATCACCAAGTCAACCTAAGCAACCTCCTCTAAAAATTAGTTCAACACCTTCTCCTACTGAGTCTTCTACAGTGTTACCCAATAATTCACCATTTCAACAACCAATCATTTTTGTCAAAGCAACTACTCCTTCTACTGATGGAAATGAAACATTTTGAATTCCACCACCATCGCATGGTCCTACTATTCCTTTGTCCTACCATTGTGTTGGCCCTCACTCTTATCATGACATAGACAATGCTCTCCCACAATGGAAAGGTATCTCTTGTGTCGCTGCATAAATATTCATCATTGACACACTTTAGGGGCATCACACTTATTCTCCCCCTCTTTATAACATTATCAATTATTTATAGCATGTCCTATCACACTTAATGTTATACGTTTCATGATTCATATTTCTTAGCACTTTTAAACTCTTTGATACATACATTAATATCATCATTTTTCGATGACACACTCTTGTGCTATGGTTCACACTTGGTTGTTGAGGGTACTATACACATGAACCTCACACACTGCACATTATACATTCAACTTAATGCACTACATATTGCACATTACGCATCATACACTTACGACATCTTATCTCGTAACATCTACTATATAATTTATCTCTCACTCACTATACACATTCATGCTACATCTCCCTTACATCTACTTCTACACGTTGGATCATTACCCTATGACACACTCTAGTTCCATGGTTCATACTCGAATATTGAGGGTTTATATCTCAAATGGACCTCATCATAATCATGTGTTCAATCACTCACTCACTCACCCACTTACATGCTATACTTTGCACTTTCACAATCACATCTTTTTCATACACACAATTCAAACCATTTCCCAATGACGCACTCTTGTTTATGGCTCATTCTTGATTGTTGAGGGGGCATAAATAAATGAACCTAATCCCATACATATACATCCACTTGGGGACACACTACTCCTATCATTCACTCTTTATTACATTCTATCTTATCCATAGCATACTTCATATCTTGGTCGCATTTAGTCTTGCTTACATTTACTTGTTACATGTCCACTTTATTACACATGCTAGATAGATATCTTATATGTCATTATCTTTCCATACACACATTTGCATTCACTTTCTTTTTAGTTATGATCGTAGATTCTACAAATCTATACACGCAACATGGGATGATTGGCGCGCTTCTATTACCAACCCCACAGGCATCCACTTTCATACATTACATATGTTATTGTTTACGTTTGATTTATAGAACATTACTTTATCATATTATACACACTTTGACATACTTTTTATCTCTCGACATGATAACAGTGTGCTTCATGTGCAACATTTTTAATGTGGGTCTATATGCTTCTATGGATTTTTATTACATTATTTTTCATTGCTTAATATTTATATGATCTTGTTTGTGGGATTTTCCCTTTGTCTTGTGTACACACTGTCTGCTTTTGGCTTCGTCGGCCTTGACTGTCTTGCGACATTGTGAGTGGTGTCCCATGTTTGTAACATGTTTTTCATGATCTACATTGTCTTCTTACGTATTATCTTACACATTCTCTCGCACTTGTCTTCTACATGTGTGTTTGTATTTTTTTGTACAAACACTTGTCTCTTAACCACTTTGTTTGTGTGACTTGGTTTCTACCAAGCACATTCCCTTCCCCCTGTAGGTCATAGTTTCAACACACCAGGTTGATCCTCCTTTGGGCCGCATACTCCTTCAGTGACGTCACATACACCCTAAACAAGAAGGGCATAATTTGGGTGAATTAGTCACCTCATACAATAGTCTACAATCATTACACAACATAACATAGTACCGGTACATCACAAGATATTCATTTTTAGGTCTCGTAGAATCATACTTGGGTCCTTAACACAACACAACTACGAGAGACCTTCTTGGGCGCCTATAACTAGGGGCACTTACAAAGTATTTGGCGCTTTAACGCAGTCTACAAAAACTCCACACAATAGCTTTTACATGGCATACAATCATTAGCATTTTGACATGCATGCACTACAAATTTTCTGTTGGATCAAATTGTTTAAATTTTACACACCATCTGCAGTGGTGTTCTACATTACGGGAAGAAGTTAAAGGTTAGAGGATAACACCAGAATTTTCTCCCTATACTTATTTCATATCATTAGCGTGATCTCCCCCAAAAAAGCGTGGTTTGGCACAACCGGCATGATATTTCCCAAAAAACTCGGTCTTCTACAACATCTACATGATCCTTTCTATACCCTTTTCTTATCATGGATCAAGTGCACATGTTCCTTTTTAATTTTTTTACTTTACATACTTTTTACATATTTCAATCATATGCACGCATATTTGGCTACTTGTTCATTCTTCTCTTTAGCAGGTATGTCCTTATGGGAATTTGTGGTAACTTCACAACATCAACAACAACAATCACATCAACCTTGACATGACAATAGGCACATCGTGACATCTACACATGCATTTTTTCCCTAGGGTCAAGTTCATCATCACTTTTTCACTTCCTCCTCTTTAGCATCTAGGCTTCACATTTTTGTCACTTCACGATATGTCTTGTTCCTCATCACGCTCTTTCTACATCAATTTATATGGTCATCAGGTGCACATCTCTATATACTTTATGTTACCAAGATTTCTTCTCACCAACATAAAGTGGGGGAAAATGTAGACACAAAATCACGCACTTTGGGTAATTATCTAGTCTTGATTGCATACTACTATTCATATGATTCCTAAGTAATAAAAGTACTAATTAACCCATGTCTTTTGCCATATTTCTTTTCTTTCTATTGCCACTTCGGTATTTCACCCTTACTTGCTCAGTTTTCCTTTTTATACCACGGCATTTATCATCCTAGACACCAAAGCGCCCGGCCCAGATGCTAGTGTCGGTGACCTCATCCTCCTGGGTGCCCCTAACCTTAATAACCTCTATTCACATCTTTTGGGTCCTTTCTAGCCATTTGAGCATCTTATCTTTTTGGTAGTCATCCATTTCGGGCTTAATTATGAAATTGAAGCAAGGAAATCATATAAATATAAATTTATGTGATCATAATAAAGGACCAAGCAATAAACATTAACTATCGCCACCTACGCTTACATTCAACAAGCATCTAAGAGCTCCATGGCATCCATATAACACTATCCAAGGGACACAAGGGTTGGTTATTGTGCATACACTTCATAGGATGGAATTTCATTCTATTCCATGCACACATCTATTACATGTATTTACATTTAGCTTACTTGCTCACTATCAAGTGACACACACACACACAAGAGCCACCTAGAGTATGATTCCACACACACATAGAACTACATTGGGTCTGAGATGTAGTGAAACCCTCATTCATAACTTTTCCATTGCGATAGTTGAGGATAATCGACCCCTCGATCTGCCGTCTTTCTTTTTTAGGATTTGATGTCTATTTAAGGGTTTTGTAGGTCGTTGTTTCATTTCGGTTTCCGGTGAATTTGATGATCATTGTGCAACTTCATATCAGCCAAGGGAGAATAACATTAAACAGCTAAAGACCACTTAAAGGAGGTTTTATGAACATTTCAATAGACACATGCGCCTAGAAACATGCCTAGGGCGCCCACGGGCACCCCTGTCCCTCTAATTAACTAAAATATACAATTTTAGTGTAATCTAATGCTATGTACAATAATAAAAAAATGGGATAATGCAATACATAAATTACCCAAGAAAATTAAGCAATGTAATGTAAAAATCCTAAATACAAAGAAAGGATGGAAAGACTTAGCTATTTCGCAATGATGTCGAGGGTATGCTGAGATGGAAACCTGGTAAAATGGAAGTACAAACCATGCTCATAAAATTGTGTGATCGTTGGATAAGCCTAGACTAGGTCACCTATAAGGACAGAGCACTCAAGCTCTCCAGGTCCTTCTAGGCACTAGTGTCCCTACAGGTTTTCGGGCTCTAAATTTTTATGGGTCACTAGGGTTTCACACTTTTTTGCCTTTGGTCACATGTATGTCATAATATATTCATTGAATGTTTATGTGAATCGAAATGAAGATGAGACCTCGTAAAACCCCAAGAAAAACATCAAACCCTAAAAAAGATGCAAATGAAGGGGTCGATTGATCTCACCGCCACAATGGTGGACTTACTAACCGAGCGGTGTACTAAATCTTAGACCAATGTAGTTCTATGTGCAAGTGTGTGCAATGATTCAATAGGATGCTCTTGTGCAGGTCCAAACTTTGAGAAAGTAGTGAGAAATAACTATGTATAGAAAATGTAATATATTGTGTGCATAGAAACAATAGACTCCCCTCCTATGAATTGTGATGCGATGAACCAGTCATGTTCCTTTGTGATGGATCTAGATGGATGCAAGTGTAGCCTTTGATGGATGCAACCCTAGGTGGATGATAGTAGTGACTATTACTTGGTCCCTCATTTTGGTCTCATAACTTTATATTTATAGGGTTCTCTTGATATAATTTCATAATTAACCCCGAAATGGCTAACAACCAAAAATATAAGAAGTTGAAACAACTAGAAAGTGCCCAAAAGTGGCAGGAAAGTTCAAAAATGATCGAGCACCCCTGGGACCAGGTGCCCATTGGTGCCTTAGTACTAGCCTGCAGACACCCCAATCAAGGCTAAAATGACACAAAACAATGAAAGATAACAGGGCATGTAGGTGCAAGAGGTCAAGAATTGCGAAAGAATATAAAATAATATGTCCAAAATAAGGGGGTTAATTAGTACTTTCTTCACTCATAAACATTCTAAATAGTAGTATGATACCGAGACTAAAAATGCCTAAAGTGCATTATTTAGTGTATATACCCTCTCAAGGTGCCCCAGTCCAAGAAAATTGTCATGTCACACACTTTACTAAGGCTCACGTGTGATGCTCCTCCTTCTTTGTTCATCTAGTCAACACTTCATCACATTCCAGAACAACTACGAAACAACTTATTCATCTTACCTCTTCTTTTCACTTATGGTTTCATACTTTCTTGCTTAGCTTTCTTGGGTAAATTTATGTACTTAATTTTTATTCATTTACTACTACAATAGCAATCAAATTAGGCATGTATAAATTCACATTTATCTCAATCAGCAACATGGTCACCTTAAGAAGGATTATAGGAAAAGATAATAGGATATGGTTGATCCTAAGAAAAACTATCATCATGCAAATATTGCTAAAGGTTTGGGAGAGTAAAAACTCTTGATTTATTGCATTCATGGCCTCTAGTGGTAATTTTACAATGGACTAAGATTGGTACTTTGATTCAAGGGCATCCCACAATTATACATGCCATAAGAACTAGTATGTGAATTTTGTTGAAAATAACATTGTAATGAATCTGTATCTTTAGGGGAATGGTAGAACTTACTTTGTGAAAGTGTATGGTAATGTTCATATTAATTTTAATGGTATTATCTGGTATACATTTCAGAATGTTAGGTATGTTCTAGATATGAACAAAAAAATTCTTTCAATTAGTGAGATCACCACAAAATTTGATTTTGTTGTTAAGTTTCAAGGAAAACAATGTTTAGTCACTACTAAAGATAAAAATATTATTATAGTTGGGATTGGTGAGAAAGGCTTGTATAAGCTTGCAAATCCACAAAGGGAAAATGAAAGTGCACTTGCAGCAATTGATAACAAAATTTCACTATGACATGAAAGGTATGGGCATTTGAATTTCCAGTATTTGCATACATTGAGCAAGACTAAGATGGTTAAGGGGATTCCTTCTATTTAGGATAGTCATCATGTATGTACTGGATGTTAGTTGGGAGAACAAGTTAGATAGTCATTTGATGTTGGTAAATACTAGAGGGCTAAGGAAGAATTGGAATTTTTATGTGAATTTTCATGGTCCAATGTGGACACCTACCCCATTGGAGCTCAATATTTTTGTTAATGGTCAATGATTTTTGTAGGAAAAAGTGTGTATACATTTTAGTGAAGACATCTAATTACTTTTCTAACTTCATGTCTTAGAAATCTATGGTTGAAAAATAGGCGAGCCGACCACTGAAATCACTTAGAACTGATAATGGGGGTGATTTCACCTCAAATAAGTTCAAGGATTTTTGTGCCACTAAAGGCATACACAAACATTATTCTACTTCTTACACTACATAGTAGTATGGATTTGTGGAAAGGAAGAATAAAACGGTGATGGACATGGCTCATCAGTATGGTCCAAAGCAGAAATGTTCCATATAATTATTGTGAAGAGGCAATAAATACAACATTTTGCATCCTTAACAAGATTCCTATAAAACAACTACAAAATATGACTCCAAAAGAGACTTGGTCAGTAAAACTCCGATGTAAGTGATTTCAAAAAATTTAGTTGTGTGGATTTTGTAGTTATTCCAAGTCAAAAGAGAAGTGACTTAGATGCCAAAAGAAAAGATGATGCAGGAGCATCATTTCTTGTAATGAAGAAACATTTTGGTTTTCCTAGGTGTTTTAGTTATTAAAGGTCATATTTGGTGGCTTCATATAATTTCATGTCCATTTGGACCTTCTTTGGTTTTTAATAAGTGGGATTTGGAGTTTCCTCAAAAATAGAATTCAAATATTTGAATTAACATATGTTGTGTTAGGATTCTAGGAGTTAGAACAGGTTGAATAAATGTTGTAAAAGGAGTCATGGAACATTAATACAACTAAATTATGAGTCCACATGAACCTCACATGGATTTTTCACTATGGTTATCTTTACCATAGTTAAGTTAGGTGGATGTGAGCCCTAACTTGCTTCTTTTCCTTTCATTATTGTCATGAGATTCGAATGAGAAGAAAAAATAGATGTTAGAGATATGGTTTTTAAATGAGGAAGGAAGTTTGTAACAGATCCAAGAGGCTCAAGAAGTCATGTACTTCCATTGATTTGATAAATGAAGAGACTTTTCTTGAGCATGAAATTGTGTAACTATGAATGATTATGCATTAATGGATGATTCTTGGTTATGTTTGGCTTGATGAATGATATTTGTAGGTATGAAGAAGGGTTTGAAACCATGATAAAAATAGGAGAATGAATGGAATCATGTGGAAACCATTGGAGACCATGAAAAGGTCATATTGGAAGAGAATGGGGCCTCTTAAGCAATGTATACATTCAGCATGGTTTTAGAGCTTGAATGATGTTGAAATTAATAATGTGTTGAGTTAGAGTTATATAAAGAGGATTATAGGGTACTCTATATCAAAATACTATTGGAAGAATAATGGACTAGGGGTGAATTAGTCCTTCAAAAAATTTAAACCAATTGTATTTAATTTGCACAAACCATTAATCATTCAACCATGCATTAATGTGAGCTTAACAACATGAAACAATCATTCATATGAGCATATAAAAGAGAGAGTACACAAGAACACAAGATTTAAATTGGGAAACCCTCAAGGGGAAGAAAACCCACTGAAAATTTTGATTATATTTCTTAAATAAAAATAATTTCATGAACTTGACACATGACACAAGATTTATTTAGTGAGGCACCAACCCCACAAGGAGCACCAACCCCTATTTAGAAAGGCATCAACCTCTCAAGGAGGATAAAACACACTAAGGTGATAAATCACACACTCAACCACCTGAAGATGAATACCATTGATGTATTTTTACTTCTACAACTAATAGTGATCACAATTTCAGCTCCACTCTCTCAAAACCCTCTTCAAACACACTCTCTCCTATTTCACTCAATTTTTCTTCTTCATAGGCTGATTAGGTATATTAACCTTGCACACTAGTTTCTTAACCCATAAAAATCATTCAAACTTCCATTCAGCTCAGTCTTGATGCCCTCATACCAACTTTACACTCTCTATAGGCTCTCTCTCTCTCTCTCTCTCTCTCTCTCTCTCTCTCTCTCTCTCTCTCTCTCTCTCTCTCTCTCTCTCAACTAGTTCAAAATGAACAAATACATTCACTTAAATACAAGACTCTTGCTTACAAACATGATAGGTTGGAAATGACCACTAATTTTAGTCATAAAAACATCAAAAAAATCTACACACTCATATAAATTAACATAAAATACCCATATAGGTCAGTAATGCATCAAGACACACAACAATGCACAACTAGGCCAAGAAGACCAAATACACCATCAACGAGCACTCCATGGACTCTAAGGGCTCACTCCATAATTTTCAAGACTCAAAAATATTAAAAAAACTCAAACACATCCTCTCAAAATCCTCCACAAACTCAAAGACCTCTACATCATTCATTCATCTCATAACACCAAGTAGGATTGTTTCTACTCAAACTAGACACCTTCAGCAGACCGGTCTTCAAAGATGAAGACCAAACATTCACCAATCATCTCAAATAAAAACTGAAACCACTCATTTGAAATCCAATGACCCAAGTAACACCTATGACTTTGTTAAACATCGTGACTCAACCCATAGAGACATCCACACCTCTTTGACCTTCAAGTAACTTGCAACCGCCCAAAAATAATTTTACAAACTTGACCTTATTACACACTTTCTAACATTTTCAATATCTATAAATTAATGTATTAGGATGAATTTAAATCCCTCTTCACTCTCCAATGGATATGCATCATGAACCAATCCAAAATATTTGTCTTCCAGACCAATCTTTAGACCAAAGCATTGTTGTCCTAAATCAGTCAAACTAGGTCAACTTGTGACCTTATTCATGCCACCTCAACTCATCTCCAAAGAACAAAAAAATTGAATCATGTCATATGGTATGTTTAAAACACCCCAAGGACATCAACCTTAATCACCAACTCCATAAGTTCTCAAACATCACCTAACTCCAAGATCGCTAAAACCGCCTTTTAGGCCCAAAACTAGTCTTCTTAGATTTACCTATGTAGATCTCCAAATGGCTTCACAAACTCCAAACATGTAGAATATATCCTTAAAAATAAAAACATCAATTTATACATTTGGTCTAATGGAAACCATGAGATAAAATCAAACTTTCCTTAAAACTAGCATATTTGAGTGGGCTCCACTGATATTCACAAAAAAATCACCACCATCTGAGAGTTAGGAGATTCCTCTCCAATCTCAAATAATAAAATTTGATGATCTGATCCATTCTGAGATCACACCATGAATATTTCTTCCATCATTAGTGAACTAAAGTTTAGGGAGGGTATTTTACCAACTTACCTTCTTAACATTCGTTCATAAAGGATAAACCCTCATTTAACCTCATTCTAACTCTAGATCTTATTAAATCCATGCTTCAACATACCTAAAAAGGATCATGGTCCCATGCATACTTTACACATTCCAACCAAGATGATTTCTCTCACTTCAAGCTAGAAAACTCACCTTCTTGAGCTCGATATATCCAAAAATGTCATTACTTGCAAAATTTTCATCATAGGACCATGAAATTTTTCCCACAACACCAGGAAAACATCCTTCAACTTCTCTAATGATGATCCAACCATAAATAGCTCTGCATCTTCTCAACCACTGATACTTTTCAACTAGGTCATGTAATTAGGTCTAGTTTAGGTCAAGACAAAGTAGAGGAACATTATGTATTAGTTGTAAAACTCTTCAAAATGTCCTGACACCTTTATAACACTCAGCATCATCTTCAATAATCATTTTTCCCTAGTTTTCTCTACAACCCTCCTTCCTATCTCATCTAGGTAACTAGGCCTTAGGGTTTTTCCTAGTTTAAGACATAACCAAGTGAACTACCACCAAACCAATGTATGACACCACTTTTGAATTCATTTACATACTTAAAATAATGTGACTCACCTTTCTACATGCTTATATAAGCTCATCTTCCTCTGTAAGTGATCACCATGCCTTATTAGGCCTCCATGCTCAAGAACTAGGTCTAGGTTAGACCCAAAATCATGCTCACAGCATGTACTTGCACTCATAGAATCATATGTGTGTATCAAAACTCTTCTAACATGTGCTTCATTCCTTGAATATTCTCATCTAGTTTCCTCATGCCTTCATTCCATCATACCAAGCCATCCTGTTGACTAGGCCTCCTATCTAGGCCATCTAGACCAAACAACTTGCACTATTGCCACTCATGCACACTTTTGCACACCATGATGACTATATCACATCATCACACACTTTCTCAAGCATCTAGGACATCATCATGACACCCTATCACATCACCACCATGCCTCTACAAGCCACTAGCTACTCAAGAATTCATGCCTCACTAGGTGATCTCAGTCATGACACTCTTGCACTCCTACCACATATTGTCTTGCCTTGTCATCATCACTAAAAAATTGCTCTTACACTCCTTCATCTACCTTTGTCATTAATTCCCGCTTTACATCAATGACAACACTAGAACACGTATTCCAAAAATACTTTATGTTTTTGGATACAAAGTGAGCACTCAAAGGCCTATAGATTACTTGATGTTTCTACTAACAAAGTTGTGGTAAATAGAGATGTCACAATAAATGAATATATGCCATACTTCACAACAAATGGTACAGTTTCAAATATTGAGTCATGTTTTCCTTCTAATGATTCTATTACAAGTTGCGCGTAGAAGTTAAGAAGCATTCTATTTCATCATTAAGATCACATTCCAAGGAGGGAATTTGTATAGAACATTATGAGGATCCAACCTCTCATCAAGAAAAACCAAAGAGGATGAAGTGGTATACTGCCACAATGGAAGCACTGAAGGAAGGAGACTTGCCACAAGGTGTGGAAGGAATAACATTGAGATCATGAAAACAACTTGGTAATAGAGGTGAGCATGATAATTTTTCTCTAACAATTATTTTTTCACGGGCATTTGAGCCTAAATTTTTTCAGAGGCTAAAGGGAATCTTGAGTGAGACTCAAAATGTAATTGGAATATGATTCCTTGATGAAAAACAACACTTAGAGCTTACATAGCTTCCACCAGGAAAGAAATCCATTGGTTGTAAATGGATTTATAAGGTAAAGTAAAAAGAATATGGTTCCTTGGAAAAATATAAATCAATACTTATTGTAAAAGTTTATGCAAAAGAGGAAGGGTTTGATTATGATGAGACCTTTGCTCCAACCATAAATACGGTAACTTTTCATTTGATTATTTCTATTATTTCTCAATTTGGATGGCAGGTACATCAAATGGATGTCAAGATTGATTTCTTGAATGGTGATCTAGAGGAGGAAGTCTTCATGGTTCAGCCACAGGGATTTTAGGTACTTGGTAAGGAACATCTTGTTTGTAGGTTGATCAAGTCCTTGTATGGGCTCAAGTAGGCTTATCAAGACTGGTATATAAAGATAGATTCTTACCTTAGGGAGTCTGGTTTTAAAAGGTGTAATTTTGAACCAACTCTCTATGTAAAAGTGTCTGGTGATGATATCTTGATTCTCATTGTATATGTTGATGACATAGCCATCACTAGGAGTAGTGCTAGTCTCATTCAATAGATGAAATCTGTTATTTTTGTACTTTTGACATGAAAAACTTAGGACTACTGAAATATTGTTTAGGTGTAGAGTTTTGGCAAGGTAATTGTGTTGTATTCATATCACAAAATAAGTATGCCAAATCATTTTTGGAAAGGTTTAGAATGATGGATTGTAATCCAACTCACACACTATAGAAGTTGGAGATAAAATTTCAACTGACACTACTTCACCACCGGTCAATGAAACAATGTATCGGCAAGTGTGGGTAGTCTCATTTATCTCACTACCACTAGACCATATATTTGTTTTGCAGTAATTTTTCTATCTCACTTCATGTCTAAACCACATGAAGTACATTGGTTATCTACAAAAAAAAGTATTAAGATATGTCAAAGGTACTCTTAAATTTGGCATACTATATAAGAAGTTTGTATATTTTGAGCTTTGGATATTTCGACTGATTGGGCAAGTTCGGTAGATTCAAGAAAATCTACAACAGGGTATGTATTCACTCTTGGTTTAGGATTTTTCTCATGGCAGAGCAAACTACAAACTACAGTGGCATTATCTTCAACAGAAGCATAGTATAAAGTTGTGGTCAGTGCAGGTTGTGAAACTATGTGGATAAAGAAAATATTGGAGGATCTTCATTGAGACATCAAAACCTACTCCGATTTTCTCAGTGACAACCAAAGTGTTCTAAAGATGGTAAAGAATCTAGTATTCCATGTCATGACCAAACACATTGAGGTTCACCATCATTACATCTGATAGTTGGTTACAAATGAAGACATCAGTCTCTTCTATTGCCCCACTGCAGAACAACCATATGATATAATGACCAAACCACTTAGTGCAGACAAGTTCATAAAATTCAGGGATAAACTTGGTCTTGTTTCTAGTTTAGTCATTAAGGGAGGGTGTTAGCATATTATTGTAATACCTTAGGTTAATGACTAAGGTATATTTTTTATGCACATATTTATATTGGTTTTAACCGTTTTGGTTAATAGGTTAGTTGGTTTGATGGGCCTATCTATTTCACACTACATGATGTTTATTGTTTCACCCACCTCCTTATTTATCGTGTGGTTCTTCCGTTCCTATTTAATAGGCTTCTCATGTATTGATTTATAATTTTGGTTAATACATTTTCTCAATATATTTGTTAAATCTAATATGTCGAACAAATTTTTAGTTGTGGATTGTAATGATTTCATGATATGGGTTTCGGTTGTAACGGTCCAAAAATTATGTGCACTCAAGTCCACTTAGCGACAACACTATTTTAGACAAAAAGTCTTAATTTTTATTACAAGTATACCAAAATTACAAGTTTGTCTTAAAAAGCATTGGAATTTATTCATACAAATTGTTTTTGTTGAATCTAAATTCACAATTCATCACATCCATGTTTGGACACATTTCTTAGATATAGAGTATAAAAAGAAGTTGGACAAGCATTAGAGGTTACTGATCTAGATAAATTCTCTAATCAAGTTTGAAATCTAAAATCATGTATACAATTTTACATGATTTGTATCCCATGAAAAAGTGATAGAATAAATTTGATGAAACTCGTGTGCTCTCAAATATCTATTGCTTATTATGGATTTATGTGAGACCACTCATAGCTCCTCTTTAGAATATTTTTCACAAAGAGAATTTACCAAAAATTTAAGCATGTATCAAAAAATATTCATACACCCTGATGATGTTGCCACTAAATTCACAATTCATGACATCCATGATTAGATACTTTACTTAGATGCATATCATAAGAAGTTGGAGGAAATTTTGGAGAGAGCCATGTGAATTTGAAAAACCTCATCATTTTCATCACCAACCTCATCATGTTAACAGCTCAAGAAAATTTTCCCTAATATAGTTCTTGCCATGAAATATGAGGATGGATATTTCAAGGGTTAGTACGAGATAGTCATAAATTATAAGGTTTTTAATTGTTAGATGAATAATATGTCAAAGAAGTTGGATGTAATTCATTCCTTTAACATTATGTTTAATTAAATAAAGGAGACTAAAACTTTTATTTATTTTATTCATGACAATCCATATCCAAGAATTAATTACACATTGGGAACTAATATTGTTCATGAAACTCCATATCCAATCACCAAAGTACAAAATCATGTGTTAGAAGCAAGGTTAAGGGTGGTTGATTATATCATAGTTCAAGGATAACTTCTAGCATAGTAAGGAAAACTTCTAGCATTAGAGAGTAGTATCACTAATGAGTTTAACATTTACAATTTTTTTGGTCTCCATTTATTTGTAATCTAATGTTCTTGTACTTCACCTCTTTTTTTTTGTGTCTACAAATTTATCCATACAAAGATCTACAAGCTATGTAATTTATAATTTTTACGTTTTCTTAATGAAGAACCATAAATTGCGGTTCAAATGTCAATTTAAAACATTTGTCACAAATTTTTCCATAAGCACTTTTTTCAAAAATGTTTTTTTTTAAATTGACATAAGGATTTTACAAGTGAAGATGTTCATGGATTTCTTCAAATTGCAATGAGGATTTCTTGCCTCATATTTAAAGCATTTCACGTAAGGAAAATAATGATATAGAACTCACAAAAAATAACATAACTAAACATAGCAATATGAGATAAAATTATAAGATAGTATACTTGACAATAAAGTATCATTTTTTCTTCTTAAAATATATCACCTCTTCCACTTCTTTATTTATAGACAACCAAAGTAAGACAAACAATAGTGTTACAGGTTTTACTAACTACCCCAAAATACAACAATATAGATGAAAAATCTAAGGATAAAACACTCACATCAAGATAAAAAAAATAAGTTCAAACAATTATTTAATTGCAATTCATCAAACCCAAAATTGGTAATTCTTGTACAATTTGGAAAATAATAAAAGAATATAATTTTGTTTATAAATGGCGAGCCATATAGTTTTATAATATTGTTTAGTGTTTACTCAATACAAGAAAGTGTGTCATATTGAATGGTTTTCAATTGGAATATCACCAGTGCCATATTTTATTCTTATATAACATTTTGTAAACAACTATTCCCAAATCCATAACTTCTAAAAAGAATCCATTAGTTGCATAATTCGACCTTTTTATCATAGTTTACGCAATGGAAAACAAAAATTGGTGGATTTCTTGAGCAATACAATGTATGTTTTCTAGGTGAATACAAATGACTTGGAAAGGGAGAAGAAAAATTAAATTTGAGAAGTGATTTCACTAAGAAATGATTTTGCTAAGTCACATGCAAGATGATAAGAATGTTGAACATATTTTAGCCAATTTGAAAATAAAAATTCCCGTAGTAATTATGTTAAACTATATTATTACAATTGAATGATAAATTGAGTCACTTGAGACTACAAAATAAGTCTCCAAAATATGATACAATGTTTTGAAGTGTAGGAAAAACAAACATTTTATAGAATGTTTACAAAATCTCATCAACAATTTCATTGTTACATCTTGTCTAATCTATAGAAACATTATCACACAATGCCAATAGGTGGGTGATCTACATAAGTGTTTTTCATCTCCATCATATAGATGATCTAAAATAAAATTATCATTCAATACAACCCACATTTGAGACCTCCCTTATAGAATCCCTCCTTGGATTACGACATACACAAGTTGATCTTATGAAATCACTTATGGGATTTGTCTTCCTTGGACTCCCCCTCTTTCTTTGAGTAACCTATGTCAGTTCTATTTTTCTAGTTCTCACCCACCCTTGCAAACACGGAGGTGTTCATGAAATTGGTGTTGTAGTTATACATCATTGACATGAAACATAGGTACATATCCTATTACATGTGAAAAGAAACAATATTTTAGTTAACTATATGACAAGGATTATATAACTAGCAATCGTACATGAAATGTACGATGTGAAAGCCAAAAGGGATCTAGGGAAGAAGTGAAATGAGATGAAAAGAAAGAATGGGAGAGGAAGAGGGGTGTGGAAAAATGTGGTTGAGGGTGGAGAAGTTAATGAGAAAGGAAAGAGGAATCAAGAAGCCAATGTGAAAATATACACTCTAAGAAGTACAAGACATGTTTATCCATTTTAAGAAGGCAAAAACCCATGTTACGCAAGTAATTGATGAAACTACCAAATGAGATTTCTCAAAATGCAAGATCCAGTTGAAAAATGTTGCCAAGGAAAATACCTTTTAAATTTACAACTCTTGAAATAGAGGTCACAAGTTCAAATCCTGCAGGGGGTAGGGTATGTACGCCTCATTTGTAGCAAAGTTAGTTGCCTCCCGCATGTGAGTACGAGGTAGTCCCATATGCTATAAGCCACTTGTAGACCCAAAAACAGCCACCCCATGGCATCGTGGACTGTAAAAACCTATTATTATTATTATTATTATTATTTATTATTGAATTTATTGGGTAGTAAGGAAAAAGGTAAAGATAAGGGGAATTTCAGCTCTTGCACTTTACAATTAGTTAGAACACAAATGAATTCAAGGTAGTTTACTTATTTGTTTCAAGTGTTAATTTAAAAACAAGGATATGTGGTGTGGACCTAAAATCCCAAGATAAGGGTTGTATAAAAAATTACATTCAGGGCTTCTTTATACCTATTAGGGCGATGAACAAGGTTTGTCTCTACGCAATAGGCACATAGTTTTTCTCGGTGTGAAAGATGTAGGTGAAGTACACATGGAAACATGAAGGATAGTATTGATGTAATTTTTTTTTGCCAAGAAGATGTTTGCAATCGGGAGGAAGTCTCATTGATATTGCAACCCTTCGATCAAGTGGAAAGGATGTGTAAAAGGAATGTTCAAGGAAGGAAAACACATGAATTGAAGGTTAGAAATAAAAATGCATTATGTGATCCATTTTTGATCTCTTTCTTGCACGCATTATCCACATGAATGCAATTTACGTTTGAATGAATGAAATGTAAAAAAATAGGAAAACCAACAGCTGATTCGAAGGAAAGGGCATGGATTATAGTTGGAATGGTTCATGTGTATCAAATTGTAGAAAAAAAATTTCAAATATATTTTAATTGAGATTGATGTCAGTAAATACAAATTTGATCCGCAAATTGATTGCACACTAAAACTGAAAGCTAACAATCTAAATTATGCACCTTTGTATTAGGAACACTAATTATGAAAACCATTAAAATAATTCTTCACCATTACACTATGTTTTGAAAAAGGATTTAACTGACTTCAATGAGGCCTTCATAGGTTCTAACCAATTCATATCCATAGTAATTGTACTGAAATATTATTATCCATTTTGATTTTTCTTCATATGATATAAGGGGAAGGACATTATTATTATTCGTTTTGATTTTTGTCTAGGTGATTTAAGAGACACAATGATACGTTATTATTATTTTGATTTTTCTTCATGTGATATAAGAAACACAATGATACTTTATTATTATTTTTATTTTTCCCCATACGATAAAGGGAAAAACACCACCAACAACCTATTTCGAGAGAGATTAAGACTGACCAAATTATACAAGGAAGGGTTTTGAGGAAACCTATCATCAAGCTCGTTGTTTGACAAATCAAGATACTCCATATACTCGAGCTCTGCAAATATCTCTGGTATGCTGCCCGTGAGCTTGTTATTTGACATAAAAACACCATCAAACTTCTCATACCTATCAAAATCTGATATCAGGTTGTCGAAATTATTGAATGACAGTTGAACAAGTCGTAGGCTCGGCAAGGAGCCGAGAAATTGTGGCACCATTCCAAAAATTAAATTGTGAAAATCTAGTTGTGGGGAGTCTCGAAGCCAAGCATTCGAGTGGAAATTTCAATGAAGGAAAGAATTGTGATAGAAGTCATCTGCCATTGGAGGGAGCTGAGCACAAGGAGCTCCATTCTCTGAATGGTGTGAGATTCGAATATGTACTTGGCTTCCTCAACCTGGGTAGCAAAACACCCACATTATATATATTACAGCTCTGCACGGCCATGAACTGATGAAAAGATAAAGGAACTTGGTGAGTCCAATGACGACCATACATATCTAAAAACCAAGTCTAAATCACCTACAGGTTGAGGAGGAGGGGAACCTCAGTCTCTTCCACTTTAAATGCAGGCTAATTCCAACACAGTGGAAGGTGGCTCCAAGGGGAAGAGTCTCCTGGAGATATCTCGGTTGGACCATATTTTAGCATTGTTGTTGAACAGCTTTGGAGGAGATCTGGGAGCCATGATCGATTGACTTTGATTTTGATAGATAATTCATAGAATTTGATGATTTTGACCACGGCTTTGGCTGTTTTGGTTGCGTGTGTTTTCTTCTTTGTGTGGAGGAGGGAGGATTGGATACACAAAATCTAGCAGTGTAGGCAATGCCTCTGGTGAAGGAGGAAGACGAGGAGGAAGAAAATGAAAATCTAAGTGGTTTACACGTGACAGAGACAATGTGAGACCGAGAGTAATATAAAATTTTGTTATATGTTTGATGAATTAGCTACTGCGGTCATATCTTATGTAAATTTATCCAAAAATTTCTACGAAGAACCACCTGACATCATCATCTTGGCCGTAGCTTCCTTAAGCTTCAACACATTCTTTCTCAGTTCACTCCCTTGATGCCCTATCATTAGTGCTTGAACAACTTTCTCCACCTCCTCTCTTTTCACCAACACATCATTGTCTTCTAGCAGGGATTCGATATCCATCACTATGTTCCATATCTCTTTCACAAATATGGAGACACAAATTCAAGGAAGAATAATGGAAAGAAAAAAGGCACATAAAATAATAGGCAGTGGCACCCTAATCTAAGGAGGGCACAAATGCCGAAATTGTGGACTAAGGAACATAAAACATAAAACATCCATTCACGCATGGGTGGATTTCCCATCAACATCATCCATCATTATGATTAATAGCAACCAAATGTGAGGTGTGCAATGTTAACGCCGAAAAGAAAATATTGTTGACCGAAAGGAAATTGAAATGAAGAACAAAGCAATGTGTTTCAATTGAATCTGACGATGAGAAATAATGGAAAACCAAGTGAAAAGAATGAATTGTTGTAAATAGTGTCGTCGATAGGTCCAATAGCATCATTTACAAAACAAGTTTGAGCCCATAAATTTACGGAAAGCATGTGTTTCTAGTTGACACGTAGAGAAAATGTAATGTTGCAATTGATCCATAATCAGCCTATCATGAGTCAATATGGTCGGTTGCTCTTGAAAAGAACTCGTCATTTAGCTTGCTTAATGCGCAAGATTCTGAGTTCGTTCTCATAATGTAAGCGCCATGACCTGTTCAAATGAAAACACCCACTTAGAGGATTGTGTTTGTGGACTTCATGCCGCCTCTACCATAATTGTTATTGTCACCACACTTCTCGCCACTCCAACTCAAACATCTTCTTCTTTGTTTCTCTTTCCGCTTGATATGTGCATGTGTGGGTTTCAGGTGGTTATGGGATATTCAAAAATCAGATGCCTAGAGCTCGCCATTAAACAAGCATTGGATGTGACAGTGCTCAGGTAATTTTCTTTGTTTCTTGCTCTTTGTTCTCTTTCCCTAAACTAAGCATTGGAGTGATATAAATAAGAAAAACAAAACAAAAAATAAAGAAATTGTGTATTTTCCTAGCAAGTATGAGTATTGATAGCAATTGATGATAAGCTGGACAACCACAACCTTCAATTGTTGAAAGCCCTTTACTCTCCGTTGCCAATTCCACCGGGCATACTGACTCAGGATTGGTTGATTATGGTTCACTTGCAACAAAACGTTTTCTCTACGTCGACCGAAAGTCATGCTTTGCACAAATTTGTAGGTCAAAAATGTCTTTTGAATGTTGTTACTGCCTCTATCATCAACAATGTTTAGGAAAAATCGTTCCCATCCACATCGTGTGCCTGTATTTCTCATCGTTGAATCTGATCAAGACATGGTGCTTTGTTGTCTGATTATAATTTCCATTTCCACTTACCATTATTTCTCTTTCGGTGTTAACATCGCTCACCTAGATTGCTAGTTTTTTTTGGAATGAGTACTCAGGAAAAGATCAATCTGGTTAGGTTGAAAAATGTCTTCTGAATGTTGTTACTGTCTCTATCGTCAACAATGCTTAGGAAAACTCATTTTGGACACATCATTTTCCTGTATTTCTCGTCATTGAATTTGATCGGTACGCGGTGCTTTGTTGTCTATTATAATTTTCATTTCCACTTACCATTATTTCTCTTTCGGCGTTAACATCTCACACCTAGATTGCTAGTTTTTATTTGGAATGAGTACTCAGGAAAAGATCGGCTGGAAAATAACATCACATGCATTATGGGATTGTTTAATACACTCCCAAATACAGGTGGTAAAGCAGTGTGTCCTTCTTTTTGAACATAGAAGTAGCTTCTTGCTTATCCAACCAAATCATCTTGGTCGTCATTGTATTTGTCAGTTTCTCCCATTGTAAACACCTTTTGGTGTAATAATGGTTGGTAATTCTACCATTTATTTGCTCAATGGTAGCAAAGGATTATTAAATATTATGGTGATTCCTCCACTTATTGTAAACAAACAAACTTCCATATAAATCGACATTTTTGAATCTTCTTTTGAATATTTCTACATATCTCGATAAACGTATTGACAAATATAAATTCTCATACAAACTTTTTACATTTTATTTTTCGTATATTTAAAAATACAAATACTCAAAACACACCCCAACACACCAACAAAAAAACATTGAAATAAAAAAAGTGTGTTATGCTTTCAAACACTAACGATGTCAGTATCCTCTTCTCTTGGGCTTGACATGTGACTATGTTCTTGACATGTGGCTCTTTGAAGAAGGGAATTCCTGCATGTGGGACATGAGTAGTGAGAGAGAAGCCATTTGTCCACACATTCCATGTGGAAGTTGTGCCGAAACACTATGGCAACACTCTTAATGTTTCCCCTTCTGCATATTCTGCCAAGCAGACAACGCACTCTGCTACAATATTTGGGTCAGACCTCATTGTGCTGTAGATAATAGAGGGAAGTGCTTCTACAACTTTTTTCTTCAATCCGGTATTTGCTAGCCTTGCAACCCGGTAATAATGAAAACCATGAATTTTCATTACAATATTCTGTCAACATTCACAATACGAATGCGAATTGGTTTTATAAATTCATAGCAATGAGCCCGTCTTTCAGATTCAAGTCATTACATGCATTGTCATTTATATGATACCTGCAATTTTCTTATATCCTCTTATAATCTCGTTTATGGTGACAAAATGGACTTATCCCTCAACCGGACCCTGTGTTTCCCAAACAAATGTCAAAAGCCCTGCAATGCATGTTCAGAGTGCAAGTTTGCAAACTCAAATTCCATTTCTTCTTCTTCTTTTGTTTCGATCCCATTCCCTATAGATAACAATGTTGTCAAGGAAGAGGAACATGGATTCGAGGAGTGGCGGGCATGGGGGACGTCTTCTCATATACCTGCAATGGTTGGGAAGATAATATATATTATGAAGCCATTGGAAAAAAGAGCTTAAAGTTGAACTAGACTTCTATGGTACCCGAGGGAAGATTCAAGTACAATGACACATCAGATGACAGATGACAATGCATACAACTTTAGCCACATTTACGGAAGATGACAATTCTTACATCATCGACCAAAAATTCACCGTCATTGATGTCTTGTCCACATCGGAGGGGTCGGGATTTTTACCGAGAGATTCTCGGGTAATTTTATTTATTTCTCGCTCTTCATTCTCTTTCCCTAAACTAAGCGTTGGAGTGAAATAAATAAGAAAAACAAAACAAAAAATAAAGAAATCATGTATTTTCCTAGCAAGTATGAGTACTGATAGCAATTGATGATAAAATGGACAGCCACAACCTTCAATTGTTGAAATCCCTTTACTCTCTTGTTTCCAATTCCACCTGGCATAGTGAATCGGGATTGGTTGATTATGGTTCTCTTGTAACACAAAGTTTTTCTCTACATCAACCAGAAAGTGATGCTTTGCACAAATTTGTAGGTCAAAAAATTAGATCCTAAAAATAAATTAATACCTAATTTATATTAAAACACCTTCCATTAATAATAAACCCACTTGAATTTAATTAAAACCTTAGTTCACATTCTTAGATTAAAAAAATCAAAGTGGGGTTTCAAAATTAAAAAAAAAGAAGGAAAAGGTGACCTATCAAAGAAAGGAGGTGGCTTGGGCGAGCCACATGGGGCTCGGAAGCCCGAGGTAAGTAGGTGGAGTGAGCTCGAGGCTCAAGGAGGGAGTGAGCAGGGGAGACAAATGGGAAATTTTAACAACAGAGGTTACGGGAGATAATTTAACATGATGGGTAATGCCCGAGAGGGTCGTGAGGGGAAAATGAATGCGCACAATGGCATAAAACAAGGTCAAGGGAGTTGTGCGGCTGGGTACAATAGGCTCGAACAGGGGCAAACAGGTGAAGAAGCCGATGCGGGGAGAGTCGTGGGCACACAAGGAAGGGGGCCAATGTAGGGTGAGGGTAGCACAGGAAAGACAAATAGCGAGGTCAATGTAGAGCCAAGCACATCAAACAAGCTCATAGCAGGTCTAGTGAACGGGGTTGAATTGTATCGGGGAGAGAGCTCGGTCGAAACAGAACCAAATGAGGTCAAGTCATCTCGTCACGGGGTTGTTGAGATGGCCGACGAGCACAAGATGGATCGAAAAGGTAAGCTAAGATGGGAAACATATGGAAGATCCAATATAAAATAACAAGTGATCCAAAGAAAGGGAAACAAAACTCGACCGAACAAAGTAAAAAAACAAAGTCGCTAACCAAAATCAACTCGACTTATCGGGGAGTTGGCAAGAAGGGGAGCCTAAAAGAGATCTCGCCAAGGCGGACGGATCTCAACCAAGTGGTAGGAGGAAGAGTAGCTTGAGGGAGGAAGAAGTTGGTTGAAGAGATAAGCGGGTAGGGGCAAGCAAGGAGCAAGAAAGCGAAGGAAGAAGCCATATTTTTCAAAACAAAAAAATCTAATGAAAAACCAAAAAACCATAAATACCTCCAAAAGAATAATTCTCGCAATAGGTTGGTTACAAACAACTAAATTTAGTTGGAAAATCCCTAAAAAACTCCAAATGCTATAAATAACCTACACATGCACTGAAAAAAACACACAAACCATAAAAAAATTATAAAAACCGAGTTGAATCCAATAATGCAAGAAAAGACAAAATGGAATACAAATTATGAAGCTTACACAAGAAACTAGTAAGAATATGAAATCGAGAGTAGTAGAAAATGTAATCCAGGTGAGTGACGTGGATCCCAACAACGTGCTCTGATACCATGTGAGAGAATGTGAGAACGAGGATCAAGTGGGATGGTGCACACATCAACCGAGTTGCACTCAAATGGAAGCATGACAGTTCCATGTAGTAAGCAAGCATTCAACCATGAAATTTACATGCAAAAGAAAAGGGTCTACTCATTCTCATAGATCGAAAAAGGGTACAAATATGAGTGTTGTGTAACTCCCAATGCAAGACCAATCATACCTCCACAAGGGAGAAGAGGAGTTACATTCCGAAATGGAAATTAACTCTTGTATGATGCATTGATGCATATGACAAGTTCTATGATAAAATCGGCATATATCCTAAGATACTTAAAACCTATTATCTCACCTAAGTGAGATGACTCAACAAGTGATGTGGACAATGCCCCAAGACGAAAGAAAATTACCCCACGCCAAAATGGGCGTGCTTCATAATTATCTTATTGAAGATACATAACTCTTCCTTCAAATGAACATTTTCTACTATATTATATAATAAATAAATTAATTATAATAAAGTGTGAAAGTGCAAAACCGAGAAAATTTTCCTTTGAATTAATATCTCTAAAATATGTTACAAAACCTTTATTAAGCATCTTGTAAGCCTTGTGGAAATTATTCATAGGGCTTAATTTTGTTTTCTTCTCGGGATATACAAAGCAAATTGATCAATTTCCATGCTTGTAAAAGTGGTTTAAAACATCATTTTGAGTATACATGAGCATGTTATACTTATAAAATGATACATAACACCCATGATATCAAGGACTTTGATAAATAATACCACGTGCACATAATTATACTATTTGTTTACGGAGAAGGAAACCCATATTTTGTTCATTTTTGTTCTTTTAACGTGATATTTATGTCATGTTTCTCAAATAAACAACCATTCAAGCATAATAGGTGGATCGAAGAATAAAATAGTAAATTTTGGATTTAAAAGATCATATTAATGGGGTACTAAAAGAGGACACATATCCCTATGCTATTTCTATTAGTAATAACGAAAACATTTAACATAAGATAAGGAATGTAGTAAGATAATGAATAATATTGTTACCATTTCTCTACGAGTCGAATTTTACCCACCTTATGCGAAAAAAATGAAGAGTCATTTTTAGTCTCTCAACTAGAAGGGACAAGGTGTTTGTGATAAGTTCCCTATTGAGCTTCTCGTACAAAAATAATGACATCAAGTTAAAACCAAATTCTAATTAAAGACAAATAAACTAAGTACTATGAATTAATATAAGACTACACACAATTCATACTCACCAAATACAAAATTTTTACTTGATATCCTATTGAAGTAACAAAACATAAACATAAATATATGAGCATAATTCAAAATAAATACATTGGTAGTAGACAAACTCTTCTTGTGTAGAGAAAATTCTCACCACGCCCGAGAGCAAAATAGTTAGGACCTTGCCCATATAACGTTTTAAAATATCCTCATGTACTTAATTGAGTTGTGCAACAAGATTGGTCAAATTGCTTCCCTAATGATAATTAGAGGTATAGTTATCTTTTTAGGGCTTAGAATGAAATCAATAATGAAAATATCCTATATGTTGAATACTTACAGAGCACCAAGTCCATAAAATTGTTCGCATAATCCTATATTTCACTAATCCTACAAGATAACAAGATTCCTATAAACAACATCTAATGCATACTTGTGAATGTTGCTATCAAATGCATACAACCTTTCTTTAATATAAAGGATGGATGCGTCTAAAATATCAACTATAAATTACACGTGCTTATATATAATCAAATTCAAACAAAACACATGCGAATAAAATGAAAAATAGGACACTCAAAGTGTTATCGAAATGCATGAGAAGTAAATGACAAATAGGACACTCATAATTGTTATTGATATATAGATAAAGTATTTTATATTTATCTCTACAAAGGTGGTTCTATTGGTAGCCACATCATCATGTTGTCTTTTCGATCGTTAAGAAGAATGTATAGAAAATAAAAGTGGGTAGCATCATCTACTTAATATTTCATTTTGGGTACTTTACACCTAAATACTACATTCAATGAGCCCGACTAGAAAAATTCTTTTAATCAAACCATAATTGTCCCACTATATATATATATATATATATATATATATATATATATATATATATATATATATATATATATATATATATATGTAAACTTTTATAATTTCAAACTTTGTCTTATATTAAAATGAAAAATCCTAGAAATTGATAAGCCAAGTCAATGGTAATTGGAAGAGGCCTCCCCTTTGGGGTTATTCTTATGAGTTTTATCACTTATTTTGACCTTTCACAACTCTTTGGTAAGATCATTCATACAAATTCTACATTCTTGAAGAGCATCGGTAGATAATTCTTTAGTTAGCATATTTTCATCCTATTTGAAGCATTAAAAAAATTAACTTTTTAAACATTGCAACAAGGTTATTTGCTTCATGACTCAACAAGTTATTTTTTCTTAACATGTTAAGAACCATTCATTTAAAGTGCAAGGAGTTGGGATTATGATATAACTTTTAAATTCTTCTCATTCAATTATACAACTATTTTTAAACCACGATTGAGTGATATGTATTCCATCAATTGTGGGTCATTCTATCATAACCAACAACACCACCAAAAGATGTCACTATTTTCTATTGTTTTCTTCTAACAAAAATATTGTTGCATCTAAATTGAATATGGGGAAATGGAAATCATGAACATATGGTGTCCAAAATATAGTCATAGTGCAAGTTATCATATGTATAAAATTGAAAAAAATAGTCAAGAAACAATATAATAATTATACACTTTATACTGGACCCACATGAATTCAAATCAAATTTTATTAATGTAAGAATTTTTGCAACTGCAAAATAGTTATTAGGGGCCCACTCTAACGGTGGTTTAGTCGGCAAGTGCTTTTCACATTACCATTTCCCTAAGTCCTTTATTTGTGGAAGGGATGGTGAAAATATAGATGCATTTGCATTTGACAAGTTGATGAAGGAAGAATGTAATATTAAACATTTATGGATAAGGTTACAAGACAAAATCACAGCACCAATGAATCATTATAATCATAGGATTCTTATAACATTAATTATCATCATGGGAAAAAACATATAGTTCGGAATTAATAGATGAAGACTTAAATTGCTCCTAAAAGTAGTTTCCTCGTATAACTCAATATACATAGTTAAATAGGCCCAATCTTATTATTTATAAAAAAAAATGCATCTTTTCTAATTTGTATAAATCTATATTGTGTCTTGCATTGTTTAGGTGACATGTTACTTTCTAGGTTTTGAATAAACACAGGAATATAAATAACATTTATCTTTTTGAAAATGTGTGTGTATTTTTAATGATTTTTAATAAATAAATTAAAATGAAACACATATGACAAAATATAAATTAAATAGAGTTAAATTCTTAAACTCATAATCCAATAAAGTTGAATACAAATCCCAAAGAGTTATAAAGAAATACATTTGACTAAATATTCTCGTTTAAGAAACAAACACAACAAAAATGATAGTATTCTAAAACAAATCTTTTGGGTTGGATGTGTGTGATGGTATCTGTGTTATAGAGCTGAAATGCATTTTATATGTGGCATTTGTAATCCACACAACCCAAACTTGTCATCAATTTTTGAGTCCTTTATTACCAAAACAAATTTAGGGAATTAGTTTAATTTTAGGTGTACAAACAATTTTAACAATTTTAATTTCTTTGCCAAACACTTGGAAATATTATGTGCCAAACAATTTGAAATGGTGGGAAATGGAAACCATGCATATACAATGCCAAACTAGAGTCGTCATTCCAAACATCAACTATATACCGCTGTAAAAAAAAATAAAGCAACAAAGAACAAAATAATAACACACCTTGAACTAGATATATATGAATTCAACTGAAAATTTATTACTCTAAAATCAACAATCACATCTCTATACATGTTTTTTTGCAATACATAACACTAATCTTGATATTTTCTTCAAAGTGTTAAAGACATGCAATGATATTTATAAGAAATCATGGAATTATGTGGTATTTAGGAAGCATGGCATTATTGGGGTTCTCTTTTTATTCAGTTCTATGTTCATAAACACATCATATTGCCCATCAAAAATTATATTTCACGTAGGTATTAATGAGCTAGATCCTCGATTTTATATGTCAAAAAATCAAATGTCTTTTTGGGTAAATCGGTAGGAGCTACAACTTGATGGACTATTTTGACCATATTTATAACTTTTTCTAGCTCACCATAGCAGCACCACCAGCATTGGTATCTCCAGATGCATCTAATGCCTCCACAATACGGCTAAGTTACCATGGTCAAGGTCTGTAATGTTCCAAATATTGTTTTCCAACAGATTGGCGTTTATTGGTGTCTCAATTGTCTAGAGGCATTTCTGGCCTTATTCAAAATGTTGGTGAAATCATTAAAAGGAAAAATCTAATTTCATTCATTACTTAATAATGATTTCAACATTTCTCTGGCTAATATTATTGACTTTTGATTTATCACCCTGATCTTTGCCTTGAGATGCATTGTTCTTCAATCAGACTCCTATTGGTGTGTTTCCCATATTTTTCTCCATACACAATTGCTTTGGGGTATCCTCAAAATTTCTTCTGATAGTCTTATATGAGATTTTTCTACTATTCCGAAGAAGGTAGTAAAATAGAATATGAGTATATAATATATCTCTCTGCTTGTAAAATGTTGAATGATATGTCATGATTTTCCCTGAAACTTTAATAATCCTTGTACATGTATAAGGTTTCCCTAAAAATATTTCTTATCCTTTAAATTTGAAAACTAGATTCGTTTGCTTTCTTGTGAATCAATATTGATGCATCTGAAGATGCAAATGATATAGTATGTTGTTCACCATGAGTTCATTCATCTGATGATTCCATCGAGTTAATTAGATTTCTTTTAGTTAATGGAGAGGCCCGTATTAGTGGTCCTGTACACTCAATACACGGGAACCAATTTCCAACAGTTCTGGTGGTTTGTGGTTGTGCTACTTTTGAGCTCTAAGTTGCATGTTGCTTGCACTGCAGAAAGTAACATGAAGTTTTTGAAAGAGTGGGTTTACATGATCGTTTCCAAATAAAGTATTCTCTCTTAAAAGGAGACAAGGACATACCTTTTAGGTTGAATTTTGTTATGAAAGCCAACTGCAAGTGCAAGGCAAGCATATATAACAAACATGCCTTCTCAGATTCAATATCCCATACAAACATAGATGGTTGTTTCTCTTGGGAATGCAACTATAAATAAGGAATATCATAGTCCTAATGATGTGGTAGAAAAAGTGACCTCTAAGAGGTGTGTGTTTTTCAGACACACACTAGAAGTGTGTTACGTATTGAGTTGGATAGGGCGGACATTGCACGTATATCAAAAAAGATGATGCAGTTGGCATTGAATGTACCCACTGAAGAGACTTCTCTTACATTCGACAATTTTATGCTAAAGAACGATGTAAGTGCGTTAAAAAAATGATGCGACCCTTCATCTCACCAGAGAAAACATCCACATAAGTTCTTCTACCCCTTGTCTTTCACCCAGAATTGATAGTCCTCTGTACAGAGATAGGAGTGGACCTTTGGAGATTGTTGGTGGTTTGAGTTGCCATTCCAAGATGAAGAATTTGATAAAGTAGACAGCCGAGGAAATTGATTATGGAGAAAATCCTCTGTATCTAGCGAGAGCTTGGTGGAGCATATTATTTTTGTAATACACCTGGTAAACGCATAGCTACTGTTGAGCCTATAATTGAAGAGCCCTTTACACCTAATAATCGTAATGGTTTTGTTGGAAAGATTCTGAGGTAACCTAGGTTGACGAGATCAATACGTGTGGAAGAAACAGCTTTTTGAGAAGTTGTTGTTTACCCTTTTATCATGAATAATTTGCAAAGGTGCCTCCAACCATGCTGGTTAAAACATCACATTTATTTTTTCGCATTAAAAATGGTATGACTGCAAGAAAAAACCCAAAACATAAACAAATCATTAGTAAGACTACTTTATTCCAACAGTATGTTGACCATGATTTTGATGTCAATGACAATGGAAATCCAAATTCTCTCTTCATGTTGTTCATAGGATTAGAATTTTAGATATGATAGTATTAAATACTAACAAACATGTAGACAACATTATTTTGAAAAGGTCTTATAGAGATTATGTAAGGTATCATCAAATGGGGGATATAGTTGAGCTTATGCCTACAGACCACGATCTTTGCTTT
Source organism: Taxus wallichiana var. yunnanensis (assembly GCA_018340775.1). NCBI lineage: Eukaryota > Viridiplantae > Streptophyta > Pinopsida > Cupressales > Taxaceae > Taxus > Taxus wallichiana. The sequence continues at coordinate 295,587,374 of CM031239.1, read as the reverse complement.
CCAGAAACATTGGAAGACCTTCATTTTGAATGGATTCATTGGCCTCAGGCATCTTTACCATTTTCGGAGCTTGAATTAGAATATATAAGTAGACTTGATGCATTTAAGGATGTAGACATGCTAAGAATAGAGTTACCTATGATTTGGAAGGCTTATTTAAGAATTATCATATTGTGCATTATTTTCCTGAAAATTGTTGCCATTGATGGATTGTGTCTTACAAAAAATTGCGGAGTGATGGGGCGAGAGGGCATGGGGCCGATTTATAGACTCCAATGATATAAATTCTTTCTTGGTTTATTTCGCCATCCTATCCAATGAATGATTAAGATTTCTATATGATCTTATGCAGTCACAGGTTCCATCGTTCCCATAGCTTTCAAATGGCTGTTCAGGTCTACCCTCTGCAATGAAGCTTTTATTTCATTTCTTACAGAATCAATTTACTTAGTTTCCATTGACCCGAAGCTCCTTTTTTCATAAACCTAATTCATTGAAAATGAAATTGATTAGGATGATTCTTATGCTTTATCACACTACTCTTTAGGGGTAATTTAGTAAACCATACATAGACTGTAAGGAAGAAGATTTCCTTCTTTCTTTTTCTCCTTACTCTCTTTCTTTTCTTGCATTACCAAAGAAATAGATCACTAAGAGAGTGGTTTTCCTAGAAAGGAGCATTTGATGGATCAATTTCAGTTTGATATCGAGGATGGGAATGATTTTAGAACTGTACAATTTCCACAAATAATAGAAAGGATTCAACTCATAGTTGAACTTATCCTAAACTTATCTCAAGGTACTGGGATTTCATTTTCACTCCCTTAATCTTTTTCCCAAATTACAAAAAAATGTTCTGCAGTTCCACTCTTCTTTGGATGTGTCTTGTGCTATCCATGCCTCAAATCTAGCTATGATATGGGCTCGAAGGATATAAATGCACATTCTTCTGGATGTAGAATTTCTAGATCCTCTGGTTTAAGCACTTATAGCTAAATCAAGATTCTTTTTGGGCATGACAAGGGCATGGTCAATAAATAAAGTATGTATTCATATGTGGAGTTCTGTCAAATAGTTTAAGTGACTCGTCTATGCTTCAACAATTTTGGTCTTTGCCAAGCCTTCCACCATCACGGTACATATTTAAATACAGATTTAGCAGCAATATATATTTTTTAACAACAATACGTATTGTAAGGAGAATTTGGAAAGGTAAAAAAGTGGGGTACCTGAAATATTTTGTAGTAATGTCAAATGATAAAGAGACACGATCTTGTTGCTGTTGCTTCCACTGGTTTCAAGCAGACCAAACCTTGCTTTTACATAATAGGTGGAACAAAAATGGCATTCCAATTGATAAATACTTTTACCTGAGCTATTAACATTTAGTCAAGATATAACATTTAAGCTCAACAATTAGCGAACCAAAACCACCACACTTAAACACACTAAACTAGAATCCACCTCTGTGCCGGTCCGCCACCTCGGACATTACTACCACAGACGAGAATCGTGCTTAAGTGGGATTTGAACTTGGTTGGAGCCAAATAAAACCATTCAACTTTAACCACTCCACCCAAATTCTGACTTAAGTGGAATATGATGCTCAATTTTTATGAAATAATTGTTTCAAAAAATAATTTGTAAACTCAAAGGTCCACTCCCTCACTTTACAAGTGTTATTTATACACTACTAATAAATATATAAAAGATTACTATGTGTGTATTTGACTTTTTAAATATATATCTATGTATATTTATATAGTTTATATATAAATCTATATAAAAAAGCGATGGTCATATTTTAAATACACAACACATACATGATAATTATTTCAAAAAATTGTAAATATTTTACAATTAGAATTATGAAAAATGTATAAACAACCATCCAATTTAACCCCTTTTCCAATCAACATGCTTTAATGGGGAATAAGGGTTCCTATTGCTAATCTGAACCAATAAAATCAATGGATGATGCCCTATGGCAATTACGTGTTGATATACGAATATATCGGAGTCGTCCACGTGGCATGCATGGTTCAAAATTGAGCCCGTCACAACCCTTCCCAAGGCCTCAAACCCATCAGAAAAGGGCAGTTAAAAAAAATTATGTCAAAAAAAAATTAAAATGTAAAAATCATGTGACAACACAAAAGTCCAAGTTACTTTTAAAACTATCAAAAGAAAGGTTGTGATGAAAAAATGCTTGTCAAAAATTTGTGTGAAAATCAAAATATTTTTTATGATTTCTACAAACAAAAATCACCTCTAACTTTCTAGGTGTTATGCATGACTCATAGATACGTTAAACAAGGTGTAATACTTAAAATTACCAAAAGTTTTAATATAATAAATATACTATTACTATAATACTATAAAGCTCAAATCCCGAATTTCTAGTAAGTTGTAAATGTCATCTTAGTGAATACTTGAGCACAAATGACTAAAAACCAAATATTTGATATTATCGTTTACAGTTCTAGCCTTTTCTCATGATTCATTCAAATCTTTTATCTACCACCTTGTACTTGTTTTTTCTTCTTTATTACGCAAGATCCACCTTGGGGTAAGTGCACGAAGTTGGTGGACAATTCCATGGACATAAAAACCCGAAATAAAGGAACCGCAATCGCGGTTCCTGAATTCTAGGTTTGGTAATTACCGAACCTAAAACTGCGATCGCGGTTTAGAACCGTGAGCGCGGTTATAAACCGCGATCGCAGAACTCTGAGACAAAATTTAACAGTCCTGCGACTCGTTATTTTCCTCATTTTTCATTTCAAACCGTGACTTTTCCTAAACGTTTTTCACTCACACTTTCAATACCATCTCAAAATTGCTCATCGGACTTCTGGATAGCGATAGATTCAACCATGCCGCCAAGACGAGGAGGTAAGTCCCCGATTGTAATCATTTTTTTACATTTTAGGTTTTTTTTTTTTGCATTTTAGGTTTTTTTTTGCATTTTCATGGGTTTTTTGAAATGTTTGTTTATGTATACAATTTTCTTGTTTTATCAGTTGGTCGGCAAGCTCAAAATCGTGTAAACCATCAAAACATTCCTCAAAACCCACCGAACATTCCTCAAAACCCTCCGAACATTCCTCAAAACCCTCCTCCAAACATAGATCCACCTCCTGTGGCTCCTTCTGTCCCCACTGAGCCAGCAGGAACGCAAGATAATATCATTGGAAGAATCCAAGAAAATAAAATTGTCATTGAGAACCTAATTCAAACTATAAGACAAAATCATGCTACAAATCCATCCCGCATGACTTTAGCCAATACATTACAAACATCATTGGCGTAGTCAAGTCTGCAACCAACCAAATACATAGATGGAACACCTTTAGAAGTGACTGTAGGCGGTGGTATGCGGATAAACTATCCCATGCGGCCGTCAAAGACAAAAAAATTGGAAAAGACCTCATTTGTGCATTATTTACCAACCCTAGAACCAATGCCCTCCCTGCTATTACTTACAAACGGTTCCCAATCCATTGGTGCCATGATGATAGAATCAAAAACAATTTTTAGGACCGATAGTGGATGGTTTTTGATTATCCACCATGCAACAACAATGAGGTTCCTCTTTATTTTTTGAAGAAATTATATTGTGAGTTCGTGCTCAATGAGGTCCCGAATTATTTTGAATTTTCTGACTTTTTTGGTCGAGGAGGTGGCTCTGCACAGAGCAGACCTGGTGCACGCATAGGTCAGCCTAGGATCCCCATGCCCCAAAACCCCACTTTGCCTTGATTATCCCTCCTACAGTGAAGGAGGTTGTGGAGATTGATACATTGCATGCATTGAGGGAGCTCACTGACACTCTCACCCAACATAGCACCCAGATTACATCTAGTGATGTTGGTGGAGGCACCAGTTCTAGTGCACCACACCACTGTGGATCATGTGGTGCCATATGCACTTTGCAGGCGAGACATCATTTGCTAGTTCATAGGATTTATTTTCTATAGATGAGATGCTGGGGAATGTTTTTGGAACTGGAGCCACTGATATTGGTCTTTCACAGGTAAATTTTAAATAAATTTAAATATAATATATATATACAATAGTTTAATTCACATGTTTGAGATATATATATATATATATATATATATATGATTGTACGTCATGTACATACATGTAAAAAACTAATTTTTTATTTTATTTTAAATAGCAAGAGCCGGTGAAGGAAACATCCGGTGTCGACATGCTAGCTACTGTGGCTGGGCATGTTTCAAACGTAAGTTTCAAGTTGTACAAACTTACATTTTTAATAAATCATTTAATTGCACTAGATTATTATTATAATTTATTTCACGTGTATGTTGTACATGTATTAATATTTTTCTCTTTTATACACAGGAGCCTGGCGGGTCATCATTTGCTCAGGGAACTGAGGCTACTGGCACACCTCACATGAGTTTTACGCAGGTTAGTAAATCTCTTTACACTTTGTTTCTAATTACTGGAAGTTCACGCACGGATTGCATGCTTTGGACCTTTGTACATGAGTTTCACTTTCTTATACTCAACCTATATATTATTTAGTAGGAAATGCCAATTCATTTGATATAACTAGCCATGTATGTAATCATATATTGGTTTTACATGTCTCGGAGTACCACCACACAAATATCCAGACCATGGAGGGTTTTATGTTTCTCTATCTATATATGTTTTGTTTTGTTACGTGCATTTAAACTATTAGTACTAAAGTTATTAAAATGTATTTATCAAAGTTCCAATAAAAAGATATGATAAAGAATGCTTGCAAACATACTTGCAATAATTCTAAGAACAAACTAACAAGAAATATAATTTATGAAACTAATTTTACAAAACAAAATTAAATGATGCTAAATAAAAGAACAAATCAATAGCTCTAACAGGTGTGCACAAATAGGATAGTGATAAGTAACTCCTCCATAAGGATAATGGTCAAGAGTATAAGAATGGGAAGGGGAGATGCTTTCCTAGAATAGTCGGTCAAATGTAATTCATATGAGACACTACATGATAGTATATGACATGTCAAGTAACTCCTATGAAACAAAGAACATATAAGCAAGATGAGTCACCATATATCTACACGAAATATTCTAAGAAATAAATAATTACAAGGAAAATCTATACCTACACGAAAACACCCTGAAGTGTAGCTTAGGTTGGTAAAAATGAGGGTCCTTGAAATAAGACCATATGAGCTACCCAAATTACAATGAAACTCTCCAAAAGTAGAGAACATGAGAAAAACCAATGGGAAAAACTCCTTTAATTTAGAGAAAAGAAGAAAGGATGGATAAAATGCTCCCTCAGAAGATGATGTTGATATAGACCACACCCTTAAAATAGATCATAAGTGAATAATATTTATGTCGGTGAATGGTTTGGTCAAGATGTTTGCAATATAATCCAATGTCTAGCAATATATGAGATAAATGACCTATCCATGGATCAACTCCTTGATGAAATTCTGTGAATCTATATGTGTTTGGTCTGGTGATGTTAGATAAAAGTCCTTCAAATTTGAATGATGCTCTAATTGTCATAGAAGATGACTATGGGTTACCTTGATTAAATACAAAACTTTGTCAAAATCTTATGAAGATAGATGGCCTTCGTGCTAACATTTATAGATCCTATGTATTTAGCCTAAATAGAAGATAAAATAATAACATTTTTATTCTTTCTTGACTAACTAAATAAGCCAGAACCTAGCAAGAAATTGTAACATAAAGTGGACCTATGTTATGAACATAAAGTGATTTTAGATTAATCTGGATTTTCTAAATACTAAAACATGGATTTCTTGACCTGACGGGGATTATGAACTAGAAAATGACTTGAATGTACCACCTGGGGTAAGATTGTATAGTAGGGACGGGAATGAATGTATAGTTTCCCTCCTTTGTATAGTTTTTTTACCTTCTTAAAATCTCAACATGTGGATTTTTGTATTTTTAGCTTATTTAATTCCCTTCGCCACTATTTTTCAATCAATCTTTATCACAATGTGATGTATCTAGATACATTTATCAAACCTCAAAAACCATAACCATGGATGACGTCGTCCTATAAAATAAACATTAGCTGGCTTGTGGGAACCCTTATACATTTCCTACATGAGAACTTATCCAAAGATGCCTCAAACCACATGTTATTCTCCACCTAACATGTGTTATCCAATTTTAGTGTAATCATATTTGACATATTATATTTGAAAATTCTTGACTTGATTTTTTTATCTTATGTAATATACAAGTTCAGCGGACAAATTTGAGTGCTTGTAAATGTGGGAAGCAATTCCCTAGACGTAGTGGGAAGTTTCATACCTATATATAGATGGTGTTTCCTTGATGAACGTGAAAAGATATGTTTAGAGTGTAGGGACCTTTGAGTTCCTTTACTATTATCTTTTTCAATAGGTTTTGATAGGAGTGCTAAGCTCTTAAGTAGATTTTAATATTGATTTGTACATGTTTTTTGTATAGCTTATGACTGCTAGAGAGACTCCTCCATATATGCAGACTGTGGAGGTTGCTGTAGATACTGCCATAGCATCTGCAGATCCACTAACTGAGGTACACAATTTTTTAAATTTGTTAAATTTTGGAGGTTCATTATTTCTTATTAAACTTAAATCTACAATATCAAATTTTGTAGGTATATATGTGAAATATTTAATTTGAAAATTAATTATTTGTATGTAGCTTACCCCTCGTGAGTCTATTGTTGTCCCTGCGACGCGTCAACAACAAATTGATAGGGATCATGACATTGCGGTAAGATTTCACATGCATTTTAACTAAATTGTACAAGTTTCTAAATTTTGAATGTATTTTAAAATTTTGGGTGTTAAAAACTTGTTGTTTATGAATGTGCAGGTTAGGTTGCAGGCATGCTTAGAGACACCTAGGACCACACGGATGAAATCCGTAGTGGCATCTCCCTCCACTACATCCCCAAGTCGTGGACATGCTACTTCTAGCAGGGCGAAGAGAGGGAAGATGTTTCATGAGTAGATTTATAGTCCACCTAGATGTACATATGTGGTCATGAGTAGATTCACAGTCCATTGTATATATATAGCCTTTTGCGACCGCATGTGGTCCCATATGTACATTATGACACGTGCTTAGTTCGAGATGTATACATACATTATGAACTTATGTACATATATATTTTCAGAGACGTGCGTCTGGAGCACACTTTGTTTGATTCTTATATATATATATATATATATATGTGTGTTGGTTAAATCATATTTATTTTGGTTATTTTGGTATTATTGCTAACTCTGAGAAAGTGGGTTTTGATCTCTGTTCATTGGAACTTGTAGATGCCCCGAGTATTCTCTATCTGTGAATTTATCTGTACCCAAACTAGGTTAATAATATTTGTATTGTTTATTAAATAAAATTTAGTGTGGTCCTAACTAATGAAGCTTATGGAGAAGAAAATAGAAATATTTCTCCTTTGAACAATTGTATATATGGTTTGTAGTCTTCAAAATCCTCTAGATCCTTGAGAAATATGTATCCTTAGATTTATAGAAAAAGTATACATAGATCATAGTTTTTGTTTGTTGATAAAAGCGATTCCTCCATATATGGAACTCCTATGGATATCTCTGCTACGGTTTTGTTTCCGAGGCTATAAATTTGAACTATTTCCTCTTTTAAATCTTGAGGTGGATTTAGTGTATTACTTCTAGTTATATATTTTCTAGTATCTTTCTGATTATTATTTGTGGTATATTTCACCATGGGCATTTTGAATTTTTATTTTTCAAACTAAAACAATATTGTTAGCTCTATTGCCAACTTAAGTATTAGTAACTAAAGCTTATTTGAGTTATGGTTCACATCCCTCCATCTTTTAACAACTCCCAAAATAATAATTCCATAACCTATGGATTTAATGGAATTCATCAATATCATCCTGTTGTATTTGGAAAAGTGTGCTTGAAACTCTGGTGTATTTGACTGTATCTTGATAATATTACAGGTATACCCAAAATTGGGTCTGCATTGTTTGTAACTTTTGTGTACATATGAGTTAATCCTTGAAGTAACTGTATTGATTTTCCAATCCTGTAGCCGTACTGTTCTTTTGTAACTCATAATAATCCTGAAATATTGTTAAATCTGAATGATATGTGGTTGTATCTTTATATTATTTTTATTTGCATCATAAGCTTGTACTGTTAGATGTGCATTACTGAAACATGCCATTATAGTTGCAATCTTCTTCTTCCATATGAAACTAATACCATGAAACTACATTCTTTCAATTGCTCTACAACCTAGAAGTTATTTTCAAATGTATTTGTATTTGTTTTAGCTGATTGCTTCATGTATTTTGAGTTCCAAAACTGTGAAGACTTGTTATTCTTGTGTGGTCAACGATTTAGCACCATATACCCTAGCTTGATAAGTTGGCTATAACTTTATTTTCTTCTTTCCTAGACTTCATGTATTGAGAATTATGCCTGAGATAATCCCTTATTGGAAGAGGCATTCTGTAACTTTGTAATTGATTGGCAATATGTTCTTTTACTATAAGTACCTTCCAACATGGGCATTGATGTATTTGCCTATGCATCATGGATATTGAACTTGGTAGTTGAAGATGGTAGTTGATCATTTTGATTACACTCATAGTAGACATTAGAGTTAGATAAATAATATCAGTAAGAAACCATATAGAGGATAAGGGATAATATTAAATTTGGAGTATGTTAACTAGTGAAAAGGAGCTATTTGAGTGATCAAAAGACAGAGTTGAGTTTTTAGGGAAACATAGAAACCATTGAATGTATGTTATAAATTTTTCGAACTGCAACATGTGGTATCATAGCTTGAAGATCAAGGAAGATTAGCTAAAAGGATTTGAGATAAGGTTGATACAGTGACAAGAAGAGAGACAAAGAGATAGATGAAAATGATGGGTGAAGTAAAGAGTGACCATGGTTACAAAATGCCACATTGGATGGAGAAGTTAGTATCAGAGAGATAAGATGCTAGACTAAAGAAATTACATGAAAGGATAAGAGAACAAGAACATATGTGAAAAATAGAAAAGATGATGGAAACAAGGAAGAAACGTAGAGAAAGATAATTGAAGGTTATTAGGCCTCATGAATCAGACTTGATATATGGTGAAGAAGAAGAAGAACTAGCAGGAGATGTGATTCAAAGGTTGATAGAGCTAATGAGGTACAAGAAGAGAGAGAGAGAGAGAGAGAGAGAGAGAGAGAGAAAGGAAAGAAGAAAGGAGGAAGAGAAGATAATTATGGTTTCACAGGAGGTCAGAGAGTTGAATCAAGAGGTAGCACAACTGATGGTCTTCATAGAAAGAGAGAAAGAAGAGAAAGGAAAAGAAAACCGTAGAACAATATTACCCATAATATTATAACAAAACCAAGTGTTAAGGATAAGGCAGAAAATAAGATTCATGAGCCCCATATATCATCCTACCAAGGACAAGATGACAACAAGAGATAACATAACAACCAAGTCATTGTAATTTAATTTAAATAAATAAGGAAATGCTATATTTTGCAAACGGTGGGTCGTGGCACCAAACCAACTACGCCGAAACGTCTGGGTGGCTAGGTGAATGCTAGAGGAGGTGGTGTTTTGGTGCGCGAAAGGGTCGTTGCTTTCGGCTACTTCGTTCGGCGTAGTCCCTTAAGAGCCCTGAGACCAAAATATCGTTCAACTTCGACGGGTGACTACTTGGACTCCGTGGCACCTAGAGAGGCCTCGTATGATCCAACACCTTGGCGTATGGACCCTCTACAATAGCCTCTCTCAGTTTTTTCCTTCTCATTTCGGTGCTCTCGCTGTCCTATTGTTTGCAAACACATGAAATAGTGTAGTTGGAGCCAGTGTAAGGTTGTCAAATGCTATATTTTGTAAACGGTGGGTCGTGGCACCGAACCACTGTGCTTAGGCATGTCCGGTGGCTAGGTGAATGCTAGAGGAGGTGGTTTTTGTGCACGAAAGGGTCGTTGCTTTCGGGATACTTCGTTCGGGCGTAGTCCCTTAAGAGCCCTGAGACCAAAATATCATTCAACTTCGACGGGTGACTACTCGGACTCCGTGGCACCTAGAGAGGCCTCATCTGATCTAGAACCTCAATGTATGGACCCTCTACAATAGCCTCTCTCATTTTTTTCCTTCTCATTTCGGTGCTCTCGTTGTCCTACTGTTTGCAAACGCGTGAAATAGTGCAGTTGGAGCCAGTGTAAGGTTGTCAAACGCTATATTTTGCAAACGGTGGGTCGTGGCACCAAACCGACTACACCGGCACATCCAGTGGCTAGGTGAATGCTAGAGGAGGTGGTTTTTGGTGTGCGAAAGGGTCATTGCTTCCGGGCTACTTTGTTCGGGCGTAGTCCCTTAAGAGCCCTGAGACCAAAATATCATTCAACTTCGACGGGTGACTACTCGGACTCCGTGGCACCTAGAGAGGTCTCATCTTATCCAAAACCTCGGCGTACGGACCCTCTACAATAGCCTCTCTCGGTTTTTTCCTTCTCATTTCGGTGTTATCGTTGTCCTACTGTTTGTAAACACGTGAAATAGTGTAGTTGGAGCCGCGTAAGGTTGTCAAACGATATATTTTGCAAACGGTGGGTCGTGCCACCGAACCGCCTACGCCGACACATCCAGGTGGCAAGGTGAACACTAGAGGAGGTGGTTTTTTGGTGCGCGAAAAGGTCGTTGCTTTCGGGCTACTTCGTTTGGGCGTAGTCCCTTAAGAGCCCTGAGACCAAAATATCATTCAACTTCGACGGGTGACTACTCAGACTCCGTGGCACCTAGAGAGGCCTCGTCTGATCATGAACCTTCGTGTATAGACCCTCTACAATATCCTCTCTCATTTTTTTCCTTCTCATTTTGGTGCTCTCACTCCTCTTTTTTTGCTGAAACGCGCGAAAAATAGTGCAGTTGGAGCTAGTGTAAGGTTGTCAAACGCTATATTTTGCAAACGGTGGGTCATGGCACCGAACCGACTGCGTCGGAGAACATCTGGGTGGCCAAGTGAACACTAGAGGAGGTGGTGTTTTGGTGCGCAAAGGGTCGTTGCTTCGAGCTACTTCGTTCGGCGTAGTCCCTTAAGAGCCACCGAGACCAAAATAAGTTCAACTTCGACGGGTGACTACTTGGACTCAAGTGGCACATAGAGAGGCCTCGTATGATCCGAACCTCGGTGTACGGACCCTCTACAATATCCTATCTCATTTTTTTCTTTCTCATTTCAGTGCTCTCGCTATCCTCTTTTTTTGCAAACGCGTGCGTGAAATAGTGCAGTTGGAGCTAGTGTAAGGTTGTCAAACGCTATATTTTGCAAACGGTGGGTCGTGGTACCGAACCGACTGCGCTGACAAGTTCGGGTGGCCAGGTGAATGCTAGAGGAGGTGGTGTTTCGGTGCACGAAAGGGTCGTTGCTTCCGGGCTACTTCGTTTAGGCGTAGTCCCTTAAGAGCCCTGAGACCAAAATATCGTTCAACTTCGACGGGTGACTACTCGGACTCCGTGGCACCTAGAGGAGTCGTTTTCAAAATTTACAACATTTTCAAAATTTACAAATTTTCAAAATTTACTTGACTTTTTCAAAATTTACAACTTTTTCAAACAATGTTCAAGCTTCTCTTAGCTTCGAGAATTTAAAATTCTCTACTAACAATGCCAACCACGTGAAGGTGGAAGCTTTTCTGGCACCACTAACCTAAACATAAAATTGTTAGTCAAAGAAATTTAAGTTTCAAATCAAAACCATATACTATCTATATACATGACACACAAAATACACAAATTTAAAATAAAATATATTCAAACTTAAATCTAGATCTTTAAACTAAAAAAATTATATATATATATATATATATATATATTGAAACTTGAAATTAAATATATACCAGACATGAGCATTGTAAATTCATTCCAATGAACCATCAGGATTGGATCTACTCTGAATAGCAGACAAGATTGCTTCATGATCTGACTCTCGAACCTTCCAAAGAATCTTGTTATTAGGTCTTCCTCGATATATATACAAATGAATATTTTCACTAGAACTAGATGTGAATAAAGAGTATTTTCTGTGTGTCTCAAAGTCTTCAAACACCCAAGAGAGGAGTTTTTAATGGATACCGTCGAAGCCAAGTTCCATGCTTCCACCGACCACTGTAGGATACTCAATCTATTCACCATCTATAATAGGAGAATTCAAATTCTTTCTTTCCCGATGTAATGACATAAGAAATAGTCTGTTCCTTCTTCATTGTCTTATCATGCAATTCTGCAAAACACATGTCCTACAAAAAAAACCAAGGTTGAAAAACTAAAATTTAAATTACATATTAAAATTTCAATGGACATAACTCAATACAAAAATTAAATAAATAACCATAAATACCTTGTCGCACCAAAATCAAAATTTTTTCAAGTCCTTGGATGTTGTAACTTCATTTGCGAAACAAGTTTAATGCTTGTGGAGGTTGATAACTAGGAAGCGAGTTAGAGGCCTACAAATCCATCCTTCACCCATTCTTGTGAATCACACTTAGCGAGTGACAAATCGATACAAGATGCACAAAAACATGTCAACTTTCTTGTCCATATGGCCTATGAAGTAGCGTCTGAGCTAAAAAATGAGTGCATATCACTGGACCTAGTGAGTGTCATACAATCCTCGTAGTTAGCAATATGTTTTCCTCTATCAACCAAAAATATCTGCAAACTATGGAATTTTCTTGAGAACCTCGGGCCATGTTGTCAGTACACCATTCCACTATGCTCTTTGCATCTTTTAATTTAGCACCATCTTTGTACTTCAACTCTTCTCTTGCAAGATCTCTTTTCACACATGCCCCTGCATAGTCATGCTCTCCTTTTCCATGTCCAGCCTCAGTGAAACTCCAAATATGTTGCACACCCATCTTGACATGCATTCTTCTCATCCAATAAAACATTCGTGCATTCTTAAACTGAGACGTGCAATTATCTGACCATATATAATGTTGTTTGAAGTGGATGTCCCTATCAGACAAGTTTCCATAAAATAACTGGAAACACCCTTGCACAAATTCAGTAGAATGAGTACGATCATCACTGATATAAAATGGTACTCTCTTAAAAAAAATTGATCATTCTTTGTACTGTTAGGAGAATGTAGAAATGCTATATGCACAAAAATGGCAACTTGTATTGAGTTGTAATATTGCGATTAAACCTCCATTTGTGGTTGTAATGTGTAATTCTCTGCAAAATCGACCACTAAAACAATAGTACCAATAGGAAATGTGTCTTTGCATAGCTTGAATTGTTCATCCAACCATCGAGCTCTATGTGTATGCCTCGCATACTCATAAACAATTTCATCCTTAAATTTTCTCATAAATTGAAAAATGGGCAATTGTTTAGTAACTAGCTCACACCGTTTTAACTCTTTTCCATCTTTCAACTGGTATGCAACTGATTTATATTTATCAAAATCAACAAAATTATGTCCTATTGTACCTTCAATTTGCTCATGGATGCAACTTTCCAATTTAGGTAATCCGTCGCATGTACTACAACTTCCATCTAAACAATCCTAACTATAAAAAAATTGTCCAACTTCTTTTTCACAAAATATAGTAGGAATGAAATCCCTGGAAGATATTGGTGGAACTTGAACACCACATTTAGATAACATAGTTTCAAAATGAAAATTAGAACGAATACGTAAAAATTTAGCATAATGCATCGCAAATTCAACATGTTGCCTACAACAAGTGGTGCGAGCATGGTTGATTTTCACATAGAATGGTTTCAACATTTCAAAAAAACGTTGACTAATTTTAATTTCCAGATTCTCTTGTTCAAACTTATGAAAAAATTGAGTTTGAGTCATATCTAAGAAATGCTTTGGATGTGGTTCACGATTAGTAGAACCAACTCTTCGTTTTATAACATCTCTTGTATTAGGTGAAACTCTAGTGTTATCATGCCAAAATTTAATAACAACTTCTCTTATAGCATCAAAAAAAATTTTGTCCTTACGCGGTGCTCTAGCAGAAAATGCCCAAAAATCGACATTATTGAGTGATTGAAGGATATTAGGTCTTTCAATTGCTTTCATTAGAGTTTTTCGATTAACTTGCAACATTCGACTTGTTTGCGTAATCAAACGTTGTTTTTTTATTAATTCACTTACAACACTAGTAGCAAGTACACGGCGCAATATTACTATCCCTAGTGCGTCTCTTGACACCAACAGTGTGATATGCATCATGAAGGTTTTCAACAATTGTAGAGGTTTGACCACGTATGTTAGATGTTGTCAATCCTAAGGTGTTTAATGTAGGTCTCATTTTAATCAATTTCATCAAACTAACCAACAATTGACATATTTGGGAATCATTTAAAATTTCAAAATGATTATCCCAAATTTCGATGGGCTTTTCTTCGATTTGTTGTTGAAAAGTTTGTCAGACATTGGTTTCAAAATGTTTTCATCAATTTCAATAAAAAAATTAGGTTTCTTATGTAAAATCCTAGGAGGTGTTTTTGTCAAATTTTGTTTGTCTACAGTTTCAACATGAATTTCCTTATTCACATTTTCATTGTCTCCTTCAATTTCAACATTTGCTACACATCATGAGTATTTAATTCTTCTTGAACATTGATGAAGAAAAACTTCTTCATCACGAGTATTTAATTCAACTTCAACATTGATAGTAGAAACATTACCTAGTTCTTCATTGCTTACAATAGTTGGGATTGAAGATGAACCTCTTCTAGATTCACGAAGTTTCCGCATTCGCTCAGCATTTTGAATTTTGTTGGCCTCTAATTCGTTTGGTGTTTTTTTACTTAATGACTTCCTTTTTTGACTTCATTTTTGTCTCCCATGATTTTTTACTTCTCGTGATAAGGAAAAGGTGCACGAAAAAGACAGAATTTCACAGTAATTCATACGGTAAGGTCAGAGAGTAAAAATCACATGGTAATTCAGACATTGGGATGTGTGTAAATATGATTTATGAACCGCGAGCGCACTTTATGAACCGCGAGCGCGCTTTATAAAGCGCGCTCGCGGTTTATAAAGCGCTCAGCTGTATTGTTAAAAAAACCACGATCGCGGATCTATCTGCCGAACCTAAGCCTCGAAAATCTTTTTTTTTCCCAACCAAAGCTATGGAAGGTCATTATGAAGTGTAAAAGGTCAAAAAACCTCAAATCTGCTCTTCCAAAGACTTGAACCATGCTAAAAAACTGAAAACATTTCACAAAAATGGTGTCATCGCGTAGGGTAGACTCTTAGCTTTGTAGAAATATTGTTTTTAAAGTGAATAGAATAAGATAAATATCATTTTATAATTTCTTACTAACAATAGGTCTTTAAGACATTTTTTCCCGTGAATGTTCATGTCTACGTTTAAGGCTGTAACTTTTGTTTCGCTTATCAAAATATGATAAAACTTATACCATCCCAAGCATGGACAAATTCTATACACGTTAAAAAAATAAAAATTGATTTCGATATTTTTTGATATAGTTATGGCGGGAAAACGGAAAGCACTCCATTTTCTAAATATTTTCAGACCACTTTCACGGAAAAAATCATTAAAAAAAAAAATTTGCTAAAAAAATACAAAATAAAATCCATCCCAAGATAGATAACTACATCTAACGTTTCACCAAAGGAAAAAAAAAAAAAAACAAGATTTGGTCATCCAAAATGCGGGCAAACGGACTACAATCTTATAAGTTTTTTCAAAAAAAAAAAAAAAAAAGTCATATAATTTTAAGTGTTTAATATAGCTAAACTTGTCCGTTTTTTACAAAAATTAGTATTTTAGAAACTAGATTCCGAATGTTATGATTCATATTTATATAAATATTTCTAATTTAGAGTGCGTGTATAGATAATAATCCCTACAAGTTGAGATTTCGCTGTTTTTGCAATATGACGTCCACAGATGACCCTATATTTATCCATCAACTTCACTGCACTTACCCCTTGAGATACATAGACGAGGTAGGATAAACTTACACACAAATATATGCTCACTTGGGAGCCTGCACAACATGATTTAGAACAAATCCAGCATGTAAAGTGGCCACTAGTTTAGATATGGGTTGAGGGGAAGAGCTTAGAAAAATGTGTTGAATTGATCTTGAAAAGTGTAACCTCAATTTGTGACTCGCAATGTAGGGTGTTAATAAGGCTCTATGGGAGCCATGTTGGTGCTAAACACAGGATGAGCCCACAATGGTCTTGATCGTGAACGCTTAGATCGATTTGAGCTCGATATGTAGACAAGCCATGGGCCAAGATGATTGGATTAGCTCTATGTATATGCAATGGAGAAGTAGCTCAAGAAAAGGTAGTTGGGGCTTACTTTCAGGCAAAACAAATTTTGAGTAACTTGAGGAGCTCATCCATTATGACCCTTGCAAAGAAGAACCAAGCTAAGTGTGATGGTACTTCCTAATGTAAAGGTTAATTGGACCTATTTGAGACGGAAGAATATAAGCGCGAGGAGAGGAGCTCGTTTTAGATAAGGAGAACAAGTAGAGATAATATTCTTCATCCATTTAAAGAACACTTCCAAGTCATCATTGATATCTTCTCTCTAATTGTTGTTCAATAATAGTGATGTGGAGGCCAACAAGAATTTAATATTTACTGTTGTGCTCAAGACAATGTTGCTCAACTATATGCCTAAGGAGTTGAGAAAGAGGGTTGTGAATAGATTTAGGGAGGATTATGAAGGGTGTGTGTGTTTAATGGAGTAGTCTAATTTGGTAATACATCATTTGTGTGCAGTTGTATCTGAATGCATATTGTGCATGAGGTGAAGCTCTTGGCTTTGAAATCGACCAAGAATATCTTGATGTATATGTCAATGACATAGTTAGTGTAGGTATTTCAATGTATGGATGCACATTTTCTTTAATTTAGCTGGAAAATATATAATTCAATGCATTTTACTAGTTAAAATTTGCATGATTTTTAATTTTAGTGGTTAAAATCTGAATGAATTTTTTTATTAAGTGGTAAAACCAAATGGATTTTAATTTTATCACTAAAATCTAAGTAGAAGTTAAATTTAGTTATTTTATTATTTACAATTTTACTTAATGATTTTGATAAGAGATCCTAGTGTCCCACACGCAATTTGATTATGTTTATGTGTTTACTAATATGTGTGTCTTCTTGTCTCATTTCAATTGTTCATTTATGTATTATTTATGAAATTTATTCAATTCTTATAAATCAGTTATGATGATTTTTAGGAAATTATAATATTACAAATTTAGGCTTTCTTTACATCATAATTTGATTATTTTACTAGTTTAAATGCATCTTAATTATACACCATTAGGATTCAGGGGTCATTTGGTTTCGATTACTGAATTTTCCCTTTTTATTTAAGATGCCAATCAATTGGTGATTTAAAATTAATAATTTCTCATTTTTTAAAAAATTATTCTTAATTTTTTTGACATGTGTACTTGATTTATTCTTGTCATATGAAGTGTAAAATATTCAAAAGTATTGTTTGTTAAATATTTTCCCTTCATAATAAAATTCAGACCAACCCTTCAAATTTTATCCTTGGTGGCATGTGACATCATCTTTAGAAAATTAAAAAAATTCTCCCATGGAAGCATCGATCTTGAGGTGGTGGCATTCCAAAATTCAGTTTGCCATGAAAATTGTGCCTTCTAGCATATCGATTGTCTCCTTTTAAGTGAATTTGAATGCGTAAGGCATGCCCCATTCACCTAGGGTCATGAACTTGTTATGAGAGAATACGTTAAAGAATATTGTGTTGACATACTTGATTAGGGTTCGTTATCCACATTGAGATCTATCCTGCCAATTTTTTCGTATATAGGGGGATCTAGGTGGGGTGATTTTCCTAATGTGGAGTGAAGGTGGGTGTTAATACATCGGAAGCTACATTTCAACTATCGATAATAGATAATTTGACTCCATTGTTCTTATTCGAGAATTCATTCATGTTTATGGTTGTACATGACTAAGGTACAAGAAAAGATGGAGGGCATGGTGGGTAAAAACAAAATAATACAAGGGATTTGTACATTTGTAAGCTTCCCTATCTACAAGAGGTAGTGAAAGAGACATTATAAATATACATCCACCTAGTCCCCTTTTATAGTGGGTCCATCTCGTCACCGAGGACACCAACGTGGTTGATGGAATGTTTTTAGCCTCTCTAATGTTCACCTTTGGGTGTTGCATCTACACGGGCTTCCCCATCCACAACATCTCGTGGGTGCATGCTCGAGACCCTCCAATTGTCTCGTGAGATAGCATCTCCACTTCACATTTTTTTCACTATCCTTTGTTTTGTAAATATTACTATGAGATCTTGATTCTGCAACAATCAAAACATTTTTTTATTTTTCAAGATTTAATGTTCCTTATGTTTCAATGTATCAAACACATAATTTATTATCAATGTTATAAGTTATCAAATTTGCTACAACCCTTACCATATATATTGAAATTTATTTTTAGTGTGCTATATTTTTTTGTTTTGAAGTTATTTTATTTTCTTTGTGTTTACATTGTTTTTGTATTAATTCAATGTTTTTTATTAAACCATATAATAATGTATATGCAATAATACTTAAAAGTTAAAAATCCATTAATACAAGGATTTTTAAGTCGGCGGCTATTAAGCTAGATTTAACACTTAATGAACATTACATTAGGTAGGAAAATCCTTTGTATCAATTATTAATATCTAAGTTTGTAGTGTTTGAGTTATAAGTTAATTGAAATCTAAATATTAGTTTTCACATGAGGCTAGGAATGGCCAACTAGAATGGAAATGTTAAAAGGGAAATAAATAAACAAGGTTTTTAGAGTCCATTATAGTATAGGCAGATTTAAGAATCACCTCATCGAGTTTTGAGCAAAGAGGTTCCTTACCTCGAGGGTAGGGAACATGTGAGCGTTAGAGGTGACAACTTGAGGCTTCCCCCTTTTGTGCGGGGTGCTAGGTTTCCCAAAATTGGACAAAAATTTACTCTTAAACACAATTTACTTTTCCATTTTTTCTCTTGAAATGCATTCATGGTGATTACAGCCATGATCTACATAGTGTCATGTATTTATACTAAAAAAACTTATCCTATAAAATAGTTATGAGCATCATCCCTAGGGTTTTTGACCACCTCATATGTCTTTTTTTCGTCTAGCTTGAGATTTGATTTATTTTTATTGGTTTGTTGACATATATATTAATTTATTATCAATGTATCTCTTTTGATTTTTTGTGTTTATATCTTCATCTTTTGTGTTTTTCCATAAAGTTTGAAAGATTTTAAATTACATTTATATTGTGAAGATTATTTTTATATTTAAGTGTGCATCTATTTAGACAACCTCACAAACCTTGTTTATATATTTACATGTTAATGTATTCTCTTGAGGATTGTGTTAATGTGGTTTTTAGTGATGGTGTATGAGTTATTTGAGTTGTTAGAGATTTCAACTGGGATGATCATCTTCCTTGAATTCAACTTTTAGACCCTTGTTGAATCCACTCTTGTTGTGCTCGCCTCATGCCACAAGTGAGAGGTTTTGTTACAAGTATAATTGGAAGCACACGTTTTCAAGTCTTTCACCAATGAATTTGTTGCCACCTCTTTGGAAAATGCCCCAATTCATTATGAGGTATTTCTTTGTTGGATTTAACAAAATAATGTCAAGTCAAGTACCCGTTCTACTCTCATATAACCAAAGAAGCCAATCAAATGTTCTTGTTATTGAAATTCTCCTTAAATGGTGTTAATATGAAACATTATCATTTATGTTTTAAGACCACATCAAAATAATAGCTTCATATAATTACAAATCTCATATTAAAAATAGCCTCATATGATTCTAGGTCATGAATTTCAATAACAAGTAGTATTAAGAATAAGTAACAATGATGATGAATCCGTTCTTGTAATTTATTGTTAGAAGGAAGAATGGCGATGTATAGGATATAGACCATTGATCTCAATGTCAAAAAATTTTGCTATATGTCATTCATCGTAGATGTAGTTGTTACATCTACTTCTTTGTTCACATTTCAATAAACTCCTTACAAAATTTATGAGAATACTCGTACACTTGGTCCTCTCATCTTCTATAATCACTCTCTCATACTACGAGCCACACACCATCAAAATTTAAAAATAATAGGCATAATAATATTTACATCACAATCCTCCAAATTTAATGACCATTGGGTAAGTGCACTAAGTTGGTGGACAATTACATTGACATAAAAGCTCGAAATTTAGGTACCAGCGCTCGCGCGCAACTATTTTTATAGGCTCAGTGATTTCCGAATCTAAAACCGCGATCATGGTTTCAAACCGGGAACGTGGTTTAAAACCACGATCGCGGTCCTCTGAGACAAAAAATAGACCCGTGACTCCTCATTTTCCCTCATTTTTCCTTTCCAACCGTGATTTCTCCTAGACCTTTGGCACTCGCACTTTGAATACCCCTAAAAATTACTCTTCAGACTTCTAGATCATGATAGTTTCAACCATGCCGCCAAGACAAAGAGGTAAGCGTTCGATTTTGATCAATTTGTTTACATTTTAGGTTATTTTTTGTGATTTTCATGGGTTTTTCAATTTTTGTTTATGTATACAATTTTTTTGTTTTGTCAGTTGCTCAGCAAGCTCATAATCCTACAAACCGTAAAAATATTCCTCAAAACCCTCCAAACAATCCTCAAAACCCTCCAAACATTCCACAAAACCCTCCTCGAAACATAGATCTCGCCCCATTGGGCTCCTTCATCCCTCACGGAACCAACAGAACGCGTGGTGATATCGTTGGAAGAATCCAACAAAATAAAATTGTCATTGAGAACCTTATTCAAAATATAAGACAAAATCATGCTACAAATCCATCCCGCATTGCTTTAGCCAACACAAATGCAAACATTGATTGGTGAAGTTGACTCCATGACCAACCAAATAGATAGATGGAATACCTTTAGAGATGATTGTAGGCGGTGGTATGTAAATAAATTATCTCATACGCCAACCGTAAAAGACAAATTTTTTTAGGAAAAACCTCATTTGTGCATTATTTACTAACCCAAGAACCAATGCGCTTCCCAAGCGGTTATTTATATTTATCAAACTCAACTAAATTATTTCCTATTGCACCTTCAATTTTCTCATGGATGCAACTTTCTAATTTAGGTAATCCGCCACATGTACCACAACTTCCATCTAAACAATCCTGACTATAAAAAAATTGTCCAACTTCTTTTTCACAAAATATCGTAGGAATGAAATCCCTGGAAAATATTGGTGGAACTTCAACATCACATTCCGATAACATAGTTTCAAAATGAAAAATAGAATGAATACATAAAAATTTAGCATAATGCATAGCAAATTCAACATGTTGCCTACAACAACAAGTGGTGCAAGTGTGGTTGATTTTCACATAGAATGGTTTTAACATTTCAAAAAAAATATTGACTAATTTTAATTTCCAGATGCTCTTGTTCAAACTTACAAAAAAATTGAGTTTGAGTCATATCTAAGAAATGTTTTGGATGTGGTTCACGATTAATAGAACTAACTCTCTGTTTTACAACATCTCTTGTATTAGGTGAAACTCTAGTGTTATCATGCCAAAATTGAATAACAACTTCTCTTATAGCATCAATATTATATTTGTCCTTACGTGGTGCTCTAGCAGAAAATGCCCAAAAATCAATGTTATTGAGTGATTGAAGGATATTACGTCTTTCAATTGCTTTCATTAGAGTTTTTCGATTAACTTGCAACATTCGACTTGTTTACGTAATCAAGCGTTGTTTTTATTGATTCACTTACAACACTAGTAGTAAGTACATCTGCGCGCACAATATTATTATCCCTAGTGCGTCTCTTGACATCAATAGTGTGATATGCATCATGAAGGTTTTCAACAATTGTAGAGGTTTGACAACGTATATTAGATGTTATCAATCCTAAAGTGTTTAATGTAGGTCTCATTTTATTCAATTTCATCAAACTAACCAACAATCGACATCTTTGGAAATCATTTAAAATTTTAAAATGATTATCCCAAATTTGATGGCTTTTCTTCGATTTGTCGTTCGAAAGTTTGTCACACATTGGTTTCAAAATGTTTTCATCAATTTCAATAAAATAATTAGGTTTCTTATGAAAAATCCTAGGAGGTGTTTTTATCAAATTTTGCTTGTCTACTGATTTCAACTTGAATTTCTTTATTCACATTTTCATTGTCTCCTTGATTTCAACATTTGCTACATCACAAGTATTTAATTTTTCTTCAACATTGACGGTAAAAATATCTTCATCACGAGTACTTAATTGACTTCAACATTGATGTAGAAACATTATCCGTTCCTCATTGCTTACAATAGTAGGGGTTGAATATGAACATCTTCTTGACTCACGAAGATTCCGCATTCGCTCAACATTTTGAAATATGTTTGCCTCTAATTGGTTTGGTGTTTGTTTACTTAATGACTTCCTTTTTTTACTTTGTTTATTGTCTCCCATGATGTTTTTCTTTTAGTGATAGTAAAAATGTGTAGAAAATGACAGAATTTTGTAGTAATTAAATGCGATAAAGTCAAACAGTAAAAATCACATGGTAATTAGAATATTGGGATGCGTATAAATATGATTTATGAACCATGATCGTGCTTTATAAAGCTGTGCTCGTGATTTATAAAGTGTGGTCGTGGTTCTTATTTAAAACTTGTGATCGTGGTTTGTACACTGCGATCACGGTTCTATTTCATTATCAAATCCGACCCTAAGGCTCGGAAAATCTTTGTTTTGCCTGACCAAAGCTATGGAAGGTCATTATAAAGTGTAAAAGGTCAAAAAACTTCAAATTTTCTCTTCCACAGACTTGAACCATGTTAAAAAAGCTGAAAACATTTCACAAAAATGTTGTCATCACGTAGGGAGATTGTTAACTTCGTAGAAATATTGATTTGAATAGAATAATATAAATATCATTTTATAATTTTTTACTAATAATAGGTCTTTAAGACATTTTTCCCATGAATGTTCATGTCTACGTTTAAGACTACAAATTTTGTTTCGCTTATCAAAATGTGATAAAACTTATACCATCCCAAGCATGGAGAAATTCTATACACATTAAAAAAATTGATTTCGATATTTTTGATATAGTTATGGTGGGCAAATGGAAAGCGCTCTATTTTCTAAATCTTTTCAGACCACTTTCACGAAAAAATCATTAAAAAAATATTTCTCGAAAAAATACAAAATAAAATCCATCCCAAGATAGACAACTACATCTAACTTTTCACCAAAGGAAAAGAAAAACAAGATTTGGTCATCCAAATCGTAGGCAAACAGACTTCTGATCTTATAGGTTTTTTCAAAAACAAAAACCTAGTCATATAATTTTAAGTGTTTGATATAGCTAAACTTGTTTTTTTTTTTTTTAAATAGTATTTTAGAAACTAGATTTCGGATTCTACAATTCATATTTATATAATTTCTTCTAATTTTGAGTGCGCATATTGCTAATAATCCCTCAAGTTGAGATTTTGTTGTTTTTGCAATATGACGTCCACTTATGACCCCGTTTTTGTCCACCACTTGGTGTATTGATCCAAAAATGGGTGTTTTATTTTTTCCACTTTTAAACGCTTTCAAGAATCTTCAATTTTAATCAACTTAAAAGGATTGTATACTTCCAAAAACTAATCAAAATATGATTTAGGACAAATTCAAATTGAAATTAAGTTTGCAATTTACTCAAAATTTCACTATTTGATCGAAGCCCCAAAAATCATTGTTTCTTGATTTTAATCGATTTTCCAAAGTTGTCAAATACTGATTACCATTACATCCACATTATTTTTATGAAATTCAATTATTGCAAATAATCAGAAACTAAAAATAAAATCAAAACACAACACCAGATTGTTTACGGGGTTCGAATTCCTACGTCCCCTGGGTTCGTGATTCCTACGTCCCCTGGGTTCGTGATGAGTGATCCATTAATAATGTTAAAAATGTAAATACAATAACATTTACATTAACCAATAATAAATCAAAAACCTGAATAACTATGTTTTAGACCTTCGAAGGATGTTAATGGAGCTCAGCCTTTGTCCTTCACCTTCCTAATCCACTTGCAATGCAATGTCTCCCTTTGGTTCTATGCCTTTGTGTGACTTTAACAGAAAATAAATCTATCACAAAAGCTCCAAATCAAATAAATGATCACACCATTGTGATCATATCAAAATTCTAAACAAATTTCATATATAACTTGAGATCTAGAAGTGAGCAGAAGTGCCCCAAAATTACACTTTTCCAAAATTGCCTCCTTATTCCCTTGACACAGACCTGACACTTTTCCATTACAAATACAAGTGAGCTTTATTTATACCACTTACAAGAGGGTGGCAGGTTGGTAAGGCCTCTTATCTTTTTAGATGAGGTGTTGGGTTCAAATCCCCCTCCCATAGGTTTAGGCGCCTAATTTATCCATTGACTCCACATTTTGTGGGAAAGGGATAGGATAAGCCTTTAAATAGTTTTTTGTCCACAAAATCCTCCTTATCCCATGGGATTAGGCTTATTCCTGTGGAATAGATTAAATAAAATATTATTATTATTATTTTAAATCCAAATCTACTAAAAACTTGTCAAATGTCACACCCATAATATGTCATTTGTCCACGTCAGTGTGCCACATCATCATTTGACCACAACTTTGACTATGCATATCTTTCGCATACGAACTCAAATTTGGTCCGTTCAAAATGCGTCAAAAAGCTTGTGACGAGCTCTATACCATGGAACTAATTTTTAAAAATTACAAGACCATCAATTTTTCCTTGTCACCAATTGCCACGTGTCACCTTGTCATTGGTCCACTTGTTGACATGTTGACCAAAGTTGACTTCCCTGTTGACTGAACTTTGACCGGACATAACTTGAGCTCAGAGTGTCCATTTTTCACGTTCTTATAGTCATTGGAAATCTCTCTAAAGGCTCTACTACAATAGCATGGTCTAGGGAAGTTTAGGGAACTTTTTACATTAAAAATATCCCCTGATCACTCCTCCCTACTGAGAAGGCTTTTTGTCCACAAAAAGTTGTTTATCAACCCACAAATAATGTTATCTCTTCCTACATTGCAAAAACACATACAAGAACCCAAAATAACATTATAGGTTAAATAAATGCAAATAGTTGATTAGCTAGTCACATAACCGATCAGATAATAACACCCAATTAAGCTAGTGTTAATCAAACGCATTCTGACCTTAACGACCTTTCACACAACTATGAACTATCATACCCCACTGTAATGCCATCATAAATAATTGACCAGATAATAACACCCATTCTATTACAAAAATCTAGTGTTCAACTATCACCTTGTGATACGGTGATTACTTAAATTACAATTTCATAAACATGTATCAGTATACCGGACATCTAAACTCCCATAATTAGGCTAGTGCCCACTGTCCATCTAAAATTGTAAAAATTGCAATTATTCACTATCTAGAATAAAATAGACTATCAATGCTAAAAAATAGCTATAGTCAACAACTGAATCCACGTGAATCCTAAAAACATTATATCGCCATCACAAATAATAAGTCAGATAATAACACCCATCTATAACGGAAGCTAGCTTTCAAAATCGACACTTTGTGATTATATTGATTACAACTGCAAATATTTACTATCCAGAATAATTAAACCATCAACGCCCAAAATGGCTATAGTCAAAATCTGAATCAACATGAATATGCAAATATTTTATCCATACACTGAACTATAAAGGGATAGATTATAAACTGTATGCTTACCCAAATTGGTGAACTACCATAATCTGCAAAATGATCACCTGGTACCTTTGCAAACCAGTTTGTTAGTGTAATAAATTTACACCCTAATTGCAACCACATCTGATAGTTACAAAAATCAAATTTTCCCAAAATAAGGGTCTTATAAATTAGTGCAAATAACACATGTGGATACAACAAGTTTTTCTATTTATTACAATATCAAACAGGTGCCGAATGGGTCTTATAAGCATCCATAATATTTACACAAATGACAACACTATAAAACTACAAGTTTCAAAATAGACATTCTGATGATGCCCATATCCATGCATACTATTGTCAGAAATGGAATAACCAACCAAAATGTGAGAAGATGAATATGAGTATGATGAACCTATCACTCAAATATTCTCTACGATTGCTTCCAAATTATTTCAAAGTTAAATATAAACATAGGATCAAAATCCCTAAAATATAGCTTTGAAAATGTTTGCATACTATCACCAGTTATTGCAATGCAAACATAAAGTTGAGGAATTTTTTACCCATCCAATTACTTGGATTTCTCCATTTAGGTGGTTTTACTTCCTAGTACTAGAATGAGCATTTACATGAGTTAGATCAACAAATTTTGGTTTGACATTATTTTCCTTTTTAACAACTTTCCAATGTTGCACCGAAGGAACATACCAACACATCTTAACATCATGACCATTCCTTTTACAATGGGAACAAAATTTAACTTCCCTGTTTTTAGGAGTCTTACCCATTTTTCCATTCCCTAAATTCTGCCTAGGAAAATGATTCCTCTGTTTAGGAGAGGTAACCCTTTTCCATTTCTTGCGTTAGAAAGGAGAGATTGATCTTTAGCACTTTTCTTTATCATAGTTAAAATGCATTAACTTCTTAACCATTGTTTTCCTCTTCCAACAATATGTTGTAGAATGATTAGTACCTTCACCAAACATGGAAGGAAACACATACTTTTGTCTACCAAAACTATATTGTTCAAACTGAAAGAGTGTTTTAGAAGTTTTAGGATTCAATTTACCCTTAGTGTTATTTTTAGTGTAAGTGGGAGGAGGTGGAATTTCATTACCTCATTTACCTTTTTCTTACACCTTTCATTATTCCTCTTGATGGCAGAATCCTAGCAATTCTAGTGGTGTAGATCCTTGGTTGTTGGAAGCTTGTATTCCTTCAACTGCTTTAGAACTTTCTCCAATTTCCATTTTCCCACTAGAATAACCCAAACCTGCAAACCAAGGTTGATCCTCTACTTGTATTGGGTTAGCATCACCTTGTCCATTTTTACCAAGGTCTTTTCCGTTATATCCCATCTTAACCATTAGCTTAGACCTAATTCCCTTAGTGTGTTTTTCAAACTGACCCAAAGGAATATCTGAAACTGAATGAGAGGAAGAATTAAAATGTGAACAACTTACAGTGCATTCTGTCATAGTACCTACATCTGATTTGGAAGGCATTTCTTTCTTGTGTTCACCTTGTTGTAGCTTTGCCAAGAGGGCATCCTTGGTCCGTATTTCTTCCTGCAACTCTTTAACAAAACCCATCAACTTCTTGCTCTATGTAAGCATCTCATTGACATATTCCTCTTTCTTGGTTATAGAGGATTATGGCTCATATTTTAACCGCACTATTTCCTCTTCCAAGGAATAAAAATTAGCTCTCAGGAAAGAGTTTTCTTCTTGGAGTTGGTGGTTTATGCCATCCAACTCATCAAACTTCTCTTGCTTAAATAGCTTTCCCATGATTTCCATGTTCCTAAAACCACAACTTTCCTTCCACACAGCTGAACTACACAATAGAAAGTAAGTCCAAAATGTCTGCAAATATGAAAACAAATTTGAAACTGAAGCCAAATTTTCAAACACAATTAGAGGCTAATCCGCAATCTAACTCCTCTGTTACCAAACTTGATCCGAAAACGGAGTGTTTTATTTTTTCCACTTTTAAATGCTTTCAAGGATCTTCAATTTTAATCAACTTAAAAGTATTGTATACTTCCAAAAACTGATCAAAATCTTATTTAGGACTGAATTCAAACTGAAATTAAGTTTGTAATTTACTCAAAATTTCACTATTTGATCGAAGCCCCAAAAATCATTGTTTCCTGATTTTAATCAATTTTCCAAAGTTGTCAAATACTGATTACCATTGCATCCACATTCTTTTTATGAAATTCATGTAAATAATCGAAACTGAAAATAAAATCAGAATACAACACCAGATTGTTTAAGGGGTTCAAAATTCCTACGTCCATGGGTTCGTGATGAACCAATCCATTACTAATGTTAAAAATGTAAATACAATAACATTTACATTAACCAATAATGAATAAAAAACCTGTAAAACTATGTTTCAGACCTTCGAAGGATATAAATGGAGCTCACCTCTATCCTTCACCTTCCCAATCCACTTGCAGCAGTGTCTCCCTTTGGTTCTACACCTTCGTGTGACTTTAACATAAAATAAATCTATCATAAAAGCTCTAAATTAGATAAAAAAATTATACCATTGCAATCTTTTCAAAATTCTGAGCAACTTTCATATATAACTCGAGATCTGGAAGTGAGTAGAAGTGCCCCAAAATTACACTTTTCTAAAACTGCATCCTTATTCCCTTGACACAGACCTGACACTTTTCCATTACAAATACAAGTGAGCTTTTTTATACCACTTACAAGAGGGTGGTAGGTTGGTAATGCCTCTTATATTTGTAGATGAGGTGTTGGGTTTAAAACCCCTCCCATAGGTTTAGGCACCCAACTTAGCCATTGACCCCACATTTGGTGGGAAAGGGATAGGATAAGCCTTTAAATAGCTTTTTGTCCACAAAATCCTCCTTATCCCATGGGATTAGGCTTATTCACATGGAATGGATTAAATAAAATATTATTATTATTATTTTAAATCTAAAGCCACTAAAAACCTGCCAAGTGTCATGCCCATAATATGTCATTTGTCCACGTTAGAGTGTGTCACGTCATCATTTGACCACAACTTTGACTATGCATATCTTTCGCATACGAACTTAGATTTGGTCTGTTCAAAATGTATTAGAAAGCTTGCGACGAGCTCTATACCATGGAACTGATTTTTAAAAAATTACAAGACCATCAATTTTGCCTTGTCGCCAATTGCCACGTGTCACCTTGTCATTGGTCCACTTGTTGACATGTTGACCAAAGTTGACTTCCCTATTGACTGAACTTTGACCGGACATAACTTGAGCTCAAAGTGTCTATTTTTCATGTTCTTATAGTTATCGGAAAGATTTCTGAAGGCTCTACTACACTGGCATAGTATATGAAAGTGTAGGGAACTTTTGACACTAAAAAATATCCCCTGATCATGCACTTGGAGCGTTAAGAACCTATAATGTTGAGGAGGTGGTCCCAAATACAAATCAAAAAGGAAAACTCTTATGGTTGATTTCTATTTTTGACTAGGCAAGTGAGGAGAATGCCCCAAGAAATATAATCACATGGAAAAACTACACAACCTTCATATTACTCAAAATAGTTTTCCATGTATTTTTCCTTTCCATCTCTTAGAATATGTCAATCGAGAAGACAATTTTTTTCTCTTAGTTTGCTTCCAATTGGTTTACTATCACATTTTCCTATGCTCTTTGTATGTAAACAACACACTATTGTGTATTTCATTCCATGTGTTGCATCCCTCTTCCTCCTACAATGTTTCACCCCACTCCTTCAACTTTATCTTCTTCTAGGTCACCTATCAACATCTTCATTGCATCATTGGAATGTACTAATTAATAAGCCATATAGCGTGAAAATTCGCCCATCAAAAATTAGCCATGGATATTTTCATGATACGGCCAAAATATTTGGATGACGACGGAATTGTTAGGAAATAAGAGATAAAATATGCGAGAATAATCCCTTACAGTAATTACAACGGTAGAAACTAATATGCGAGAAAATATTACGGATCTCAAATAAAAGTGCGAATAAATAACACAACACGAGAGAGACAAGATTTAACGTGGTTCACCCAATTTGGGCTACGTCCACCAGAATCACTTGCTCGATTTTTATTACAAGCCTCCACTCTCTCAATCTGATACCCAAATCTTTGTTTGAGCTATGCTCAACAAACTCTACTGAAATTCACCCGAATTCAAAACACATCTACAATACATTTGCTTATTTTTCTATCATATGCATAAGACCATATAAATAGACAACTGCTTAAGCAGTTTTACAAAACCATGGGTATCAAACAATGGGCAAAAACAAAACCGTCCCATAAACCTATGGGTAGCCGAAGAGGCGGTTTTACAAAACAATGGGTACCGAAAAACCATGGGCCCAAAAACAGCCCATAACGGTTACCCATTACCCATGGGTTAATAAACCACCCATGAAAATTTTCTTGGGGCTTCGCCCCCGAACCCCCTGACCCACTCACCGGTGAGCGGGACCGCCGTAAAAATACCCGAGTGTAACACATAGAAGGTGTACCACACTCTAACATGAAAATAGGCTCCACAAACATAACAATCTCCCACTTGGAGACTAATTTTCACTGAGCAAGCTTCTCAACCCTTCATTTTCATCTACGAAGGTGGACCAAAGCTGAACATAGCTTTAGTTTATCCCTTGTGACCACCTTGGTCATCATGTTTGCGAGGATTAAGTGGTATGAATCTTCTCCAACTTGACTTATCTTCCTCCAAAGTTGTCTGATGAAGTGATATCTCAACTGTATATACTTCATCCTCGAGTGGAAAGCGAGTTCTTAACTAGGTGTATAGCACTCGACTATCACTATGCGCTTACATTCCTCCTGCTTATGCCCCACTCCTCAAGTAATTGTTGTAACCAAATCATCTTTTTGCTTGCCTCTGTGGTAGAAACATACTCGGACTCCGTGGTTAACAAAGCCACTAGCTTCGTAGTCATGAAATCCATCTCACTTTGTTGTCCCACCTACAATATAAATATAACCTGTCATGCTCCTCCTATTGTCTACATCTCCAGCTATGTCTGAATCTACATAACCACATAAAGTGGTGTCTGATCCATTGTAGCACAATATTGTCCCCATGGTTCCTCTCAAATAAAGAAGGATCCACTTTACTGCTTGCCAATGCTCTTTACCTGGATCACTCATAAATCTACTCACAACTCCCACTGCATGGGCAATATCAGGCCTAGTGCACACCATAGCATACATCAAACTGCCAACCGCTGATGAGTAAGGTACCTTGGACATCTGGTTTCTTTCCTGCTCTGTCTTGGGACACTGCTCCTTTGATAACTTAAAATGGCCTACCAAAGGAGTCCCAACCGGTTTAGCATCCTGCATGTTAAACCTATCTAATACCTTCTTAATGTACTCTTCCTAAGATAAAGTCAACTTCCATTCCTTCCTATCCCAAGTTATCCTCATACCAAGAATTTGTCTGGCTGCCCCCAAATCCTTCATATCAAAGGATTCACTTAGATGTTTCTTGAGTACTTTTATTTCTTGCATATTTTTACCTGCAACCAACATGTCATCAACATACAAACACATGATAATATAACTTCCATCCTCAAATTTCTTTGTATACACACAATGGTTAGAATGACATCTAATATAACCTTGCTCCATCATGAAGCTATCAAACTTCTTATACCATTGACGTGGAGCTTTTTTCAAGCCATACAAGCTCTTCTTCAGTTTACACACCATCTCCTCTTTACCTTTGACCTCATAGCCCTCTGGTTGCTGCATATATAGTTCCTCCTCCAAATCACCATGGAGAAATGCAGTCTTTACATCTAACTATTCTAAGTGCAAGTCTTCTGTTGCCACTATTCCAAGAACAGTTCTAATAGAAGTCATTTTTACTACAGGAGAAAATATCTCATCAAAATCTATACCTTGTTTCTGTGCAAACCCCTTGACCACCAACTAGGCCTTATATCTTTTCTTTCCTCCTTCGTCTTTAACTCTGTACACCCACTTGTTACTCAGAATGCTCTTTTTCCTTCCGATAGCTTCACCAAATCCCAAGTCTGGTTCTCCATGAGAGACTTATGCTCCTCATCCATGGCTTTCTCCCACTTCTTACTGGCATCTACCTGCATTGCTTCATCAAAGCTCTTTGGCTCTCCACTATCAGTGAGTAATAAATAATAAAGAGAAGGAGAAAAAAGTTCAGGTTCTTTTCTTACCCTAGAAGACCTCCTCACTGTAGGAGTTTGGGGTTCCTGTTGAGTAAGTTCCTAAACTGATTCATGGTCACTTTCCCATCCGGAAGATCCTCTACCACTACATATTCTTTCTTGGATTCTTCCCTGTTTTCCTACAACTGTTGCTTATACATGACTTTCTCATTAAAGACCACATCCCTAGACCGAATGATTTTCTTGTCCTTAATACTCCAACATTTAAACGCAAAGTCATCACCACTATAACCAATGAAAGTATATTTTTCCCATTCAGCCTCTAGCTTGGTCCTATCATCCTTATCTATATGAACAAACATCTCACATCCAAAGACTCTAAGAAATGAATAATCAACTTTCTTACCATACCATGCCTCCTCGGGTATGTCTCCATCCAAGGCACTTGAGGGTCCTCTGTTTACCAAGTACAAAGTGTGCTCACCGCTTCGACCAAAAAGAAAGAGGTAGTCATGTATGTAACCTCATGCTCTAGCACGTTCCATTATTGTTTTGTTCATCCTTTCGATACCCCATTCTACTTGTGGAGTTCTGAGGCTGTCTTTTGCCTACGAATTCCATTCTTAGAAAAGTAATCATTAAATTCATTGCTTTCAATACTCCCCTCCATTATCTGACCTGAGACATTTTAGCTTAAGACCTATTTCATTCTCTACCAAGGCTTTCCATTTAACAAAAGTGTCAAATACATCATATTTGTTTCTAATACAATAAACCCAAACTTTCCTTGTTGCATCATCAATAAAAGTAACATAATAACTTGAACCCCAAGAGATAATACAGAAATGGCCCCACACATCGAATGTACCAGTTTGTAACTTACTCTCTTTCTTCATAGGTCCAACCTTGAGAAACCTTACTCACTTCTATTTCCCATGTATGCAGTTCTCATAGAAATCCAAACTGTTTGTATATCCAGGAAAATTCTTCTTTATGATGTTCATGCCCTTATGGCTCATATGACCGAGCCTATAGTGCCATAATGTTGTATCTGCATCTGAAGCCACAATATTACAATCATTAGTACTATCAGTGGTTAAATACAAGGTTCCAACCTTCTTACCTCTTGCCACCATAAGAGCACCCTTGGTAACCTTCCAAGAGTTAGTAAATATCATAAGTACAACCATCACTTCTAATTGCGGGTTGAAGCATACAAGTGTGTCCCACTTTGTGGCCATAAATATTTTAAAATCTGAATAGTAAATAAATAATTAAAAATAACCATTAAAATTTAAAAATCGAGTAAATTCTGGATGCCTGCACCTTGGTATTTATAGCCTCTTAAAAATGCATGTTTGGTCATTTTATATGTGTTTGGTCATGTTTTGATTGTCAGACATAGTTTGCTGAAAGTACAAAAACTACAAAAAAGTGGGACACAGTTATATGCTTTGACCCCCGTCGAATATCAAATTTCTCCTTAATGTAGGCACATGTCGACATCCTTCAATAGCCATGTATTCCCATTCGCATCTTAACACGAGGCAGAACCTTTTCCAACTATCTTTGCAAGGCTCATCATCACCAAGAAAAACATGCCCAAAATCTCCTTGAACATAATCAACAAAATAATGTCTATGTGGAGTAGCATGAAAAGAAGCCCTAAATCTAAAACCCAAGATTCAGGTAATATTATGCAAAGAAAGAATCAAAGCATCCTGACATACATTACCCGATGCCACATTTGCCTCCTTGTTTTCTTCTGTTGTTTCTTCTTGTCCTGAAGCTCCCAACAATCCTTCTTTTCATGCCCAAACTTTCCACAGTTCCAAAATACAATCTTGCTCTTGGATTTTGACCTTACCTGATCTTTCGATTTTCCACGGTTTCCTCTATTCTTCTGTCTCCCTCTAGTTTCCACTATCAAAGCATTCCACAAGTAGAAGATTCCCCCGAGAGCTTTTTCTTCGCATTTCCTCGCTTAGAATCACCCCTGACATCCTCAAACTTCAACTTCAAGTTAGGCTAGAATCGGCCGAGTTGCTTACCGCCATTACCAAGCTATTCCAACTTTCAGGTAAAGAGCACAAAATTAATAAATCCCTAACTTCTTCATCAAATTCTATTGTAACTCAAAGCTAGCATATTCACAACTATATTGAAATCATTTAAATGATCTGCTCTTGAATTATTCTCGACATCTTCATATTAAACAACTTTTTCATTAAAAATATCTTGTTAGAGGCAGAGGGTTTTTCATACAACTTCCCTAATGCATCCATTAGATCTTTTGTAGTCTTTTCCTTTGAAACATTAAATAATACCGAAGATGTAAGACACAGCCGGATCGTTCCAAGTGCCTTCCGATCCAACAAATCCCATTCCGCATCTGTCATACTCAAGGGTTTGTTCACCTTCTCAGACAATGGAGTATAAAGATCCTTCTGATAAAGGTAATCTTCCATCTACATCTTCCAAAGACTGAAATTCTGCCCGTTGAATTTATCAACCCTAGATCTTCCATCATCTGCCATAGCTCCCACTCAAGATAAAACTTTCCCTGCGATTCAACACTTCAACAAACCAAACCAAGCTCTGATACCAATTGTTAGGAAATAAGAGATAAAATATGCGGAATAATCCCTTACAAAATCGCAACAGTAGAAACTAATATGCAGAAAATATTACAGATCTCAAATAAAAGTGCATAATAAATAACACAACACAGAGAGACAAGATTTAATGTGGTTCACCCAATTTGGGCTACATCCACCAAGAATCACTTGCTCGATTTTTATTACAAGCCTCCACTCTCTCAATACAATACCCAGATCCGTTTGGAGCTATGCTCAACAAACTCTATAGAATTCACACCCGAATTCAAAACACATCTGCAATACATTTTCTTGTTTTTCTATCATATGCATAAGACCATATAAATAGACAACTGCTTAAGCAGTTTTACAAAACCATGGGTATCAAACAATGGGCAAAAACAAAACCGTCCCATAAACCTATGGGTAGCCGAAGAGGGGGTTTTACAAAACAATGGGTACCGAAAAACCATGGGCCCAAAAACAGCCCATAACGATTACCCATTACCCATGGGTTAATAAACCACCCATGAAAATTTGCTTCGGGGGCTTCACCCCCAGCCCCCTTGACCCGTTCACCGGAGGCGGGACCGTCGTAAAAATACTTAGTGTAACACATAGAAGGTGTACCACACTCTAACATGAAAATAGGCTCCACAAACATAACAGGGAATCACATGACACAATTTGGAGACCACGAAAGACTAATTGTTGTTATGCAAATTCTTTTGCAGCATGTACTTCTTGAAAGAACACAGAATGCAAGGTTGTGGAGGATCAACGAAGGCATGTTGATTATAAATAAACCACCGTGTGCGGCTCCCATCTGAAATCCTCCATTATCAAACCAAGCCAAACATATGGCATTGAAAAATAGGGGTTGAATTCAATGGTTGTGTACCTATATTTGGGTTTTTGATAATAAAATACAACTATTTATTGGTTTGAGGTTGTATGCTTTGCAAGCACAAACTTTAGCATTGTTTAAGGCACAACCGCCTTTCATGGTGGAATGCAACGATTTTAGGATATTCACAAAATGGGGCTATTTAAGAATGTGTAAAATATTTGCTAGCATCCTCTGAGCTCGTCTAAAAAATAGGAGCTTTGAAATTAGGTGTGGATATTCATCAAATAATTATGGAAAAGAGATTTTTGGTTGGGAATACCTTGGTAGATATGTATGCAAGATGTGGGAGCGAGAAAAGAGATTTTCGGTGGATGTTGTAGTTGGAAATACCTTGGTAGATATGTATATAAGATATGGAAGCATACATTAAGCACAAACATTATTTTAGAAAATGCCTAAAGAAATGTGGTCTCACGGACCATAGTGGTAGGGTATGCATAAAAAGGGTCTTTTGAAAAGGCCTTGGAAATTTTAAAGTAAATGCAATTGGAAGGTGTAAAGCCATACTCCACAACCTTTGCTAGCATACTCTTGGCTTTGTGCCAAAATGGGAGCTTTAGAGCAGGTATGGACATGTACAACAAATTATAATGGAAATGGAAATTTTTATTAGATGTCATATTTAAAAAATAACTTTGATAAATACGCATGTAAAATGTGCAAGCATATACAATGCACATGGAGTGTTTGATAAAATACCTCAAAACAATGTGGTTTCATGACCTGTTGTTGTGATTGTAGGACATGCACAAAATGGTGTTCTCCATGAGGTTTTGAGACTTTTCGAAGGAATGCCCCAAAGAAATGTGGCCTCATAAATTGTGATGATTATAGTAAGTGCACAAAATGGTTTTGTAGAAGAGGCGTTGGAAACTTTTAAGCGAATGCATTGGTAGTTTGTAAAGATAGACTCCACTACCACTACAAGAAAATGGGTCATGTATCCACAATTTTTTCACAAACTTGTTGTGGATATCTTATGCTGAGTCTGAATCCAATTTTGTGGACTCCACCCACAATTATTCTGGAACCATTAATTGTGAAAAATATTGTGATAATTCCACAATTTAATAATTGTAGCAATTTTCACAATTAAAGTTATTGTGACAATTTTCACAATTGTAAATATGTTGTGGTTTCACAAATTTAAAATTGTTACATGTGCTACTGACAACGACAATGACAATATGACAACTAGATTAACAATTTCAAATTGTAAATATTAATACAATTTTTTTTTTTTTTTCTAAAACTAATATTTTATATATTTTTTACAATACCAATATTATATTTTTTTTAAAATACAAATATATATATATACATATTTTATATAGATATATATATATATATATATATATATATATATATATATATATATATATATATATATATATATATATATATATATACAGTAAAATATGTACAACATTACAATTTTAATTATTATAATAAAATTTAATTTTTTTCAATAAATGTAATTCTAATGTCCAATAAAATTTAATAATAATTATATTCATAATATTTATTTATATTGTATAATATAATTAAATATTATTAATTTAATATATTATAGTAACTAAAGTTTAACATTTCTAATATTAATAACTTTTCATACTTCTAAGATTTTAAATAAATTATTGATTAAATGATGTAGTTATTAAAATCTATTACTTTATAATGTTTGAAAATATCAAGAATGCATACATTTTTAAAAGATAAATTAATTATAATATCATATTTGCATATACTAAACATACAAATGCTAATAATTAGACATTTAACTATCTTCATAAAAAGATTCCTACAATAATAAAAAATATTTAATCTATTAAAATTACGGTTTAGATTTTATAGATAGAGATATATTTGAGAAATATTTTTTTATCATAATTACATGTATGAGAAAATAAATGATTTTATAAGTGTCATTAAGATTTTTCTATTTAATATAATTCATAAGTTTAAATTGAGGTTGTGTAATACAAATGGTTGAATAGTTTTATTTGAATTGTTGTATTTTTTTTGTAGCTAAATTTTTGGTTAGTATGAATGTTGAATGTAAAAACACTAATTAATACCACTTTATGTAACACAATTTTCTCGAACTATTTCTTTCAATTTTTTCATTAAACAACCACTAATGAATAGAGACATTGTTCTTCTACTATCACAATGCTAATTTGATTAATAGACCTCTGTAAGTGCTTGATCCACAAACACACCCTCGCATGGTATATCTTCCATCCTAAAACAGTTGCCACTTAATCCTTCATATGCATCCAGGAACAAAAACTATAAAGTTAAGCCCCGATATCTTTAATACTTCCCATTTACATCGAATGTAAAAGATGTGAACACTCTCAACCTCTCTTCATAGCTCTTTTCAGTCCGAGCCTCAAATCTCTGACAAAGACTAAATACTTGAAATACGAAGTTTGAAAACCATAGGAAAAATATAAAAACCAATCAATCTTATTACTTGTAGGAAGTATACTATTTTTGAAAAATCTCATAGTTTGAATGATCCATGAGCATGATATCTATTCACATGGATCTTTATAATAGATGCAAATTTGATCTCCTTCCCACACATCGCCAACATATGCGTTTCCAAATCTGATTAATAAATGTCGCCAAAGTGGATGCAATTCACATGGATCACATTCTAATTCACACGGATCATCGATTTAATTCACACGGATCACAAGATTTAATTGTGCGAGTCACCATGCAATCGAAACAAATTTACGTAAATCATGGGATTTAAATCCCGTATATCAATGGCCACCATGCATGTGAATTATTTACTTAGAATGCGGTGGGGCCGTGCATGCATGTCTTCGGTATTTAAAATTTGAGCACCCTAAATAAAATTCCAAAAGTAAACTAATTATGATCTTCTATGCGTGATGGTCTCTTTAGAGATGAACCATATTTGAGAAACCAACATTGGTTTATATTTTACTATATTTTTTTCAGAAAAGGTCTCATGGAACACTTTATTAAATTTATACAAAATTATTAGTGACATATTTCATTCTTATAATAACTATGTCTAATTCAAATTGGATCACATATTTGTTATACCATATATTATATTAAATAAGAAAATCTATTTAAAGGAACACAGTTTTGAGTGATACATGAGTGTATTTTACTTTAAGAAACGGCTCATGTTGATTATTAGGATTCCATTTAGTGAAACTATTTACAATACACACACGTATATACACATAATTTTGTGGATAATAGGCAATTAAAAGTGGAAAAATAAGTAATTTTCATTTAAGCTTTAAAAGAACAATCAAAATTTAAAACCATGATACATTAAAGAGTGTACATCATAAAAAAAACTAATGTTCTCTCTCACACACACACACATATTTTGAATTTTAGATTATTTATAA
This sequence comes from Taxus wallichiana var. yunnanensis, assembly GCA_018340775.1. Taxonomy (NCBI): domain Eukaryota; kingdom Viridiplantae; phylum Streptophyta; class Pinopsida; order Cupressales; family Taxaceae; genus Taxus; species Taxus wallichiana. The sequence goes on along the minus strand of CM031239.1, from coordinate 295,548,396 downwards.
TATTCATTTTAACCCTTAAAAATCATGCAAGAAGAAAATGTGAATTTTCCATGATGTAATTTCAATAATGTGGATATTTCACAATCTAAAATTTGAGTTTTACGAAATAGTGGAAAAAAAAATTCAAATCATTACAAAATTTGATTTCTCCACAATACAATATCATGAATGTGCATTTTTAACAAATTTAAATGATACTTTTATGAAATTGTGAAATATTTACATTATATTTTGTAGAAGTTATCCATTTAATGTTGATAATTCACAATTTTTCCACAAAATAATCTAATTGTGGGTAACAATGTGGAAAAATGAGTCTAGTTCTAGTAGTGTACCTTTTCCACCATCCTCTAGCGTGTGCCAAATTGGGAGCCTGAAAATAGATAATGGACACCCGATACTTACAAATTACATTATTATCAACATAATTATTGCACCTTCTTTTGTTGCAAATACCAATGTATTTAACCATGCACTCCACCACAATTGACACAACCTGTGTTAGGAAATAAAATAATATATTCATTTTGACAGGATAATATAAACTAACACCAAGATATTTAACTATTGACCAAACTAACATACTTTATAAGCTCTTCCCGGTGAATAGGGTTGCACTTGACGTACCATGGTACTAAATGCATACTACATGATTGCATCATACATACCATTCTAAATTAGGTGGGCCCTACCTATAAATTGTTTTTTATTTTTTTGATTGAATTTGAAATTGTAGGAATAGGTTGCATAGATTCTTAGGCTTATTTGCCAAGGACTGAGAAGTTTTCACTCTGCGAAGTTTGTCCGAGGCACGATCCCAACCTCATCATGTATTTATTGATATCTTACAGATTAAAACCTTATGAATGACTAGGCAACACGTTTTACACCATCATACATATCATTGAACCACAACCTATTTTACGTAAATTGCATTTATTTTCAAATATCAATGAATTTTTAGTAGTTACAACTTGATGTAAATAAGTTAATAAAGCCACACACACATATGTATACATAATAATTTGTAGATTGGATAACCGTCGCCATTGAATATTTAAAGAGCAAAATGCCAAAAATGTGCCTTCACATGAACGTCGCTCAACGTGAATATCTCTTTCATTTAGGTAAATATGAAATAAAAGCAGAGGGTGGGTTTCGGTCATGGAGGCTTTAAATTTATCTACCCATGCCCGTCAAAAATTATTTTAGTGACGGTATTTCTCAGTATTGTGATCGTGGTTTAAATTTGTACTATAGACAATGCCATTAATATTATAATATTAAATAGGGTAGATGTCTGTATTTCCAACTAGTTATTATAGTTGTTATACATTAATTATTCTAATTGGCTCGTTCGGTATGCTCAGTGAATTCTCTGCCTTCAAGATACACCAACTTCAAGTAGAAGCTCATTCATTCTTGATTGCCACTGCCAAATTAGCTAGTAGTTTCTGGAAGTTCAGCATATTTGAAGACAACCATCCAAGTTCATTTTTCAGAGAGAAGGCTCACATTGCATATAATATTCAAGTTGTCATCATGTTCAGATCATCAGCTTTTCTGGCAGACTGGCCATGGACAAACTTGGGCAGTCTTAAGGCATGTTCTTGTTCTTCTTGTTGTTATTGTTTCTTATATTGTAACTGATAACAATGTGAAAACATATATTTAAGGAGTGTGACAAAAAAAAGTTTGGAATGGAATGATTGATTGCACAGTGAAAAGTGATCCCATTTTTATGTGTTTCTGTTGGTTTTATTGTAGTATGTCCTGTATGGGCCCTTGATAGCCAAAGCAATCCACACCAACTTCTATGGAGGAAAAGAAGCAGACAATTGGTGCTTCCACATCTTACTGGTCTCTTTTCTCAGATATGTCATCTGTCAACTATGGACCTCTTATAGCAACATGTATTGCTTGTCTAACAGACACAAGATCCGCAAAGAAGATGTACTGGTATCTTTTGTTTCTTCCTTTTTGTGCTTGTAGCCACAAGTTCCATTTTGCAATCTAATATTACCCAAAATAAGAATGTATCACTTTGTGACACTGTGATGTTGAAAATACTGCACCAAGTTTTTTCCATATGTTTTTCTTGTTCTTCATGAATTTAACAGAATGGATACTTCTTAATCCTTAAAACTAGTTTCAAATCCTAAACCCAAAAAGATTGATAATTCATGTTTTCTTACTCTTAATAAATTTAACAGAATGAATACTCCGTAAACCTTAAGATTAAGTTCAAGAAGATAGATACACTAAACCCAAAAAGATTGATAATTCATGTACCTCACTGCAAGATTTAGTTCAATTATAGAAAAACATGGAAATGTTTAAATTTTTTATTTTCATTTTATTGGGTTGCTGTACCCCATAACAGTATAGAGGTAGTAGTGTAACAGGACTGTAATGCAAGAGTAATAAGTAAATAGAAACGCCTTACAAAAAATCTCTTTTTTTTTTTTGGCAGGGACAACTACATTATAATGCAGGCCTTCATAGCCACTGCAGCACATTACTACTTCCCATTTATGAGCAATCTGCCTGCATGGAATGGTAGAGGGCTGCTCTACATTACCATTCTGCATATGGGTCCAGCAGAAGTCTTGTACTACTGGCTGCATCGGGCATTTCACACAGAATCACTCTTCAAGCGCTATCATCATCTCCACCATGCATCCATTACTGTACAAACACAGACAGGTAAATTAAAAAAATGTACCCCATTCTGCTTACAGTTATCACTAAACCTTTAATTTTTAGGTATCTGGGTATTATTTTAATCCTGATGGATTATGTTGAATTGCAGCTGGGACAAGTACTTTTCTGGAGCATATTGTGGTGACATTGATAATGGCAGTAACCATCGTCGGAGCAGGGCTGATGGGAGGTGCGTCGATGGCTATGATCTACCTCTACTGTCTGCTCTTCGACTCGCTTAAATTTATGGGCCACTGCAATGTGGAGATGATGCCTGAAGCCCTTTTCCATTACGTTCCTCCACTTAGATATCTCGTCTACACTCCCTCGTAAGCTTTCTTGAATGATCTAGCACAATGCAACATTAAAGGTGTCTGTCTTGTAGGAATTGACTAAGCCTGGTGTGAACTTTTGTTATGTTTGTACAACAATCCAGTCAGAAGATTATATCTCCGGTCAAGTAACTTGTAAACATAAGTCCACACGAAAACACCAAACCGGGGTGCTTCGTAAGGCACTCACAAATTTTGATGACATATGATAGCCTCTCTCAAGTGGAGGTTTAGACTTGCGTGGCATAGACATGCCAGTTAGCCTTCAAATTTAATGGTCAATCCAGTTGCAGGGGTACTGATGATTTGGAAAGCTTATATTGTACATGGAAATTTACTCATAACCCCACTTCATTCAAGGTGACATGCTAATTGTATCAATGTTTTAATCGACACCTTACATAAATATGTATACATATGCTTTTGCAGATATCACAGTCTGCATCACACTGAAATGGGCACCAATTTTTGCCTATTTATGCCACTTTATGACCATATCTGGGGCACATTCAACTCTAAGTCATGGGACCTCCATGCATCTGCGCGTGCAGGTAACTCTTTTTATAGTGCATTACACTTCATGTGATTGCTTTTTTCTGGCCATACTTCATGTGATTTCATTTTATTCTTTAGGAATAAGGTCTTAAATCTGTATATCACCAAACCTTGTTATGCAGGGCAAGGTGATAGGGTGCCAGATTATGTATTCCTGGCTCACATAGTGGACATACTTTCATCCCTTCACGTACGATTTCTCCTTAGAGGATTCACTGGAACACCTTTTGCATCATGGTGGTTTCTTTGGCCCTTTTGGCCGGTGATCATACCATTCATCTTTACATTGTGGATTAGGGCAAAAACATTCGTAAATACTGGACACATATTGAAAGGATGTCTCAATCAGACTTGGATCATTCCCAGGTATGGATTCCAGGTAAAGTATTTCTACCGACCTCATCCTAAATATTTTTGTTTGTTTTTATCAAGGATACAACCAAATGGAGGTGGATGGGTTCTGATAGTTATCTAATACGGTGGTTTCAAAGAGATCTACCGATTTTTATTGTGTTTTTCAATCTCTTTTTCTTTGCTATTGATACCTAGGGAGAAGGCCCTAGCCTGCAAATAAATACATGAAGCGCCAGTCCATGGTAGCATTATTCATCAATGGACTCTCAAAAAAGTATAAACCTTATTGTGCAATGTTTTTTTTCAATATATTGTTTAAATTTTAGAAAGTGAAACTGTGATATCTTTGGTGGAAGTGTTCACTGTTTTTCCTCGTAGTTTCAGAGAGTTTTACTGTATTTTTGCCAATCTAATGTAAAAAAATGCGATATTGTAATCGCTTTTGTGGAAGTATTTAGATGTTTTCCTGTAACTCTGGATTTCAATATTGTGCTGGGTTTTCAAAAACATTGATGTAATTTACAGCATTTTTTACGTACTTATGATATTGTTATGATGGACCAATTTTTTTCCATGATTGAGGTCCAATATATAAAATTCTCCATAAGAAAGTTGCTACCTTTTGATCGTATTTATAATGGTGCTACTTGCAGTATTTTCTACCCTTTGCTCAGAAAGGCATCAACAATCTCATTGAGGAGACCATACTGAGTGCAGATAAACTGGGTGTGAAGGTTATCAGTCTTGCAGCTCTTAACAAGGTTAGGAATCAGAACTTGTAAGACTTCAAAAGTCCATTTGAGATGACATGGAATGATTCTAAGGTTATTCAGGCCAAATTTTGATCAAAGTGTATATACTTGTTAATGTGACATTGTTGCTGAGTCCAGTTTTGAAATAAATGGTAAAACTTGCTTGATTGGCTTTATCAAAGATATATGTGATGGGTAATCATTGAAGGCATAGGAGAATATGAAAGTTTTGTTTTCTAGAGCTCACAAATTTTACACATCTATAAATTTTCCAGAATGAAGCTCTAAATGGTGGAGGAACACTATTTGTTAAAAGGCTTCCAAATCTGAGAGTAAGGGTGGTTCATGGAAATACATTAACAGCAACAGTGATCATAAAGGAAATAAAACCAGATGTTAAAGAGGTGTTCTTGACTGGAGCTACTTCTAAACTTGGTAGAGCGATTTCTCTGTACCTCTGCAGAAGTAGCCTCCGTGTACTGGTATGCATTAAAAATGCTTATATTCATGTTCAACACTCCATGCATTTCAGGGCTCCAATCCTTACATGTTGCTAATTTCCTTTTTTTTTGGTTTCTTTCATCTTCAGATGCTTACAAATTCAGAAGAACGATTTAAATTAATTCAGAGGGAAGCACCTCCTGAATTCCAGAATTCTTTAGTTCAAGTAACCAAGTATGAAGCAGGTCTAAATATACATATTTAAGAGCCTTGCTCAAATTAAATGACCCCTCAATCTCTTTCAAAATGAAATTACATGCCCTGAGGCTGTTGGTAATGAGGTTAATGCATAGTGGTCATGCTCACCTATACTAACATCACCTAAATTGGCTGCTGGTCTGGTGTGTCACTAGACCCAACGTACTGGCAATCTACCACATTTGCATCTAGTGACATAAATCGCGGGCATGTTCATTCAGTTGATGAAGAACTTGTCTGCGGTCTGTGTAACCTCTTGCTCAATCTTCCTTTTAACAAACCAGAGCCTCTATAACCTGCTTGTATCAACATTGTTTGTGCTTTGTAAGTGTTCTACAAACTACTCAAGCTTTGTTCTAAGACAAAATGGTATATCTCACTAGTTGAGGATTTTATTCCACTCTAAAATCTCTCCTCCTCTTCTCTCTTTAATTGTGAGTGCATTGAAGCTTTTTTCTAAAATTATTTGGATTGGATTCAAATTTAAAACTTGAATCATTTTTTCAAACTTCTAAAAGCTAGTTAATATGCATGAATGCAGACATGGATAGTGGGAAAATGGATTGCCTACAAGGAGCAGAAATGTGCACCTCCTGGAACCCACTTCCATCAATTTGTGGTTCCACCAATATTTGAGTTGAGAAAAGACTGTACTTATGGAAAATTGGCAGGCATGCAATTGCCTGATGCTGCAGAAGGACTTTCAACATGTGAAGTAAATAGCATATCCCATTAAATATATTAGTTAGATTAAATGGTTTTAACATGCTTTTGTCTAATTTTTTTCTATAGAAGATTATAAATACTATGCGACTGCATGAAAGAAAAAAATTATATCTAAATTTTAGACTGCTAAAAGCATGATATTTGAGAAACCAACAGGGTTTATAACATATTTTACTAAATGATCCCTATGCTGATACTACTACTATACATAATCTGTCTTATAAAAGAAAATGAAGTAGTTCTTGACAAATTGGCTTGATTATATATGATGTTTCAGTACACAATGCCAAGGAGATGTGTCCATGCCTGCCATGCTGGAGGAATTTTGCACTTATTGGAAGGGTGGGAGCATCATGAAGTTGGGGCAATTGATGTCAATAAAATTGATTTAGTTTGGGAAGCTGTAATGAAGCATGGTTTCAAAGCTATTGACTGAACCATTGGAATCTGGGATAAACAAATGGTTACCACCATTAAGTAATTAGGAAATTGGTTATTATTTTACTATCTATAAAGGCTATTTATTAACAAATCATTTCTATTATGCCAAGAGTGCTAGTTGTCATGCTACAAGATTGCTAGAAAACTGATGGCTTTAAAATGCGATTCTAGTACTTCAATTTATTGTGGGTGAAAGATTTTAAATTTCTTTTTGCGGCGAGTGTTTCTCAGTAATTCTTTGATTGAAATAAGCTTATCGTAATCAGTGACATCAAGTACAATGTTTGTATACAAATAAAATTTAATTGTAACCAAAAATAAAATGTTATTGTAACGAAATATTGTTATAAGTAATCGATAAATTGGTTATTATACAATTCACAAATGGTAATTGTGTATTATGTCACTCGATTAGTGTAGCCACCTAATTTTTGTACGCCACTAGTTAATTGCTATGGTCCTGGACTGTATTTATTTGTTCATTTACTATTGGTTCAAGTTTAGCTCTGGTTGGCATTTCTTCCTAGTGTGATTTGATTTTTGACATGATTCCTATGTGTATTATGTGACATTCAATTTTGTTTACTTTATGTTGTCTTCTTTTTATTGATCACCTGTTCTTTTTATTCTTCCTTGTTTTATATGTCTATTCCTCCACCATCTTCTTTCTTTCTTCCCCGATATTCCCTCTCCTCCCTTGTTTTCTTGTTGTTCTAGGCTTTTTGCTAAAGAATGGCACATCTACGGTTCTAGTCTACCAACACATCTGACTTTGTATTATCCATTGTGACTTCACATTCTTATTAACTCCTTTGTTATATGTTATTCCCTGTTCTGTAATTGTATATTCCTCTTTCCTTACATTTCTCTCATTTCCCTAGTTGTATCTCTCCACCCATTGTTTTGGAATTTTTCTAGGGTTATACTTGTATGGGATACCTTTCTTTGCTAGAACCAAACTTGTATGGTTTCAGCATTTGCTTTGTGGGACTTTGCAACCTTTGTTTTGGGTCAATTGAGGTTTGTGTTCCTCTTTTGTTGGTATTTTTAAGTAGTTGTGTGTCAACCTATGTACTAATATGGTCTTAATTTGAATATAAGAAGTCTATCAATAGTGTATTAGTGCGTTTAGGAAAATCAATAGAGAAAACAAGATGATACAAGTTGAATGCAATTAAGATATTAAATTTGTAAAAAAACATTTGTATCAAGAGCATCCCTTGCCAAAATCAAAATTCAAGCATTTAATGAGGATCTAACAATTAGGGAAAGGATCCTATAACTATGCACTTACTAAAACATAGACATTTGATTTTCTCACAACTTGTTCATAAAATTAGGAAGCATTGTGCAACTTTTACACAAGGATTAGTTTAAGAGCTAATGTCAATGTGACACATAAGATGCATGATTATTTGTACTATTTTCAAATGCCTTATACATCCTTACCTTTGTACTAGACTACTTTATAATCTACTTTTCCCTCCAAGTGAACATCAGAAACGAAAATAGTGTTGTGGTAAGGTCATATACTACAATGTATGCAACCTCCATATGTGCAAATATTAACATCTCAAATATCATTATTGCGTGAGCATTCCATGTTTTACTTTTGTGAAGTTTGAGAAATTCTACCAAATTTCTCATTACGCCGAAAGGCGTTTTACAGTGGGTAGCTTGCGCCTCTGAGAGATGGAGGATTCTTACTGATAACAATGATTTTCCTCTTGGACTTGTCTGCAGGTCAAGCACAAAAAAGTATGTGAATAATGGCTACTAAGAAAATGGAAAGCTCATATATCAAATATTAAGAAAGACAAATCTGCAAAGTATTTTCCTTTGCACTTACAACAAAACTCCATCGAACGATTGTCATAAGAACGAAACCCACCATTCAAATCGCACTTCGTGCAATTTTCGCTGACATTCCATTTGATTCGGAATTGAAACCCATCAAAAATTTCCTCCTGAATAGGGCGTTTTACTGACTTCTGGACCGGAACCACAACTCCGACTCTCATTTGCTATCCAAACCAGAGTCGAATTTCGAACTGTATTGCCAACTACGGTTACATGGTAACGGAGACCAATCTTTTATTGATTCAGGAGCGCACCGTTGCAGCAGAGTTAAATTTTGATATCCATCCCTGAAACGAAATTGAGGGTTAGACCAGAATTGCGCTGTATGGTTCATCCGCGATGGATTGCATTTGTTTTCTTTTAGACTCCCGTCGATTAATGTCATGTAATGATCGGAATCATTCTCTAATTTGTTTGATGGCATTAAGTATTCAAGCAGGACATGTATGTGGTATTGATGGCCACTGATATTAATTAGAGGCTTCAGTTCTTCATAATCACAGTCAAGCTGCAACCGTTGTTCTTCAATCCAAAAGGACATCGGGAAACATACTTCCCACATTTAAATAATCCATAAGCTCCACACGAAGAACCAAGCCATTATATTAACATGGTGAAGATTAGATTGGAAGGATGAAAATAGAATGGATGAAATGGTAACGCTTCCATTTCCAGAAAAGTACAACCATAGAGAAAACTTAAAAATGTAACCCTTCCATTCTTCTGAAGATTATAAAATCTCAGCACTTATACTATACTGAATATTTTATGAACAATGAAGAAAACAAAACAAAACACACAGAAATTAACAGTAAATCTGCTCACAAAGTGAGCGAACAGCAAGGCTAATGAAGTTCTGTTTTATTCAACTTAGAACTGTCTTCTTTTTCCTTCTGCTGTGCGTTGAATCTCAAAGAAAGGAAATGATTTAAAGAACAAACTACTGCAGTTTATTGGGCAGTCAAGAGGAGCAGAAAACTGAACTATCATCACATGACTGCAGTTACAAACACATTAACTGAAATTACAAACAAAAGATGACTGCACATCATCACATGACTGCAGTTACAAACACATTAACTGAAATTAAGAACTAGTTAAAGGAAACTGCAGAAGATGAGCTGCAGTGGTGGCGGTGGAACTGCAGAGGAACTGCAGTTTGAACATGCATCCTTCATCTTCACAGTGAAGAGGGTTACATGAACAACTACTTAATATGACAGAGAAAGTCCGGACATGTCGAAAACTACAGTAAAAATAAGGGAGTCGATGCTCGAGGTTTGGTGTGTGGACTTACATTTAATTACGCCTAAAGGTATTTTTACAGCGAGAAGCTTCCCCCTCTGATTGTGTCAGGCTGCACGCAAAAGTGTGGATCATATCAACATCCTATGCACGAGAATCTTGACCGTAGGTTTTCTCTGCGTCTATCTTGACCGTAGGCTTCAGCAATGCATAGTCCAGGGATATATCTCGCTTGTTGTCCACGTAGCTGAAATAGGGATACATGTTTGCTAAGAAGGGAGACCCGTTGTCAGACAGAAAGGTGAGTAGAGCATGAAGTGTGTTCTTGAGATCCTTGCGAAGTGACACTGAGAAGGCAGGTAAGAATTCCCCAACACAGAAGTGGCGTGGGTGGTGGAGATCTTTATGTTGTTCTACAGATTGGAATTCCTCGCCGTTGTTTGAATGTTCCACACAGTAGGAAGAAGATATTGCACATATTGCTCATTTCCATGGTACAACACCTCGTTTCCCACATAAGCATGTTTAATGTTTTTGCCGAGATAGAAGTTACAAATGTTTTCATTGACCCACCCATTCACTACAGCCTGATCGCATGCTATTTTCCGAAGCTCACCATTGCCCACTCCCACAATTACTTCAATGCCCGTGTTCGCCAGGGATTTCAGGGCTTCGTGATGGGCCTCGAACAATCTCACTTTTCTGATCTTGAACCACTTCACCATGTTTACAACCTCGCCCACCTCCGGCATATTGTTTCCCAGCATTCCGTAACACACTCCCACTGCAATACATTTACAGTTACATTCAACATTAACAAATCACAAATTCATCAACTACAAGTGCCATTCAATAACAATAATTGCAATACATACCTCTCAACGCCATGGATCTTGCTTGTATTTTGATTACAATTCCAACAAATTAACTGACTCACTTCCTTCAAAATCCTGAAATACTTGTATTTATACTTGTATTTTGTATTCACTTGTTCAACTAAAGGAATGAGTCTAATTTTTTAATCTTTTATTTTTTCAACCAATAGAATTAGAGGGAGTGTCTATACCATTACCATGGAAAAGATACATATAGATAAGCCAAAACACAACATTACCATATTTGTGTTTTGTATTCATAATGATATTTATGTTGAAAGGTGTGTTTACAGTAGAAAGCCTCAGGGGCTCTGACAACATATTGTAATCGCCATCATTCATATGTTGGTTCGTATCAACGACCACGACAATAATCGTCATCGTTCATATGTTGGTCCGTATCAACGACCATATTTTGATGGTTGCATTTGCATATCACATGAAGGAAACATGAATAAATCAAAATGGCTGTGTTTACTTTTAATTATTTATCTATTGAAATTCTCAATGAATTCATTTCGCAAATGGGAGTCAGAGTCCACACCATCATTGCAAATAATAGTAGAAAACAAAAACAATGAGCATAAACTTGTCAAGAAATAGGACATGAAGCTTGTCAAATCAACTTCAGTAAGACCCACATCCAACTGATTCACTTGTTTAGGTTTGGATTTAGTTTTTTCATTGGAATTGGTTTTTGAGATTTGTTAGAATTAAATTTAGATATTTGTTTTGCCATTTTTTTTAGAAATTTAATTTGTTATAGAAACCCTAATCACCATTGTGTATGAAACCCTTACCCTTGGGTTTTCATTCCACTCGACATATCCTTGACTCTAAATTATCTATTAAAAATGCCAAGAGCTGAAAAATGTAAACTACTATTGACATCCGTAATTTTGATCAACCACTCTTTGCGTTCTTAGATATCTCCAAAATACATTACCTCGACCCCTTGCACACCATAAGTAACATTTTTTACATATTTAAACTCTAATTTAAATTTGAATATTATTAATATAATGTATATTTTCAATAACCAAATATTTAATGACTGTAATTTTCAAGACATAACCTACTTAAACATAGACAAAACACATCATATCATAAATTAAGAAATTAAGTTATGTTGTGGAAGCTAGATTGCACATTCTTTGTGGTTGGCTATTGAATGTACCTTACCATTGTGAGTTCCGATGACAAACTGTGAGAAATAAAGTAATCGTTCCAAATTTGCATTGAATATATATAACTCAGAGCTTATATATCATTGCCTTTCCATTTAGTTAGATTTGATTCGAATTTATATGACACCATTAAAATCCCATTGTTAGTCATCTATTCTTGCCATATACCATCAGACACACCATCGTTGCAAATAATAATAGAAAAAAAAACAATTAGTAGAAATTTGTCAAGAGATAGGACATGAAGCTCGTCAAATCAGCTTCAGTAAGACCCACATCCAACTGATTCAGTTGTTTAGGTCTGGATTTAGTTATTTCATTGGAATTGATTTTTGAGATTTGTTGAAATTGAATTTTGAGATTTGTTTTGACATTTTTTTCATGTTAATAATACGAGATAAATCGAGATGATAAAGTGGAGCATATATCATATATTATTTATGTAACAAAATCAAACTACCCAATAAAGTCAAGAGCTACAAATTCAAAGAAGGATTCACTTGAAACATTTTCCATCATCTACTTGCATTTTTCGATATCTCCCTCTACAGCTTCATCGTCGTCTTCCGAACATGGGTTTTCTCATTCTTTTGATTGAAAATCACATTGTGCTCTTCGTAGAGGGAATATTTTCCCATTGGCTCCTTGATTATTCAATCCTTTCCCATGCACTTATCCTCCCTCAAACACCATTTTCTACAACCCTCTTCCTTTTCCAATGTTCTCCTTCATCCAGTTTAGCTTCTTCACTATATCCCTTTTGGCATTCACATCATACATTTCACGTATGATTTATAGTTTGATATGTTAGCAAAGAAATTCTAAATGAGAGTCCTATGAATTTTGATGGACATTTTAAGGTATCTCATTTGATGATTTGTGTGAATACCAAGATAAATAAATTTGGAATCATTATGGTACTTGCCTATCCCCACACGGTAAGAATATTTGATCCCGTGGGATAAATATTCATCTCACAACAAAATTATTTGCTATTTTCCACGAACATGCATGATAGATTAGATGTAGGGGAGAGGGGCCAATAGGTGAACATGGTCCAATAGTTGACATGAGTCTTGATCACACAATACCCAATAGTTGTTATAGTACCACTTCATAGTTGTCATAGTACTATCTAGTGGTTATTTATTTTTGACATAATAATTATGTAGAGTAGTCAATCACATCATGACATGTAAGACCTCTCACCCATGTACAAGTATTAAAAATTCAATGTTCAATCATTATCACCCATGTTCAAGTATTGGTTTCCACCATGGTTGTAGTGTAACTCAAATTTATTATTTTAAATCAATTCAAAATATGGCTTTCCCTCCAATTAAACATTCCAAAGAAAAAATATAAGTTAAGACAAATCTAAACTACATATTGGTGAAAAAATCATGATCCCACATGATAAAATAATTGATTTTATGGACCCATTAACGTAGTATAATGTCCCCTTTCCTACGCCAGATGCCTAAGGGACAATTCGAGTCCAAGCCTTGGTCATACCCAAGGGGCTATGGACATTGGGAGCTATTGGGTATGAATATCTAGTCCATTTTGTTATAATTCTTCGTTGACATAAGCGTAAAGTGTTTTGGAGGGACTAGATATTATGTTTTGTCGTTAGGAAGGGGCCACATGACACTTAATGTTCTAATTTTGCGTTGGGGGTCACTTATGGACCATGACGACTTAAAAGGGAAAAGTAACTTAAGTTACTTTTATTTTATTGGTCCTTCCTAAGGAAAAATGTGACTTGGGCTTTTTGGGGCTCTTTTGCCTTGGGGAAAATTATATAAGGAGTTGGGAGGAAAAAGGGAAGGTCATTCTTGCATACATAATTATTTTCCTTCATGTGCAACTGTTGCTTGCAAATTTACAGCTTGTGGAGTGAAATCCCACAGGGACCCTAGCTTCAGTGGTGAGAGATCCATCCCTAGCTAGTAGGGCATTCTCCGGTAATGAGAGATATACCCTAGCTTGTCATTTTGAAGTTGTTTTCAGGGTTGTTTTACAGAGATATTTTCAAAGGTTTCAGAGGAAGGGTTTTGGAGACATTTTGTGGAGAAAATCAAAGGGTTTTCAGATCAGATTTACGACAGCGATAAGAGCAGGGTTTGACATCATTTCTAGAGACTTTCCAAAGGGTTTTGACCACTTTCCAAAGGGGGCGACTTGTTTTGGAGATTGCAACCCTTATTTGGAGGGTTTCTGGGTTGCCATTTTCAGATCTGAAGGTTGGGGTTTCATTCTCCATATTAGTATATGTAATTTCCAGAATTTCATAATTTTATCTTGCTTATTGGAGAAGTTACGAATTTTTGAAGTTTTACCATTGTTTAGGGCTTTTTGTAATTTTCTAGCTGCATTATATTATTCCAAAATTCCAAAAATAATTTTCTTATGTTCTTTATAATATTAGCAAGCTCTCCTAAAAATTTCAAGTGATTTGAGTGAGTATTTTGAGAGATATCAATTTTCTTGATTCGCTGCCTAGTTGTTAAAAAACTATAAAAATCGATTTTGTGTTTGCTACAATTTTATATTTTTGGTGCATTTTTAAGTGGTATCCCACAAGGATATTTCATGGTATCATATTGGTTGTTTCTCCATCCTATTGGGGTTGAAATATGGGAGACAAAGACAGTGAGGACATGGGGGTGGATTTGATGAAACAATTGTTCACCAACATGGTAAAGCAACAAGAAACTACCAATCTCTATTTGAGCCAGCTCACTGAGAGATTAGCACAGGGTAGGATTGATGCTCATACAGAGAGGAGAAAATAGCAATATGGGACAATAGGGTCAAAGAGGTGAGAGTGGACATTCGGGCAGCGGTCTCCCCATTCTTCTACCAAACCTTTGGGTCTTTATGAACCTTATTTCTTGAAGGATATGGAGGTTTCACGGGCATGACAACAAGTAGATATTTTAGACGAGTCTTGTTGGGAAAGGTACCAGACCTTGAGTGAGGGATTTTGTGACAACATGCCATTCTAGGAATATTGTAAAATGAAGATTGGCAACAAGCCCAAGAGAGATCATCGAGATACAGTACCATAGTTACAAAGGATATTGGGACAGGTTTCTATTCCACACTTCGATGGTTCTAAGAAGTGTACTTTGCCATGATCTTGGGTTCGAATTTGAAGACATACTTCTACTTGAATCCTATGCATGAGGAAGATTCAATTAAGTTTGCAATATTACATCTTAAGGGAGATGCTCATGATTGGTGGCATCATGGATTGATTACACAGGGACACATACATATTACTACTTATGTAGATTTCATCCAAAGGCTAGTGAGTAGATTTGATAGGAGGGACGCCGACGGGTATTTCGAGAGATTTGACTCATTTGAGATAGACCAGGTTCCTAGATCAATATATCACATATTTTTAGAGATTATCAGTCATGGTACTGATGTTATAGAGATGAGGTTGATTTCATTGTTCATAGTAGGTTTGACAGATGCTCTCACTTTGGGTTTTGAAGGCATTTGAGCCTTCTTCTTTACATGAGGCTATTAGGAGAGCTCGTGATTTGGATTTATCCACTCCTAAGTCGAGGTTCCACCTCGAGTGCAACATAAGGTTTTTCCTTCTAGATCGATGGTTCACAGCCAAAGGTAACTCCACCTAGGCAAGATGCATCCAGGAGACCATTCGTATCTAGGGAGGACAAAGATGAGTTAAGGTGAAATAAATTATGTTTCGATTTCCGCACACCTTGGGTTCCAAGACATGATTGCAGAGGTAGAGGGAAGGTCCAATTCATAGAGGTCTTTGAAGAGAGTGATGGTGACAAGGAGTTGGACACAGAGGGATTGGAGGATGATGATGATGAGGCATTGGATAGTGTAGGTGTGGAGTAGGATAGTGAGACTTTCACCTAGGAGACTATCGCCACTTTGTCTAGTACCCCAAGGTACAAGGAATTCGAGTTAGGCACATTTTACAGGGATAATGAATAGTGGTACTCATTGATAGTGGGGCAACCCACAACTTTATTGATGCCTCATTGGTTGAGAGGCGAGGATTATAGACAGAGGATTTTGAGGGCTTCAACGTGGTTATAGCCAATGGAGAGTCTATGAGGTGCACACGACAGGTTCCCCAATTGAGAATCACGATGGGTAATTATACACCATGCGATGATTTCTATATTGTTGGTATTAGAGAGACCAACCTAGTGCTTGGAGTACAATGGCTCCATTCCCTTGGTGAGTTTCGGACTAACTTTCAGATGATGGAGCTGAAGTTTAAGTCCGAAGGGAGGAATGTGATTTTGAGGGGCTTATCTTCAGAGGCACCCCAGGTTGTTACAACTAAGAGGATTGAGAGGATTTATAGGCACAATGGGGTGGATTGGGCAGTACATTGTTTGGTTTCGACCAAGAAATCAGAGGATGGACAACATGAGTATCATGTGGATATACAAGGCTTATTGGATAGACATAGTACAGTTTTTGGTGACATACCTCTAGGCATACCTCCAGATAGGGGATTTGAGCATGTGATTGAGCTTGAGGATGCTAGACTTGTGGTTACTTCTCCTTACCATCACCCCGATGGTTTAAGGATGAGATTGAGAAGACTATTCATGAGCTCATTGATATGGGGCATATTAGACTGAGTGCCAGTCCTTTTTCTTCTTTGGTGGTATTGGTGAAGAAGAAGGATGGGACCATGCAAATTTGTATAGACTACTGTGCCTTGAATAAGAAGAAAATAAAGAATAAGTATCCAGTACCATATATTGATGAGTTGTTTGATGAGCTATATGGTGTAATCTATTTTCAAAAATAGATTTGCGATCTAGATACCATCAGATCAAGGTTTGGGAGTAGGATGTGCATAAGACAACTTTCAAATTCCATTACAGTCACTTTGAGTTCTTGGTGATGCCCTTCGGATTGTCTAATGCTCTAGCTACATTACAGTCTTGCATGAACCATGTGTTCAACCACCACCTGCGAAGTTTGTATTGGTTTTCTTTGATGATATTTTGGTCTACAACAGGACTTGGGAGGACCATATCAGGCACCTTGGTGAGATATTGGGGATATTAGAAGTTAATTCGCTATATGCAAAAGCTTCTAAGTGTGAGTTTGGCATGACCGAAGTTCTATATTTGGGATATGTGATTGGTGGGGGTGTAGTGAAGGTGGATAGAGAGAAGATATAGGAAATTTTGGATTGGCCGCCACCTAGGACGTTGAAACATTTGAGAGGATTCTTGGGGTTATGCACATACTATAAGAGGTTCGTGAAGAATTTCTCTCGGTTGACTGCTTCAATGACTGATTTGATCAAGAAGGGGATTTTCTTGGTTACGAGCAGCACAACAAGTTTTTGATCACCTCAAGGAGGTCATGAGTTTGTGACCCGTTCTCGCATTACCATATTTCTCTTGCCCATTCATTCTAGAGTGTGATGGATTAGGAGAGGGTGTTGAGGAAGTTCTCATGCAAGATAGGCATCCCATTGCCTATGAGAGTTGGAAATTGAAACCGGTGGAGAGAGGGTATTCAATTTATGACAAAGAGATGTTGGCCATTATGCATGCTTTGGCCAAATTTAGACAGTACCTTGTGGGAAAAAAATCATGGTTTATACGGATCACAATAGTTTGAGGTTCTTCTTGGGGCAGAAGGAGCTCAACGATCGCCAACAGAGATGGGTGAACAAGGTACAAACCTATGACTTCGACATAGAGTACACTAGAGGTAAGAATAATATTGTTGCTGATGCTTTATCTAGGAGGCCTTACCTCACTTCTATGCTTAGTTCTATGTTTGATATTTCAGTGGATTGGAAGGCTCATATACTTGTTGAGTATTCCAAAAATCAGTTTGCATGTGAGATCATGGATGGTATTATATAGGATGACCGATACAGAGTAGTGGATGATCTCATTTTCTACAAGGATAGGATTTTCCTTGTACTAGGGTCCAAGATGAAGGAGAAGATCCTTTGAGTAGTACATGATACACCATTAGCTGGGCATCCTAGGTATTTCAAAACATACAGGTTTATCAGGGAGACATTTTCATGGAAGGGGATGAAGAATGATGTCCTTAACCATGTCGAGAGTGTATGGTTTTCCAAAGAAACCAAATCCGAGCATTCTTTTCCAACAAGATTACTTGACCTCTTCCCATTTCGAACGAAATGGGAAAGCATATCTATAGATTTTATCACAAAGACTTCCCTTGGTGAATGGACATAGCTGCATTTATGTCATAGTTGATCGGTTGACTAAGTATGCTCATTTTCGTTCCTTACCCAAGGGGCATGAGGCGACAGATGTGGCCCATATTTTCTATACAGGTGTTTTTAGGCTACATGGGTTGCCCTAAAAATATTGTCTGTGATCAGGATAAGATCTTCATGAGTACCTTTTGGCAGAGATCTTCGGACTAGCGGTATGAAGTTGACTCCTAGCACTACCTATCACCCACAGACAGATGGGTAGATAGAGATAGTCAATAAGTGGATAGAGGGACACTTGCGAGTTATGTGTCGGGACGCCTTTCTAAGCCTTATATGGGTACGATGCTATGACATTTGTGGATTTGGTATTCTTTGGATAGCCGAGCTCTCAAAGCTTGAGATTGGTTATAGGAGAACCAGGATATTATGAAGGATCTCGGGAAGAACCTTCGAGAAGGCACATAATCAACAAAGGTATATGTAAATCGACACAATAAAGAGAGGTATTTTGAGGTTGGGGATCTGGTATTCCTATGTTTGCAGTCATATAGGTAGTCCTCACTAAAGCGAGAATGGTCTTTGAGAAATTGAAACCATGGTTTTATGGTTTGTACCGTAGTTCAATGAGTTGGGGTAGTTGCATATGAGCTAGAGCTACCAGAGCACAGTAAGATACATAATGTCTTCCATGTTTCGTGCCTTAAGAAGGCACTTGGGCAACATATTGTACCATCTACGGAGTTGCCGCCACTGGATGAGGAGGGGAAGTTGGTGTTAGAACCAAAATCCATTATTGAGGTGAGACAGAGGAGGCTTAGGAGCAGAGTGATCACAGAGTATTTGGTGCGGTGGAAGGGATTGCCACTTGAGGATGCTACTTGGGAGGGAGAACAAATTTTGCAACATCCTAGTTTGCATTTGCTTGGAGAAAAGCAAAATTTGGGAAGGGAGGACTGCAATGTCCCCTTTCCTATGCCAAAGGCCTAAATGCCAATTCGAGTCCAAGCCTTGGTCATACCCAAGGGGCTATGGACACTTGAGAGCTATTGGGTATGAATATCTAGTCCATTTTGTTATAATTCTTTGTTGACATGAGCGTAAAGTGTTTTAGAGGGACTAGATATTATGTTTTGTCATTAGGAAGGGGCCACATGAAAATTAATGTTCTAATTTTGCGTTGGGGGTCACTTTTGGACCATGGCGACTTAAAAAGGGAAAAGTAACTTAAGTTACTTTTATTTTATTGGTCCTTCCTAAGGAAAAATGTGACTTGGGATTTTGGGGCTCTTTTGCCTTGGGGAAAAATATATAAGGAGTTGGGAGGAAAAAGGAAGGTCATTCTTGCATACATAATTATTTTCCTTCATGTGCAATTGTTGCTTGAAAATTTACAACTTGTGGAGTAAAATCCCACCACAGGGGACCCTAGCTTCAATGGTGAGAGATCCATCCGTAGTTAGCGAGGCCATTCTTTGGTAGTGAGAGATCTACCCTAGCTTGTCATTTTGGAGCTATTTTCAGGGCTGTTTTACAAAGATATTTTTAGAGGTTTCAGAGGAAGGGTTTTGAGGGTTTTAGAGACATTTTGTGGAGAAAATCAAAGGGTTTTTAGATCAGATTTACGGCAGCGATAAGAGCAGGGTTTGGCATCATTTCTAGAGACTTTCCAAAGGGTTTTGACTACTTTCCAAAGAGGGTGACTTTATTTGGAGATTGCAGCCCTTATTTGGAGGGTTTCCGGGTTGCCATTTTCAGATCTGAAGGTTGGGGTTTCATTCTCCATATTAGTATATGTAATTTCCAAAATTTCATAATTTTATCTTGTTTATTGGAGAAGTTACGAATTTTTGAAGTTTTACCACTGTTTAGGGATTTCTGTAATTTTCTGGCTGCATTATATTATTCCAAAAATTTTAAAAATAATTTTCTTATGTTCTTTATAATATTAGCAAGCTCTCCTAAAAATTTCAAGTGATTTGAGTGAGTATTTTGAGAGATATCAATTTTCTTCAATTCACTGCCCTAGCTGTTAAAAATCTGCAAAAATCAGAATTTGTGTTTACTGCAATTTTATATTTTTGGTGCATTTTTAAGTGGTGTTCCACAAGGGATATTTCGCATAGGGTGTACCACTACTAGTTTTCCAAGTTCCAACCATTCATACATAAGTCTATATTTTTTTATTATATATAAAGTTTTGTTTTATTTAAATAGTTTAGATGGTGGTCTAAAGTGGTAATTTACAAGATTCCAATGTATTAAAGTGTTGTATGTGTTGGGAACTAGTATCTAGTAAGTTGAAAGAAATAAAAAAAGATTAGGTGAATAGAGTCATTTTCATGTTGTCAAATTAGTGTCATTTTGTGTTAATCATTTGTAAGGAATGTATTTTGGGTGGTAATCAACATTTTTTTTACATACATGGAAAAACCAATTTTAATTGATAAGCCCGAGGGAAAATATTTCCATACCTTCCAGATATAGGTGTAATTACAAATCATTGAAAAAGACCTTTGGGATTTCATCAAACTGACTTGGTACAAGATAAAAAATATAAACGATCTCGCCAATTATAATACCAAAAATAAAAAATCATTGGGGACTATGGGTCTTAGGTTGTCAAAATCCTACTTGCATCATGTGGATTTTACTAAATCTTACAAAGAAAGTTAGTATGCATTGAATAAACTTTTTGGATCTAAAGATGATAGCACAAAGACAACATTTAAGTAACGACTTTACGAGATGAAGATGAAAGGAGGTGAAAATATGGTTGATCATATTAGTAAGTTTTGTTCCCGATAAATCAATTTCTTGACATCAACGAAAAACTAAAAGATGAAGATGTAAAAGCAACCCCCTCACTATCATGCCAAACCGTTTTTCTTGTATGTTTTTTACTTTAATCAAGATGGATATTAACATGGAAGGGGTAATCTCTAATTTCCTTGATGAAAGAAATTAGAATGAAAATTTTGAATTTGGAGAGGTTATGTATATACAAAATAAGGAAAACACTTGTTTAAATAAAAATATATGTCAAATCCTAAACTTCTAAAAGGAAAATACACATTTCTTTGCAAGAAAATAATGCATGTATGCAATCTTGAATTGTAAGAAGAGAGCATAAGATATTTTAGATGAAAAATTGGATGAAAAGGCCCTCATGACTAAGGGAAGTGGCTAGGAATAATAAATTCCTTATTTGAGTGGTGAAGATATCTCTTTTCCAAGTGATGAATATTATTTGTAGTGAGCTAGTAACATCATGCTCAAGGATGTAGGCATTGGATGTTAGAGGGAATTTAACATCTTCTTTTCATCCACTAATGATGGGGCCACATATTGAATATAATGACATGTTTTTAGTATTTTCATATTTTGTGTAGTGTGCAAGATAACCCCTAAATAAAACAAATGAATATGAGAGAATATGACTACAATGATGTTGTTTTACCATACTTCTACTGCAATTGGATGGTGAGAATGCCAATAGTCACCGGAATTGAAAGAAGTTACTATTGAGTTCTTGTATGTAAGTGATTATTGGAAGTGTAGTTGGTCAATGAAAATCTCAACATTCACTAAGATTGAAAGCATAAGTAGTTGTGTTACATATGTAGGTAATCATGTGAAACAAATATCTTGAGTAATGCATTGCAGACCTAAAGCATGTGTAGCTATGTTTTTTTATTTCCGATTCACGGGTGTGATTACCACTCATGTTCACACCAAGGGTGGAATGTTAGAAATATCTTGTTAGTGTGTTATTGTATGTGGTGTGATAAGTTGTAATAACAACTCATATTGTCATTATGTGTTGTAATAGTTGGTTAAAACAATGAGGTGTGAGATTGATTCTTAAGTATGTTACACTCTATGCTTAGAATGTAACAACACATGATACTATTAGGTATGAGTTCCTAAGTGTTCACTCTTACTTTGTAGGAGATCATTACAATATACAGTAACATATCTCTTTGAGAACAATATTGTCTCAAATATTATTATTGTGTGTGAAACCCGAGTATTACATGTTTTATTATTGATAATCTCTACCAATGTTTTCATATATAGAATTCATTTGGTGCAAATGGGGTCAACCAAGCCCTAATACACATGAATGTATGAATTTGATGTGTATTAAGGCTTGATTTGCCTCGTTTGTGTCAACCAAGCCATAATGTGTAATACAAAATTTTATGTGTATTAGGGATCAGTTAGTAAAAATGGGATGAAACAAGTCTTGATACACATCAAGTTATTGCATTTGATATATTATGGCACAATTGACACAAACATGGCCTACTA
The DNA here is from genome assembly GCA_018340775.1 of Taxus wallichiana var. yunnanensis. NCBI lineage: Eukaryota > Viridiplantae > Streptophyta > Pinopsida > Cupressales > Taxaceae > Taxus > Taxus wallichiana. The sequence continues at coordinate 295,526,127 of CM031239.1, read as the reverse complement.
GCGTTAATCTACCAAATGTGAAAAATTGATGTGTATACGATTCAATTGGCCTTATTTGTGCCAATACAACCCAAATACATATACTAAGACAAACTAACATAGCCACTTCAAATTTCATAAATGGGGTCAATCGAGTCTTAATACATGTCAAATAATCACATTGGCTAGTGTATTAGGATTGATTGGCACAAACATGTGATATTGAGATCGAATCCACTTTGAAAATTATTTGCATTTGTGCCAACCCATCCCTAATATATGTCCTATGAAGATTTTATGTGTACAATGGATTAGTTGTTACAAATGGGATCAATCTATCTTGATACACACCAAATTGTTGCATTTGGTTTATTAGGGGATCATTTGGCTCCATTTGTGTAATGGCGAGCATTAATACATGTATTATAATTATTTGATGTGTACTAAAGCTCGGTTGGCACAAACATGGCTAAGAAAATCCTTATACATGATAAATTGTCATGTTGGGTTTATTAGTTCAATTGATTGACACAAACGGGGCCGACTAAGCTCTAATCCACAAAATGTGACAATTTGACCTATATCATGGATTGATTAGCTCTATTTGCACTAGTTAAACCCTAATACATGTACTAGAATAATTTGATGGTTTAATGGATTTGTTGATGTGAATAGGGCCAAATGATCCATGATACATGCTAAATTGTCATATTGGGTGTATTAGGACTCATCTGGTAAAAATTGGGAAAACCAACCCTTAATACATCCAATGCAACACAATAACATGTATCAATACTTGTTAGGCATCATTTACATTTTTAACAACTATCCTTGGATTTCCTCATCAATACATGTTAAAGGTTGTAGTCTATGAGTACACTATAATTTTTCACTTAGATCCACTTCCTTTATTATATTTATGTGCATAACAAAGAAATAATTAAAATTACATTCACATCTTGGCACTTTGCACAATAAAATACCAAACAAATTACAAAGATGCAAACATTCAAACTAGAGAAATAGAATTTAGACAATTATATTTGTAGATGAAAAAGAAATGTTAGAGCAAAATGCAAACTAGAAATCAAAGTAGATCAATTCCTAATCTAACACTCTCTATCACTACCTCAGATTGAGCTAGATGGAAAGGGAATAGAATGCAATACCTTTTACTTACCAAAGTAGAGCTCCCTTTGATTTTTGATGTGCTCTTGATGGTGGATTATATATTCTTGCTTTAGATTTGTGGATTCATTTAGACAACATGTCTCCTTTTATTGTGCTTGGATTTGCTTGATGAAGAGTGATGATTGATAAATTGGATGATAGAGTGATAGAAATGGATTGATTGGATGAATAAAAGAGCAAATTTTTCTATGGATTCTTAATATGTACTCTCATGGAGGAGGAGAGCTAAATTTATAGCTGAGGAGTGGAGGATTGAATGGCTAAGTTTTGAGCAGATAGAGTATGACACTAAGGGAAAGGCACATAGAATATTCACACATAGGAACAAGGTGCATTTGAAGGCGTGGAAGGATAGGGAAGGAAACACGTGTGAAAGACAAGGACTGATCCAAGACTTAGCCATTTTCATGATTATGGTCTATTTTTGGAGATAGCATGCGGGGCACACAACTAGATGAAGACTTACATAGCACACAACATGATATTTTCATAAGAGTGTATACTAAGTGCTTTGCATGAGTTCAAGTGAATAATAGAATTACTACTACTAGTTAGCTATAGGATATCTATTGTTAGCACACTTGCATGTGTGCATGCTATTGTAAAGGCGCACGACTATTTTTAGCATGCGACCTATTTTGGGAATTATGTAGCGGTGAAGGGAAAGTCCCCACCCTTATAAATATGGATTATTTTGTGTATTTTGATGTATGGATACATAGGAGACACAAAGATAGATAAAGAGATATAGGGATATATGAAGTGTGTGAGCTAATATGGAGTTACACTTTGCGCGGATATGATGCACATATAAGATTATGCTACTAATCATTATCGAATCTTCTCGTAATTACTGTGTTTAATATAATGGAGTGTATTGGATGAATAATGGTGTCAAACATGAGTGTCATGGATAATTTCATTATGTTTATCATTTGATTCGTGACTCTTTAAGATCTAGATCTAGAATATGCTCTGTGGAACATTTATGCTATTTATGAATCTACATTCTTTATATCTTCATCATGTTCACATCCTACACAAGCAACTCTAAGAATGGGCCTAGTACCTTTGCGCACTTCAGTGAGTGCTCGGTCTAGGTCGAGTGATGTGCCAACGCACTTGGGTTATTCATGGTAAATTATAGGATGCATCATTAGCGCTTTGAATGTGGTCATGGTAGAGGTAGAGGATACCATGGTGGATTCGAGGCCGAGGCCGTGGTGTTGGATGAGGCGAGTTTCCTTGAGGAATGTGTTTTACATGTGGTTCTCCTAACCACTACAGCACAAATTTCCTTAGAATATTGCTTGTTCTTTTTGTGGGAAGATCCACACCTATGAGGAATTCTGAAATTATATGAGCATCTTAGTAAGCAACATAAACAACAGAACAAAGGTGCATGGATGGTTAGGATACAACACACTATGGAAAATCAGTGGATGCCAAAGTTGACAACAAAACCTAAAGTATTACCTATAAAGATTACTACACACGTTGAAGCCGCACATGCTAGAGACACATTACATCAGAAACCTACTATCACTAAGGAGGAGGTTTTACACACCCAGTATCTAGATCCTACCCATCGAAGGAATTTTATCAAGAGACCATGGAGGTGCTCTAAAATATTCAAGGTGAAATCTAGTTTTTAAAAGAGCAATCACGAAAGATGGAACATAAGAAGGAAGCAGAGACGGTCCAGTCGGATATTGATGATTTAAAAGAGGTATGTAGAATGTTGCACTAGGAGAATATCATCCTGTTACTAGGGAATTGGATAAAGGGGAACACTCTGTGCACATGTATTGAGAATGGATGGCAGATCCTACATGCAAATATTCCCCCTCATAGCTTGGATTATGACAAGGAATCACTATGAATTCTATTATGGATGAATGTCTTTTAAGCGATATTGATTGACACGGCGTGGAAGTCAATGTACTTACTTTATATACATGGGTACGATGGGGAGACCCCTGTTGTAACCATCTTCCAATGTGTTGTTTATGGCTAATCGGACTAAGGCCACTCCCATTAGGGTTAAATAAAGATGCATCCATTACTGTACAAGGGCCAAATTCACTTTGGGACTTTGAGGTTTTGGCACTTGCAGAAGCGAGATAGCTTCCCAGCTCTACTTTGGTATCCTTGGTGTTATGTCAATAATGCTGATTTACAGTTTAATAAGGGATATATCAGTTTTGAGAACAAGGAGGAAATAGTTATTATCCCTTTAACAGATGGGAAATCTGTGCCCTATGTTGAGCCTTTGAGTGAGAAAGATCTTAGTAGAATTTATGTACACGCCATTCGGGACCTATAAGTACTTTATCCATCTAAGGAAGGCATCCTTCAGTGGGAAGATGCACAATCTATTAGTGATACTATGAGTATTGCTTGTGATAATTGGGCTCATGGTACTTATGAGTTGGTAAGGCATGAAGCAAGAAGCGCATTTACACAGAGGAGTATACCTCATTGTATTAGGAGGATAGAAAACAACCATGTACCTCGGTACACTAGAGAAGAAGACCCTATGGTATTCTTGCATGCCATGGAGGAACAATGGAATAATCAAGTTGAGAGAAGAAATATGTTAGCCTATACCCTGCGCAGGACAACAATGCATTGGTGGGTGGTTCACAGGGATAATCTAGAATGGAATGAAGTCAAGATTTCTCTAACAAATCGGTTTCTTAAAAGAAATGCACCTACTCAAATATGTAATTATTATGGTAATCAACCTGTTTAGCACCTCGTTCAAGATTGTGAGAGACTCGGATAGAGAGGCAGGAAGCTTTACCACCTTCACTCTGGGTACACAAATTTTCTTCCACTTTAAAAGGCTGCGTACATGTTTGTTATGTATATGCGAGCTACATAGAGAGACCGGAAATTGGTAGGATTTGATTACAGGAATGATAAGACTTTTGAATAATTCTCTACTAAACGTCCAGTAGAAGAGGCATTAAGGTTTATAAAGCGCTTCATTATGGGAGATAGTGCAAAGGTGGAAGAAATTATTCAGGATTTATTTGGTGAGACAGACTCAAGAGCGCGTTTTGATGAAGAAGAAGAGACAAACTCCATGTTACTTCAACACACTTGCTTTGAGAAAGAAAAAGGAAATATGGTCTACATAGTGGATGATGAAGAAGTAGAAAATTTGGATATTGATCATTCCATAGAGTACGTGTGATGTTTTTGATAGTGCGAGATAAGAACACATGCGCATACCAGAAACTATGAGGACAAAGAAATTAAATATCGGAATGGATGCTAAACTTAAGGAGGCCATAATTGGGGATTCTTTGTCTAACTTTGAAGTGGAAAAAATCATTGAGTTACTACGAGAATTCCAATACCTATTTCCTAATGATAACATGAAATAAAAGGCATGCATGAATCCTTACGAGAGATGAAGATAAAGCTTAAGGAAGGTGTGTGCACTGGTTAGGAAAAGAACTCACAGGATGAACCCAAATTTGAGCGTAAAAATTAAGAAAGAAATTGACAAAATGCTAAAGTCTAGCATCATTAAGCCCTTTGACGAATTAGAGTGGGTTAGTCCCATGGTTATCAGTATAAAGAAAGATGGTCAGATTCAGATTTGTGTGGATTACAGAAAATTGAATGCTACATGTGTCACTGATCCTTTCCTGACACCTTTCACAGAGGAAATATTAGAAGGTGTTGCAAGGTGTGAAATTTATTCTTTCACAAATGGGTTATCCAGGTATCATCAAGTTCGAATTACACATGAGGATAAAGAGAAAACGAATTTCAATACTAAGTGGGGAATTTTTTTATTATACTATGATGCCTTTTGGTTTGAAAAATGCACCTGCTGTATTTTCACGCATAATCTTCCAAGTGTTCAAAGAATTTTATTCACAAATTTTTACAGTTTACTTGGATGATTGGATGGTGTATGGACTTGTTAAGGATCATTGTGACAATTTGTGCTTAATGTTTGAAAGATGTAGATAGTTAAGCATCTCTTTGAACATCAAGAAGTGCATATTTGCTACACCTTTTGGCACTTTTTTAGGGCACATCATCTGCAAGGAAGGTTTGTTGGTTGATCTAGCTAAGGTCGTAGTTATTATAGGCCTAGAAGAACCTACCAGTCAAAGTGAGGTACGTGGATTCTTAGGTCACAGTGGGTATTATAGAAAATTTATCAAAGGGTATGCTAAGGTTTCTGCACCCATGGAAGAGATACTCAAAGGAAAAGGGACATTCTATTGGGGAGAATTGCAGCAACGTGCATTTGAGGCATTAAAGGAAAGACTTACTAGAACACCCGTCCCGTGCTTTCCCTCATGGAACCAACCATTTCATGTACATGCGGATGCCTCTTGCATGGCCATTGGTACAGTGTTATCTCATCCTGGAGAAGGTCTCATAGATCATCATATCTGTTTTGCTAGTCGAATTTGAATCCTACAAAGCAGAATTATACAACAATAGAGAGAGAAGTCTTGTCGATGATCTACATGGTGCATAAATTTAGAAAGTACTTTCTAAAAACCCATTTTGTGTTTTATATTGATCACATGGCATTAAATTACTTGGTCAATAATCCCATCTTACGAGGGCACATATGTCGGTGGGTGCTCTTGTTACAAGAATTTGATTTTACTGGTTGTGGTAAAGCTAGGGAAAAGTAATTCTTACCCAGACCATTTATCAAGGATACAGTTAGGGGAAGACATGCAAACAATTGAAGATACAATGTCTACCAGATGCACAGTTATATATGTTACATCGCATGCCTTTAGACTTGGAGGATATTATTATCTTTCTATGCACAGGTGTGGCATCAACAGAACTGAAAGCCTTAGAGAAGAAACAACTTGCAATTCGTGTGACACCTTTTATGTTGATCAGTGGTGGCCTATACAAGTTAGGGTGAGATGAGATACTACACCGATGTGTATTAAAGCATGAGCACATAAATATCATGGAAGAGGCTCATGGTGGTATTGCAGGTGGGCAATATGCATGTGATGCCACTGCGTGCAAAATTCTACTCATTGGATTGTGGTGGGAGACCCTGTATAAGGATTGTAAGGCATATTGCAAGGCGTGTGATCATTTTCAGCGCCTTGGAAAACCAGGGAAAAGAGATGAAATGCCTTTACGACCTATTCCTAGTGCAAAACCATTTGAAAAATGGGCTATAGACTTTGTGGGTCCTATTTCTCTAGCCTCGCATAGGACTGGATCACGCTACATCATTACTTGTATAGATTATCTTACAAGGTGGGCAGAAGCAACACCTACCAAGGATTGTATAGTAGCTACAGTAGCCAGGTTTTTATGGGAAAATATTCTTACAAGGTATGGATGCTGTTGAGTTTGACAAGTGATAGGGGCACACATTTTTTGAATGAGACAATCAGATATTATTGGATGAATTTATGATTGCGCACCATAAAACTACACCCTATCATCATCAAGACAACGGGACTACGAGGCTTTTAACAAAATTTTGAGCCAGACATTGACATAAATTTATGATGTTGGAAGAAAAGATTGGGATGATAAAGTTTCTGCCATGCTTTGGGCATATAGAACAACATACAAGTGGTTGAACAAGGCCACACCTTTTCAATTAGTGTTTGGCGTGGAAGCAATTCTTCCTATGGAATTCATGTTACCTTATTTTCTTATTGCGCGTGCTAGAGGTCTAGATGATGAGAAATCATTGGAAGAATGAATTGAAAAGTTGATAAAGTTGGATGAGCAACAAGAAATAACACATTGAAGTCAGAAGCAGGAAAAGGCCAAGTCGAAAGCATGGCATGATAGGCACATCAGGGACAAAAAGTTTGAGATTGGACAGATGGTGCTCTTTTATGATTTTAAGTTTCTATGCCATCCAAGAAAGCTCAAAGTGCATTGGTTGGGACAATATGTTGTCACTCACATACTTGAAATAGGTTCTTTCTAGTTATAAGCGCTTGACGAAAAATGGTTACCTAGTTACTTCAATGGGAGTAGGTGAATCCTGCTATAAATAAGTCTTCTTGATGTTTGTAATAAGGCAAAGTGTTGACATTTAGATTAGGTTTTCATTTATGTATTTCCTTAATGTATTTCCTTCTTCTTCACTATGCTTTGTCAATTTAGTTGGTGTTTTGTGTAATAAGTGTGTTTGCGCATTTGAAGCTTATTAACGTCTCAAGTATTTTTATGCATAAAGGATAGCACATTGTGTGGGGTGGATATTGACAACTAGGTACACATGATGGAATAAACTGCTACATGTGTTATTCAAGTTTGAGGAAGAGTTGCTAGAAAGGATATTGCTTCTAAACAAAGACCATAGATGGAGATAAATGAAGGAATAATATAAGGCGAGGTAATCAAAGGCCATGTCTACTAACAAGGGAAGGTGCAGTGGTGAGGTACTCGGGTGCATGGAAGTGCACTGAAGAGAATTCTGTAGCTAGAAGGTAGGAAGGCACGCTAGAAGGTTATAGCTAGGGCACGAAGATGTACCACGTGTAAATTGTGAAAATGGTGAATTAATGAGAGGATTTTTGGTAGGTGAAGGAGCAATAAATGCACTAACTTTTTGAAAATCTATATAAGGACGTGACGTGAGTTCATTTTTACCTTTGTAATCACAAGAATTTGAACGAGCCAAGTGCGACTGAGCCGAGCGAAGTGTATTGAGGTGTGGAGAGTGCGAAACCAGACGTGGAGAGAAGATTTGTGTGCGAAGAATCTTGTGTCCCCATTGGTGAAGGGTTTGAGTGAAGCAAATGTGTTGTGAAAGAGCATGTGGTTTCCAACTAGGGCACAAAGATTCAAGCTAGTGTTTTGACTTGCTCGCTATAGAGGAAAGAAAGGTGAGATTTTCATATGGCACTAAAGAAAGCACTCGCCAGAGAGCCAAAGGAAGAGATTTCCCTTGATGAGTTAGATTCAATTACGAGATATTCTGGGAAAGAAAAAAGCTGCGCTAACTAATTGGAAAACCTTAGAGGCTGAAATTAAATAAGAATATCCAAATTTTATTCTCTCGGTGGAAGAGGAGGGTGCTTTGTGAGTAAAATCTATTATTTGTACAGAATTCTTTAAATTCTTCCCATTCATATTCTTTATTCTTTAAACATCAAAAGGCAACCATTTCCGGGTGAAAATGTAGTTTAGTGCGGGGTAATGTTGACCAGACGAGTATAAAACTAAGGGAGAGGCACATAGAAGATTCACATGTAGGAAAAATGTGCATTTGAAGGCACAAAAGGATAGGGAAGGAAACACATGTGAAAGACAAGGACTGATCCAGGACTTAGCCATTTTCATGATTATGGTCTATTTTTGGAGATAGCTTGCGGGGCACACAACCAGATGAAGACTTATGCGACACGCAACATGCTATTTTGGGAAGAGCGTCTACTAAGTGTTTTTCATGAGTTCGATTGAATAATAGGATTACTATTTCCAGTTAGCTATAAGAGATCTATTATTAGCACACTTGCATGTGTGCATGCTATTGTAAAGGTGCATGGCTATTTTTAGCATGCGACTGTTTTGGGAATTATGTAAGCAGTGAAGGGAAAGTCCCCACCCTTATAAGTATGAATTGTACTATGCGGTTTGTTGTATGGATACATATGGAGACACAAAGATAAATAGAGAGATATAGGGAGATATGAAGTGTGTGAGCTAATATGGAGTTATGCTTCCAGATCTAATGCGCACATAAGATTATGATACTAATCATTGTAAGAAGCTTCTGTATTTACTGTGTTTAATATAATGGAGCGTATTGGATGAATAATGGTGTCAAACGTGATTGTAATTAGTTATTGCATGGATAATTTCATTATGTTTATTGTTTGATTCATGATTCTTTAAGATCTAGATCTAGAATATGCTTTATGGAACATTTATGCTATTTATGGATATGTATGCTTTATATCTTAATCATGTTCACATCCTACACAAGCAACTCTAAGGAGGAGCATGGTACCTTTGCGTGCTTTGGGTGAGTGCTCAGTCTAGGCTTAGTGATGTGCCACTCGCATGGGTTATTCGTGGTAAATTCTAAGATGTATCACTAAGATAAAGCCATCTTGCATTTGGATCGAGTGTAGAGGATGCATGAGAAGAATGGATAATTCTAGAATGGAGATTTCTAGAATTTGAGAGAGGTTTCCATTGAATTAAAAATTCAATGGAGGGAGATGAGACATTTGAATTTTTAAATTAGAAAGAGGGAAATTTAGAGAGACTTCTAGAAATAGAAGCCTCTAGATTTAGAGGTGTGAGGATGTGATTAGATTAGGATTAGATTAGGTTGATTAATGATGATTAGGAATGTGATTTGATGGAAAGGATAGGTGTAGGGATGTGTAGGGTAGGTGGTAGGTGAGGTGTAGGAATATTAAATTCCTATAAAATGTTAATGAAGGATTATAATGATAATATGATATTATAATGAAATAAAAGGGATTAAGGATGAAATGAGATAAATGATGAAAGGGTAAATGTGATAAAAGGTATTTTTAATGGGATAAATGATAAAATGGAATATTTAGATAAATGATGAAATATTAGAATAAAGGGATTAATGATGAAATTAATAATAATTAATCTTGCAATTAATTATTATATGGATTTAGATGATGTTGTGGGATAAATTAATCGTAATTAAGCATGTCGACATTTTATATGTCTACATTTTTCCCCTCTTTGAATGGTTATTGTGTAGTAATGATCGTTCAAAGAAAAATAAGAGAAGATGTTAGGATGGTGATATGATTCCCCCTTGAGGGGTTAAGTGGGGAAGGAATGAGTCCGGTGGCCAGCTCGAAAAGAGGAGAGGCCCAACTTAGCAGAGGATTAGAGTGTGATAAGTTTGAGGATTCAGAGGATGTGAATTAGAGGATTATAAGATATTAGAATTTAGAGGATGATTATTGGAGGATTAGAATATTTGAGGAGTTAGAGAATGAGAATTAAAGGATTAGAATATCATAGGATTAAGAGAGAGGATTAGGAAGGAGGATTAGAAGATTAGGAGGTGGGATTAGAAGATTAGGAGGGAGGATTAGAATATTATATGATTAGGAGATATTGGATTCTATATGATAGGATGCCCCAATCAATGATGTATGAAGAGGATGAATATTTAGGATGTTGGATTATAGGATATTGGATGTTAATATATTATATTTTGAGATGCCCTTACTCGAGGGTAGGATTTGAGTATTTGAGGATGTTGGATGTGGGATTATTTGATTTAAATATGTTAGATGTTGAGATGCCCTGGTCAAGGGGTGAGGTTTTGAGGTTTTTTGGATTATAGGATGTGGGATTGTTGGATTTGAATATGTTAGATGTTGAGATGCCCCAGTCAAGGGGTGAGGATTTTGGATGTGGAAATTGATTGATTGATGAAAGGATTGAGAGGATAGGAGGAGGAGGAGGATAGATTGTTAGTTGGATAATGATGAGGATAGGTTTGAATGATGAAAAGGCTAAAAGATGATGATAGAAGTGGGTCTACTACTAGAAAGCTCCCACTTTGTTATCATCATTAACAATGTTATGAATGTGGCATAAAGCAAGATGCACCAAGGTATAAAGACCATGATGAATGAGTTGCTAAATGCCCTTGTCCTCATATCATTGGACAAATTAATATTAAAAATATGGTCCTCATATCATTGGACTGATTAAGAAAAAAATATGGTCCTCATATCATTGGACCGTGTAAAAAAAAGTGGCTTTATATCATCAGCCAAAATGTAAATGCAACGAAACAATCAAACACACACAAATTGATTTTTGTATTTTTTTGTTTTGTTTTGATTTTTATATTTTAGATTTTGGATGTTTAGATTATTGGGTTTTGGATTTTGGATGTGTATATTATTTGATTTTAGGATTTGGGAAGGGGGAATCATTGGGGATACGTAATATGAAAGGATTCAAGAAGTGATAGCACATAGGGGGTGAGAAAGGATGTCAGGTGGGATGCAAATTTCTCCTATAAGTCCCAAAACATGTATGGGCAAGATGAAAGGGAAGGATTAAGGGAAATATGATAGGTTGGATAGGATAGGGATGGGTTAAGGATAGGATGAGGATAGTATGATTTTTTATTTAATGATAGGATGAGGACAAGATGATTTTGAATTGAATGATATGATGAATTTTTTTGATGTTGGATAGGTATTGGTTGATAGGAGTGAAGGATAGGTTGGATGTTAGATGGGAGATAGATATGATGAGTGATGTGGTATAGGATAAGATGGGAAATAATATATTCCCATAGGTATATTGGAGATGGATCGAGGGATAGATTTGGTGTGCCCCCACATGTAAAGTAGGGTGTCCTTTGTGGATGTATACATGGGTTTGACTTTCCCCCAATTGTAGGGTAGGATGGGAAGTGGAGGGGTATATAAAATGGATGATGTTCCCAACAGATGATATTAAGGATGCCCACATTAATGATGATGACAGTTTGAAAGGTACATGAGGGTGATTAGATGAAATGGAAAGGATCATCGTCTACCCATGGATGTTTGATCCAAGGGAAAAATGATGTGGATGTGATGGATGTAAGTAAAATAAAATCGGTGATTAAAAAATATTATCCTAATGGCACATGTTGTAAGGAAAGATTATGACTAAAACAAAAGTGTGACCAAGGTCTAAACAATACCTAGAAACATGCAAGTCCCGTGTCTTTATTAGATGAAATTGTGTGCAATTATGATGGTTAATTACTGCTTGAAGTGAATACTTAATGGGTAATATGTGAAGAAAAACTAGTTAATATTTAGGGATTTATTAAGTCAAGTAGGTTTATGGAAGGTGAACAAAAGGTTAAGCCATGCATTACTCATTTGCCCGACCAGCGTGCATAGCCCCGATGAAGATACATCTAATTCTTGTCACAACATTGCTCTACTGCTAGAGGCATCCATAACTCTAGTAGAGTTGCTAAAAACACCCCTAGAGAGAGTCTTGAGGTGGATTTTATTTGATATTTTTAATTTTGATATGATTTTTTTATCTTTTTCCTTTTTATATTTTTTTGCATAAAGAGCTTCCACTCTCTTGAAAAATCTCAAGGGGTTAAGAATCACCAGTGGCTTGATGGGGGGATGGAAATGAGTGTAGTGATGACATTGGCTAGAGTGTCATAAGATGCACCCAAGGGTCTTCACCACAAGTTGATTAAATGTGTTAAAGTGTGTGTATCTCTAGGAGGACAATGGTGCTTAAATGTTGGAGGTAATGATAGCCCAAGGTCACACAATTGTAGTAGGTACTATTAGCTTACAACATGTGTGAACAAGATGATCAAGTGTTCAATTGAATGGAATAGAAGAGGATATGAATGGATGTGGTGATGATACAAAGAGATTTGGATTTTGGATGGAAGGAGGATGCGTGGAAAGGAAATAACATCCATGCACTGGAAAAGAATTATGTTCTTAATCCATATTTAGGTGTTTTGTATTTATAGGGGGGTTAAGTGATTTGTGATTGGGTTGAGTGGTTGGAATAGCATGATCAAAAATATTGGTAGAAATGGATTGTGTTGGAGTAGTGGAAGGGACATTGTTAGTGTAATTTTTATAGCCTAAGCCAAAACAACCTGGATTTCGATGAAGGGGATGGGTTCATGAATTCCTTCTTCATGGATGCCAAGGCCTTTGCCTTGATGTTTCATATTAGTAAACATATTTTTGGCTATAGGGTATGAAGTGGATGGGGAAGATGATGCCATGTGGTCATCATGAAACTGGGGGATTGTAATTTTATCATTTGTTAAGAGGATGGACTTAAAAAAGTGTGGGAGGTGAGATTTATGTTGATTTTTGGTCGGTGAGGGATGTTTGGATGTACGATGAGATTTAGATGGTTGATGAGGTTTGGATGTTGATTGGGGTTTAGATGATGGAATATGGTTAGGGATAGGATTGGGATGGAAAGGTGGTGGATAAAGAGGTACAAGGATAATAATTCCTTGGTTAATGAGGTTCGGATATAGGAACTAAATTACATGCAAAGATAGGTCAAATGTCTAAGGGTGTGATGGAAATCACAATAATAGTGTTCCCGATACCAAGATGGTTTGGGAAGGTTTTGATCGCATGATTTGATTGGGGGATGAATGATCATGTTGAAGGTTTTTAGATGATGGAAGATGGTGGTCAAGGATTCTCCTAAAGGAGTGAAGTGGTTTGGGTTAAATGGTTTGGAGGGAGTAGGAAGTAATGGTTTGGAGGGAGTAGGAAGTAAAGGTTTAGAGGGAGTAGGAAGTAAAGGTGTAATATTAGGTGGATTATGAGATGGTTTGGTTGATTTGGATTTATGCATTGGATTATATTGTTATGGCTTATAAGATGAAGGGGATGGATTAGGCCTAGGGGCCGAAGTGGATGGTTTGGGCTTGGAGGCCGAAGTAGATTTAGTTGATTTTGGATTGGTTAGATTATGTGGTTTTAAGGTAGAGGATTTTGTCTTATGATTAGATTTTTGGGATTAGTAGATGTAGATGAATGGGATGGGGTAGATTTAGGTGAAGGGTATGAGTGTGATATGGGGTTCACATTAGAGTTGGGTGATGTTGGGGGTGAAGGAGATTTAGGAGATGGGTGTGGTGTACGAACCACATTAGACTTAGTCAATTTACGGGATGAAGTAGATGAAGGTGGCATAGGATTCTCATTATATTGGGTATGAGATGGGCTTGGGAGAGGATTGGGATTGGATTTTCTAGGTTTTGGAGTTGGTGACTTAGGAGTAACTTTAGATATTTTAGGATTGGGGGATGGTGGAGATGAAATAGGATTAGTGGATAGGATAGTATTGGGTTTATGTGATGGGTGGGTAAAGATAGGATTATATATGGATGAAGATGGTGAGGGTTTCATAGTATCCATATTGGATGGTTTAGGATTACGGGTAGAAGGGGATGAGGCTGACTCAGTTGTCCCAGTGGATGAGATAGTATTGGGATTAGGTGATGGAGGGGATGACATAGGCTCAGAGGATGAATTTAATGATGGTTTAGGGGATATGGGACTATCTAGGAGAAAGTCCGTAGGATCGGATTTAGGTGATGAAAATGGAGAGGATGGGGAATAAGATGAGATGTGGGGGATGATGATTTTGGATTAAGTTGTTTTGATTGTTGTGGATATGTGAATGGGACTCGATGATAGGTTTTATGATGATTGGATTTAGGAGTTGAGGTTTTGGATGATGGTGGATTATTTGTATGAGTTTTTATGGTAGGAAGATGTGGGTCATGATGGTTGATAGAGGATTTGGATGTGGGTTTTGGATTAGTGGCTAGATTAGAAAGGACATAAAGGAGGTCCTCTTGGTATAGGTCAAAGTTAGTGAGGTGGTCAAAGTCAACGTAATTAGCTTGTGAGGATAGTGGTTTATATTGTTTAGGTCAAAGTTTTAATTGAGATGATTTGGGTTCCTCAAGGAGGAAGTCAATGGGGTGAGCGGTAGGGATTTTAGGAAGGGAAGATTGTGGATGGGGTTGGTTAAGGGATGATAGTTTAGGGGGTGATTAATTGATTGAATATTGAAGATCGAATATTTTTTATTAATTTTTTGAATGGTTTTTAGTATGTTAGGATCGACATGGGATGGTTGATTTGGATGAGGGAGGATTGGTTAAGGTAGGATGTGAGATTTGATATTTTTATTAATGTGTTGGATGGTGTGTGGAATTTGTGGTCAAAGTAAGATTGTTGATTTTTATGGGTGGGTGATGATGGGATGATTTGGTTGATGGATTTAGAAAAGAGACAGGGGTTTGGATGTTGGTTTGGAGAGAATGGGAATGAGGGTCAAAGGCCATAGTTGGATAGGATGTGTGGGGAATTATATTTGAATTAGGATTGTTGATTAAGGATGGTGGTGGGATTAGGATATGGATTGTGTGATTAAGGATGGTTAATTATGATGATGATAATGATGTTTGATTGATTAAAATTTTAATGTGATAAGATGGTTAAGGGTGTTCAAAAACAAGCAACAAACATGCAACACACACCCTAACTAGTCAAGTGGGATTGCAATCAAGCTATAGCCCACTTTCAATACCACACACCAATGATGGTGCCAAAATTGAATCTCCACCTATGTGCAAAGCAGTGGGGTCAACTAGCAAGTAATCTTGGGGAGTGTGAGCCTCCTTGTACTATAACTCAATATGCGACCAAGAGGTTTCCTAGTCTAGGATACACAAGCTCACTAGGGCGTCCCTAGATATACCTTGCGGTATGTGGGGCCCAAATCTGTGTTACAAGGAAGTTGTTTGAGGCCTAGGTATTGGGACATGGAATCCCCTCACTTCACACCACTCTTTAAAAAAACAAGCGCTTAGCCAATAATGACAATTGTCCAAGAATTTATATAACCCACCGAACACGGGGTGTGTCTACGTGCGTGGAGGTGAAACCCACAATCAAAATACCCCCAAGACTATGAAAAGTGTGTGGATATCACTTCCACATCATGTTTCCCCTACAAAAGTAAAAATGGGAAGGATAGCTACTTTTGATCCTCAAGATCGTCCTAGGACGTGAGAGGAGAGCATACACGGTTTTCCTTCGAGATGAACAAGCAACAAAGGAAAACACACAAAATTTAAGAAAATGGATGCAAGATAAAATGATTGAAAATTATGTAATGGGGTCTTCAAGAGGAGGCCCTACAAAACAAAGGTTACTAGTTTAATTATAACCCCAAATGTATTAGACTAAACGAGCTACAAAATCAAAGGATTAGTATTTTTAGATTGATTTTTTAATCTTTCTAAGCATAGGAAGCTACACACAAAGTGTTAGTAGTTTGGAACAAGAAAAGATAACTTAATGTGTAGGTAAAATGAATAGATTTAGGAAAATTAAAACCATGGTTATATTATCTTTCAAAATACTAAATTAACACTTTGAATGCATAGATATTTTCAATACCTTTCCAAAAAAAAAGAGTCGTTTGAGTTCGGGATCACAAATTATGGCTCTCAGAAGGTAGGAAAAAAGGAAAAACAAATGCACCAAAAAGGTCACATAAGTGCCATTTTGTGTAGCATATGCACCAATACACAAAGCAAATGCGTTGTGTCATGTCTTTGAAACGATTTTGAGCTCAAAATTTTAAAATTTGAAGGTGTAAATGATAATAAAAATTCTTAAAACTTTGACAACCTATTCTAGGGATAGAATAAGATTGGAAATGATGAAAAATGGGAGGTAAGCCCCATGGTGGGCACCAAAATTTAGATGAAAAATAAATGTTAGAGAAAATGCACGGACCAAAAATCAAAGTAGATCAATTCCTAATCTAACACTCTCTATCACTACCTCAAATTGAGCTAGATGGAAAGGGAATAGAATGCAATACCTTTTACTTACCAAAGTAGATATCCCTTTTATTTTTGATGTGCTCTTGATGGTGGATTGGATATGCTTGCTTTAGATTTGTGGATTCATTTGTACATCATCTCCCTTTGATTGTGCTTGGATTTACTTGATGAAGATTGATGATTGATAGATTGGATGATAGAGTAATGATATAAATGGATTGATTGGATGAATAAAAGAGAAGAGTTTTTCTATGGATTCTTAAGATGTTCTCTCATGGAGGATGAGAGCTAAATTTATAGTTGAGGAGTGGAGGATTCAATGGCTAAGATGAAGCCATCTTGGATTTGGATCAAGGGTGGAGGATGCATGAGAAGAATGGAGAATTCTAGAATGGAGATTTCTAGAATTTGAGAGAGGTTTCCATTGAATTAAAAATTCAATGGAGGGAGAGAGATATTTGAATTTTAAATTAGAAAGAGGGAAATTTAGAGAGGCTTCTAGAAATAGAAGCCTCTAGATTTAGAGGTGTGAGGATGTGATTAGATTAGGATTATATTAGGTTGATTAATGATGATTAGGGATGTGATTTGATGGAAAGGATAGGTGTAGGGATGTGTAGGGTAGGTGGTAGGTGAGGTGTAGGAATATTAAATTCCTATAAAATGTTAATGAAGGATTATAATGATAATATGATATTATAATGAAATAAAAGGGATTAAGGATGAAATGAGATAAATGATAAATGATGAAAGGGATTTTTAATGGGATAAATGATAAAATGGAATATTTAGATAAATGATGAAATATTAGAATAAAGGGATTAATGCTGAAATTAATAATAATTAATCTTGTAATTAATTATTACATGGATTTATATGATGTTGCGGGACAAATTAATCGTAATTAAGCATGTTGACATTTTAGATGTCTACAATAATTTTGCATTAATCGTGAAATTCTTAACTCGCGTAACCATCATTTTGTGAAAAATTCTTTACTTCCATTATACAACTTCATATGTCTTTTGGTCTTCTAGTTGAAATTTATTTCTTTTAATCATGCTCTACTTCCTTGATTAATACTTTAATGCATTCTCTCATTTTTTTCTTTGTACTTCTACAAAGTGCTATGCAACGCGTTTCTTTCGAATTAGTGCAAATGGTCCACTAAATTTTCCCTACTCTTCAACAATTTATCCATTTTTTTTTCAACTTATTTTTCATCCAAGGTGGTTGTGATGAGTGTATGGAAATTTTTCACTTTTTGAGTTTCCTCTCGACTTTCTTTCACCACTTCTTAGAGCTATGCATTCTAGTCTTGTTGTTGAAATGTGATATTCCTCATTTTCTCTTTGGAAAACTATAACATTTTTATGTAATCTTATAACACCATTATGGCTTCCTTTTCCTCATGCTCCTACTTAACTGCCTAATCTTTGATTTTTGTTAAGGATTTGGCTTGTTTCCAATTATCTATAAGCTTGCTAACCAAAGTGTTTAGCTAAAAAAAATTTACATTACCTATTCTCCTATAGAATTGGTGACTATCTATGGGAATTTTCCCTCTATCTTTATTTGTATTTGGTATATGGGTTGTTTTATGGTGGAATTTTTTTGTGTAATTTTTAGAGAATAGACACTTTTTATCTTGTAGAAGACTTACACCTTTTTTTTCTTTTTAGCAGAAAATGACCCACATCTACTTTTAATGTGCTAGTGGGTACTTGTGTCACTATTATTACGATGATGGTGTTTGTTTGGTTATAGAGCTATAATAAAATCTTCTATGTATTGATCATTTGGGAGTATTACAAATATATAGGATTGCACCTCCTACATTCATGCTAAGCCACACCACTAATTACTCATGTTTATTCTAAGGTTAGTGTGTTGTCAATACAACTCACATAACCATACACTAAATATTACAATCTATAATTGTAATATTCCAAATACAAGATTATTAGAAAATATATGTATCCACACCCAATGTATTAATATTAACACCTACAAAATATATGCGAGTGCTAATATATATTCCTAACATTCCCCCCTTAGTGTGAACATGGGAAGAACATTAATCTCATACTTGCGGTTTGTCACCTCTATGTGCTTCATGATTTGGATGGTTTTTAAGGAAAACTAACAACCTGCACATACATATGGTTTTACAAGACAACCAACAGCCCAATTATCATGATGTTGTAGTACTTCATCAGTTCTCATCACTATCTTACATCAGGAGAAAATACATAGGAATTTATCACACATGAATAGGAATAGTTTCACATTATTTCTCATTGACTATAGCTGATTTGGTGTAGAATGGAAATGAAATATTGGTATTATATTCCCACCATGTAATGTGAAATTTCTATTTATTCATCAAACCACAAAAACGAGAACTCGAAATGAAGCATATTGCACACAACTGAAAATAAGAGCACTTGAAACCATTGCGTAAAAGTGAAACACGCACCAAAAATTCCACCACATATTTGCGTGGCCACATGTTGGTAGGATGAGGAGAGGTCATTGATTGACCTCCTTCCTCTATTGCCTTTTTCCTATAATATATTTATTCTAGTATAGATAATAATTTTCACTCTAGTCGACATATGATTCTTCATTATTTGAGTGGGTAGATTTCATTTCCCAGTCACTTTCTTCTTCTCTATTCTCAAACATGAAATCCTTTTCTTTTAATTTTCTATGAATTATATCTCATTCTGTTTGTTTATAGTAAAAAAATCTATATTACAATAGTGAGAAAGAATCCTTTTCTTTGGATCTTGAGAGGTTGATCCTTGCTTAAATGAAGATCCGGATATCCTTTTAGCATATTTATCCTCTATTCCATACTATGTTTTTCTTCGGTTTAATTTTGTGAGCTCTATTTTATTCCTCTATAAAAAAAAAAAACTAAATATTATAAACTTGGGTTTACTTTTCTCATTGTGAAGACCATGCTAGAATAGTTAGGAGGTATGTTATTAAGTAGTATAAATTTTGCATCATCATTAGGTACATCTACTTTTATTCCAATTGACTGATTAAAAATAAAATGAAACTTACAGATATGTTCCACTATATTGCCACATTCTTCCATCTTGATCCCAAATATCTTTTACTTGAGTGTCACTATTACGCTTTTTGCTTGTGATCGAAACACTTTTCTCAATTTCTTCTAGATGAAATGTGACATTCGTGTTATATTTATGTGATGTAGGTAGGAATCGATAATCCTAGGCCAATAATCGTCATTGTTTTTGATCCTTGCTTTCCCTTTTTGTTTCTTCATCTGTGTCATTTAGTTTCTTGATTTTTCCTTCCATGATATCACATATATCTTTTTCGATCAACAAATAAGTTCTCACCTACCATGTATAGAAATATTTTCCTTCAATTTTTTAAATTAGATTCAACTTATCCATGTAGATTTGACAAACAAAATGGACATTGGTTTCAAAAAAATGTGTTCATGAGGATTTTTTATTTATTTTAATAACTTTTACAATGACATAATTTCATAAACAAAAGACTTGTGATGTTAAACAATAAAAAAGCAATTGAAGATTACTTTTTTAAAATATAATTTCATGGTTTTGATGATAACTCTTAAATTAGACTTCGCAAAAATTTGCAACCAACTACTAACAATAATTTTAATACTGAATTTTAATGGATTTGACTACTAATTAATTTTTCCTATTAACATAAAACTATGCAATTAAAACCTAAATAATAATAACACTAAAAATAGAATTTTAATGACTTTTAATATATAACAACTCTATACTTACTCGACTCAATGACAAGATCTAAAGATATTATCAAAAGCAATAAACATCGAACCTTGACAATGATGCATGTAAATCATGGTGCCTATCCCTCATGAAGGTTCACAATCAATGAGAACATGCGTAAACTATTGACACCTTTAAAAACACTTTCTCCTCAAAAGGAAACATTCATTGGAGCAATATATCGAAGGAACCCCCTTCAAAATTTAGCACTCCATTTTGTTTACTATGATTCCAAATGTTTTTTTGTTAGCAATCTATAATAAACTCTTCTTTGTATTGATCATTCATCAATATTACAAATATATAGGATTGCACCTCCTACATTCATGATAAACCACTCCACTAATTACTCATGTTTATTCTACGGTTAGTGTGTTGTTAATGAAACTCATGTAACCATGTACTAAATATTACAATATATAATTTTAATATTTAAAATACAAGATTAATAGAAACAATATGTATCCACACCCACTATATTAATACTAACCCATAAAATATATATGTGAGCACTAATATATATATTTTTTATTATTGGCAAATAGTTTTTTGAAAGGGACTATACCCTTGAATACAAAAGAAGGCCTGAGAGCCGGAATAAGAGTGAGAAATAGAGAGAATGGATCAAAATCCAAGTGTTACAACGAAGCTCCAAGTAGCTCAGAAACAGCTACTCAACCGAGACAAAACAACAAAACAACAGCAAAAAAACAGCAAACCGACCGCAAAGAAACAGCAGAAAAACAACAAAAATCAGCAGAAGCTCCCAGAGCTACTTCTTGGTAGCTTTATCGATACTGATCTTGATTTTCTTCCAGGCATGAAACAGAGGGTTGCAAAAATTTTAGTACTAATGTGTAGACATGTGTGACAAGTGGAAATTTCTTGTGTTTCCTCGTTTGAGTAACACTAATATATATTACTAACGAGAGGGTTGCAAAAATTTTAGTACTAATGTGTAGACATGTGTGACAAGTGGAAATTTCTTGTGTTTCCTCGTTTGAGTAACCATTTGATCTAACCATCAATAGGTTTGAGTGTCATTTACTTCGTATTATTAGAGGTATGGCATGTAGATGGCTCCAAGGTAGAACTTCTGACTCCTTGCACATATTCTTTGTATTTCTCCTATGTATGCATTGTTTTCAATTTTATAGCTAAAGGCTCACTTATTGTGGCTTTATGCTCTTGTTGCACCACCTCTACTTCCTTTTCTTTATGACATGCTTCTTTTTGTACATCCTCTTACTCCTTCAAAACTATTTCTTGTTCCTCTTATGAATATGGTAGACACCCAAAATCCACCACACTAAAATCACTCCTAATTCACTTTAAAATAATCTCTAATATCCAATTTTGTTCAACTCTTGCTTGATTAATCAAATCCCCTTCTTCACCTGTGATTTCCATCACATCCCATGGATAATTAATCCTACTTAATTAATCTTAATCCTAATTTTAAAAATTATAATCTACATCTCTACTATCCCACGTTCGAAGAAGATCAACTAGTCTTCCCTATCCAAAGTCTACCCCAATAATGACTTCACACCTTATTCTCATGAGAGATTTATATTCTTGGAAAAGGTTAGAATTTTAGAAACCCTTATTGATGTAAGAGGTTTTCAAAGTTAGATTTTTCTTTCAATTTTGAAAACTCCTTCCATTTTCAATCCCTCCTTGAAACTACATTGTTATTATATTACACGAATATTCACAAATCAAAATCACATCTACTCAACCAAGGGAGGTTTGAATTTACCTTCAATTAAGCATATTTATTGTTTTTAATTTCATTTGCTACATCTTGATGTAGGTTTAGTGTTGCAATTTATGTATTTGTACTATACGATCTATTTTTATGTTGTAATCTAACTCTTGCATACATATGAAATGCTCGATGGTACACCCCTTTGTTTATTTGTATTTATATCCATTTTCCTTTAATTTTGTAAAGTTTGTAAAGGATGATTTTTGCTTGCGAGTGTAGAAGAGGCATTACTCTATTGAAATTCCATCTTTACTAAAATAAATCAGGTTTTGAGCTTCTTCCTAATAATTTTTACCTCTTCATGAATTTGTGCATCCAGGTATGTGTAAATGTGTTCAATCATCATAATTTTGCCTCTACTCATAATCGGTACATTTCCACTTTTACTATTTTATTTATATGTTTTAGCACCTCTACACAAGATTAATATGTCTCTATTTCCATAGTTGCATATTTTTGCATTGTAGAGATGCTTTTGTCTCTTATGATCCTTTACGCTTTAAATTTACACTTCTACTTACAATAGGGATGTACATGCTTCTAATTTGTCTTTGTTCATGGTAGGATCATTTCTATTATTGATTGTTATCATTTTCCAAATTTGCACTTATGTGCATAGTAAAAACATTTATGCTTCCTGATTTAAATCCATCTACTTACTATTGATACGTCTTTTCTTTCCTTTTAAAAATGTTTAGGATTTATGCCTATGCTCAAGTAAGTAGTGGCTCTACCTTTTTAACACATATGATCAAACTCACAAAACCTCTACTTTTTTTTAATCTATTTTATGTTGAGATTAACACTTTTTTACTATAGAAATGTTTCGATCTAGTATCAACGCATCTGCTTTGTGTAGTTGCGCATCTTCTACTGATGATTTTTTTGCTCTTTACTTCATTTTCATAATTTTATACTAACTTGTAGGGTTTTTATAGCTTTTAAACACTTCTAATATTTTTTTAGCATCCTAATCATGTGTCAAAGATAATAATCAAACAAATTATTGATCATATCATGTGATTTTAATTGCTTTATCATTTATTATAATTTGATTATTGCTCTTTTATTATTATATTATTTATTCAATTCATTTGCTTATCTATTAGATTAATCAATCTATTTTTAAATCACATCATTTACATTTTTACTATTTATTCAATTCATTTTCTATCATACTCAACTTCATGTTTTTTAAACCTCATCTCAAAATACGTATACTCTTCCCATGCATCATAAGGTCACCCAGGTTTCAGAAATAATTTAGGCACTTTTTTTTCATTTTTAGGGTTAGGAGACTTAGAAGTTGTTATCAAGCCATTTAGACAGTCTTGTATACCATTGGGTTATACAAATTTGTGAAAGGAGCTTTCATTTTTTCTAAGTAGGAGTTCACTTTTACTTGGCTTTTGTGAAGTGAGGCACACATTTTATACCAATACTTAGGCCTTAGAAAACACTCCATGAGGTGGGAACTATCATTTCTGGTGAAGCTCCAATGAATTAGATGGATTGAAGGTAGGAGGTAATTTGACCATTTGAACCGCACTATTAGACAATACTCCCCAATTTCAAAACTTTGGCCTCATGTATCTTTAGAAAGCTATATTGAGGAAACCCTTGGAATCCTTATTGAACCTATTACATAGCATATTTGATGTAATAATTTAGTAGTGTTGAGAACAAAAAAATACCTAAAACACCCACCATGTACCCTCAAGTTATATTGGTGGGATATAATGCAAAACTCTATCCGATTTAAAACTAGTTTTTCAAAACAAAACAACCTAAACCTCTATTTGATTTAAACCTTATTTTTCAAACATCGAACGTGAAACTACGCCAAAATTTAACCAATTGTTTTACATAAAAACGAAAATTTTGGTCAAATTTCAAACACAATGGCTCCAACAACATGAAACAATCTTAAACATCCTAAGCTTAAGCCCTTTTTTGAGTATCACAACCCTTCTAGTGACAAGGATAACCTCACATATCAAAGTGAAAATGAGGGGGAATAGGATTTTTTTGAAGACAATCATACCCTTATATACCAATTCAAGTTCCAAAATAGGGACAATGTCCTCCTCGATTAATGGAATTGGGATCCAAAATCCCTTTTGATTTTGATCCTAAATTATTTCATAATATCATTCACGAGGAAGAAATATAGAACTTCAATCCACAAGGTACATTTGAATCTCCTTTAATTATAAATAAACCATCAAAATCCAAATCCAAATAAAAGGATAACATAAAATATAATGCAAAATATCCTCAAAAATCTCATAAAATTATAAATACCAAAATCCCTAAAATCAACACTTATCACAACAAGGAGAAAGAGTTCTCAAATCAACCACATAGTTCTCACAATGAAAAAACAATGATCCAAATTTAAATTCAAATATTAAGTCACCAAATTTCCAATCTAGCTTCTCATCTAAGATTTGAAAAATCAAAAACTTCTTTTGAAACATGGAAATCAAACAATCAAGTCCCCGACCCTACCAAATCCAACCATATCATACCGTTTTCAACACCAACCCATGGTACATAATTTTTGTAGTAATGACATTCGGTGAAGGATGCATTACACAAATTACAAGAGAAGTTACATGGTTAAAATAAAATATATATACACTCAAGAAACTATTTCCAGATCCCTTTGAAAGAGAAATTTTGTGTGTCCCTTTCACTCCAAATTTTGACCATCAAAATTTTGATAGATTTTTTTGAAAGGGTGACCCAAAGGATCATGTCAATGATTTCTTGATGGCCTACCAAGAAGTCACATATATTTATAACTATATTTTATAAATATCCCTTATAGGTTAGGTAGGAAAGATCTTGAATGATTCTTACACCTTTGCAAAACTATCAAATAAATTCATTAGACACTTTTCCTTTTACATGGAAACCAACATCACCATATAAACAACAAAAAAATTCTTTATGTTCTTATAATGGTGGGGAGACTTGGGAGTTGTTTCTCTTTTTGCATCCCTGAAAAATAGTTGGTTAACATATTTTTGCTTAACCTACATCCATAGATAACCTTCCACCTTCAAATGCATTGTGTCGGTACATTTAAGGAGATTATAGCAAAGGGAACACAAGTTTAAAAATCCTCCTCACGAAGGTCACTCTCAAACCATTCAAAATATATTATGAAAAAAAAACAAAATGAAAATACCAAGTTCTTTAATGTGAATAAAAATGTCATAGATGATGGATTCACTGAGTCTAAGAACATGCGGGTGATTAAAAACACCCATCACTTGACAATTTCTCGGGGCTTCCCAAACAAGAAACCAAACACAGAGAATACACATCTTTCGGTGTATCATTATTTGTTGTATTTCATTAGGTCAAAAAGACCAATATGAAAATGTTCTAATAAAAAACCCGGTAATATTGAGCTAGATGGAAAATATACCCTAGAATATCAAAATCACAAACTTGGGATGAAAAAATACCCTTTCCTAAGAAGGATAATAAAAATATTAAGGTTAGACATTCCAAAGCAATAATACCAATCATGTTACCAAAAAAGCTTCATATCCTTTTGACTATGTCATTGGATTCATCCATTCAAATGAACATCATATTACATACCATAAAATTCAAAATCAATAATTTTCCATTATATAATGATGTAATGGAGTCAATATCCCATGACCTCCTCTATCAACTCTTCTAGAAGGTTAATATGATATCCTAATATAACTTGAGAAGACTCTAGCACATATATCCATCTTGTCTCTTCTCAATATCTACTATTCATAAGGACATCCTTTATAAAAACCTCTATGATTTGAGAGTATCCAACGAAATTGATCCTTCACACTTCCAATCCATGGTCGATAAAATCACCCCATCCAAAAAAACCATGTTTATCTAATGTGATGCTCCTTAGGAAAATTATATTCATAATCTCTGCTTATACATTGAAGTGATCATTGAGCAATGTAAAATAAAACAGATGCTTCTAGACAATGGATCAGAATTGAATATCTACATTTTGAATCACATCAAACATTTGGGTCACCCTGATACAACATTGGAACCTAATATCATTACCATAAAATTATATGATAATGTTGAGCAATAGTTTCTAGGAAAGATCACTTTTATTGTTAAATTCAAGCATGTCCCCATGAAACTTGGTTTCATACTATCAATTTGCACCTTCCATATAGTATAATCCTCAGCTACATATGGATTCACACCATGTATGTTATCCCTCCACATATCATCAACGCATAAAAATCCAATATTAGGAGCAATAATTTACGATCCTCAACCCTTTCAATACTACAAGAGGTTAGAAGGACATTACTTGTAAAACATACATCTTCCCATGGACTAAAAATACTTTTGAGGTATAATTTGAAGCTTATTCCTCCCATATTTATCATGATGCATTACCCTCTTCTTCAAAAATCTTGATGCATTTCCATCTTCATTAAAGTCCCCCTTGGGATCTAAATCCTCAATCATTAGTACCATTTATGGAGAGTATGAACACCATCACACCATATTTATTAATAATATTCCCCTATCACTCGAAGCCATGGAATGCCTAACATGATTAAGGAAAAGAGACCATAATTTCACATCTTTAGAATATTTGTAAAAGGTGGATTCCTCATAGAGAAACATCGAGATACCTCATGATATCCATTCAACATGCTAGACATCTCATGATATTTATCATTTGATGGTTTTTTTCCAAATATCAAGTGTGTTAGTGGAATCCAATATTCAACACTAAAGTTCGACAAAATTTCTTTAGTGTCCCATGTGCTCCTTCATAGTCATCAATTTTGCTCCACATACATTCATGATAAATCATATATACTAATCAAACCATGCAAGAAACACTCGTTGTTTGAGTTCTAACCATCCATACATAATGTCTATATTTATTTTTATACATAAATTTTATTTTTATTTAAGTAGTTTAGATGGTTGTCAAAAGTGGTCATTTAAAAGAGTCCAATGTATTAAAGTATTGCCTTTGTTGGGAAATAGGACCTATTAAGTTAATTGTAATTAAAATAAGAAGAATATGCGAACATATTCATTTTCATGTTGTCAAATTAGTGTCATTTTTGTCAATCATTTGTAAAGGAATGCAATTTTGTTGGTAACCAAAATCCTTGTCACAATTCATTCAAGTTTGTGACATGGAAAAACTAATTTTACTTGACAAGCTTGAGGAAAATATTTTCATACCTAGAAAATATAGATGCAATTACAATTTGATTGAAAAATACCTCTGGGATTTCATCAAACTGACTTCGATACAAGGTAAAAAATGGAAATTATATCACTAAATGGACTACAAAAATAAAAAAACATTGGGGACTATGGGTCTTGGGTTGTCAAAATCCTACCTGCATCATGTGGATTTTACTAAATCTTACAAATAAATTTGGCATGCATTGAATAAATCTTTCGATCTAAATTTGATAGCACAAAGAAAACATTGAAACAACTTTATGGGATGAAGATGAAAGAAGGTGAAAAGATGGTAGATTCCATTAATAAGTTCTATTCTCTAATAAATCAATTTTTTAACATTAACAAAAAGTAAAATATGATGATGTAAAAGTAATTCTCATGAATATCATACTAAAAAGTTTTTCTAGTATGTTTTTAACTTTTAAAAAAATGGATATTAGCATGGAAGTGGTAATCTCTACTTTCCTTGATGAAGGAAATCAGAATGAAAATTCTGAATCTGAAGAGGTTATGTATGTACAAAATAAAGAAAACACTTCTTCAAAGAAAAATATTTATATATGTTAAATCCTAAACCTCTAAGAGGAAAATACACTGTTATTTTGCAAGGAAATAATACATGTATGTAATTTTGAATTGTAAGAAGAGAGCATAATATATTTTAGATGAAAAAATGGATGAAAAGGCCCTCATGGCCAAGGGAAGTGACAGGGAAGAATACACTCCTCATTTGAGTGGTGAAGATATCTCTTTTCTAAGTGATGAATACTATTTGTAGTGATCTAGTAACATGATGCTCAAAGATTGAGGCACTATAGGTTAGAGGACACTTAACATCTTCTTATTATCCATTAACAATGGGACCACACATTTGATATAATGGTATGTTTTTAGTATTTTCGTGTTTTATATGGTGTGAAAAATAAACCCCTACTGCAAAAGGATGAATAAGAGAGAAGATGACTACAATGAATTTCTTTTACCTTGAATCTATAACGATTGGCTAGTGAGAATCCTAACACTCACTGGAATCAAAAGCGGGAGCTATTGAGTTCTCGTATGTAGGTGATTGTTGGAAGTGTGATCGGCTGGTGAAAATCCCAACATACGGTAGGATTGAAAGTATAAGTAGTTTTGTTATGTATGTAGGTGATCATGTGCAAGAAAAATTATTGAGTAAGAAATTCCAGACCTAAAGAATGTATAGACATGTCTTTTTATTTCCGAGTTCATTGGTGTGATTACCACTCATGTTCAAATTAAGGGGGCAATGTTAGAAATATCTTGTTAGTGTGTTATTATATGTGGTTTGATGAATTGCTATAAAAAATCATATTGTCATTATGTGTTGTAATAGTTGGTTAAAACATTGACGTGTGAGAAAGATTCTTAGGTAAGTTACACTCTATAGTTAGAATGTAACTCGAGAATGATTTTATTAGGTATGAGTTGATAAGTGTTGACTCCTACTTTGTAGGAGATCACAATTTACGGGTAACCTATCTTTTTGTGAATATTATCATCTCAAATATTACTATTGTGTGTGAAATACAACTATTATGTGTTTTATTATTGAGAATCTCTACCAAATTTCTCATATATAGAATTCATTTGGTTCAAATGGGGACAACCAATCTCTAATGCACCTAAATGTATCAATTTTATGTGTATTAGGGATTGAATTTTCTCATTTGTATCAACCAATCCATACTATGTATTATAAAATTTTATGTGTATTAGGCCTTGGTTGGTGAAAATGAGACCAAACAAGTCCCGATACACATTAAAGTCTTGCATTTGATATATTAGGGATCAATTGACACAAACATAGCCTATTAAGTGCTAATCTACCAAATGTGACAGAGTTTGACGTGTATACAACTCAATTGGCCTTGTTTGTGTCAATTGATCCCTAATACATATATTACGACAAGTTGACATACTTAGGGTTTGATCTTCGTAAATGGGGTCAACCAAGTCCTTAAAATTTACATCATGCCTCTAATTATGTCATTATATGTATGATTCCTAATCAAGAAAACTAGGCATTAACAACACTTGTTTTACTTTTACATTGCTTTATCATTTTCATACTTCTATTATTTACTTTTCTCGGATTGGCCTTACTTTTGGACATCTAACAACATGTGACCCAAATCTATATTTTATGTTATATCTTTCGTGAATCCTAGAGAGTACTACCCATTAGGGACAAGAGCACTCAAGTGTTATTGTCCCCTTTGGGCGCTTCTATCCTTTTCCTCCTTTTCTCAAATTTGAAATGCTACATCACTTGTTATCTTTTCTAAATTACTACATATCACTTTGGGTTGACCTTTTTAGTTATTACTAACAAAAATAAAACAATGGAATCATACATACATGCACACACACACACACACACAACTTACTATTATTAGGGGCTGGGAAATTTGGGCTATTACTTTCTATACTACTTGGGAAAAGAGAAACATTCAAGGACTTTGCATTTGCGCTTCCTTATTCATTGCATAGAAGGGGATATTTATTAATTCCATCTCACGCATTCATCTTGGGGAAAATATTTATAGCTCATTATCTCGATGTGACTAGTACAAGGAAACCTAGCTTTAAGGGACATTATTATATCACACACACACACACACTAAAACTACATATAGTATGAAAGGTAGTGCAATACTTGCTGATAATCACATTGGGGTGAAAGCCAAGTCAATACAAATTAATAATATACATTATTTGTTTCATTTAATGTTTTCTTGAGCCTTATATAGGTAGCTAGGGTTTGGTTTTTAGTTTTAGGAGTGATATTGAAACCCTATGAAATCAAAGCATACAAGTGTGCCCACTTTTTGGCCATAAATATTTTAAAATCTGAATAGTAAATAAATAGTTAAAAATACTAAAAATTTTAAAAAATCGGGACAAAGATGCCCCTGACCTTGGTAATAAAAAATGCATGTTTGGTCATTTTATATGACAAATTTAAAAACTACAAAAAGTGGGACACGATTATTGCTTTGACCCATGGCGAAGATAAAGATCAAATTTAGACCTTGAAAAGATCATAAGTAGAGCATTTTCTAGGACACTTGCACTCGAGATGGTCCTATCCTTCTCTCAGGAAGTTCTATCCGAAGGGGTTTCAAATTCCAGCTTTTCTAGAAGAAACTTACTCAGGTCCAAATCCATCTTGTTCCACTCAATTCCATCCTAGAATCAGCCCAAATCTCTAAATACAAGCTAAGTCACTCTTATCTCACTATTACTTATACTTTTTGTCTCTTGCATGATAGATATTACTTATTATTACTATATCTATTTGATCTCAGTCCTCTGATAAATATTTAATTATGTTAAATCATTTGTTGAACCCAATCCTTGCAAACCTTTTATTATTATATCTCTTTGTTTTCTATCATGGCTAGCACCTCTCATGAGTTTACCACTAAAAATATTAATGACCTAAATACATACCTTATTGATCATCATGAGAACCTATATCCCTTACTATTTTCTTCTCATGAATAATATGAGTGGATCTCTACATCCACCCCTCGTAAACACTAACGTTATCCCCACTACATACCCCACATCATATATTACACTCTCCTCCCCTCCCACCAATGTGGGGGCATCCACCATTCAGGTTCCTATTTCAATACATAACACTCATATTTATTCCCCTCATTTCTCATATCTAACCTATAATTTATTTACACACACACTCCTTAGATTCTTTGTATCATGATTTACAAGATCAAATTTATCAATTGCAACAAACCTCTTCCTCTTCTTCTCCATATCTTGATTCTTCACTTCTTCTTCATAGTCCTCTTGCACTTGAGGTTTCTTCTTATCCACTTCCTTCCAATTTTACCTCACCTAATTTTCCTCTCTTTGATGGCCATGGAGATCCACAAGATCACCTTTGATCATTTCATGTTGCATGCTTGGATTATTCTTGTGATGACACACTATTGACCAAGTTGTTTCCTAGGAGCTTACATGACTATGCTTTGTGATGGTTTTATGACTTGAATTTTCCCTCTTTTAGATCTTTTACTCCTTTATCAAAAAAAAAAAAATGGCTCACTTTTCTATGAATATTGGAACGAAAATATCATATGCACAAATGGCCAAAATAAGGAAGGATTTAATGAACATCTTAGTGACTATGTTTTGTGCTACAACATTAATATTTCTAAAATGAACAATATCTTAGTTAAATATAAATTGAAATATATTTTTATCTAAATTATATTACCTCCTTTGCAAGAATGTGTGCTCTTTGAATCTTTTCACTCTTTTGATCATCTATGTCATACTCGAAAAAAATTGTGAAATCAAGTTACTTTCTTTGGGAAAAATTAAATATGGTGCTAATATTTTGATCAATCTACTAACAAGTTTCCAAGAAAATTTTCCTTTAAGGGAAAGTCTAGTGAATTTAATCCTACATTAATGTTATATCTCAACCCACGAAGCTCCAATTACAACCTATATGACGTATTTTTACTAGATTTCCATATCCACCACCACATATGTTGTTTCCTCAACTCATAGAAAGTAATATGATTTCTCTTCCGCTCCTCTTGAGCTAGATCCTAATAAGCCTCATGGAAAGAAATTTGATGAAAATTCACATTTTGATTACCATAGATTAAATGTCCATGCTATAGATAGGTGTTTCAAGATAATACATTTAATCCAAGATCCGATTGACAATCATGACATTGAATTTCCTGAATCTACTATTTCTATTTCTAAATCTACTAATGAAAATATTCAATGTTCCACCACCTAAAAATTAGAAATAGGCTCTTGAATCCTCTTCAAATCATGTTTATCATTATATTCCCCCTTCATCTTTAGATCATCCTCTTGGATTTCTTGTTGGTATTATTGATCTTATTTCACCCGTCATTAATTTTAATGATGCTCATTTTAATGCCTCTTTCTCATCACATAGATTACACATTTATGCTTTTATTGTTCCTCATGCTATTAAAAATATTATAATACATCCTAATTACAAGCGCAATTCATGTTCAATATTTTTTTAATCTCTCAATTTTCCATTATCTCGTATGACTCGTATATCACCTACTTCCCATAGGCATGTCATTATTCCCATCACGGTTTGGCCCTCGTTATCTCTATGTATTTATCTGTTGGATCTATAGTTACGCATTGTGACGTGGTCTTAGGACTCCCTTGTCTTAGGGTTACCAAAGTTGTACCATTCATAGTTCACTTATGTCTTAAGTTTGTACATGAGAATTGTGTTATCACTATTTGAGGAATCCCACCACAAAATCCTTTGTCTTTGGATCATATTACTAATACGCCTTTAGTTACTCCTATCACTAGTGTACCTACTTATACACCTCCTCATGATGGCCCCATGGCTTTGACACATACTTCTCTAGAATCTAGAGATCTTACCATTCCTAGTGCTACTTTTACACATACACTTATATCTCCTCCACATGTGGCTTTTGCTTCTCACTCATAATGGATACATTGGTCCCAAATCCCACCTCATAGGCATAGGTCTACACATAGGATACATCATATTCTTGTCACATCTAGGCTTCCTTATAGTCTTAATCCCTACATGCACAATATAGTCCTTCCCACATACCTTGTCCCATGAAATTTCTAGGGATCATCGAGTCTTAAATCATGTTCACATGCATACTTCCTTCACACCAGAAGATAGTGGGTCCTCACCCCCTATCCTCATTGGATAGATCACCATGGAATTCACACTTGGGGGCATATTTTCCCCCTATTACCTGATGATGTACTCTTGTTCTAGGTTTAAACATGACTATTGAGGGCACACTTACCTACATGGACCTCAATTTACACACATACACTGGGGAAACCTCACTCCCCTCTCCTAGTCATTATATTTCATATTATAATAATTCAAAAACATTCAAATATTTGAAAAAATTCAAAAATACTAGCTTAGATCTTGATTGGATGTATTCTTACTTGCTTATACTATTTTATGTTGCACATTTCTTACCATGTTACTTTGATTCATAATATGCTCTATCCTTTTTCCATACACACATGTGTATTCACATGGTACTCTTGAGGTGAATGCAAAATACTTATAGGTTATCACACGATGTATGATTCTTGCCATTTTTCTCTCTCGGTCACACTATGGCTCCTAAGGCATCCACCTTTCATAATTTTCTATATTCAGCCTCTATCCGTATAATATATACTTATTTCATTCCTATTTATAGTTGAATATAGTTTTTCTAACATGTTAACAGTGCTTGAGGTGTGGAGTTTTCTTGCAGGATTACTTCCATCCATAGATATTTGATTTGTTTGTATCTTGTCTATGTTTGTGTATTCGTTGTCATTATTTATGGGATATGCCCTATGCTTGATTGTGTGTTTTAATTCTATTGAGTTGAAGGATTCATTTTTCTTGTGACATTCTCGAGTGGTGTCACATATAATCAACCAACTACTCGTTATTTCCTTTTCTATGTTATTGTGTTTTGACTATTTTTATTATATCATGCCATGTCTATTTGACTAACACTTTATACTAAATTTTCCCCATGCGCCATGGTTTTTATCGTGCACATTTCATATTCCCCCGTAGGATTTCTATTTTAGATGTACACAATAGTTTCAAATTTATTTTTTGGGCGACACTCACATTGGTTCATCTCACGCACCCCAAACAAGTGGGGACGATCATTGGGTTATTATTTAACCCTCTCGGATTTTAGAAATTAGACATGAGTTACTAGAAAGCAAGATAATAATAAATAAGATCTAAAAAATTAGTTCGAATCAAAATCAAGCCAAAATCACAACAATGATGGAAGCACCTAGATCATATAGGATTGGGGGTGTTAGTGTCCCATTTAGGTGGTATTGTCCTAGGGAAAAAACAATTATAATACATGATCAACATATTCTCGGTGAGAGTCTTTTCCAAAATCCAACAAAAGATACCGAGTTATAGGTTACTATCATGTACAACATGAATAAAATAAGTGGTAAGTTATAAACTTTGAAAAAGGGAAGTAATTATTATTTTGGATCAAATAAAAAATGACACCTAGGGAATATGCAGGATAACAATATTCCTAGAAAAATGTGTAATCTGTGACCAATTTATATTGGGTTTGAGACCATCTACAATGGAATTTATCCATGTGGAAGCATTAATGGTTGTGTAGTCACTAAATAACGCACTTACTATGTACATCTAGCCTCTAAATACTTCATTTATATGCATGATTCCTAAGTAAGAGAACTACTCATTAACACCTCTTTACTTTTCTTTGAAATTACTTTCATCCTTTTCATCTTTATTACTTTTTTCTAATTGGTATCTTATCATTTTACACACTAGTCGACATCTTACTAGGCTCTAATTTCATGGTATGACCTTTTGAAAACCCCGTACAAGACCATCCATTAGGGACAAGAGTCCTTGGGTGCTACTATCCCCTACGGACGCTTGTGTCCTCTTTACGTCTTTCTCATATAGTTTGAAAATTACTTCTTTCTTGTCTTCTTTTATCACTATGGGTCGGCATTTTACTTATTAATGAAGAAACTAAAGAAAATGAATCATATATATATATATATATATATATATATACACACACACACACACACACACACATGTCTTATTTAACCTCGGTAGGGGGAAGCATTCGGGAGGAACATACATATACAAAGAGCTAATATCTTCTATTTACTACATCAAGGACTGAATTTTGGATTGCATACTTCGTTTCATGGGAGGGTTTATTCAGAATTCCACACCACACATTTATATTTGGGACAAAGTAGTTGTAGCTGAATATTCTTTGTGTGACTAGTACTAAGGAATCCTAGCTCAAGGGACACTATTTAAATCACACACATAAGAATTATATAAAGTTTGAAATATAGTGCAAAAATCAAAGAAAATCACATTGTGGTGATCGTCGGGGTTAGTGTGACAAAATATTATGCATATTTTTATTCATCTAATGTGTGTTTAGTCTTGTGTAGGTATTTAGTGTTTAGTTTTTATGTAAAAGTGAAACACAAAGAATCTAATGCAACACACAACGAATAAGGAGTGACATTTAACAATACAAAAAGAACCAAATTCTAAGCTATTTTGTAGATATCGATGCCCCGGAATAGACGCTTTGCACTGGGTGACCTTGTCCCCTTCTCGGGTGCTCTTGTCCCTAATATTTCCACTTTCCATAAT
The DNA here is from genome assembly GCA_018340775.1 of Taxus wallichiana var. yunnanensis. NCBI lineage: Eukaryota > Viridiplantae > Streptophyta > Pinopsida > Cupressales > Taxaceae > Taxus > Taxus wallichiana. The sequence continues at coordinate 295,490,491 of CM031239.1, read as the reverse complement.
CAGATGAAAAGTTTATACATTCATGTTTTCATGCTAAATGTATAGAATGAAAAATTTAAAATTTTGGTCATGACAACCAAACCCACACTTGAAATTCCCTTTCCTAGTCAATGTAAACCTTTCCCCAACTAGAATTTTAACTATGGAATCATCATTCTAATTGAGAGGAACATGATAAAATTATTTTAAAGTGTGTTTCATGTGCATAGAAGTGTTTCTAGCTTGATTCATGAGGGTACTAAGATCTAAGAAATAATAATTCCCCAAAGGCTTCAAAAGGACTATTTTTTATTTTTTTGTCATGGGAGGACATCCTTGGAAGATAATTGAAAGGGAAAAACCATCTAGAGGTTTCGTAGGAGAGTAATAATATGATCCAAAGTAGTTTAGGAAGTTTTTGTAGAGCCATGAGAGTTCGGGAAACTTTCAAGAAAAAGCTGGGTATTTTTGGGTAAGACACTCGGGAAAAGTATGTTTCAAAGGAGTTAATCACCTTGTACAAAAGGTTTCAAAATCCTCGGAGGTCTTGGGAAGAAATATCATAGGAATTTAATATCTAAAAGAGCCTACTTCATGGTGAAATAATCAAGATAGAATTATGGGAGTATAAAAATGTGGAAACTTGTCCATCAGTGTAGCACAAGAGTCTTTCTACAAGGTAGAACTTTATAAAAAGGTTTTGGACACACCGGAGGAGTCGGGAGCCTAACTAAAGGTAAAAATGGAGTACATTGGACCCTCCTCATGGTACATGTGTTAGATTTTTTCATACTCTTTATGGAATCAGGTGGCAACTCCACTTCTTCGTGCATGCATGTAGGAAAAAGTAGAAACTAGAATGAAAAGCCAAATTTCAAGTGTGATATAATGTGAGTATAAGGATTAAGTGGGAAGGAACACACATCAACCAAGTTGCACTAGATCAAAAATATGAATTAGCTCCAAGTAGTAAGCAAGTAATCAACCACCATGAAATTGTGCATGCATGAAAATATTTTATCATTCTCATAGGTCAAAGAAAGAGTACATATAGGAGTGTTCTGTAACTCCAAATACAAGGCCCATCATACCTCCACAAGGGAGAGAGGAGTTACGATCCTAAAATGGAATGTAACTCATGTATGATGCATTGATGCACACTAATGTGAATGACATATTCTATGACAGAATATGTCATAGCTCCTAATGACACATTATACCTATGACCTCACATAAGGTGATATGAATTACCAAGTGTGAGGGGACAACCTAATAAGAGGAAAATTAAATCCCTCAAACCAACACCCTTCCTTCATCATAGATTAAGATGAGGCATGAAAATTCAGAAAGAGAAAATGGGTTTTAAAAAATACGCTTGATGAGGTACTCATTTAAAATAATAATCTTAGGAAATGGAAGAATGCCTGGTGGGAAAAAAATCCACTTACAAGAGATAGAAGACTCCCCTAAACAACTTAAGAAAGATATGTCATATGGGTCTTGGAAACTAAAGGTCTAATGAGGTACCCATGTATAAACTGCAATCTTTCTAGAAGAGAAGAAGGAGACTAGAAAGATAGAATAATATGTGAATTTGTAGTGGACCTCACCCAAGATGAGAGCACAATTAAGGAAAATTGGTTATAGTAAAGGGTTTGGTAAATAATACTACAAAGATGATTTGAAGTCCGAAAATATATGAATTCTCTAAGAAGAGTGTCGATGATGTGGTGTTTTTCCTATAGACTAAAGAAGGTCCGCCCACATTGAAAAAAATCTTCCCTTAGGAGGAACAAAAATGGTTTACTTGAAAGTCCACCCACTCCAAGAAGGATACAAATAACTCGAAGCTAGTCCATAATTGAAGCGTAACATAGGTCCTGGAAAATAAGTGCATAAGAACTAAAGGTAATGCCACCAAGTAGAATCAAGGTATGGAAATGGATCATTCGCCAAAAGAATTTCCATATGGAGTGAAGGTATAAAACCCCATAATAGTAGTGTTGTTTGAGACCGAAAATGTTGAAAATTCTCGAGTATTGGGTAAGTCGTTTGCATTTTAGTCATCTATTTCCTTGTGTTGAGTAAGTGTTGGAAGAAAATTTTAGGGAGTTAGCCAATTTTGTGTGTATTGGGAGTCTATTGGGTAAGTCAAGTCTTGGTGTAGCATAAGGAATTATTCCATTGTTCCTCATGTTCCTAGGTTTTCCACTCCATCCACTCCTATCGGCTCCGTCGGGTGTTTCTGGTCCGGGTGGAACAATTTACCCTATTCCTTTGAGTCGTTTGTTCCCTAGTTTGTCGAATGGTCCTCTCTGCCCAAATTAAATCAGTTGGATCAAAAATTTCTTCCACACTCGACCATGTTCCCATCTTTCCAAAGTACCTGCTTCCCCAAATTATCTGCACATGCCACTTAATTGAATGAATCAGCACTCCTTACACATCGTACATTGTTTCCTTGGGTCGTATGTTCCCTTATTCACTGCTTTCCTCCAACTTGCATTCCCTATCAGCCAAGTCAAACATCTCGGTCCCAATGGAACTATGGGAACTTGTTCCCTATACCATCATTCTCTGATTAAGTAATCTACCCACCTTAAGAAACTTTTTTGGATAAAGTTTGAGTTTAAAACCCTTTGGGTATTGTTCCTTAGTGCCTTTCGATAGTCAATTCAAAACTTTAAAATCTATAAATGCAAAAATCATGGGATAGTATTTCCACAATATATAAATCCCTTTTACTTCATTTTTCCTCGATTTGCAAATTTTCCCTACCTTGTCATTTTACTACCCCAGTATTTTACTTCTCGTGCCTAATACACTCTTTTTCTCATTTCTCCTTCCTTTTTAGGGCATTTTCAAAAATTTGAATTACATTGGAAACATTGAGAGGTATCCTTTCCACCCATCTAATCAAATGATTTTGATAAAAAAATCCAAATTTTAATACTTTTCTTATCTTAGTTCCCTTCATTTCAATTCCCTTAGAAATATCTTACAAAAATCCATTTGTTTCTAAGTGTTTAATTTAGTCAAGATGAAATTTCAATATGCTAGGTATGAACCCATTTCCTCTCTAGAAACCTCAGTCCCTAAAATAGGGGATAGTGATATCAAGCATATGGATCTGAATGAATTCTGGACCAGAATGAGAGATAATAACCCAACTATACTAGCCTAGAGAATTTTAAGCAGTGGTTTATCCCATGCAGGAGGTTTTCCCACCTCTATTTAATGTGTCGATACAATCCTAGCTTGTGCTTCCTATTTTGACCCATAGACCAAGGAATTAAAAGATCCCCAAGGTTAGTTAATTACACAACTATATGCTCACCATATCAATCGGCCCTAGGTATCCCCACTTTTAATGACTCTAAAGTTTTAAGTATAGCTAATGCTCAAAGATATTTTGACCTAACCCTAAACAAATACTAGTCCAAGATCGCTAAATCTTGGTTGAATTTGAAAAAGAGACGGCAATCCAAGTTTCCTAAAATCCTTTATAGGGTTTATTTCAATGAAGAATTATGATATATCATAACACTTCTTGCAAGGGTAATGGGTCTTCCATCTACTCAAGAATTTCAAAACTAGATGTGTATATTTATCAATTTGATTTGTGAAGGCAATCAAAATATGAATTAGGGTGAAATTATTTGTGAAAATTTAACCCAACAACTCACCCATGTGCATCAAACCAAAACTTTCTACATGACCTCATATATGATTTACACCATAGCTAGGTACTGAAAATCAATTAGTTTATCAAATTAAGGAAGTAGACAATATTCATATTTATGAATTTTATATTTAATTGACCTATGAAAATAGAAAAATTCATCACATGATGACTAATGATTCCTTCACAATGTTCTTAGTGATATTATTAGAAGGTAAAGTGACAGGAAGGGTTTCATAAGAAATTGAACAATTGATATAGTTTTAGAAGTTTTCATATATCAGGATAACACATTTTGAGGGATCCCCTCACAATATTCCTATTTATTACAGTGATAAAATTATTGTGGTTGAGGTTTGTAGGCGGTTGGATCTCCTCCACAGGACCTATCAGGATAATAAAATATCTAGCATATAATTTTCCATATCCTTGGAAAATTACACATGTAAATATCCTCTTGATGCTTAGAATGTTAAGAGAACTATCTCTCCTTTTAACTTGCATCCTTATCATAAGAGGGCATCCTTTGATAGTAAAAATTCATTAGCAACAACCTCCTACTCTCTTATCAACATGTGCCAAACATTTGAAGATTACTAGGTAGACTGTGAAGATGATTATGAGGTTAGGAAAAGAGCATATAGTAGGTTGAATCTATAAAAATTCAATATTTCAAGTTACACACAGTGCTAAAGGGCATGATTGATGAAGATTCATATTTTCTTACTCATGAGTTCACCGAAACTATTCAATTTAGTCATCTTCCCACCATTAACTAATCTCAAAAGGAGAAGGATAATCCAGATGATCTCAATACTCCTATTCTATTAAGAATGAGACATTGGTTTAATAAGAAAATGAAGGAGTTTAAAGCTTCTCAACAGGAAGCTTCTCCTCAAGAGGCAACTTCTTATCAATTTATTACTCCTCCCTCTCAACAAGATTCTAGAACTAAGGTGTATACAAAGAAAGAAAAATCTAAAGAAGGTGAGAAGAATGTTGTGACACCAAAAATAAGATGATAAAAAAGATGAAATAAAATATGTGGGAGGATAAACAAGCTGCTAAACAAAAATAAGAAGAAAAGAAGGAGACTAAATAAGAGGAAGAGAGTGAGGAGGAAGGAAGTGAAAATAAACAGGATGAAAAGGAACAATAAGAAGAAACTGATGATGATGATGAAGAAGAAGAAGATGTGGTGGAAGTAGCAATGTTAGATCTTAGGAAATTAATTACTTCTAGACCCAAGTTGGATGTGAGAAGACCCTCTTCCTCTCCTGTGGTAATAATTGTTTCTATCTCACAACCCCTTCCTCCACCACTTGCACTCACTTTTCCTCCTTTAGGAACATCATTAGGGGATTCATTTACTTGGGTACAACCTATGGTTGACAACAAGAAGAGGAAATCTCAGTCCAAGGTTGAAGTTCCTAAATATGATGTTTTTTTGCACTCCTAGGCACCACTCCTCCTGCAAAAATTCCAAGATTGTTTCTCGTCTTGTTTCATATGCCACAATATAGAAATTTCTCAAACTTTATAAACCCAAAGGAGATAATAAAAATGAACATGAGATATCTACAGCAGATTTTGAACTAAAAATAATTTATATGGGAGAATCAACCCCTAAGGGTGAGGTGCATAACATTAAAGAAATTGTTTCTAAAGTAATTCAAAAATTTGAAAAAGAGAAGAAGACTCAAGAGAAGTTGGAAGAACATGTAAAATTTATAACTAAATTTAAAAATCATTCCTTTCATCCGATAATACTACCTTGGATCCAACTCCCTTGTCTTCACTTCCACCCTCAGTTGCAATTGTTGATATTGACTTAAAAGCAATTACATAAATTCACAAGAATTTGGCTTAGGAAAAGCAAAGTAGAAGCATGGGTGGAGAAAATTATCCTTTCTCGGTTTGGAATTCATTGATGAAGCATGCAAAACTTATGATAATATAATATCTTATCAAAATAAAATTAGTTCAGGTATTAAGACCATTGAGAAAGAGGTAAAGATTTGGGCAGATGTTATCTAGGACCTCCATATTATGTCTCTCACGGATGAGAAAATCCTTCTCTCTGAGAATATTTTTGATGAATCTAAAAACAATTTGTCTCGCACTTGGACCTTTAGTGTAGAATGGAGGATGAAGGTCCTTGAGGAAGCATCTACTGAATTATAGAATTCCATCCAGAAGGGTGAATCTCTGAAGTCTGATATTTTTGCTGATTTAAGTGCCCTCCATTGTGACCTTTTCAAGGATAATTCATCTCAACAGAATACAACAAATAAAACCAAGGATGAATTTTTAAATTTTATTAAAGAAGACTTGTTTAATATAGAAAATGTGAAAAAATAAAAATGGAGGAGCTGCCTAAATCGAACAATGTGATTGTGGAAGCTACAAAAGGCTTAGCCACATATAGAGGAATTGCATTGGAAATGGAGAAATATCTTGGAATATGGTTGGTGAATCTTGGTAACACATCTATAAAAAAGGACATGGATATATCTTCTATAGTCACCAAATGTTGTAAGCATGTGCTCAAGTTGAAAGTTCATACCTCTATTGTCTCTTCTCTACCTTCTACCAACTAGTTATGTTTTTTAGTCATTAAATCTATGCACTTGGGTACATTTCTAGGTCCTAAAATCATGTTATCATTTATATGATTCCTAAGTAAGAAAATTATTAATTGACGACTCCCCTTAGCCTTTTACTTTATCTTATGTACTTTTATTAGCTTTACACATATTCCAATCTTGTCGGAATTTAACTATTTTATCTTTCTATGGCCTCAAACAATAGCACCCATCCAATACACTAGCACTAGGAGCTCTTATCCTCCTAAGCACTCATGTCCCTCTTTACATTTTTCTTATCTTTTTGGACCCCTTTCACTTCTTAATTATTGTTTACTACCTTGGGTTAGCCTTTCAATTGTCAATTACAAAATTCAAACAAGAGAATCATATAAATACACAGCTTATTGTTTCAAAATAAGGAACCAAGCACTAAGCATTACATAATCTCACCTAAGCTTGCATCCAAAGGCACAAGAGCATCAAATTCATCCATATATAACTCATACAAGGGACAAGGCTTGCATCACTTCGTATACACAACATGGGAGGGAAGTCTATTTTATTCCATTCACACATTCTATACATTTGTTACATTATAGATCCGCCCGCTATCACTATGTAACTTACACAATGGCATCACAGGGCATCATTTCTACACACACACACACACACACAAGAACTACATGGAGTGTGATATGTATTGAAACTTTCAATCATTAGTTCACTCTTCGAGCGACCGTAGAGGTTAGCCCGACTCTCCATTCTACATTTTCCTTTTTTAGGTTTGATTTGGTGTTTGGGTATGTGTAGGTGAACTTATTTCTTACATGTTATAGGTATCTTCATCGATCAAGGAGAAAATCTTAGGTGACAAAGAGGAATCAATAGTGAACCTCTTCCAACACACGAAGATACTAGATCTAGAGCACTTACACATGACACCAACACCTAGATCCATTCACCAATGTCGGGAGCTCTGTCCTCTCCCATGCACTCTTGTCCTATGTAGTTTTAGAGGTTAAAACCTCCAGGTGATCCTTTGTGAAACTCTTCTTAGTCCTGCTCCAAAGATTGCATCAACCTAGATGACTTTATGTTCATTCATAAATCAACAAATTTCCTCTATTCCTCTCTTACTTAGGGTTTCAAACCATTTGCTTGTTTATTACTTGTGTCCTACTATATATAATCATTTTTATAACATTAGGTACAGTTAGTTACTCTTAAAAATATTTAATTAATTCAAATTACATTAAATCATTTGGTGAACCCCACTCATGATCGATCATTTGGATCCATATTCTATCGCCTTTCTCTGTCATGTCTCCTAAGGTTCCTCAAGTCTCCTTGTATCAATTACTTCAAATGCAACCACCTTGTAAATAGGCTCTTCAAAAATCCATCCACACTAACATCCCTCGCAATACACCACCTCCACAAGTGATTACCATTTTAAATTTTTTATCCGACAACCCTATTGGTCCTAATCCTTTATCCAATCAACCCATCTTAGCATCAATTCAAGCTTTACAACATGCCTTTCAAGAAAAAAATTCAAGCTATAGAAACCATGATTACATCTCTCAAATCTGAAATCCAACATCTTAAAGCACATGTTATTTCTTCTTCTACATATCATTCACATCCTATGTCTTGTACATGTTCTCATATATGTGAACCCCAAGTCTTACCACTACTAGTACCTCTCAAGTTTGATCAAAATGCTAAGTAATATGATATTCTTCGTGAGCTCCTCAATCACCACTTGATCATCTTGCCAACAACTCATTACTACCCTCCTTATCAGCTTGCCAAATATGAAACTATACCATTTTGTAATTTACATAGACTTAATGGACATCATGATAATGATTGTTGTTAGAGCTGAAAATTACACCCCGCCATAAGTCACGATACAACCCAGGATTTTGAGTTAATATGGGATTGTCTCCATGTTATGGGAATTGAACTGAGATAGACCTCCGGAGAAGGTTAACTTCTTCTACCTATTCCTAATTTGAAAGTACTCTAGGAACTGGAATTCAATTATCTAACACTAATCTATGATTCCAAGGGACCAGAGAGAGAGGGAGATTCATAAAAATAAATCCTAGACTAAGGGGAGGTGATAACACTAATAACAAGGGGAAATAAACTTTTAAATGAGAGAAAATGGAGGTGGAGATGGTAGAAATGAAATCCATAGTCCGAGCAGCATTTAAACTCCCATTTTCATATAATGCACAATAGAAATAAACCCTACAATATGAAGAAACATACACAACATACCTATAAGTAAATGAAGAGGAAATAAAATGCAACAAATCACTAACTAGGGTAGAATAATAGCCACAAAACAAGTATTTTATTGCTTTAAGATGATGCAAAAATCATTACAATGGAGGAAGAAGGTATAAACACATTACATAATCACAATCCAAGGCCTACAACTCAAGAACACTTGTGTAACACTTTTCAATGATGCCCTTGCATTCTAAAAGTATCCAACATTACAAATGAGCATTACTTTATAATTTATAGAGAATGGGAAAGAGAGAGAAGAGGGAAAAACTCAGATTCTTTCTTCCACCCACCAACAACATGCATTAAATTTATGAAAATAAGTATGGGCACCCTTACAAATCCATTCCCCAATGATACTTTGCTTGTGGGAGAAGAAATGGGCACCATACTTCATTAAATATGGTTTTTCAGCTACCTAGAACGTGCTTCTAAATGTGGTTGCTTAGCTCACACTATCAAGTTACACATCCTACGCACATGTATAGGATTTTGAAAGCAAGCATTCCTTAATTAATCCCCCCGTAGCAGCTTCTAGATATCTTAACCATTATGTTAGCTCTTCAAACAATCATCATGAAACCATCATACATCATTCACTTAGTCATTAATGTGGTTTTCGCATCAATGAAAACACTCATTAGGCCTACATGCCAACAATATCCCCCTTTTCATTGATGGAAAACACTCAACTTCTCCCCCTTTTACATTAATGACAAAGGATTACCTTCTTCACCTTTCTCAGCTTCATACCTTCATATTTTGGTTGGAAACATCCACCAAAGGTCTCAATCAAGCCTCTTCTTCTTGATTTTCTCCAAAATCTAAATTTTTCCTTCATTGTAGGCATGCAAAGAACATGCTCCCCTTGAATATATAATTCCAACATCTAAAAAATCATTAGTATACCATGAAGAAGAAATTTTTTACCTTGCTAGGAGAAAAAATCATCATTCCAACCTCGTAGGCATACAAACTAGCCTCTTTTCTTCTATACCTCTATTTTGAGCGTCATGGAAACTCTATATCTGATCATAGACTGGGTCATAATCATCAAAAACATGCCAACAATGTCAATAAAATCCTTACCTCAACATTTCTCCATAAATCTTGAATAAGAGTAATCAATTCTAGACCTAAAGAATGCAAACTTAGCATATTCTTTCTTTTCATAGCAAGAGTAATACAATGAGTCCACAACAATATTTTAAGTGCATTTTATACCATTTTCACCATGCTCCTATAGGTCAATCATTCTTAGACCCATGCAACAACCACTCCACTTGGGCTTAAGGCCTCTACTTTTAGCTCCAAACCATAATTTTTAGATACTAGACTTGTTTACGTCCCTAGAAATGAACTAAACAACTTTATGAAGGCCCTAAACAACTATCTTAGTGTTCTTAAATCATTTATAGCTAAGATAACCAATATCATACCGTTGAGAGTAAAAACACAAGGTGAAAACACTATACACACCTTGAATATTCTTGAGCACACAATTTCAACTTGATGGAGGATCATCCAAGCACTCCCCCTATCATGATTAGTCTACACACTCCTTGGGAAACATACCTTTATTTCTTATGCATGTACCGGTGTCTCGACTTTGCTTAGACTTTAAGACCCAATATATAGGCTTAAATATTGATCAATTCACCTCATTAGTATACTTCTCCACACATATAGACCATGAAGAACTCAAATAAATAGTTGAATTATATCATTTACCCTTCATTACAACTATTATCAAGCTAATAATATGCACCTACATGCCTATAGGTAACTAAATTGGAACAAAATCTCGATTTCAAATCTTATCAAGCAACGTGAACCTTATCCTTGCAATTCCATAATACAAATCATGAGTGGATGATAAAATATATATTTTCAACTGTAAGGGGGCAATGGGATATACCATATTCCTCTTAGACACATGTTTTACTACCTCCTAGACATGTAGGTCTACATTTACTTCATAGAGCAACAAGATACCTTCACAAGCATATGTCAATCTTCCAATAACCTCCACATGTAGACTAACAAATTTGAAGAATACACATACCTTTCTTGATGAATTTGAGATTTGAAGACATTATCATACCTCTACAATTATGCACTCTACCTCTTATACTTGTTAGGTTTTCATTCTTCCACTAGGAGCAACATTTTGGCCCATGAAATAGTACATTTAGCTAAGACTACAAAAAAATTTACTCCAACCTATCTTGAAGCACTTCAAAGGGCATCTCAAAGTTAATATCACTTCAAAAATGAAGAAGCAATATATCACTTACTTCAAGGAGTGAGAACTCTACCTTCTAAACCACCGATACTCCACGTAGGTTAATTTTTCCTTCTCGAGTACTAGGAAATCCTATTAAGCATTCATCAATTGGGCTCAATAATAAAAAAATTCCTAAATCATCTAAAGAGCACCATTAATGTAATTAATTCAAAGGTCATGATAAGAGTGTGGTATTATCATCGTTTATACCGAGACTTCCATACCTCTGCAACTATACAATAGAATGCACTTTTGACTTGCATTCATAGTGAACAATAACTCAACTTAATTCACAATAATTCATGAAAAATATGATAAATTACATAACATTTGTGGAATCCTTAGACTAATAAGACATCTTCAAAATCATGACAAATCATGAGGGTTTTGGGAGCTAAAGCCTCAACAATGTGCTTTATAAAGTAAAAGCACAATAAAATGTCCCACTTTTTGGTATGGTTTGTACCTTAGTAAACATGAATTTTCAGTTTAATTGATTTTCTAAAGGTAATAGCCACAAAACCGTACACATTCATGAAATTCCACAAACTAACGAAATGTTGTGTTTAGAGTGTAGAATACATGTATATTTTAAAAAAAAAAAAAATTGGCAAAAAATATAGTATTTTTCTTAATTTTATTCATATGTTGTTTCTTATGTTATTAAAGAGGAATGACTGTCCCCCGGTGGTTTTTTAAAATGAAAACTTATCTTTTCACTATGAAATTTTAGATATATGTTCAAGATTATAATTTTGACGTGCTGTCAAATTTTCATATTTTTTTGACTTATATTTTTTTAATTAATTATTTAGTAACTATATTTTAAAATAAATGGCATCCATATTTCAATGCCAATAACTTTTAATATTTATATCAAAATTATTTATTTTTTTCACAGGAAAGAAGAAGAATTCAACAAATACTAAGTATATTTTTTTCAAATTTTTTTGATATATTGTACTATTTTTCAAATTTGGTTGATTGTGTACTATTGATTGTCCTAAAATACCGTATGTTAGTAAAAATTAAAAAATAAATAGCAAAACAGATTTTTAAAAAATGAAAATTACATTTTTAGAAAGCCAATAAAAATATGAATTTTGTGTCAAAATTTTGTAAGTTAACTATTTCGTTTACCCTAATTACGTGGCACCCGAGTGGCAGATTTTGGCTCACAATTGTCCCCCAAAAGGATTTGGAGCCAAAATGTGCCACTCAGGCGCCACGTCACTGCCACTCATCAGGGTTCGCACGAATGGGGGTTCGCGCGAACACCGTTCGGGTGAATAATGTTCGCGCGAACCCCCATTCGCGTGAACCCCCTCCGCCCCAAAGTGCCACCAAAACGTCTCCTTCTAGATTTAATGATTCGCAATTGTGTCTCCCCTTCTAAATTTAATGTTTTACAAGTTACTTATTTAATATTGTTCACTTTTTATGTTTTAAATTTAGTTTTTTACATATTTTTTGTGTTTTAAACTAAGTGTGTTTTTTTAATTGTTTTTAACCAAAAATATGTAATATTAAATTAGAAAAGTTGTTTTAAAGTTATAGAAAACTAAAATTAAAAATAACCTAATTTCTACTGAGATTTGTATATAAATAGAGTTGCATGCACATATAGTTTTGTATCGAGTTTACTCTTAGACATTCAGATCTATCACGATTTATGTGTGCGGGTGAAAATTATTGAAGTGGATGAATCATGGGAAATGCAAAGAATGAGAAACGAAAATATACCGAGGAAGAGAATGCAGAAAAGAATGCTAGAAGATTTGTTCGTAGGAGGGCACAAAGAGAGAGAGAGAGAAGACACAACAAGTGAAAGACAATGCTGCAAAAATTGGTACATATGTATAGAAACCCTTGATAGATCCTAATTTTTTTTTAGTTCTAAGGTTTAAATATGATAATTTATGTTTTTTAGATTGCGTAAAGGCAAGGGTTTTGATAGGATCCCATGTGTATGTTTATGGACATAGATCATGATGCACAACATTATGCTGAAGTGATAACAAAAGTTATGGAATTACTTCCCAAAAAAATGTGAAACACTTGGTGAAGATGGATTTACAAAAATTAAAAGAATTTTCCGAACAAGAACCACTATCACGAAAGAAAACAGAAAAAAGTGTAGAGATAGTATATGGTGAATTTGTTAATTTGACTACGATTCTTTAGAGCACATTTGTTGGTTACATTCTTGAATCATGTTGATATGAGGGAAAATTAGAATTGTTAGGTGTTGATTTTGGATAGAAAAATTCAAAATGTGTAGAAGAAGAATTTGTTGGGAATGTTTTTAAAGGAATAAGTTCTTTGGGTACAAAAACTAGGTCTTATTGATAAGAGTATTTCTTGTAGAGCAATATTAACTTCAGTTGTAAGTGAAGATACAACAAAGAATCGTCATGTTACCACCTTTGCCAAGGCATTGGGTTTATCTAGAAAGACGGTTAGCAGGTATGCAAAGAGGAGGAAGACATTGGATGACTCTACTATGGAAGGAAATTGGGCACTAATGTGTAGAAATCCACGTTCTGATAAAATAGAGGATAATATTGTGAAGATAGTTTCTGATTTTTGGACTGAGAGGACTCGTCCTTCTCCGAATGTGAGGGATGTTTTAAAACATAGGATAACTCGCAATAACTATGATGAACATATAAAACATTGGCTTGAAATAACTCAACATGAGATGTACATAAAGTTTACGAAGAAAATCTAGATGTTAAGATTGGACAACAAATGTTTGAAAATTTGAAGCCTTGGTATGTGTGAGCTGATAAAGTCCTTGACACATGTTGTTGTTGCTATCACGTTGAGTTTGATTATCACTATCAGGTACATAAAAATTTATAGATTCAATGTATATATATTTTGAGGTGTGCTTTCGTTTATATCTATATATTTTAAATTTGTTTAAATATCATTTTTTGAGACATGTGATTTAAAATTAATGTATTTCAAAATCTATGTTTTTTTAGGTGTATAGAAAGTTACGAGAAGAAATTTCCCCACCTACACGTGTCAGTGAATTCATAACTTCAATTATTTGCAACGTATCTGATGATCATGTCGATGATCATATGAATTGCATCAAAGGTGTCTGTGACAAGTGTGGGGACTTGAAATTATTGCCAAAAACAAATGAAGATTTGGACATAGTTAACCCGGTTGTTTTTTGCGAGAGGTGATATATATAAATTTATGTTTTTAAATTTGGATGTTAGATTTTATTTTTATTTTTATTTTATTGCAAATGAATACATGAAAATTTGTCCATGTTATGAATTGATTTTGTAGGTTCAAATACATAAAATATTCAACAAGGCTTGGAAAAGATGCAACCAGGTTGGATTTGGTAGAAGAGGAAATCCCCATTGCTACATTCATGCAAATTTTCCGAAGTTTAATTAGTCCGTACATCAAACATTCTCACTATGCAAAGTGGCAGGCTACAAAATTCAAGACTAATAGAGACACATTCCCTATTGGTTCCATATTGTCTGTGGTTGATTTTTTTGAGAATTACTCATTTTCTCATCAAAAATAAATTCAAACACAAGTATTATCATACTAACCAGGTTACTATCATGGTTCAAGTATTTTATAGGCATGCACAATTGGATTTGGATGGGGTTGAAAGTACATATGTGAAGCGAATGATCAAGAAGGAGTATCACTTCTATATAAGTGATGACAAGGAACATGACACCCACTTTGTGCAACATTGTTTTGGTTTGTTCTTTCAATATCTTCATCAACGAGGAATACAAATAGATCACCATTTTGTTTGGTCATATGGTTGTGCATCACAATTCAAATCCTCTCGCCCTTTCTTTGCACTCAGTCATTATCATCGTCATCACAAAATTCCTCATTTATGGAGTTTTTTTAGAGTGGTCATGGGAAGGGAGAACACGATGGTGCGGGTGCATGCATCAAACGTGCTCTAAAGAAACAAAGCTTTGATTATGAGGGAGATCGATTGATTGATGCCCACACCGTTGTTGAATGGTGTAAGAAACATTTTGCAGTTCAGGTTTCAACCTCACAGGCTTCAACATCACATGCTTCAACCCCACATAGAGTGTTTTGGGAGATAACAGGTACATGCACATTTAAAACATAGATATGTAAATCTTGATATGATTTATTAAGTGAACTACAAGTTACTAACTTTAAATTTTTTTATTCTGATTTTTGTTGTTTGTTTTAAACTTTATTGATCTTTTGAGCATGATTAAATGAAGGTATTGATCGGAGGACAAAGTATGGATGTGAAAGGATTCCCAATTCTAGGTCTTTGCACTCTTTGATGACTATGGATAGTAATAACTGGACAATCTGTATAAGAGATTATTCTTGTTTTTGTTATGAATGCATGAACAAATCATATTCAAAGTGCAATAGTAAAAACATGGGTATGTAGGTGAGTGGAAGCAAGTTCCTTTAGTTGTGGATGACACATATGGATCAGATCATGATGATAGTTTTGAAGATGTGCCATTAATTTCAACCGATTATGACCACATATTTGACCGGTTAAACAAGGTATGTTTTATTTGAAAGGATCAAGTATAATTTGATAATTAAATAAATATGTATATAATTTATACTATACATCCGATCATTGAATGTTTCTTTGCATTTGTTGTAGGAGATGTATTTGCAGTCATTGCTGAAGAAGCCAATATTGAGAAAGTGGAGTACTACTTGTTGCGTTGCACAGAAGAGAGAACAAAGCTAACATGTGAAATAACAAGTGAAGTGACAACATTTTTTACTGGCTCGGTTGTAGTGCAGGGAACATACTTACAACAAGTGAAAGCCCTCCAAAGTGGGATTCACTTTGTTGATTACAAACCAGACAAAAAGGTGTATCATTACACCCATCACATAATTGCTACAGGGTTACAATTGCAGCAGGTGAAGACTACAAATAGTAAATGCAAAAAATGGAGACTAGATGTAGAAGACCATGAAAAAATTTTACAAGTCATTGAACAACGAGCAGAGCCACTTGGTATTATATAGAAGGACATGGAATAAATTACTAAACCTTGTTGGTAATAAACTATTAAGCTAGATAGCATTGTATTTTCTACTTGAAGGGACTATGGAGACCACTATACAATAAAGTTGTTTAATACTTGTGATTCTTACTTGTTGTGAGATGGTTTATGGTTTACAAGTATTGTGATATGGTTGTTACATGGAAGTATGTATGGTATAAACATGATTTATGATGTGGATGTATGTTACATTATTATTTTTAATGTGGAAATGTTAGTTGGGAATTCAGATGTACATAGTTTTTGATATATGTTATTTGTTTAGTTGTGAACCAAAAGGTTGTATATGGAGTACCCTTATCACTCCACCCTTATCACAAATAACATGTTCTTCTGGGTTATGTTTTCTTTTGCATCAAACTTTGTGTCATATTTGTAATTACTATAACTATAGGATATGGAGCTTATTAATAAAACCTGACATGGGGCACTTTTGGACATTCCTTATACGGATTGTGCCAATAAGATGATTGAAATAAGACTACCGTAAAAGAATACAAGGTGTGACCTATTTTAATGGATAAATGCCTTCTAACTATATTTTTTGCTTTGACAATATGCCCTTCTTAAAAAGTAAAAATGCCTTCTAAGTATATTTTACATTTTACATGTGGAATTGTTATATGCTGATTCCCGCTGTCAGAAGATTTTAAGTGCTCGTTATGGATCATGGTACAACATAGCTTGAAAATATCTTAAGCAATTTAAGACATTGTGTAATGCTAAGCAATTTAAGAAATTGTACAATGCTAAGCAATTTCTCTAGTCTTACTAGTAATTTTAGATTTTGGTTTATTTAATAAATAGATTTTGTTTTTTTTCTAATTGGAGATTTTGGTTCGTAAAATAAATCATTTATATTTCTACCTGCTTGTTGTACTGGTGCTAAGAACAGAAAATAGTTGTCTGGTGCTAACAATAGGTACATGACTTCTTATGCCTGACTTTTTCTTGCTGATATTTCATATCTTCACAACTTACGTTAATTTCTAAAAATTCCATGCTACATGTACATCACAAACACAAACACTAGTGTAATTTGCAAGGCTCTGCTTAGAAATTATTCAGATATTGGCAATGCGTTAGTGATAAAAACTTTAAAAGGCAAAAGTATATTCAATTTGTAATATTCTTTCTTATCCCACCAAATTTGTATGAGAAATTCATCATGTTTGGTTTGAAAACGTTCCAGTTCATTGTGTTGGTCCAACTGAAATGTTGATGTTTGACCAACAATCTCAATGTAGTGATTGTGCAATAGCTCAGGAACTCATCAACAGACTGACTTTTATACTTTTTCTTACATATTTATAGTTTTGTAATTGATGTATTTTTAATTTATTTTTTGTTCTCCCCTTTTAATATGGTATTATGCATTGGAGAAAGGCTAACAATCAGTAACAATCACTTCATTTACATTTTAATTTTATCTCCGAAGGTGCATCCAACTACATCATTATATATAGAATATAGGTATTGGCCGACAATAAGACTAGATCCCAACTCTAGACTTAAGACATTTGCAAGCAGGTTTCCTATAATGTATCCCAAGAATAACATTTCATAATTTCATCTTCACTCTCTTGAGCCACAAGAATGATAATAAAGAAATTACACTAGGGCGTTGAACAATACTTTTATTTAATTGCCAGAAAAGATCATACTCCAGAAAAAATATTGAAAAATATCTACTATAAATCAATAGAGTTTGTATGAAATATTCCCTAAAATTAGCACTCTACTTGAGCGATTATGTGCATTACACCTTTCAGACAATATAGGGATTTGTTTAAGTTATTTAATCCCCTAGGTGCATCCTATTACATCATCGTACATAGAATAAAGGTACCACCCAACGATATAACTGGATCCCAATTTCAGACTTAACCTAGCAAGTAATAGAACCATCTTGAAGATCTTGCATTCGAAAGAAAATATCTCTTACGAACTTACTATTTCCCAACAAATATTATAAAAGAAAGGTTAGGAAGAGTGTTTTTTCTCAACACTTTATTATCCTTTCGTTCCACTACATCTAGTATGGCTGCATAAAAATTTAATATATTAGAACTACACTAAATGTCAAATCCCTCTTCCATTTCACTCCATCCATCTTTGTTGTGTTGAATGTGTTTTACCAATTATATGAGTTTATTCCAACCATTCAACTCTTCCCCAAGCTGGAAGGACATCCTCTATTTATTCACACCCAAACTCTCATTATCATCATAGTCATAATTGATGTCTTCATTATCTTCTTATGTATTCACATAACCCTTCCTCATGTTGTTTCCATTTTTATAATGGTTATCATAATCATAGATCCATTCAAAATCCTCCTTGTAGTCACTTCCTTAGGTCATTTAACTCGAGAGAATGTTAGTTTTCATCAACATGCACCAATTATCATCGCCACATCATATATGTTATTATCAAGTTATCTAATGAATAAGCATGTCCATCCTTTGCATGAGCCATTGTTTGGATTCTACCACCTAAGATGTGAATGATGTTAGAGTTTGCATCAAAAAACTATAGAATCATATGGACAATCTTCATATGTACAAATGATTGATGTTTTAAAACAGAATACAAATCAACACAATAATCATATTTTGAAGCTCTAGATTAGTCAAGTTTGTGTTGATCTTAAGGATGTGATCCAAGAGGATCTACCACCATGGATTCAACGTGTGGTATCTTGATGTTACTCTATGTGATGATCTAAGTACATTAACTTTGGGATACTCTCAATGCATGGCCATACTATGTCAAATTCATAGTTTTCTACAATAATGTTATGTATAGGTCCTGACAATGTCAAACCTAATCTATTCAACTATCTTGCGGCATAAAACGTCAAATTTTTTAATGTTTCTAGACCGAGTAACTATAGATTTATTATAACACCACAACCATATCTTCATCTTTCATTCTTCTATAATGATGAATTATATTTAGAATATTTAACAAAAATGACAAGTAGAATAATAAGTCATGGTAGAGAAGACTTGATGATCCAACATTTCAACTCAGAAGGATTTGGAAAGTGTTTTCTAGGAAAATTAAAACTTGTTTGGATAAGTAATTTTTTAACATATACAGGTAAACATTCCCTATCTCCACGGATTCCCCCATTATTGACACTATAAATTGTTGTACAATACTCAACCATTGGAAGGCACCCCAATACTCAATCATTGGAAAGCACCCTGGTCAAAAGATGTGAATCTTGTTTGTGAGTTTCAATTTAGTTGCTTCATCCTAGACCGTGACCATTTACCGAACTCAAATTTCCTGTTGGGATAAGATCAACCACATGGGAGAAGGCAAAGAAGATTAGACAACACGTGTCCATGAAAAAGGTTCTAAGCTTTCCCTATAACAAGTTATCCCGCTGAATTTTACATAAACGAGATACCAAAGCAAGTTCATATCTACTCAGTTAGACCCATTTTCCCCGCCATGAGAGACTTACCATTGGCCCCTTCAAAACTCAAATGAGGAAGCCACATGAATTAATTCTAGAACAGCTAGTTTCAACATGTAACATGTCTTGAATTCT
The DNA here is from genome assembly GCA_018340775.1 of Taxus wallichiana var. yunnanensis. Taxonomy (NCBI): domain Eukaryota; kingdom Viridiplantae; phylum Streptophyta; class Pinopsida; order Cupressales; family Taxaceae; genus Taxus; species Taxus wallichiana. The sequence continues at coordinate 295,471,008 of CM031239.1, read as the reverse complement.
ACTATGGAAAAATGATGTAATGCACAATGTTCGCCATACAAAAAAGGTTTTTAAAATGTATTCCCACCAAGTTTCGTGTTTACTTTCCTTCCCAAATTAAAGACTTTTGTCATAGAAATAAATCATCAAGCATAACGCCAGCAATAAACAAACACCTTGAATTTTACGCATAGAAAACTCTGAAGATATTTTAGGTTGAGATATAAGAGAAGATTTTTGATATATAAAATCTCAAAACAAAACACCTAACTGTATCTTCAGATCAAACAAAAAAATTATGGTTGAAAAACACTGTTGAGCTAATGGCTAGCACTGCATGCAAATTTCAGTTAAAACCTGCTTAAAAATTTAATGTCTTTAAACAACGTCACCCAATAGTTTCAACTGTAGTAAATATTTTCGCTGCATATGTTCTCAGAAAGCTATGGTGTCTTGTATCTTTGCTTCCACTCCCACTGCGTGTAAAACAACTCTGCACATCACACAGTATTTACAATGCTAATTGGATGTTAATACTTCATGTGATGATCTCTATGTTCTCATCCACACTCTCATCGGAAAAGTCTTCTCCTCCCTGCCACCCACACAGAAAACAATGCAACCTTTCCAGCTCGTCCTGCAGGTTTAGGATCATCTGTACCATTGTTGGAGCCTGTTTCTCGTGTGGTGCAGCATTCTAGAGCAAATGGCACTTCAGCATCTCGTGCATCTCAAGTTGCGGAGGATCAGACCAGTGGAGAGCCAGGTGAGAATAATGAAACCCGTGAGAATTATAAGCCTCGACGATGTTACATTTCACAATCAAGAGCATAAAAATGAATTCCGAGTCTAATGGGATAAAATTGCATAATCAGTAGGGTACAAAAAGTGCTTTGGTCAAGGAACGTACAAAATGAGCACTCTTAGTTGATCAAAGTTGGGTAATACAATGAATGGGCCCCTTTATGGGCAGGAACATGAAAATAGAAATTGCATAATCACGTAAAAATAACTGAAGGAACATAAAAACTAGCAATCGTACGTGAAGTGCACGATGGAAACGCCGAAGGGGATGGAGTGAAGAATGTAAAAATGAAGAATCGAAAAAGATGGAAAGGTTGAAGGATGTGGCTAATGGTCATAACAGGGCACCCTGTGGAGAGTGCTCCTACAACGTTGGGACCTTGTAGTTTGAGGCAGACTAACTTAAGTATTAAAAAAATTGGTAAAGAAGAGTGGAGGCATATGAAATTGGAAAGACTATGGCCCATGCCTCCAGATGTAGGTACCATTTGATCAAGGTGTTGTTAGAGAAACCAAAAAAGGACCCATTCCTATGTTAGATGAAAGTAAAACCAATATAATTTACAGAAACAAAGTCAATGTAGGTTGTTTAGAATTCTTAGTTTCTTGTCCATTCAAACTTTTGGGTAATGTTCTAATAGGGAGTGTACGATGTAAACATCGAAGGAGATGGAGTGAAGAATGAAAAAATAAAGAAGTGGAATAGAGGGAAAGGATGAGGGGTAATCAAGAATGGGTTCAATGGAAGGGGAGGACATCGAGTTCCAGTGTATCGTCTGTATCTTATAGGTAATATTCATGGTGGTGCAATATGTGTATGAAGAGGACAAACTAAAAAATGGAGAAATTTGAAAAAGTTTCATGTTTGAGACTCAACTGAAATGCATGCATCGTACATGTTTCACAGGTCAATGTTTTTGTAGCAAACTTGCTGATTAAAGCTTTATCAGGAAGCCTAATTTGTGTTTTTTGGCCTCTGTAGAAAATAACCCAATTTCCACATTCCAAATATCCCCTTATTCTAAAAGAATCCAATAAAAAATCTTTCTCGAAACTATTATGCCGAATTCCTTCATGATTATATTATGGTTGGTACGATTTTGACCATAATACGAAAGCAAAAGTGCAGTGAAGATCATTACAAGAAGTAGGCAGTTATATATTATGATGAAGAGTCGTGATCTTTCTCGAGATATAAACAAATCAACATTGGTAAGCATCGCACTAGACCTCTACTTCTTCAAGTAAATATCATGTGCTCCTAGATATTGGACAAAATTAAGAATGTAGAAGAAACTTCAGAGATTCTAAACACTTCTAATATCACTCTTTAATCACCATAATTTTCTTATTGAACATACCAATTCCTTTCAAGTTTTTTATTTTGCTGAAAAGCAGCAAGTTGCTCTTCTATAAATTTTTTATTGCAGCATGAGCCTGGACAAGCACCAAAGCTTTCTTCAAGGATCCAAGAATAATGTTATAATCCTGCAGAAATGTGATGCCTTCTACAAGAGTAGTCAACGAAATTAATTCACTGTTACTATTACATGAGAGGTAAAAATCTACGAAATGCAACTTTTTATAGCTAACTTCTCACGGAATTTGTAAATCATAAACAATTTCATTTCCTGGAACTCAAAGAGTCAACGAACTCTTGGAACGTGGGAAAGCATAGATCATCCTCTATTCTAGAGTTTCTATCTATGAAGTTAGAAACTTGTGTCGATTTTTTTTAATAATACAAAGCTGATATGAAAGATAGTTAGAATTCAATAAGGGCTAGTGTGTGAAAAGAATGCATGTAAAGGAAAAAATTAATAAATAAAAGTATTGATGTTTACCTTTGATTGTTCGAAATAGACATGAGTTAATTGAATTATTTTGCAATGTTGTTGTGCCCCAACATCTATAATTGTAAAAGATCTCTTATGTAATAACACTGCAGCAAATATATCAGTAAATAATAGGCTTGCAATTTTTTGTTTTTTTACATGTCTTATATCTTTGTGTTGACCTTGGTCTTTGTTGGTTTCCCGAATCTCTTTCTTTCAGATTTCATAGGGGCAGTAAGGAATATGACCAACCTTTCCTCTTAATATAGGTGATCTGGTGATATGGTTTCCCCAAGTAGGTGGCAACTCAGATGAGTTTTATGAAGCAAGGTAGTTCTACTACAGGGCTTACATCTCAGCTGGGTGATATGAGCATGCCAGAAGTTGTTGACAAGCTCAGAATGCTTGCGGGATCTTTGGCTGAGAGGTTGGGTAGGAGTAGCTCAGATGATGGTAATTAGAGAACGGGAGTGGAGTCCAGCCTTATATCCCGATTTTCAAGTTGGGTCCTGGGACAAAGCAACAATCATTTATGAGAGCTTTGCAGACATGCTAAATAGGATATCCTTTTCCACAAGAAAGCAAGCTAGAGATCTGAATGGGAAAATTTTGCTACCTTTGAGTATGACAGAGTCCTTGGTAAGCATTTATGAAAATTTAAAATTACAAGGTTCCATGGTTTTTGTCTTGAGTTCATGAATGGGCTGGTTTTTAGCCCTGACAATAAATGTGAGGTTTGTTGGATGTTTTAGTCTAGGTTCATTTTTTCCCTAAACCTTACAGTCTAAAACAATTTGATGTTTCCTTCTTGTATGTTTAGCTCCATTGCACTCTAAAACAAAGTAGAGTTTCACGTTAATTGTAGCAAAGACTCCTTCAAGACAGTCAATTTCAATTGCAGGATTGTTCAAGTAAATGAATAATTCATTTCAGGAGATAAAAGGCTTGGAGGGGGTTTACTAGGATGGTCTGGCAATGGAAAAATAGTACAAGATGTTTCTTTCTGCTTGGACCGCCCAATGCAAAGCCAAAAACACAGTTAAGATATGGTGTAAAGGAAATAAACAATGGATGAATTTTAGGTGAAAGTATTACCCTGATTTCAATTGCCTCAAGGGAAATATCAGAGTCAAAACCGCAAAGGGTTTGTAAGGAAGCTTCAAAGTCTACATCTTTACCAATCTTAGCCTGTATGTACATGAACACCAATTTAACTGAGATAGATTTGGCAATGGTGAAAATCATCAATTTCTTACATTTAAAATTTAATTTCATTCAATTACCAGCCATCTTGGAGCTTCAGGAATTATGAAAAGCCCAAGAACCAATAAACTACAGGGAACCACTCCTGTATAGCCACAAAACAATAGGAATATTGGCATTTTTTAGCACATACTCCATGAAATTTTAATAAAATTATTTTTAATTATACTTTCTCTCTTTCATATAATTTCCACCAATATACCTGCAATTGCAAGATGTCTCCAGGAAATGAACATTCCCAATAGATATGCCACGAAAACACCGATTGTTAGGGCAAGCTGTTCCACAAATGGTCTCTTAGTTTGTTATAACTCAAATTTTGCAAATGAATATCATAGACCATATGGTACCTTTAAGGACAGTGTCAAGGTTGAGTTCTCAGTAAAAACTGATAATGGGCAAGGATCTTACCATGTTCACTGCCCCAAGACCTCCACGCAAGTGCTGAGGAGCTATCTCAGCAATGTACACAGGCACCTGAAAAGATCATACCATACAATGCAAACAATTACATGTCCATCTAGGTGGTTTATCTTCCTGACAACTCCAGAGACTATTACCTATTAATATTCAAGGAAATTTTTTATCGGCTACTGTCCAAATGAAGAGAAAAAGCACAACATAGGAGAATACAATATCTGGCCAATACAGACAAATATGAGAGAAGACAATGGTCATGGTGCATTTTGTAAAACAGAGTCTCAATATTGTTATTAAGAATTTATATTGTTTGGAATTCCTGACGAGGTGGCTTTCTAAATTTTTCTTCATCTCATAATGTTGAAAAGGGTTCCAGTTTTGAATGTTTCTAAAAATACCACCGTCCAACTTTCTATGCAGGAAAGTTTTTAAATAGATATTTGAATACTGTTGTGTTAGGTAATCAATTTCCAATTGCTGTTAGAAACCATCTTTAATAGATTTTTAATTAAGATGATTTTGAGAAACATGGGTCTCTATGTGAATAATAAGTATTTAAACTGGAGAAAACTTACAATAGAAAGAGGAAAAGAAAATGACGTCCAACTCCCAATTTTAATATTCAAAAAGGCAACAGAAACCAAGCAAAGAGACCAACTACATTCATCTGGATGCTGAAGAGAAAAACCAGTCTGTGAACACAGTAAGAGTCAACAAACACTCCAACGCTTTCTGGGAGGAAAGCAAGTTCACATACTCTGTCTCTGAATGAGGTTGGGATTATACAATGTAATCCATCTCATTCTTCTCCCCTTCCCTCATCTTTTACTAAGGTCTCCTTTGGCTATGTCCTTCATCTCCCTGCTTTTACATCTAAATAAGCCCCCACCATTTTCCCCTTTCCCCTCTTCCACTCCAAGACATCATCCATACTGCTCCAACCCAGCTATCTCTAGGGAATCTACTCTTACTCCTCCATTAGTGTTTGATACAGGATACACTCCCCCTGGACTGAATTCAATGGCTGTTGTATCTACTGAGTTAGAAACCCAAAAGCCTGAACCTGATAAACCACTCCACCAACACTTTAACATACTGCCAAACAGTAAGGAGTTGAATCATCCAAGCATATATTTAACCTCGGCGAGAGTTTTAACCAAATTTGAATCTGAGATTGAAAATCGAGGGACCAGTTGAGAGATATTGGGCCTCGCGGAGGAGGAGCAATAGGTCCAGAATATGATGCGAGGCACACACAGCTTGAGTTCGGAGGGAGGCCATCGGGAAGAGACAGAAAGTGAATCTGCAGGCCTTGCCTCTGTAGCTCGGTGGAAACAGCTCTGTAGCTCGGTGGAAACAGCCCCGAATCGTTTGAGGGTTTGAAAATCCATTTTTGTACATTCTGTGTTGATGAAAAATCCTCTGCCGGCCAAGATCATTGCGAAATGCATGAGAGGAGTGACATGGTCCTGAGCAGAGAAGGGCACCACGACCACGTGTCTGGATGTGTCACCTAACCATCGCTTATCTATTGCCTCCGTTGGATTTCAACGACGCTCTAAGGAGTAATGCCGTCCGTTTGATTTCTGACTTCTGTCAGAATCAACGGGTTCAACTCCACTACAAGAATGCCTTTGGCATAATAAAAATGCATAATCACATAAAATTAACCCAAGGAACATCAAAATAAAAATTACATAATCACGAAGCTAAAAAAAGTGCTTTGGTCAAGGCACAGAAAGAATGAGCACACTAACTGATCAAAGTTGGGTCGTACAATGGATATGCCCCTTGATGGACATGACGGATCAAACACACATCCATTCATGTAGCAATTGAAATTAGCGCCTCATCTGACAATTCAAGTTTATCCAAACCCATTTTCATTATACAAACACACAAAGGCTGATAAACAGAATAATTGAATAAAGATAATCCTTTCTTCAATATAAACCATTGGTATCAATTTTGTAACACAAGAACTGCATAACTTAAGAATTGCAGAATCAAAATTGCATAAAGGGTATTTGCTTTTTAATTAACTCAATACTCAATCAAAGGCTCAAGCTTCATAGCCATGAAACAAAGCACCAACGCCAGTCATCTACATTGTTTTATTTCCCAATTAAGAGCATAAAAATGAAATCCGAGTCTAATGGGATGAACCTCAACAAAGGAACTTGCTACTACCATCATAAAGAAGATCACAACCATGCGTTTCTTACTAAGATTTGGCCTTCAAACCTGAATACTGTGATAATGTAAGCACATTACAAGTTGGATAAACATATGTTTACACAAGGGTCACAATAGCCTAAGAGGCTTATAATTCTCACCAATGCCAGATATGGCTTTGCCACCATCCTTTAATGCTGAAAATCCTTCTCATAGGTATCGCTATCTTGACAGTGAATCTAATCAATGGCTGGTGCGACCTGTTCTGGAAACTCATGGTTGGGACCATGACATTGGATATGAGGGAGTGAATGTGGAAAAGATGTTTGTGATTGGCAGCAAAATTCCTGTCTCAGTTTCAGGTCAAGCTACAAAAGACAAAAAGGAGGCCAGTCTACAGATGGAGTGCGCAACATCTTTGAAGCTCGGAGAGGGTAAATCGAATATAAAACTTGTATGGCAATATAGAAAGGCATGTGTTTGATATGTTTGCAATTAATTTTCTATTTAACAGTAGCACATCACAATTATATAAAACACAGAAATTACTTTATATTTATAGCAGGATTTCATGTACACATGAGGGAGGTGGACAATTATAAGACGGAGGTCGTCTTGTTCGCACACCCTCAAACATCCCTTGCCTTTTAATATATATAACACACAGACTGGTGAAAATAAGAGAGAACGTAATAATTAGAGTATGCAAATGCTTCTTTATATATATATATATATATATATATATATATATATATATATATATATATATATATATATATATATATATAACGTACCCAAAAGCATACTGCACCGAAGTTTTAAAAAATTTCCGTATCGGTTACTTATACTTGCATATATCATCAAAAGTCCATTAAAAACAAATAGTTGTTAACAAATATTACTATTCAATCTTCAGGGGAGGACTGGAATATGAACATAATAAAACCTGCTGTGACAATTCGTGATGGGTGCTATCTTTTTAACATCTATTACTGACTTCCCCGCTAGAATCTCACTCACTCTGTTATATCTACTCTAGTCTAGTTGTCCCATAGGCTATCTTTGGTAGCCTCACAGACATTAAAATATATTCTTCTTCTTCTTCTACCCTAGATCCAACATGATATTTGTATGGCAGCCAATGTTTCCTTGAAACAGATTTTCAATGGAAAACTATCACATTTGAAGAGATAATGGAATAGCACTTAGTGGAGCTGATAGGCATTGTTTCATCATCACAGCTCTCTGCAATAACCACTGTGGTCAAAAACATTACCTATGCAGATGGGTTAAACAAAATTGCACTTAGTGGAGCTGAAAGACATTGTTTCATCATCATAGGTCTCTGCAATATCAATGAAAAGAAGACATTATCATCAAAAGTATTATCCATTTTTATAGGTAATGAACCTGAGGTTCATGCTTTTTCAAGTAATATAACACAAGTGTTGAATAAAAATCAGCAAGAATTGGCTACATATATACTTGTGATATTCAGGTCATAGCATTAAATCAATCATTGGAGGCTGAAGGTGAGCTTTATGTGGATGATGATCATTTTATGAAAAGGGGAATATTAGATAAGTTGAACATCAGAAATCGAACAAGAAATCGTTCTCTTCAAACTGTAGTGTTGAGAGAATCGTACTATTGGGTCTAAAGCCAAAGATCTCAACAGGAGGAAGAACTGCTATTGTTGAACCATCAAATCAAAGAGTAGATATTGAATCTGGGCCACTAAAGCTGCGGGCAGGATCATATCCTAGTGCAGCTATTGTTAGGAAACCAAATGTTCCGATTGGTGAGGATTGGTCAATAAAAATACTGTAGACCATTTGATCTAGACTTGGAACTATGTTGATCAAGAAGCCCTTTCAGTTCAAATGAACTAGTGCAATTTTCCTCATAATTCAAATACATATTATGTTCTTTGTATGCCTTTATCATATGCTTATTTCTGTGACAAGTTTTTGGTTGGCATGTGGATGTATATGGCTAGAATTGATTTGTTCCTGTTTCTCAACTTATTTCATAAACATAATTTTTGTGTGCATTCAAATTTGCACTTCAAAATTTGACCCAGTCACGTGTTTATGAAATTATTCTTTAATTAGATTTAGTACTGGAGATTAGTTGTGGTAATTTATGGGCCAGTATTTCCAGGTCTCACATTTACATCTAGCCAAGGGGGTTTGATATGGGGAATTAAGATGATATCAAGCTTGATGTTGGTTGTCTCAAGTCTTTTTAGTTATTAATTCCTAATTACTTTATTAGATCAGTCTGCCTACCTGGTCTCTCTTGAGTTCTAATAAATTACCAAATATATCAGCTAGAAAAACCTCCTTTCCATCAACCTCATCCTCCATTTGTTTTTCCAATTTCCTAATTTGCATGGAATTTAAAGTCTGTGTAGGGATATCCTACTCCATAGGTTTTTCCAACAATCTAAATTGTAGCATGCAGCTTCTCGAGTAGCAGAGCAGACCCTCCAGGCCAGGCTATATACGGTCTGGTCGCCTCCAGCATCTGGAAAACAATCGAGGATCCTTCTTACAATGGTATAGGAGTCATTTTGTCTTGGCTATGGCTATATAATAGTTGGGCATGCTATCCATCTAGATATTGATAGACCCTTGGTCTTCCAAGCATAACTATGGATGTTGTTGCCTTATCAATCTATATCTATATCTATATACCACTATGTGTAGAGTAGAGGCACTCGCCCATCCCTACCCTACAAATCTATCTCTCCATCAATATTGATGAACAAAGGAAAATCAAAACAGAAATATAAAACCCAAAATTGAAACTGGATTAGCTATAAACAACTAACTCCTCCCTAAGGATTATTCTTAGCTGCTGCAACTAGTTACAAGTGACAAAGCGAACCAATAAGGTGTGAATTACCAAGAGGTCTGATCAAAGGTATGAATGACATATGTCTGAATAATAGAAGAAATTACAAAACTAAAATCTGAAAACATTACCCCTCTTGCAAACTCCACAACAATACGGCTCCCATTCAAATCTCTTCCATTCAGATAATATCTTGCCTCGTCAGCATCTCGAGCATCACTAAATTCCTGGAGACCAGCAAAGTGTAAAACCTAGAAATAATGAATGTATTGCAGGGAACCTAGCTTTACAACCAGTAATCACTTGTTGATGATTCATCTGATAAATTTAGCATGGAGAACAAGCCATCTATTTAGCATGGAGAACCACCCATCTATTTGTACAGGGTCCATTCTCACAACAGATTTGGAAGGATGTTAGTCAATGGTTGAAAATGAGGAATCTCTGGCAAGGAGCAAGACTGAAATGTAGAAACAACCTTCACATAACTATGCCTCTAAATCAAATAACATATACCGTTCGGCGTTCACATCTCATGAAACACATGCGATTGCTAGTTATATACCTATTATGATATCATCAAGAGACAAAAATGAAAGATAAGGGGGTGTCTTATATTCACATCCATAATCAAAATAAGACATATATCAAAATATATTAATAATACACGTGTCTAAGACATATATCAAAATATAATAATAATGTCTAGAATGAGTATGAATATATATACATGTCTAAAATCTCTAAAAGTATGTCTAAAATGTTTGAAATCTATAAAATATCACTGAAGTCTCCTCCGTGCACTAGGGCGAGTGCCAGACCCCTCACTACGCTCTGCTTGCACCCTGCATGTTAAAAAAAAGGAATATACACGTCATAAACTATATATAGCATGTACCATATATTAAAATATATAAGCAAAAATCTACAACAATTTCTTGATTAATTCAATACATTATATAACTGATATGTACAATTGATTACCTCAGTATCTGTCCCTGCGTGGATGTTGGGAGTATCTACGCTACCCGTAGATCTTTGTCCCGTAGATCCCTGTGAAACAAAATAAATAAAATGTAAGAAGTTGATAAATAAGTTTTTTGAATAAAGTTCATTAATTTCTAACATTTCAATTTAGATTAAATATTAATTATATTAAAACACATGTATTTATACCTCTACGGAACGCATCTCCAAATGTATGGGATTGTCATCCACGACCTCAACACCAACAAATATGTCACCAACTAAGCCAAGTTGACTCAGACCCGGAACATCGAGATCCATGTTGTGCTCAGTCAAGAGCTGTGTGTATGTGACACGGGTAGATGGTGTGGGCTGTGAAGCTCCACACACTGGAGCAGAAGCCTAAACACAAAAGTACATGTTTAATTTTAATATTAATAAATTGTAAAGTAATGATCAATTAAAATAAATTTTAATTATATTAAAGGTTTAATTTTCACACACCGGAACATAAATGTGTTGAACATCAGGTGTGACAATCCCAACAACAGGAAGTCTATCTGTAGCAGTGGCAGTAGTACCCTGACTAGAAGATACACTCCCACTCTGCTCTATAAAATCTAAAACCCCGATAGTGGAATGCTACAATGTCGAGCAATCACCTCATACACACGCAACAAGTCAGCAGCCATGATGTGTCCTAGCCGATGTGCCTGAGCGGGATCTGTAACTAGCTCAAAGTCATCTGGGGAAATCAAAGATGCACGAGCGTATACCTCGCTGTGTGCATCACTAGTGCTACTAGCACCTCCACTGCTAGTATCACGTCTCTGAAGGTACTAACCCACACGGTCAGAAGAGATCAATTGGGTCTCGCAAGAAATGCCAGCAAGACCCTCGATAGCAGCCTCATGTGCAGTCATAACGACAGTGTTGCGACATCCTGAAAGCTTGATAAGAATGGTTGTGGCCTTGGTACAAGCTGATGCGCGTCGTCAACAACTGCAGGAGCTCCCTCCTTTCTATATGCCTCCCTGTGGCTAATACGGCCACGCCCCTGCCCCAAATAACTAGGGATGTCTAAATAGTTCACCTTTAGGTTTAAGTGAACCTCAACATGTAGCATCATTATGAAGTATAACGGTAATTGGTCATTATTTGGAAATTGGCCTTGAGAGGCCACAAATCTAGGATAAATCAAAGGGGCACATAAAGGACATGAACATTTGTTTACATAATATGCCCTTATTTTCCGTTTGTCTGCATAAAAACTCCAACAAGACCTCTTAATGAATTCCTTATCGGAAAGTCGTGATGTAATCTCATTATAACCTACATCTCCTGAGACACTTGATTTTAGTGAATCCATAAATTTTTTATTGATTCAAAATCAAATGGATTATATGTTTTCAAACTTGTCTCTATTCTACGAAGATCAACCAGTATTTTTTCGCAATGGGCTTTATACTGCCCAACTGTAGTTGGATTTTCGAGAATAGATTGCAATTTTGCAATCTCTAAATCGGTCCTCTCAAACAAATTAGGAGTTCCAGAAGAAGCCATGACTAGTAAAAAAATGAAAGTAAAATTCTAATTAATAGTACTTTTAATTAAAAAAATTCCTAAGATATTCTCCTATATTAATGAAAACAGAAATATGAAATTTTCAAGCTTCAATGCAACTAATATAGAAAATAAATTACAAAATCAAATAAATTACATAAATTACAAATCACAATGATAACAAAATATACCAAGTGATGCTTTGAGTTCAGAAATGAAAAGTTTTGAATACATTTAGATGATCTTAAAGTCAAAGCAATGTTTCTAGAAGAGAATGTAAGTTTACCTGGGCACAAACCATTATCAAAGCCTCACATTGAGTGGGATTCACCTTTCCCTGGAACACAATTTTTGTGCATATGATACAGAATTAGCACAATCAAATAGAACACCAATCCAATTTTAAACAACAAAACACATCGGTAAAAGACATGTCTAATGCATCTATATCTCCACATGTACAAGTTGACCACTTATGCATGCTTAAAAATCACAAAAACATTGAAATTATTTGTAATCTATTATTGATGTCATCACAGTGTTTGTATACAAAATCAGGGATAAATCAACTTTACATTTCAAGGAAGCTGTTTATTTCTAGTAATTAAGTAAGAAAATTCCTTAATAATAAATGAATGTTCACGTATTTTTCATTGCCTTTTATTTTCTTTTAATTGTTCTGCAAGTAAGGTTATGGTATGTATTTGTGCTATGTCTATTTACAAATTAGTAAGGTTATTCTACTCACTGGACTCATTTGTGCTATGTCTATTTACAAATTAGTTATGTTATACATTTGACAAAACATGAGTACAAACTAAAACTATGCATGCGATCTCAACTATGCTTGTTTATAGAAACTACGGACACTAATCAAAACTGCAATGCATAAGAGGCTAGGGAATCAAGACTTCCATTATATAAAACAACAAGATATTGCACTAATCTATTACTGCAAAATCAACCTTCTACGGATGGTTTCTTACACTCTTTCATCTTTCTTCTTACTCTAAGAGCATTACATTTTTCTCTCTCTTATACAAAATGACACAAGATATGACATTGCACAAGCTTTATCATTTGACTGGCCTTGGTCCTCAATGACCTTCCAAGGGTAACATTCCTATCCCAATCGTTCAAAAGCTGAAAGACTGTATCTTTTGTTGTATGGTTATGGTGTAGGCCCCAATAGAAACCCTGTTAAGTTATAAATAAAATGTTCCCCTATGCCCGCAAACAATCTCCTAGGTCCCAACCATCTCGAATCTCTCTTTTTATCTATGCAAAATGATCACTCCTCGTCTCTGCTTGCACTAATTCTAATGTCCTAATTGAACTGACTCTTTAACTTTCTAACCGGACTAACTTCTGGTACAGAAATAATTTTCTATTCTCTAGGTGTAGGTTCCTGATTAAGATTGCATTTTCTCCCGAACTTAATCACGAAGTCAAAAATAAAGGATAAAAAATTTGAACAACATATAAAGTAAATAGAAAGAAATCCCATTGGGCCAAATTAGCGTTCGGCTTAGCCATGAGTCGTGATCTAAAAGCAATATTTACCTTGTGCCTTGTAAGGCTGAACACGAAATTATTGTTAGAAAACTAGTCTAAAATTAGTAAAGAAGCACTTAACCGCATGAGTTGGGGCTTCACTGCTTTGGGTTTACCCCTTCTCACATTTGTTTTTGATACTTTTGTTCTTTTTATTTAGGTAGTCTTTGATCCTATGGTCCTTTCAGCCTAGCACTTTCTATTGTAACTGAATGTATTCTCAAGTCCATTGACTTACTTTTGGTCATTTGTGGGCATAAATATAAATTCATTTCATTTCATATTTAAAACCTCCTACTAATTTGCAACACTGATTTCACAACAGCTCAAACCCAAATGTAAGTGTGTCCATAATCAAACAAACCAGGGACATATACAAAAAAATATGGATTAACAGTTCTGTTTCTGCAACTATTAACAGATTCCCAAAAAGTGTTGGCTTGCACACACAAATCCAACATGAAAAAACATCGAGATTAAGAATTGACAAAGCCGGAACAACTAAGATCGAGTACTTACAGTTTGCACTGCCAAAAACACAAGGAGGACATCACGTGCAACAAAAATCCTAAACTTAAGCTTACGCCAAGAGTAATCTTCTGGTATTTCAGTCCGCAGATGAAACTGTGCTTTACAGGTTGTACAGTGTGAGAATGCAAAACCTTCCTGGACACCACAACAGTTATGTGATAAATCCCAGTTATAAATAGTCTTTCATTCATTAAAATTTAAAACCTTCAATATATGATAAAAATACAAGAGAAATTCAAGATGATGAAATAACACACCTTGACTGAGCGCCAGTGATCAAGGCAGTAATGATGAACAAATTGTTGAGTTCCTTTGCACATGCAAGGAGAGATCAATTCGTCGCCTATACCATAAAACACCAAAGATCACAAACAAGAAAATCTTGTTATGATGAATCATTGATCACAAAAAGTGCCATAATCAACCATCTAATTACAACTTCCATGACGAAATCTTAAGGAACTTAGATACTTCTGAATAAATGCTCAAATTGAAAACCACTTTATTACAAAGATAGACATTTTTTACTTCTGTTAGAAGAAATGTAACCTCTGGCCAATGTTACCATTTCTCAGGCTGAGAAATATGTTGCCCAATGAAATGGTTGTTTCTCAGCCATCCATCAAGTTTCTCTAACTGAGAAATATTTTTCTTGATGACTGAAAAATGCTACCCATTCTAGCAATAGTTTTCTACCATTGTGGGTCATTCCCATGCTATTCTGGCCCAAAGAAGCAATGTTCCATGTGCTGAACTTCAACAGAAGAAAGGTAAGTCCCTCTTATCAGACATTGAGTCATTTTTTAAATTTTATTACTTGATTGTTTTCCCTTTTCATCATTAGACATTGTAGACAATATTAAGTGTTGCTTCATACTTATTTATGTAACTATTGATGTGGCATTATCTTATTTAACTCATATGACTGAAATTTACTTTTCCTTTTTTTCTTATTAATGTTTGTTTTTCTGTGCTTAAAATTTTGAACTCTGTATGTTCTATTATTTATGTTTGTCATCCAATTATAACCTATCAGTATGCAACACTGATAAACATAACATGTATGAGCATGTTTTTGCTGAAAGATGATAGCCGTGCCTAACCTTTTATGAAATTTGAACCATTAGCAATACGTGTTAATGATAAATCCCTAAAAAAATGTAATTTCATGTAAACATGAGTGTGTGTACATTTTGTACACCAAACCTCCTCGACCCTGTTCCCGTCACATTTCCCATCCTTACTTCTGTCAACATTGTTTTTGATAGTGCCTTACAATATCACTACTATACATTATCTAAAACCTCTAGATGCTACTGAATACAAGAATATAATCTGAAAGTTCATTGATATCATTAAAGCATGTGCTTCTCAAGTGTAGGCATACATGCAGCCAACGAGTTCTAGGAGGAAACTACTGCCAACGAGTTCTTATTTATTTATATTTATATTATCTTATCTAGAAGCTTTGAAGCAGCCCTAAAGGCACATTAAAACAGATATTGCAGAAGAAATATGCAAAGCTTCCTAGCAGTGGCAGTAGTATTAAGGTTTGTGAAAATGGAATATCTCCATGATATGCATTATTCTGGCAGTGCACTCTGCAATCTCGGCTCCAATCAACAATTATGCCACTATTGGGATCTTAGTATGGCATAGGCAGCTGTGAGCTACACAATATACTCATTTTTCTAGAAACTAAAAAGATCCTTTATGTTACAATTTGCAGCACATAAAAGAAGCCCTTCAAAAAAATACATTGAACAACGGGGCAACCAAGAGGACCTTGGAAAAATGTACAGGTAACAACCATATGAATTCTTCCTTAGTCGTGGATCAAAGCTAATAGAAATAAAGCTAGATAAAATTAGCTTGAAACTACAGTATAATCGTCCATTGTAAAAAACAAGTTTCTCTGAACCTGGTAAAAGAATACTTTTATTGTCTGATTGGACGTACATAATGGAAGGGTATAAATATTGCCTATTGCCCTCAGAGTTTCTCAAAGAGACCATTTACAAGTAACAAGGATGTAGCATACAAAATGGGGGCAACCAAGAGGACCTTGGAAAAATGTACAGGTAACAACCATATGAATTCTCCCTTGGTCGTGGATCAAAGCTAATAGAAATAAAGCTAGATAAAATTAGCTTGAAACTACAAAGATAATCGTCCATTGTAAAAAACAAGTTTCTCTAAACCTAGTAAAAGAATACTTTTTATTGTCTGATTGCACGTACATAATGGAAGGGTATAAATATTGCCTATTCCCCTCAGAGTTTCTCAAAGAGACCATTTACAAGTAACAAGGATGTAACATACAAAATGGGGCAACCAAGAGGACCTTGGAAAATGTACGCTTAACCATATGAATTCTTCCTTAGTCGTGGATCAAAGCTAATATAAATAAAGCTAGATAAAATTAGCTTGAAACTACAGTATAATCATCCATTGTAAAAAACAAGTTTCTACGAACCCCGGTAAAAGAATACTTTTATTTTCTGATTGGACGTACATAATGGAAGGGTATAAATATTGCCTATTGCCCTCAGAGTTTCTCAAAGAGACCATTTACAAGTAACAAGGATGTAGCATACAAAATGGGGGCAACCAAGAGGACCTTGGAAAATGTACAGTAACAACCATATGAATTCTTCCTTGGTCGTGGATCAAAGCTAATAGAAATAAAGCTAGATAAAATTAGCTTGAAACTACATATAATCGTCCATTATAAAAACAAGTTTCTCTGAACTCGTAAAAGAATAATTTTTATTGTCGATTGCACGTACATAATGGAAGGGTATAAATATTTCCTATTGGCCTCGAGTTTCTCAAAGAGACCATTTACAAGTAACAAGGATGTAGCATACAAAACGGGGGCAACCAAGAGGACCTTGGAAAAATGTATAGGTAACAACCATATGAATTCTTCCTTAGTCGTGGATCAAAGCTAATAGAAATAAAGCTAGATAAAATTAGCTTGAAACTACAAAGATAATCGTCCCATTGTAAAAAACAAGTTTCTCTAAACTCGGTAAAAGAATACTTTTTATTGTCTCGATTGCACGTACATAATGGAAGGGTATAAATATTGCCTATTTCCCTCAGAGTTTCTCAAAGAGACCATTTACAAGTAACAAGGATGTAGCATACAAAACGGGGCAACCAAGAGGACCTTGGAAAATGTACAGGTAACAACCATATGAATTCTTCCTTAGTCGTGGATCAAAGCTAATAGAAATAAAGCTAGATAAAATTAGCTTGAAACTAAAGTATAATCATCCATTGTAAAAAACAAGTTTCTCTAAATCTAGTAAAAGAATACTTTTTATTGTCTGATTGCACGTACATAATGGAAGGGTATAAATATTGCCTATTGTCCTCAGAGTTTCTCAAAGAGACTATTTACAAGTAACAAGGATGTAGCATACAAAATAGCCAACCAGGTATTTTCAGAGTTGACCTTCACATTCAATTCATTTCTAGGAGAAAAATTGGGGTTTTACAAAAAACGAGCTAGGGTTTTTCAAAAAATGGTATTTTAATGGCTATGATTTTACTAACATACTTGGGCTCGTCGTTGCTGGGCTTCATTGCTGGTGGGCTCACTGGTGTGGTGGGATCTCAGCTGGTGTGGTGGGCTCTGGTCGGTCGCACAAACTTCGCGTGAAGGAGGCGGGGCGGAGGAAAATGATTTCCTCAGCAGCGCCTCCACTATATATACAAGGTGGTTCGTGCCAACACCCTTTGCACGAAGGGTGTTTGTGCGAACCCGATCAATTGCGACACGCGGAAAATACAAGCTTACGTATCTCTTCGTGCGAAACGGGTTCACATGAAATGGGTGTTCACGCAAACCCTCCTTGGATAACGCGCATATACCATTTTTGCTCACATTTTCGGGACAAGAAGTGGGACACAACACCATGCATTGACCCCTAATGAAGTAAATCACCAAATCTATCATTCATAACTAGAGAAGTACACATATCTTGAGCTCCAAACCACCTTCATCCTTTATCTACATGAGTATAGATTATTTGTATAAAAGTTTAGGCAGAAATTCAATCATTTGTATACCACTCTCAAGGAATGAGATAACATAGTTAGAAATGTGAAGTTCCCGCTTTATAAAATTTCTCTTTTCTTCCTCATGTAAGCACGATAACATTTTAATTACACCTTCAAGCATGAAAAACAATTTCTACAATATTAGATATCATGAATCCCCATAATGCACACTTGTAACCCCTCATTTTCGTGAGAAACCTTGAAAATGTGCATTCTTGAATGTACCAATATCTCATTCAAATTTCTTGAGATCAAACTTATCAAATAGAACTTGAATACCTTAGAAAATCTTCAAATAATTCTTGAGAGTAATCCAACCAGTTATGGATGCATGAGGAACTCTATTTATAGAGGCACAAGGGAATTTTATAGACTTAGACTCGAGCACTTATCCTAAGAACTCGACAACATTCCGTATTTGAATGCAAGACACATTTTTCAATGCAATGAAAAGATAAGTGACACCACTTACATCAATGACACATTGAAACAATTTTTAGGACCATTTAAACTCCATGATAACTCCATATAATCTTCTTAAGACCCAAACAAGACAAACAGATACCTTCACAACGGTCCCAATAAAACAATTGAGACAAAAATTGAACACAAATGACTTGAAACATGATATTAAAGACTAGTGAAACCATTTATAAACACATCGAAACATGTCAAGATGGTAATAAACTATTCAAGAGTCGTCATGGATAGACTACATAACTTGAGATCTCATTCACATGCCTCATAAGCTACTTGCAAGATTAACATAGGGAAAAAAGACAAAATGCCAAGATATTTACACAAGAACCATCATTATGACTTGGAAAAAGACTAAGAGGAGCAAGTATATTCATACCTTGACATTGTAGAGATGGCATACATGGCAAAAATAGCTTCCCTCACCTAGATGCTTAATTTTCAATGGTATACCTTTAAGAATCATAGTGAAGGTATAAATGATCCATTAAGACCTAAAAGAGGGTATTGAAGATGTCCCAAGCCTTCATGGGCACCTGCAAAATATTTCCATCTTACCTTCTCTATTCTGATCACTGAGATTCACACCTTATTCCTCCAACATCTACACTTAAAGATGCATTAATATCTTTCCTAGGCTCCCAAACCCTTCTAGGGGCATACTCATTCATTCTAGCCCCTTGAACACCAAAATTTTACACTCTAGGACCTGAATAAATTTTCATTTGACCTTGGGAAGCTTGAAAACAGTTCCTAGCCACATGACCAATCTTATTATAATAGTAGCATACAACTGAGTTCTTTCTTGTTAGCCCTTCATTTTGACTAGGTCTATCATGCAAATAGTACCTAGAATGTGTCCTTGTTCATTATAATTATAACATACTATCTTCTTGGAAAAATCACTCCTATTGTCTCTCCAAGGATGATCATCTCTAGGATATCTTCTACACTCTTTAGATCTATGACCAAAATCATTACAAGTAAAATAATGACCATTGAAAGTTATTTCATACCTTGAAGCTTGGGGTTGTCTAATGGACCTTGGTCTTTCATTGTTCTTGATAGGAGTCATCTTCCTTTCCTCCTTCACAATAAGTTTGTCTGATTCCTTTCTTGAAATACCAGCTTCTATCTCAACTTATTTTTCCTTAGACTCTTGTTTGAATCCTAAACCAATCCTATCATCTGTAGCCCTTTGTTTGCTAAGTAGGTCATCTAGATCTTTAGTACTCTTCTCAAAAAAATTCAAGGACATACTCTTCTTACTAATTTCTAGCAGATCAACCCTTAAAAACTCAATATATTTTTCATATTTGGTGCACAAATTCTCCTTATCCTACATATTAGAGACAAGAAACTTTACCTTATCCTCTAGCACTTTGTTTTCCTCAATTAGCTTTGTAGACTCAATCACATATTTCTCATCCATCTTATGAAACTAATTTTCATATTCCTTAATCTGCAAGGTCAGTTTTTATTCTCTTTTTCAGCTTTCTCAAGTTCCCTTTTTATAATTTCAAGATCACCTATGTCCTCTTCACACTCATTATCAGAAAAGTTACCATAACTAGAAATGAAATCACCTAGAAGAGAAGAACCATCACCTGAATATCTCATAGCTTATTTAGTCATGAACAAATATTCATTACCTAAGATTTCATACTCATTTTTAGATTCAGAATTTGATACACCACTACTAGCATCTAAAAAATCATCATCTTGATTTGAGTAAAAACTTCTTTTCTCCCTTTTGTAATTAGGCTTCTTAAAACTTTTCCAAACTTGTAGTTCTTCTTCTTGGGTTCTTCCTCTTGTCCTTCATCATCATCATTTTCTTTCTCATGCCTATGAGGACACTTAGCAGAAAAATGACCTACTCCTCCACAAGTGAAACATTTGAAAGGGAGTTTACCTTTATACTTACCAGAACCTTGTTTCATTCTTCTTGGATAACATAGTAAAAATCTCATCATCTTCAATCTCTAGAGTGGTGTCAACCTTCTTTACCTCCTTGTCCTTTGTCTTCATTTCAGATTTGAAAGCAATCTCCTTCTTGGCTGATTTTGAGTCACCTATCCTCATTTCATAAGTAGTCAAGGTACCATACAACTCATCCAATGTTAAAGTGGTTAGATCTTTAGCTTCTTCTATAACAGACACTTTAGAATCAAACTTAGAGGATAAGGACCTTAGAAACTTTTGAACTACAACTTATTCTTTTACTTCTTCACCTAAGCCTTTCATGTTATTCACAATTTTTTCAACTCTAAGAAGATATGCAGCAATATCCTCATTATCATTCATTTTTAGACTTTCAAACTGATTTCTAAAAGTTTGAAGTTTTGCAATTTTTACCTTTGAGTCACCTTCATAGATAACTTCAAGCTTGTCCCATGCCTCCTTTGCATTCTTTCAATGCATTATCTTACCCATTTATGATTCTCCAAGAACACTTAAAATGGCACTGAAATCCTTTGAGTTGTTGGTATAATTAGCTTTCTACTTTTTAGTTCTTGGAGGTGTGATAGGATTATAAGCATTTTC
This sequence comes from Taxus wallichiana var. yunnanensis, assembly GCA_018340775.1. Classification (NCBI taxonomy): domain Eukaryota; kingdom Viridiplantae; phylum Streptophyta; class Pinopsida; order Cupressales; family Taxaceae; genus Taxus; species Taxus wallichiana. The sequence continues at coordinate 295,449,964 of CM031239.1, read as the reverse complement.
AACTATTTCTTAGATGTCAAAATAATTTTTCATGATAAATTTCTTCATTCTAATTTTCTAAACTAAATAATTTACTCCATCAAACATAGGTGGCTTTCCAATCACATTGTTTCTTGCCATTTTTTGCTTCAAGGATCTCCTTTCAAGCTGTCAAACTTCTGCAAAAGGACCATCTCTGATACCAATTGTTAGAAGAACAATCGACTGAGAGGGGGTGAATCATTCCTTATTAAATTTTCAATCAAAATTTCATATCTGAAACTCAAATTACCTTATTCAAACAACCACAATAATCATTTATTCAACTTTTAATGTGTGCATACCATAAACCATCAACAATAAATGAAATCATGAAAGCACAAGAAAACCATAAGAACGGAAAATATAAGTGGGAAACCCTCAAGGGGAATAAAACACACGGAAACACAATCTTATATTCATATGTTTTAAATTTATTGAGGCACCAACCCCACAAGGAGCACCAACCCCTAATTTAGTGAAGCACCAACTCCACAAGGAGGATACAAAACCCCAAGATGATCAAGAACCCAATCAACCACCTTATACTCCTTAATCTCTTATTTTTATCTTCCATAACTTATGGAGATCCAATTTATAGCTCACACTTCTTCCCTCAAACCCTATGTGACAAATCTTCACAAAACAAGCTCTTCAATCACTCTAAAAATCACCAAACCATTGCTCTCATGTTCTCTAATTTTTATCAACATGCAACACAATTTAATATTCCTCAATTCATGCTCCAATACCTGTAAATAACATCCACCTAGGTCGCTTCACCTTGCACACACTCAACTAGTTCATAAAAGCACCCAAAACATGTTTTTATATGCAATTCATCTTTCAAACTTAGGCCAAAAATTTCCCTCCATTTGTTTCGACCAATACATCAAGGAAAAATTTAAAATTTTAAATATAACAGCTACAAGTGACCCATATAGGTCGGCCTAGCTAAAACCATCATTTCATGTGCCAAAATGGCTCAAAACCCCATGGGCACAATCTTAAAATTGCCCTAACATTAGTACCATAATTTTTCATGAACCATGAACCCTTATACATGATTAAAATATCATAAAACATTCATACATGGTCTAAATTAATATCAACCAATCAAATTATTTCATTTATTGGGCCTAGTTTCCTTTACAATCTTTAAAATAGTTGTTTCCTTCACCCTTCAACACCCTGAAACTTCATAATTCCAAAAATCACTTATACTAAATCAAAACATGTTATGTGACCACTCAAAAAAAAATTTAATAACATTTATAAAAATTCTAAGCATGTTATAATTCATGAAACATCTTTCACTTCAAACCACATAAAGATTTGTCTTCACCAAATCAACCTACCAAAAAGTTGTTTCCAAAGGTTAGCTCATAAAAACATTTATAAATGTATTAAATACCTATAAAATGATTCATAATATGTAAACTTCATCCCTCCTCACATTCCATATGATAGGAATCATGACCCAATCCATCGCATTCTTCAAACAAAATCAAAGATACACAAAAAGATCATGTCCTGAATCGCCAAAAATATTATTTCTACAAGAATTCCCTAGAAATGATGTCATATGACCCAATCATGAGTCAATACATATATCACCGTAAATATCTCAAAATCCTATTTCCAACAAAACTTTAATCACCTCAAAATTCCACCTATAGATCAAGTTATGGCCAAAACATCAACCTTACTCTTTGAGATCCCAAACGCCCTTTGACTAGTCAACCTGTTTAGAACTCAAAACCTCATGAAACTACACGAAAATTTCTTTAAAATTCCATGGAAATTAATAAAAAATTACATGGATTCAAAAATATCATTTTATTCCATACATAATTTGGCAAATTTATCCTCAAACTGAAAATCTTCATAAATTTTTGTTTTTAGGTGGGGCCCATTCATCACCATGACCTTAAAATTACATTTCTAAAAATATATCATATTAATATACAAATAAAATCATTAAATTTTATGAATCAATCAAAATTTTGTCACAATTCACCTTCTTTTGACAATTGCTTCTAGTTAGGGTTTAACTAGGGTTTTTGACCTCTTTCCTTCTTAAAGCATTCATTCATAAAAATGTGACAATAAAATAACCTCATTATTTTTGTGAAACCTTATAAAATAACCTTATAATCATCCCTAAAATCCACAAGGTCCCATGAAAATCACATGATTCACAACGAGCATCTGAATTTGAACTTCGAGATGGATTTTGCGTTGTTCTTGACCATGTCTCACCAAAACTGACATAAATGGAAACATACTCATCATGGAAACTTGAAATTTTGTTGAGAGCACTATGAAATATTAAAATAAAATCTAAAATCATGATTATGTCAATACTATTGCTAAAAATTTCCATCCAATCTCATTTTCATAGCCTTACCTTAAGGATTATACCCGTAGCAACTAGGGCCAACTGAAATAATGCAATAACTCAGCAAGTAACCTCTAAAAATGAACCAAACATAACTCATATACAATGATATACTTTTTTTCATGCTTCCATGAGTTCATATAGCTCCAAACCACTCTATCACACCTCCTAGCTAGCATACATGTTGCCAATGAGCACCTGTAACTAAGTGAAACATATGTACCTGCACCATGCCACTATTGTGAGTGCTAAAGCACCCTTAAATCATGTTATCCATCATGTAGAAATTATTCCCAAGCATCCAAGAATCTCACATTGTCAATTTATACATGTTATGCACCTGTATAGGCTTGCTTAAGCAAGCATTCCTCACTGAATCTCCCTGTAATAGCTGCTAGATATCTGAAGCATCATGTTATCACTTCAAATAATCATCATGACATCATCCTACATCATTAAATTTTTCATTAATGTTGTTTTTCATCAATGACAACACCTATTAGGCCTACATGCCAATATAAATCACCCCTACACTAGCTCAAAGCTACAAGATGCAGAAAAACACAGAAATTAGTCACAAAACAGTCTAGAATATGACTTGGACTTCAAACATAGTAAATAAAATAGCTCCCGACCTGCACACTAAAGCCTCGATGCTCTTGTCATCCCCTTGGTATTAATATATCCCGGGGCGAAATAATCTTTTTCTCATATCAGCACAATCTTTAGCAGATTCACAATTTATTTCTCTAGTAGCAAGAACTTGCCTCCATACACAAAACACACTTTATCATCACTCACAATACGGAAAAATATAGAAAAAACATAGAACAACATGAGATGTATCATCTGCAGAGTTCTCATTTGGGAAGCATTCATGGAAGGAGAGTAAAACTAGACTTCTCTCCCCAACACTCCTCTCCCGTGGCATGAGATCACCCAAAAATTTAATTTTAGTGTGATATCACCCTAAAACTCACTCTTGGAATGAGATCACCCAAAAAAATCTCTCTTGGCATTAGATTGCCCCAAAAAATCCCTCTTAGCGTAATATTTCCCAAAACAATTCCCTTCACAACATTTCAAGACATCCTTCTATCATTCACACACTTATACATCAGGTGCACACTTTCCTTTATTACTACCTTTTTAAACTTTTACATACTTTACTCAAATTTTTCATATATAGGACTTTGACTACTTTATGCTAGCATTTACATGATTCCTAAGTAATCAAACTAGTAATTGACAACTCCCCTTAGCCTTTTACTTTGTCTTTTATACTTTTGTTGGCTTTACATATCATGCACTCTTTCTGGCATTTTACTTTTTTTATTTTTCTATGGCCTCGAACACTAGCACCTAGTTAGGACACTAGCGTCAGGCACTCCTTTCCTCCTCGGTTCTCATCTACCTCTTTACCTTTTTCTTATTTTTTGGACCCCTTTCACTTCTTAATTACTTTTTACTACCTTGGGTCATCCTTTCAGTTTTCAATTATGAAATTCAAACAAGGGAATCATATAAATACATAGTTATGTTTTCAAAACCAAGCACTAAGCATTACATACTATCACCTAAGATTGCATCCAAAGGCACAAGATAATCAAAGGAATCCATCTAGAACTCATACAAGGGACAAGGGTTTCATCACTTATGCATACACAACATAGCAGGGGATTTTTAATCTATTTCATTCACACGTTCTATACATCTAGTACTTCTAGATCTAGCCCAATATCATTGTGCAACTTACACAAGGGCATCCTAAGGCATCATTTCTACACACACACACAAGAACTAAATAGATTCTGAGATGTAGTGTAGCACTTGGTCATAAGTTCACTTTTCGGGTGACCTCCAAGGTTAGTATGACTCCCCATTCTGCATTTTCCTTTTTAGGTTTGATGTGGTTTGTGGGTATGTGTAGGAGAAGTTATTTCTTGAAGGTTACAGTACCTTCAGTGATCAAGGAGAGAATCTCAGTGATAAACAAGATTCAAAATGAACCTCTTCCAAAGATAGAAGATACTAGATCTAGATCACTTACATAGACATCGAAAGTGCCCAAATCCAATCATCGGCGCCAAACAATCCCGCCCTCTCCTAGGTGCTCTTATCTAGTTCGGTTTGAGCTCAAAACCTCTAGGAGTCTCTTTAATGCTCTTCTCGGTTTGTTTTAATTGCATAATCCTAGATCAATTCCTTTTCATTCGAGAAATCAACTAAGTAACTTTATCCCTCTCTTGCTTAGAGTTACAAACCATTTGCTTGCTTATTGCATGTGTTACACTATATATTATCATTTGTATAGCATTTGGTAAAATTAGTTACTTTTAATATATATTTAATTCAATTTTTATTAAATCACTTTTTACATTGACTTTTTTTTGTAAAAGGATATTGTAGACACAAAATCATGTACTTTGATACATTTCTAGATCCAAAATCATACTAATGTATATATGATTCCTAAGCAAGAAAACTAGTGATTAACAACTATCTTTGGCCTCTTTTCTTTGTTTCTTTATTTATCTTTGGTCTTACACACCCTACACCCTAATAGAACTTGATTGATTTATCCTTTATTTCCTTAGAGGTGCCCAGCTTAGCACATCAGTGCCTGCACTTCTATCCATATTGGGTGCTCCTAACCCTTTCTTACCTTTACTCGCTCTTTTTGGTTTTCTTTTATCTTTTGGGCATATTTTTCACCTATGGGTCAGTCTTCTCAAGTTGTCAATTACGAACTTCAAACAAGGGAATCATATATATACTTATTTACTTCTCAAAATAAGGGACCAAGAACTAAACATCACTATTATCACCTAATCTTGCATTGAAAGGCACTAAATCACTTCAAAGGAATTAGCACTCATATAATGGACAAGGGTTACATCACTTCTACATACACTTCATAGGAGGGGAAGTATATTTTATTCCACCCACACATACTATACATCTTCTACATTCTATATCTATCCCACTATCATTTGTTTAACTTGCAAAAGGGCATCCTAGAGCATCATTTCTACACACACACAAGAACTACATGGGGTATGAGATGTAGTGCAGCACTTGGCAATAATTTCACTCTTTGGGTGATTGTCGGGTTGATTCTGACTCCACATTCTAGCATATTTTTTATTATATTTGATGTTGTTTGTGGATATGTGTAGGTAGACATTATGTTTTTTTACGCAAGTTGCATATACCTTCAGTGATCAAGGAGTGAATATCGAGTGACATATAGGAACCAATCATGAAACCCTTATGACATAGAAGAAATCAAATCCCAAGTATTTTCATGGTCACCAACACCTAGACACCCCTTTCCTACATCATTTCTAAGTTCCATAATTCCTAGTGAGCATCAACGACATTGTTTATAGTCTATTTTAGTATTTCAACATGCCTAGATCACGTCTAGCCTACTCAAAAATCAGCTAAGTCTTCTTATCTCCCTCTCTTCCTTAGGATTTTATAGCATACATGGTTGTTTTGTTGTGTCTTGCTATATATTAGCACTTGTACGTCATTTATTACAATAGTTTCTCTAAAATATATATTTAATTAATTTAATTAAAAATTGTATCATTTGGTGAACCCATCGCTCAAACCGTACTTTGATTTTATGCATTGTTTTTCTTCTTCTCCCATGGCTACCACTCATGACACCTTTACCGATGAAGATCTCCATGACCTCCAAGCCCATATTTTTACTACCCTCAAGATCTAGATGTCCTCTTATTTTCTACTCGTGAGGAAGCCACTAATCTATCCGAGCTCAATCTTCCATCTTCTAATGGAACGTCTATTCTTATTACAAACCAACCTATTTATTTCACTATCCCACCTACCTCTACTATTCATGTTTCTATGCCTATTCCTACAAACCATTTTACCATGCATGTTACTTCTCACACCTACCAAGTCTCCTCTTCAGAACTCAGACCTATCTTCTTTATACCAGGATCTACAAATCCAAATCCGTCAACTACAACAAGCTACTTCACGTTCCTCTCCATATCTCTAATTCCTTCTTACTCCTCCACATCCTTGTTGCACCTCTCATATTTTTGTATCCCCTTCCTCCTAACTTCATTACCCCAAATCTGGCCACCTTCAATGGCCATGGTGACCCTCAAGAGCATCTTTGATCTTTTCATATGGCATATCTTGACTATGCAGATGACCATACATTACTAATCGAGCTATTTCTTAGAATTTTGTAACACTACGCCATGTGTTGGTTCTATTATCTACCTGCTTCACTTGGTAAATTATTTTACATAATTAGCCAATACTTTCCTTTCTCACTTTTCCATCAATATCGGCACCAAGATATCCTATGAATAACTTTCTCAAATCAAACAATGATCTAATGAATTCCTAGCTGAATATGTGTTATGTTAGAAGAATAACCTAGTTAAGATGACTAATGTACTAGTTGATTCTTAATTGTAAGATATTTTTATTCAAATTATTTTACCTCCACTACAAGAGAGTGTTATATTTGATACCTCTCCCTCCTTTGATTAATTATGCCATACACTCAAAATGCACAAAGGAAAACTCTTATCTATGGGAAAATTGAGATATTGTGACAGTGCTTCATCCTCATCCTCTAATCAGGTTCAATCCACATTTACTTTCAATCCATCTCCTAAGCCCACTGAGATAAAGGCCATTGTTAATGTTGTTTCTGCACCTAAAAATATTCAATTACAACCTCAAAAGTGTGATTTTACCAAATTACCCTATGCACCTCGATTTATCTTGCCACAACTTATCAAAATCAATGTAATTACTCTTCCAATGCCACTCAATTTTGATCGTTCTTTCCTCCTTGGACACAAATATGATGAAAATGCACAATGTGAATATCACAAATGCATTGGGCACTCTACTTATCATTGTTTTAAACTCAAACATATTATTCAAGATCTCATTGAAAAAATGCAATCTATCTCCCCGAGCCATATAATTCTAAACCGGTCAATGATAATAAAAGCTAAAAGTCTTTAATGACCCTCTTTTCCCAAGCATGACTAAGCAAGCTACTGATTCTTCTAACAATCATACATATCTCATTATTCCTCTTTCATCAAGGCCTATTGATTTCAGTTTCATCTTATTGATGCACTACCGCTACATTACATTATCAAATCATGATTATCATGCTACATTCTCTTTTGATTCCTTGCATATCAATGCTTCTATTGGTTCCTATATTGTCAATAATAATATGATCTATCCAACAACTCTTACTAATGTATGCTCCATTACACTCCTCCTATCCATCAAATGCCCACTATCTAGTGTCAAATTTCCAGTACCTAATTCTGTTGGCTCTATCAGGCTTCCCATTACGGTTGGGCCCATTACCATGCTTGTACCATTTGTCATATCATCTTTAATCAAAGGTTGTGATATGATCTTAGGTATCTCTTGGCTCTGCATTGCCCAAGCTATCCCTTCCATGAACCATTTGTGTCTTAATTTCATCCAAAATAAACAACTTGTCACTATCAAAGGCATTCCACCATGCACACCATTTCCTCGACCTACTTTTATTGATGCACCAATCATGACATCTAGGCTTCCTATGCCTCTCAAATATAAAGCAACCTCTACGCCTAGATTTCCTATTCACATGATACCTACATCACGACTTTATTTTCCTCATCGGTCTATTATCCCACATCATTTTCCTAAGTCCCCTACTTGGGCAGCCTTTTAACATAGGTGTTCACCACCTCCTTCACACATAATTCTCCTTCACGTGCACATAATTACCCTCCCACCAATGATATTAGAACATTGTCACATGCCTTTGTCTCCTCATATATCAGGTAGAGGGCCCTCGTCCTTCACTATCATTGGATAGCCTTCTATCCTTGCACACCTGGGGGGGCATCACACTTTCTCTCCCCCTCCCTTCACTATTAATTCTCCCTATTGTCTCCTACTACAATTTTCACTCATGCATCATAACTAATCTTCCTATGCACTCTCACACCTTTTGATGTACACATTGTATCATTAATACCCTATGATGCACTATAGTTCCATGGTTCATACTTGACTACTGAGGGTATAATTCTTGAATGAAACTCACATTCACTACAAATTTAATGCTTAGCACTTTGTGATACATCTTTCTCACATCTATTCTCACACAACACATTTCCCAATGAAACACTCTTGTTCTATGGTTCATTCTTTCTTGTTGAGGGGAAATTTATATATGAACCTCATTTCATACACAAACATTAGGGAAACGAATCTCCTTCCATCTTCACATCTTACATACCATACCATCACACTCATATAACATTTGCATATCTTGGTTACATTTATTTTTGCTAGCTTATATTACTTACATCTTTCACTTTGCTTACTATGTTAGATGGATACTCAGTATGTCATTATCTTTATCATATACACATGCATGTTCACTTGGTCTCTAGAAGTGAATGTAGATCTCTTACAAATCCTTACATGATACATGATTCTCAACACTAAATCCCTTTCTATTCCTACCAAGGCTCTTGGGGCATCTACCTTTACTACTCTCACACATTACAAGTTCTATTGTTTCATCATTTACTACTTCTTACTAGAACTTGATTTTCACTTGATATATACATGCCTTGACATACTATTTATCTTTCTAACATGTTAATGAGTGCTTCATGTGTAGCATTTGTCTTACATGATCAATAAAACCATGGTTATCTATCACTTCTTGATTCCTATTGTTTGATATTGTTTGCAGTGCTATGCCCTATATCTTGAGTGTTCATTGTCTTCTTAAGGACCCTTTAACCCTTACTCTCTTGTGATATTGTGAGTGATGTCCCATGTATGAAACACTCTTTTCAAGGTCCATATTTTTTTCACACTTACGTGGTACATTGTCTTATTTTGCATGCTAGTTACTTTTACTACTAAAGCTTGCTAATAGTCTATCTTGTTTTCATGTTCATTAGTTTCCACCATGCGCATTCCCTACCCCTATAGGTATCTTCTTAAAATTAGCATCAAGTCTTATCCTTTAGACTGTATTCTCTTATAGATGTCGCATGCACCCAAAACAAGGGGCATACATTGGTTGAAAAAAACACCCCTATAGTAGCTCATAGCTATAGTTACGATCAATACATTACAAAAATGGCACAGGAACACAAATCACAAAACAATCTAGAAATTGAGTTGGACCTCAAACACAATAAAAACACTAACACACGTAATTACACACTAGCGTCTAGGTGATCACATCCTCCCCTAGGCACTAAAGACCTAGGGGTAGACATAACCATTTTCTTAGTACAAAACAATATTTAGTATTTTACAAAGTAGTTATATAGTAACATGCACTGACCTTCAATCATAGAATGCATTATATCTCCTACAATTGGTACAATCAAAATAATTCATAAAAATCGGGACAAATGAAAAAAAAGGGACATCTCATCTGCAGTGGTGCTTATTGGGAAGAGTCAAGGATGGAGAGTAAAACTAGAACTCTCTCCCCAACACTTTCTCTTGGTGTGATATTTCCTAAAAAAACTCACACTTGGCGTGAGATCACCCAAAAATTACACTCGATGTGAGATCACCCAAAAAACTCGCACTCGGCATGAGATCACCCAGAAAACTTGCTCTTGGCTTGAAATCACCCAAAAACCTCACCATCAACATTCAAATAATCAACTTCAAATAATATGACATTTTTCTATCTATTACTCTCTTATGTATCATGTTCACACTTTCCTTTTTACACACTTTTACACTCTTTTCATACTTATACACATGTTTCTCTCATCTATCATATGTAAAACTTTGAATACTTTATTTTTCTTCTTTTGCAGTGTCTGTCCTTATAAGAAGAAACTCACATAAAGTACAAAAACATGCTACAATGCAACATGCTTTACTTCTAGGGTCCACTTTCCTTTCCTAGTCCCTACGATTCACTTTGCGATCACGTCATGCTTCACTTGTCCACTTGAAACACTATTGGAAACACTCTTGTCTACATGATCATCAAGTATACTCTACTTTATGTTACCGAGTATTCACTCAACAACATAAAGTGGGGGAAAATTAAGACACAAAATCACGTAGTTGGGTAAATTTATAGGTCTAAAAGCATATTAATGTATATATGATTCTAGACAAGAAAACTAGTGGTTGACAACTATATTTGGCCTCTTTAATTTATTTATTTCTTTATTTTTGGTCTTACACACCCTACAACCCTAATAGAATTTGATTGATTTATCATTTATGGCCTCAAATGCTGGCACCCAGTTAGGATACCAGTGCCCAAGCGCTTCTATCCATATTGGGCACTCCTGACCCTTTTTTACCATTACTCTCTCTTTTTAGGTCTCTTTTATCTTTTGGGATTATTTTTCACTTATGGATCAACCTTCCAATTGTCAATTATATAATTCAAACAAGGGAATCATATATATACTTAGTTACTTCTCAAAAATAAGGGACCAAACACTAAGCACAACTATTATCACCTAAGATTGCATGCAAAGGCACTAAAGCACTTCAAAGGCATCCATCTATCACTCATACAAGGGACAAGGGTTGCAACACTTCTGCATACACCGCATTGAGGGGAAGTTTATTCTATTCCATCCACACATACTATACATCTTCTACATTCTAGATCTAGGATGTTATCATTTGTGTAACTTACACAAGGGCATCCTAGGGTATAAATTATCCACACACACAAGAACGACATGGGTTCTGAGATGAATTACAACACTTGGTAGTAAGTTCACTGCTCAAGTGACTTTCGAGGTCACCGACTCCACATTCTACATATGTTTTATTAGATTTGATGTGGCTTATGGATATGTGTAGATAGACATTTTGTTTTTGTAGGTTATAGATACCTTTGGCAATTAAGGAGCGAATATCAAGTGACATACAAAAAGCAAAATTGAAACCATTATGACATAGAGGAAATCAAATCCTAAGCATTTACACAAATCACCAAGACCCGGATCTATTCGCGAGTGCCCAGCACCCCTATCTTATTGTAGGCACCCTGTCCTACATTTCTAAGTTCTAAAATTCCCGGTGATCAGAATGAAGTTGTCTACTGCTTATTTTAGTATTTCACCTACCCATATCACCTCCATCCTTTCTAGAAATCATCTAAGTCTTCCATTCTCCCTCTCTTGCTTAGTGTTTTACATCATACATGCTTGTTTGTTTATGTCTTATTGTGTACTAGCACTTGTACATCATTTATTACAATAATTAATCTGAAATATAGATTTAATTAATTCAACTTAAATTAAATCAGCTATTAATTTAAAAATCATTTTAATAATGAATTAACTAATCATGTGATTAGTTAACTTAATCAACAATTAGTTAGTATGTGGGTAGTTACGTATTTTTCCTCCCCTCTTTCCTATAAAAGGATTGATTTTCTATTGTAAAGGGGTTGGATGTTGGAGAATTTTGATGTAAAGGACATTAATTTGAAATACAAAAGAATAACCCTTCTCTCCCTTCCTCTCTTATTAAATATTTCTTCATTTTATTTAATTTTATGTACTATTTGCATTATCTATATATTGAAACTTTTTGTTCTTACTCATGTGCCAAGAATCATTGAAATTTTATTCAATTTATATCTTGTTCATCGCAGTAATTTCCATTATATACAAGAATGTATGTTCTTAAGTTTTATGGACATGCAAGAATAAAATAAAGTCTACACCCTTCTTATTCAAAAGTGGTGTTATCTCTCTCTCTACTTTTCAACTTTATAATTATGGTGATCATGCAAATCTAAGGAAGATCTCTATTTCCTTGATCAATAGATTTAGATAACTATGTATCCCTAGTTTTTCAAACTCGTTGAATGCTTATAATGTTGCATCCCTTCTTTTTCTCCTACCTAAGCTAATTATTTTCTCAATATTTTCTATGTATTTAAAATTATGGAAATACTCACTACAGCCAACATCCCCATCATAACTTATTAGAATTTATATTTTTTAATATTTTAGAATATTGGGCCTTTGGCTTCAACTCAACCCCTTCATAATTTACCTAAAGGTATCTGGAATAACTTGCATGATTTTTTTCATTTAAACACTACTAATCCTTTTTCAACATCCTTATCATTTGTTGAAGACAAAAACAAAAATCGTACACTTTTTATTGCCATCATAATTTGATTATCACACTTTACTTATTGTATCATTTATTTAATTCATTTACTTATCGTATTAGATTAATAAATCTATTTTTTAAATCACATCATTTACTTATTGTATTATTTTTTCAATTCATTTTTCTACCGTAATTGTCTTCATGTTTGTTTGAACCTCATCTCAAACTACATATGCTCTTCCCATGTATCGCAAGGTCAACTATGGAATCAAAAACACTTCGAGGATTTTTTTTTCGTAGGAATAGGTGATTTATAATTTATTACCAATCCATTTGGAAAATTCATGTCTACTAGTGGGGTATATAAATATTTGGAAAGAGCTATAATTTTTGGATAAGAAGGAGTTCACTTTTAGGTGACTTTTTTGAAGTGAGGTATACATTTTTTTCCAATACATATACCTAGAAGAACACTCCACGAGATAGTAATTATCTTCTATGATTAAGCTCCATTGAATTGGTTGGAGTGAAGGAAAGAGGGAATTCAACCATTTGAACCACGTTGTTGGACAATACTCCCAATTTCATGGACTTGGGCCTCATGTCCTAAAAAGGTATATCAAGTATGCCCTTGAAACCTTGTTGAGTGTATTACTCAAGATCTTTGATGTGATAATTTCGTAGTTTCAGGAAAAAAGCATTACCTAATACACCCACCCTATACCTTCAAGGTATATGGTAGGCTACTATGCAAAAAATTATCTAAGTCAAAACTATTCTTTCAAAACAAAACGATTTGAAAATCTATTTGAGTCAAACTTGATTTTTTAAACAACATAACGTGAAACTATGTCTAAGTTTAACCAAAATATTTTACATAAAACCCAAAACTTTGGTCAATTTTCAAACACAATGGCTCCTATAACACAAAAAATCTTATACATCCTAAGCTTAATCCCTTTTTTAAGCATCACAACCCTTATAATGACTAGCATACCCTCATAGATTAGAGTGAAAATGCGGGAGGGGGTTTAAAGACAATCAAGTCTATATATACTAATTTGTGTTCAAAATAGGGTCAATGTCCTCCTTCGACTAATCAAATTAGGAGCCAAACTCGCTTCTCGATTTTGATCCAACATTATTCTCGAATATCATTTGCGAGGAAGAAATGTTGAAATTGGATCCAGAAGTTACATATGAATATATTTTAATTATAAATGACCCATCAACATCCAAATCCGAATCAAATGATAACATAAAATCTAATGCAAAATATCCTCAAAAATTCCACAAAACGATATATACCAAAATCCCTCAAATCAACACTAATCGCAACAATGAAATCATAACAATCCAAAATCTAATACAAAGCTTAAGTCACTAGTTTTCCCATCTAGATTTTCATATAAGATTTGAAAAATAAAAATTTATTTTGAAACATGGAAATCAAATAATCAAGGCCCCGACCCTACAAAATCCACCCATATCATACCCCCATCAACACCAACCCATGGTGCATAATTTTTGTAGGAATAACATTCGATGAAAGATGCATTACATGAATTAAAAGATAAGAAACATGGTTATGATAAAAAATATATGCTCTAGGAACTATTCCTTATCCCTTTGAAATAGAAATGTTGTGTTTCCTTTCCTCCAAATTTTGACCATCCAGATTTTGACAGATATTGTGAAGAGGATGACGTTGAGGATCATGTCAAGGACTTATTCATGGCCTACCAAGAAGTCACATATATTAATAGATATATTTTATGAATATTCCATCATGTAGCTTAGGTGGAAAAATTCTTGAATGGTGATTACACCTTCGTGTAGGGTCCTCATGACCGTTGCAAACCTATCGATAAATTCATCGAGGCATGATGAAGGAAGAACATATAGATTCATAACTAATCCATCATTCTACAAAAACTGCATGCTACCCTCGATCTATGAAAGAACAAGTTTAAATAGTAATCATGATTGAATCAATAACATGCACTACTCAATTACACATAGTAATGACACTTAGATTCAGCCAATATCTTCCATCTATTAATAAATACAAAGCTCCTTACAATAATGTCAATCTATACCAATGCGCACATGGATCTGATACAAGTAATTCAGTCATATGTGTATATCTCTATACCTCCATACATCACATATCATACACTACACATCTATACCAATGCTCACATGCACACTACTACTATATATATATGTATATATATATATATATATATATAGGGTGGGGACTTTCCCTTCACCACTTATCTATTCCAAAAATAGGCCACATGCTATTGATAGCCACACACCATTTACAGGCATAGCCACACATGCAAGTGTGCTATCTATAGACCTCTTTAGTTAACTAAAGTGTCAATCCTATTCTTAGCTCATCTCCATGCAAAACACTTCGATCGATCCTCCAAAGATAGAAAATGCATGGCGCACATCTCTCGCATCGTTGGTGTGTTCCGCATGCCATCTTCTAAAAATAGGTCTTCATGCTCAAAATCAGCTAAGTCCTGAAAGCTAAACTTTCCTTCCACGCGTGGGTCCTTCCTGTCCCTCCGCGCCCTTGATCCTGGCCTTCTCTCCCATGTGAAACTCCTTGTGTGATCTTTGACAAGTATTCTTTGATCAACATTACCCCACACTAATCTCATTGTCATCCCGACAATGGGTATCTCCAAAAATTGAAGTAAAGAATAGAAGAATGGAAAGAATAAGAATGAAATAATGTAGATAAATAAAGAATTTTTATGAGGTTATGAGGCAGCCTCCTCTGTATCAATTTGAAGTATCAACTCTGGATACTCCTTTTATTTCAGCCTCCAAAACTTGTCATTCAGTGAGTGCTTGTTCTTTTTTCTGGGATGTCCACAACAATGGATTCCAACTCATCCCTCGCAATCTCTCCTTTTTCATTCTATGTAAACCAACACAACACTAGACATTGATGTCATTCTTCCTTCTAAAAGATCCATCTTCTATGCAATTAGCTTCCCAAGCTCTTCCAAATCCAGTCTTGTGTGGCTCTTGTGTTACTACCAGGCCTCACGCTTCTGCTTAACCATTGACAATCTTTCTACATGGCCCAATGTCTCATCCTTCATTAATTTTTGACCTCATTGTTTTCTTCTAGGGTCTTTATGTTGATAAGCACCTCTGGAGTTGTGCATATGTTTAAATCCTAGTCTACTTTCTTCAATACTTCTTGTAATGCTTGCAACAACCCTTCATAAGATGTAATCTTTTGCATCACTGATGCTTTCTCTCATTCACATCTTGCTCTGAGCTCCTTGCATTGGCATGCACAGAGGTTCATCTTCAAGTACCAAGTCCACCAACTTTCCTACATAGTGTATCACTAAAGGAAACATCTATGGTACCTTGGCCTCCAAGTGTGGCCTTGCTCTGATGACATTGTCCCCAATCTCCTCTATGATGCTTGATAAATACTTCATTTTTCTTCTCGTGTGAAGTCCTCTCTTGTGTTATGTGTGCTATCTCTACATCCTTTGTCTTCATCTCTCACGCACAACTCTCGATTGTTGCAGCTTTTCCATGTTTCTTCTAGCCAACTTCAATAGAAACCTTCACCAATGCATTGTTGACCTGCTCATCTGACATGACAATAGGCTTTACTGTCATGTGTCTAGCTTGGGGTGCCTTCTTCAGCCATCTCAAATGCATGACTCTTCACATACATCAAATTCAGGCTCATCCATGTGGGTGTGCATTGACCATGATAGTTACTTTTTTGAGTGCACACATAGTCACCATATCCTCATCCATTAGCTCCCAACCGAATAAATCCTTCTGTGCTATCATGCTCTGGAAGTGGGCATGGAAAATTTTTCTATGTCCTCTACATACCCCATGGCTGGTGGAATGTGCTCTCCACTTGTTCTTCTAGATTGTTGCTACTTAGGAACTTTAGCTTCCAAATTTGGGACTTGTGTCTCCATGTCCTAAACATTCTCTGTAGCTGTCTCCTCTGGTCTTTTCTCATCCTCTTCTTTTTCCTTTGATTCCTCACCCTGTTCTTCTATGTTCTCTGGAAGTGTAGGAGAATTAGGTGCACTTTCCTCTGACTCTTCCACCTCCTCATTTAACTTCAGTTTCCTCCTTCTTTGCATGGTTGCCTCCTTTTGTGGAGAGATTCTGGTGATTTGCACACCATGGTTGGAGTAGCACCTTGGGTCCTTGTTCTCCTAAACACCCTCTTAAACCTATGTGCTCCCCTTGGACTACATTCAAGTCCTCATCATCCCCCTCTTGTGGCTGAGGTGGTGTAATGGCACACTCAGCTTCACCCTTATTTGTAGGATGTCTCCTACCTCTATGCTCCAAACCACCACTATCTTCGCGCTCCTCCTCATCCTCCACTTCAATTGGCTCTGTGGGCTTAGGCATTTGGGATGTTCTCCATTGTATGCTTTCCCTTTGGTGGTGCTGGAAGTGTGAACTCACCTTCCACATACTTGTTATTCTCCATCTTTGGCTTCAGCTGAAGATACACCAATGTTGCCCCTACATCTGCTACAACCAGACTTATTGGCTTAATATTCAGCACCTCTCGAAATGATCCTCTCTGTATAAGCACTTCTTCTAGGATACACATACTTCTTCCTCAACGTATGGTAGTCACATTCTACCTTATCTACATTGAATACCAGTCAACACATGTCTGTAAATCTGTGAATAGATGCTTGGAAATACCTTACAGTGAATGCGTAAGGAAATTTACACCAAGGGCTCCAGACTCCATCTTTCATTGGGAAGCACGTGATGCAAAAATGTTGATATACAACAAACTAAACTTGTTTCCCTACTACTATGAGGTAGGTCCTTTGGGATGCGCCACTCTTCCCCAAATGTCACGCATGGAGCCTGTCATACCATTTCTCCACCCTTTGCTTTACATCATCTATCATGGCCCCTTTACATAGGTACTTGCTGAAACCTTTTAGTGGTGACTTGTTCTCCATGGGGTATTCCCATACTTTTTCCTTCGGTCCATCTGGTACTCCAATTTCCATGAATACCAATGATAGTAGAACAACCCCAAAGCTGATCTTCCCTCCTGTGTGTGCTTCCTCACTATTTGTTCTGCAATATAGCCTGTAATGTTGTAGATTTCCCTTCTGACATCTTACGTGCAACATGTAACCACATAGTATTTACTTGTGACCACCACTCCTGATCATTCAACTTTGTAACAAGGTGTGTTACTGCTTGCACAACTGGACAGTTCTTCAATTTGTCTATATCCATACCATACGCGGGACCCTTTAAGTACCCCAACTCCTGTCTGGTCTTTAAAATCATGGCTTTATCTATGAGATCACTTTTTATGTCCTCTCCTATGGCCTTCAAACTCTGTAACTGATGAGATAAGCACAGATGATTCTAACTCTACATCCTACAAAGTAGAAGAAGTCCTCGTGCACTCTGCTCATGAGCCACTGATACAAGGGCTCATACTTCCCAAAATATGGAAGCTCATATAATTGGTAGACCCCAATTCTCTTCATAAAGCTTCTCACCTACATCATCATAAATTGGCATGTCATCCATCATGCACTTGTTCATCCTAGCAGTGAGCAAGGAATCGAGCTCCTTCTTGTTCTCCAAAGTCCTCTGTGATTGTATTCACTTACTTTTCTCTTTCTGATGGGTGAATCCCATTCTTGGTCGATGATGACTCCTTCTGGATATTGCATTTCTGAAAAATCACTTTTGGGTGCCATCTCTTCCTCCTCGATGACCACCTTCTTCTTTCCTTTTTTGTTGCAGATGCCTTCTTAGGTGCCATTTTTACCTTACAAATGTCTCCTCTTTAACTCTACAACTTTGTGAATCAAACCCTAGCTCGATTCAATCATGCCCTAGGTGGAAACTTCATGTCCTAACTCCTTTCTATCTCCTTGCTTCACTCAAACCCTTCACCACCGGGATGCAAGCTTCTTTTTCACATAGATCTGGTTGTCACGCTTGGTTTCACACCCTTCACACCTTAACCCGATCACTCGGCTCTTCACTTGGCTCTTTCCTCAAATACTCTTAGTCACAATGGTAAAAATGAATCACATTCCATCCTTATATAATTTTTTTCAAATTTTGATGCATTTATTACTCCTTCACCTACCAAATATCCCCTCATTCATTGACCAAATTCATTCATTCCACGTGGTACATCTTCACGCCCCACATACTATAACCTTCTAGCGCCTTCTTCCTACCCTCTAGTCATAGACTTCTCTTCAACATGCACGCCCTTACACCTAAGTACCTCATCACTATACCTTCTCTTGGTAGTTATCATGGCCTCCGCTTACCTCATGTTATATTGTTCTTTCATTCATCTCCATCCTTGGTCACTTTTGAGAAGCAATCTTCTTTTGACTTAAAGCACACCCATAGCAGCTTATTCCTTTCACCTTTCAATTCCCACAATATTTTACTTGGATAACTACAACCACCCCACACTAAAGGTATGTGCAGTCCTCTGTACATAAACATTCTTCACATAGTAATTAGCTTCATGCGCGCAAGCACACTTATTACACAAAACAACAACTAAATTGACAAAGCATAGAAAAATGAAGGAAATACATTAAGGAAATACAAATTGAAAACCTAATCTAAATGGCAATACTACCTTATTACAAACACCAAGAAGACTTATTTATAGTAGGGCTTCAACCTACTCCCGTTAAAGTAACTAGGTAGCCATGTTCCATCAAGTGCTTCTAACTGAAAGCACCTAATTCAAGTATATAAGTGATGACATACGGCCCCAACCAATGTACTTTGAGCTTTCTGGATGGCGCAAGAACTTTGAGTCATAAAGAAGTACCATTTGTCCAATCTCAAACTTCTTATCCCTTATGTTTCTATCATGCCATGCCTTCTACCTGGCCTTTTCCTACTTCTAACTCCATCGTGCTATGGCTCATCACTCATCCAGTTGAATCATCTTCTCGATATGCTCTTCTAAAGCCTGTTCATCAGCTAGACCTCCAATGATGCAATGCACAAAGAAGGTAACATAAATTCTATAGGGAGAATGGCTTCCATGCCAAACACCAACTGAAATGGTGTGGCTTTGTTCAATCTCTTGTAAGTTGTTCTATATGCCCAAAGAATAACTGACACTTTTTCATCCCAATCCTTTCTTCCAACATCACAAATTTTTGTCAAAGTCTGCTCAAAATCTTGTTGAAAGCCTCAATAGTTCCATTTTCCTAGGATGGTAGGGTGTAGTTTTATGGTGTGCAACCATAAACTCATCTAATAGGATCCTGATTGTCTCATTCAAAAAGTGTGTACCCCTATCACTTGTCAAGCTTAAAGGACATCCATATCTTGTAAGAACATTCTCCCATAGAAACCTAGCTTGATTGTAGCTGTTGTACAGTCCTTCGTAGGTGCTTGCTTCTGCCCACCATGTGAGATAATCTATGCAAGTAATGATATAGCATGATCCAGTCCTACACGCGCGGCTGGTGAAATAGGTCCTACAAAGTCAATGGCCCATTTCTCAAATGGTTCGACACTAGTAATTGGTCTCAAAGGCATCTCATCTCTTTTCCCTAGTTTTCCTAGGTGCTGAAAATGATCACACACCTTACAATATTCTTTATAGTCCTTATACAATGTCTCCCACCATAATCCAACAAGTAGGATCTTTCGGGTAAGTCGCATCACCTACATAATGGCCTCCTGCAATACCACCATGGGCTTCTTCCATAATATCCTTGTGCTCATGCTCTAATACACAACGGCATAATACTTCATCTCTACCTAGCTTGTAAAGGTCACCACTGATTAACATAAATGGTGTGTATGTATATAGCAAGTTGTTTCTTTTCTAATGCTTTCATTCCTTCTGGTGCCATACCTATTCATAGAAAGACAAAAATGTCTTCTAATTCCATGGGCATGCGTTGTAACCTATATAATTGTGCATCTAGCATGGTTTCTTCAATTGTTTGTGCTTCCTCTCCTGAATTGATTCTAGATAAATGGTCTGGTCCATAATTTCTTTTCCTAGCTTCACCACAACTGAAGTCAAACTCTTGAAATAGGAGCACCCATCTACATATGCGCCCCTATAAGATGGGCTTGTTTACCAAGTACTTCAATGCCATGTGATCTATATAAAACACAAATGGTGTTGCTAACAAGTACTATCAAAACTTGTGCAATGCATAGATCATTGACAAAGCTTCACTCTATAGTTGTATAATTCCATTCAACAGAGTCAACTTCCTACTAGCAAAATAGATTGGATGATCTACAATACCTTCACCAGGTTGAGCTAACACAATGCCAATGGCCATGCCAGAAGCATCCACATGCACATGAAATGGTTTATCCCATGAGGGAAAGCATAGAATGGGCACGGTAGTAAGTTTCTCTTTTAATATCTCAAACGCGCATTGCTTGCAGTTCTCCCCAATAAAATGTACCTTTCCCCTTCAGTAACTCTTCCAAGGGTGCAAAAATTTTGGCATACCCTTTGATGAATTTTCTATAATATCCTGTATGACCTAAAAATCCACGCACCTCACTTTGACTGGTAGGCACTTCCAGGCCTAAAATGACTACAACCTTAGCTGGATCAACCAACAAACCTTCCTTGCAGATTATATGTCCTAACAGTATCCCAAATGGCATAGAAAATATGCATTTCTTGATGTTCAAAGAGATACTCAATTTTCTACACCATTCAAACATTAAGCGCAGATTGTCACAATGATCTTTCACAAGCCCATATACTGTCCAATCATCTAGGTAGACCTATAAGAAGTTGTGAATAAAATATTTGAATGCCTAAACAACTATGCACGAGAATACAACAGGTGCACATTTTTCAATCCAAAAGGCATCACAATATAGGAAAAACTACCCCATTCAATAGTAAATGTTGTCTTTTCTTGATCCTCCTGAGCAATCCTAACCTGATGATACCTAAAAACCCATCTCGTGAAGGAATATATTTCACACCCTACAACTCCTTCTAGTATTTCCTCAGTGAATGGCGTAGGGAATGGATCTGTGACACATGCAACATTCAGCTCCTCTGTAGTCCACACATATTCTAATTCATTCCATCCTTCTTGATACTGATCACCATTGGGCTAACCCATTCTAACTCATCAAGGGGCTTGATAATTCCAGATTTCAACATTTTATCAATTTCTTCTTTTACCTTTTCACACAAATTAGGATTCATTCTGTAAGGTCTCTTTCTAACTGGGTCATGCACCATCCTTAAGTTTTATCTTCATTTCCCAAGTGATTCATGCACACCTTTAAGTTCATGATACCCTCGAGGGAATAAGTCCTGATAATCCCTGAGTAACTCAATGATCTTTGCTACCTCTCGAGTCTGACTAGTAGTCTCCAATTATGGCCTCCTTAGGCTCAACCTCCGAACCTATATTCACCTTCTTTGTCTTCATGGGTTCATGATAGGCACGCGTATCCTTGTCTACACTGTCCAAGACCTCGCACACCCTTGTGAATGTTCAATATCCAGGTTCTCAACTTCCTCATCATCCACGATGTAAACCATCTTTCCTTTCTCTTTCTCAAGGCAAGCACGTTCAAGTAGTATGGAGTCCATTTCTTCTTCCTTTTCAAAATGTGCTCCGAACTCTGCCTCACCAAATAATTCCTGAATATGCTCTTTTGCTTTTGCACTATCTCCCATAGTTAAGCACTTGACAAATTTTAATGCCTCTTCTACGGAGGTTTAGTCGAGAAGTAGTCAAAGGTCTGGATCATTCCTCAGTCAAATCTTTCCAGTTTCTAGCTCTCTCTGTAGTTTTGCATATACATACTAGGTGCATGTGCGCATCCTTGTAGCATAGAATACAATCTATGCACCCAGAGTGAAGGTGGTAATGCTTCCTGTCCTACTATGTCCAGAGTCTCTCACACTACTTGAATGTGATGTTGAATAGGTTGATCACCATGATAAGTGCAGATCTGTGTAGGTGCATTGTTCCTTACAAACCTAGTAGACAAAGTGACTCCAATCTCTTCCCATTTTATAAGATTATCTCTGTGGACTACCCACCAACGTGTTGTTGTCCCAAGGTAAGGTATATACTAACATATCTCTTCTCTTAATTTGATCTTTCCACTATGTTTCCATGGCCTTCAAAAATGTAGGAAGATCTTCTGCCCCTATATACCAAGGTATTGTGCTACCTATCCATCAATCAAATGAAGTCCATTCTTGCACACAACCACACTTTTCACCTCGCACCCTACTAATTCATATGTACCATGAGCCCAATTGTCACAAGAAATACTCATAGTATCACTAATAGAATGAGAATCCTCCCACTTTGTAGGATGCCTTCTTTTGATGGCTCATTGACCTCTGGGTCCTAAATAGCACATACATAAATTTTGTTTAAGTCCTCCTCACTTAGAGGCTCAACATATGGTGTAGAATTTCCCATCTCAAAAGGTATCACAACCCTTTCCTCCTTGTTTTCAAAGCTGATATACCCCTTATTGAATCTCAAGTCAGCATTATTCACATAACACCAAGGGCATCCAAGTAAGGGCTGGAAAATTGTCTACTTCTTAAGTGCTAATACCTCAAAATCCCCAGTGAACTTGGCCCTTAGATAGTTATAGATGCATCTTTCAAAACTCCTATGGGAGTGGCCTTAGTCTGGTTTTCCATAAATAACACATTAGATGATGGCTGCAATGGAGGCCTCCCCATTTGTACCCATGCATCTAATGTAAGCACATTTACTTCCGCACCTATATCAATCAATATGTTGCTCAACAACCACCCATCCACAACAACATTCAAAGTAATTTCTTTTTCATAGTCAATGCTATCGGGGGAAGATTTGCATGCAGAATCTATCATCCGGTCTCAAGACTTGCATGTGGAGTGTTCCCTTTTAACCAACTTCCTAATAGTGGAATAATGTTCTCCTGGCACAACATTTTGCACACCTCTCTCATGCAGATCATCGATATCAGTTTGGACTATCTCTGATGCTTTCTTCTACTCCTTTAGGTATTGTATCTCACCCTGAAGATTCCTTAGCACTTCCATGGTATCCTGGTAAACTTCCTTCTGATGAGCAGGATCTAGGTACCTTGCATGCAAAACCTCCTCCTTGGTGATCGTAGGCTTCTAGTGCAATGCCTCTCTTACACGCGCCACTTCAATGTGTGTAGTAATCTTCACTGTCAATGCCTCAGTCCTTCTACTATCTTGGGCATCCACTGATCTTCTACCACACACGCTGGATTCTAACCATCCCGACACCTTTTTTTCTTGCTTATGTTGCTTACTCAGATGCTCATATAAGTCCGGCACTCTTCATAGCTATGGTTCTTTCCATAAAAAAGAACATGCAATATTCTAAGGACATTCACACCTATAGTGGTCAGAGATCCACACGTATAACATGTTCCATGAGGGAACTCACCTCTTCCTCCACCATGGCCTCATCCTCCATATCCACCATGATATCCACGTCCCCTTCCATGACCTCCTTCAAAACACCCTCATTCCTGTCATAGCACGTTTGATTATGATCCCGATCCTGGTGCTCATTCTTACCCTTAGAATTATCTGTTACACTTGTCTGTCATACCCCAATGTCTATAGCATCCTAGGATCTGACCAATCAACCAAAATCCTCAGTATCATGGGTCATGGACCTACAAATATTGTAAAAGAAGATACATTCTTCCTTATCACATGTTGTAATAAAGGACAATGACTAGCATCATGATTCAAATGACAGATCTCACAATCCAATAAAAGTAATGAGCGTATAGATCTACGAGGGAAACTATCCTTGGTGTGACCTTCCACTTCACAATCTATACACCAAATTCCTGAGCATGTTTCATGGGCTGAATTTGTTGATAGCTTCTCTAACTACTTTTCCATAGCTGCAATATGTGCCTCTAAGAATGGACTAACGCCAATGTCAATGCTCCCAACTACCTCAACACACAAAGTTTTCTTCCAGTGCTTCACACGGATCAGTGTATGTCTTATGTGACAACACCCTTCTAAATGGTGTAATCAATCCTCCAACAAACCATTGTGCATGTTGGCTAGCATGAATATCATAAGATAGCTTAGATAGAAGTGTCTTAAAATGAGCATCATACTCACGTACACTCTCAGTAGTGCCTTGCTTGATATCCTTGAGCACACTTATACTCTTCTGCTCAAACTCAGGATATGGAACTCTTTCAAGAAAGCATCCTTCAATGCTGCATAATCCACAAGTTTGATCAGGGTCAAACTTCCTATACCAGCTATGTGTGCATGTCCCTGTAATGTAGTAGTGAATTGACTTGCCTTACACTCAAAGCCATGATCCCTTTAGCATGCCACAAGATTTCACACATATGCACATGTTCGGTAACATCCTCTATACCTCTATATTCTAGGAGATGAAGAGACATCTCCATATAGATATTTTGTGGTTGTGCGACCTTGACCACCTGATCCAGAACCTCCTGTGTTCCCTCTACCTCCAAAACCACCAAATCCACCGGAACTAGAACCACCTATACCTCCTGATCCTCCACCTATAGCTGAATAGGACCTATAGATGTACTCCCCATGCTCCAATATATACTAAACCCCTACATGCTGAGGTAGTTCCACTTCCAGAGGTGAATCCAACATTCTTGTGCACTCACATTCTGTGTGGATGATGCACCTAAGAATGTTCCTCCAAATAACATTGAAGTCATCTATCCTGCCATTGATGTACTTGATCCCTGACTTACTCCTTGCTCTCCTACTTCCCAAGTTAGCTTGTTGGTTACTTGTCATACTAGATACTAGAAAACCAAGCGCAAGGGCTAGGTCACCAGGTGGATTAAGATGCACGCCCATGGTCCAGGTAGTCTCTACTGGCACACTTCTGTGTGAGGCCGAGGGGGGATCTCTATCATGCTTTCCAAGATGGGGAGTTCCTGATGCTCTGGCTCCACGTCTTCTACGTGAGTTGTAAATCCTTCACGAGCCATCTCTCTCCTCAACGCCATACTTTCTACAATGGAACACTACTTCTCTATCTCCCTCTCACCCTCATTATACTTAAGCCACCTTTCCTCTCTCTCCTCTCTGCCACTAGGTCTGCCATCTTTCACCAAACCTGTTCTTCTACCTCGCGCATGGTGAAGTTTAGTTAGCCATCGGTTTACTCTCCAGGTTCAAAGTTACCATCAAGATCTTGATCACCAATGGAATACCTTGCAAATATGCTCCTCTTGGATACCGCAAAAACTAGAATTCAGCTACCTCTGGGCAAGAGTACGTCAAAATTGAATATTCCAGAATATAACTATT
This sequence comes from Taxus wallichiana var. yunnanensis, assembly GCA_018340775.1. Lineage (NCBI taxonomy): Eukaryota > Viridiplantae > Streptophyta > Pinopsida > Cupressales > Taxaceae > Taxus > Taxus wallichiana. Next base: position 295,424,000 of record CM031239.1, on the reverse strand, counting down.
TAGAACACCACAAAACCACGTATCCACAACAGTGAGTCCAGATCAGATCAACATCATAAAGGGCCTAAAATTCTTCCTATGTGTCTAGACAAGTGCGTGATACCTCCAATTCCACTGAGATGCATAAGTAATAAGCCACTCATATAGTTCTACTAGAAAGATAGTGAAAAATCTCTCATATAAGTTGTCATATAGATTTTTTTCTACCCAAGTGCATGTGTTAAACTCAGATCCACTGACTAAACCACCATGCATATTCTTCCTCCAGATCATGTATCCATTCCTCAATACTTGCTAGAGTTAACTGGTACGTCTTCATCATGAACCATCCTAAAAACAACTGAAAAAGAGGTCCCGAAATGGAACCAATGATGCAGCCTAGAATTTACTAGATAACACCCTAGTCATGTGCACGCACATCACTCAGCCTTGACTGAGCACTCACCCGAAGCACACAAAGGTACCAGTCCCTCTTTAGGGTTGTTTGTAGTAGGATGTTAGCATGATGAAGGAAGAAACATATAGATTCATAACTAATCCATCATTCTACAATGCATGCTACCCTCATATCTATGAAAGAACAAGTTTAAACAATAATCATGATTGAATCAATAACATGCACTACTCAATTACACACATAAATGACACTTAGATTCAACCAATATCTTCCATCTATTAATAAATACAGAAGCTCCTTACAATAATGTCAATCTATACCAATGCGTGCATGGATCTGATATAATAATTCAGTCATATGTGTATATCTCTATACCTCCATACATCCATCATCACATCATCATCTTCTACTATCTATCATATACACACATATATATATATATATATATATGGCGGGGACTTTCCTTCACCACTTATCTATTCCAAAAATAGGCTACATGCTATTAATAGCCACACGCCATTTACAAGCATAACCACACATGCAAGTGTGCTATCTATAGACCTCTTACAGTTAACTGAAGTGTCAATCCTATTCTTAGCTCATCTCCATGCAAAATGCACTTCGACATCTTCGAATTCTCTCGATCAACACATGATAAAAGAAAACAAATGGTTAGACCTCTCAAAGCAATAATACCAATCATGTTTCCACAAAAATTATCTCTTTCACTCTCTCAATGTCTTCATCCATCCAAATGAACATCATATTACACCATTAAATTCAAAATAAATAATTTTTCATCATACAATGATGTAATGGAATCATTGTCCTGGGACCTCCTCTACGTACTCCTCTGTAACGTCAATATGATATACTAAAACAACTCTAGAAGACTTTGACATAAATATCCATCTTGTCTCTTCTTAATATAGACTATTCATAAGGACATCCTCTATAAAACCCTCTACGAGTCAAGAGTTTCCAATGACATTGACCCTTCACACTTCAAAGGATTGGTTTATAAAATCACCCCATCTTAACAAATTTTATTTACCCAATGTGATGCTCCTCACAAAAATTACATTCATAATATTTTCTTATACATTGAAGCCATCATTACCCAATGTAATATCAAATGGATTGATTTTAGAATCAAAATTAAACATATGTACTTTGAATTTCATAAAACATCTAGGTCACCCTAATATAACATTGGAACCTAATATCATTACCATACAAGTATATGGAAATTTTGAGTGATGGTCTATAGGCAATATCACTCTTCATAGTAAAGTCAAGCATGTCACTCTTAAAACTCGATTTTATGTTATTAACTTTCACCTTTCATATAGTATACTCCTCGGCTACCTACAAATTCACACCATGTATGTTTTCCCTCCACATATCATTGATGCATCAAGCTCCAATATCAAGGGAAAGAATTTATGATCCTCATCCCTTTCAATACTACAAGAGGTTGGAAGGACATTATTGTAAAGCATATGTTTACCTAGGAACTAAAATTATTTTTGAGGTAGAATCTAAATCTTATTCCTTCCATATTTATCCCGATGCATTACTCTATTAATCAAAATATCATGATGGATTTCCTTCTACATCAACAATCCTCCTTGGGATCTAAATCCATAATCATCAATACTGATTGTGGGCATTATGAACACCATCAAACCTGATTTATTAATAATATTACCGTACCACTCAGAATCCATAGAAGTTCAAACATGATTAAGAAAAAAGGCCATATTTTCACATCTTTGGAAGCTTCGTAAAATGTGCATTCTTCATAGAGGAAGATCTAGATACCTCTTCTTCTATATTATGGTTCTCATTTGAAAACCTTTAATCTTTTTATTGATATATAAAATATTTCATCCTAAACAAAACGATGTACAACATGAACCATTAAGGATGTGACTTTGGAATTTATGAACAAGGAATTCATGATCTAAAGGACAATCTAGAACTTCATAAATTCCATAAATATCCCAAAACCATGACATTACATTAGAGCATTATGATATCTTTATGAGGATATCAAGAACTTGGAAAACAAAGATTGTATGCTCAAGTTATCACTAGTCAAAGTTTGGTCAAAGTTGGGAGGAGATAGAGTCAACTAGCCAATCTGGATGTGACATGTGGCAAAAGTGAAAATTCGGAAAAAAATGTAAAAATTTTGGTTTTGTGATTACTGGTCTTTGACACTCATGTTCATATAGGTGGTACCTAATATTTGATGGTGGGGGCCTCAACCAAGTTTGACACACTTTTTTATGAGGGGTTCCTTTCCGCCTTTTCTTCATATTAACATTGTCAAAAAAATTATTATATATGCCTTAGATTTTTATTGCATAGGTGAATGTGGGACTATGCATATGTTGAAGTGTAATGTTGCAATGGAGGACTCAATTCATTATGTAACTCGGTGAGCTACCTTGTCAACGCACATGCCACCTCAATCACATTGTGAAACAAACTTAACAATAACTCACCACATTACTTGGGAAAACTCACCCATATCTTGATCGAGCCTTATCAACTCTAACTCAGCCCATAACCAACGATCATTCAAAATTATCGTGCTATAACACATTACCAATGACCGGTCCATATACATGGCCAACATAATGCGAGACGTGGTGGATAATCATATAACACAACTACCCACGTGGAAAAAATCATGCCAATGCACCACCAAGTGGCGTAAAAATGGAGGAAAGCGTGGTTGCAGCCACAAGAGAGTATAGTTGCCAAACCACATATAAACCCCACCGCTATAAAAATCCCTATCAATGTGGGATTATTTCCAATTTGGAAAACAAAGCGGGAGGGTGGTTGGGGTGGTTCGAAAATCCAATGCCACTGGTTGACCAAAATAATGCCTAACCATTAGACCATTAGAACTCTTCGAGTCATATATTGATCTCTCTTGCATTTAAACAAAGCTTTTGACATGTCTATGTACATGGTAGGCTAGAGCATTTACAAAATTATCATTTTTTGAGCACTAAAAGTTAAAACTAGAGCTCATAGTGAATTAGTGAAAGGTTCATAATTCCGATATGCTCTCGATGGTATAGTCCTTATCTCGTTTTGGATTTTTATTATGAAGTTATCTGCCATGGAAGTAATCGGAAGATAAAAATCCTAAGGGAATAACCTTGCAAGTGATTTAGGAAGGGGAAAGACAAAACTAAGCTCTGTCACGTGGTCTTTTGAAGGTCCGAATACACAATATTGCAGGTTTTGATCTATTTTGTTAATCGTAAGGGTGAATTGTACTCACAATATGAGCAAATTTAATGGAACGGTTTTAAACAAACCCGGGACGTAGGAATTATGGACCCTATTAACAATCCCTTTGTTTTTTTTTTTTTTTTTCCTTTCAATATCTAATTATTTATAGTGATTAAGTTTATAATTTGAATGTGGAAGTAATAATTAATCAAGAATTGACAATTTTGGTAAAATCGGGTAAAATTGAAGTCTTAATTTTGGAAGGCTTTGATCAAATAGTGAAATAAGGAAACTTAAAAAATTAGTTTTGGATCAATCATTATTCAATTGTAAAATCAGATTTTGATCAGCTTTGGATTAATTATTCTCCTGAAAAATTGATGAATCTAGAAGGTCCTATACATAGTTTAAAAAGTAAAAATATATTTGTGTTTACGAGATCACTTATGGAATTGGGATTCAATCATATAGTGTTAAACTTGACAAATTCAATGCCACCTATTCGGATAGAGAATATGCATATTCCAACACTAAACTACGGTTCCCTCGTAGAATTTATGAGGATATTACCTCCATGAATATCTTTACCGATAATTTATTTTTCACCCTTAATCAAACCTATCCTAACCTCTACTTACAATACCCTCCCTTATTGATCGAGACCAAAACATTTGTATACCAATTGATTCCTTTCAAAAGAGGAAGCTATAAAAATTTATTGGGAGTTTGAGATGATATCTTCGCTAGGGATTGGAAGAAATGCTTCAAAATTGACATGTATGCATGTGTTTACTTTCAAGGAGAATGATGAGTTAGTTGGTTAGAAAAATCAAACAAATAAAAAATCAGAATAATAAACAAAAATTAAAAATGTAGTCTTTTAGTGAAAAACTCCATGTGCTACCATTTGACAAGTAAAATTAAAAATAGGAAGAGAATACATTTGTGAAAACCTTCCTAAGGTGTTAATAAATTAGAACTCAACCTCCCCCTAATTCTATGTTGATGGAAGATGAATAACAAACCCTCATAGAGGAAACCATATACATCAATATTAATGATGAGGAATAGCCCAATATCATTATGCTTAGAGCTTCTCTCACTCCATAAGAGTAGAAAACCTTTTCAACCTATTATAAGAGCTTTCATATGTCTTTACTTGTTCCTAAAAATATATTCTTTGGTTGGATCCCTCTTTATTACTTCACCACTTTTGTTCATAAAGTGGCTAAACTTGTTAAATAAAAATTTAAGAAAATGCACCCATGGATAGCTCCCTTATCAATAAAGAACTTCAAAAATATTGGTGGTTAGGTTTCTTTGACCAATGGAGTACTCAAGTGGATATCTAACATCATTCATGTTTAAAATAAATTTGTAGGGTTATGAGTTTTCATAGACTTCATAGATATAAACAAAGCTTGTCTTAAAGATTGCTTTCCCTAACTTGAGATTGATATGAATATAGACTCCATAACAAAGACGTGATATGGTATCTCTTAAGGATGGATTTTCAAGATATAATTAGATTACAAATACGACAAAGGATCAACAGAAAATAGTTTTCAATACACCTTAGGGTGATTTTTGTTATCAAGTCATGCCTTTTTCCTTAAAAATTCAATAGCTACATATCAACAAGCTATGATGTTAATCTTTCATGACATTATAGAAGATTATGTGAATGTAAATCTCAGTAAATATAAAACTCATGTAGAACATCTAGTGATCCTATGAAGAATATTTGAATGATTGAGAGAGTATAGATTCATTTGAATCCTAGAAAGTGTGGTTTTGGTGTTACATCAAGACAACTACTAGGATTTAATGTTTCACACATATTGAGGTGAATCCTTCCAAAGTAAAAATGATTACAAAAATTCCTCCCGAAATTCTCAAACACATTCATATCCTCAAGGACAAGATCTAAATAATTAGGAGATTCATTTCCCAACTCAAAAATAAGTACCATCCTCGACACATATCCTAAAGAAGGACATTATTTTTCATTAGGGTCATGAATGTTAGCAAGCCTTTAAGGATTTAAAATAATACCTCTCTAAACTACTATCTTATTTCCAGCCACTCCAAGGTATCTCCTACTTTCTTATATATCAGCTACACAATTTTATTTGGATGCTCTTCTATCACAACATGAAAAACAAGATCGAGAAAGAGTTTTGTACCATCTCATCCAAACTTTTATCACATTTGAATTTGATTACCCAAAAATAGAGAAATATTGTTTGGCCATTTTCTTCAAGTTTCAAAAGGTAAGACTTAATCTTGTGAACAATAAAACTAAGTTCATTTCCAAAGTTAACCCTCTTAAATGCCTACTATTCAAACTAGATCTTATAGGGAGAACGGAAAACCATGTTATCTTATTCATTGAATTTTACATACAACATGTAAATTAGAGGCTTTTCAATTGATAGGTAATTATAGATCACCTAATTGAGGCATCTCTTTGGGACAAACAACCACTAAACATGGACTTACCTAAGGATTCAACCAAGATTATCGAAGATCCAATTACATGGAAACTTTTCTTTTATGGATCCTTCACTCATCACGAGATCGTGGAATGTAGTCCTCCTTATCACACCTATAAGTGATCTTATCCTTATGGAGTTTAGAATTGTCTTCCCGCATATAAAACACATAGCTAAATATGAGGCACTCGTTGTGGGTCTAAAATTTGCTATCAAATGGAACATACAAATGAGGTTGTAATAATTGGTTACTAAATGAAACATACGGTGTCTAAATTTAGAAGAGGAAGTACTAGATATTAAATTGGTGCACAATGTAGAGCTCACACTAATAGTATGACCTTTTTAGAAAATATCATATAAGTTATATATTATTGGCCCATTATGGAAACACATTGATGTTAGTATATTAAAAAATGTGTTGTGTTACAAAAGCATGTAAACCTTATCCATGCACCATACAACCAATTACCAATCCATTGATTTTTTCAATATTGTGGTTCAATCTCATACGTAATATCTATCCCACCTCCTTTGATGGCCATAAGCTTATCATTATTTCTACCGAATACTTTAACAAGTTGGCAGAATTCATTCCCTTACCTATGCAAATAGTAAGAAAATATAAAAAATTATCCTAAATCATATCATTTGTTGTTATGACATCCCATCTATCATTGTATCCAATAATGGTAAATCCTTAGAAAACAACAAAATCAAAGCTATGTGCTGCCAATTTAAAATAAGTGATCCACACCCTATTACCACCAAGGTATTTAGGTTGAGGCTACCAATAAAAATATTGTCAAAATTATTGAAAAATTTGTCAGTAAATATGGTAGAAAGTGGCACCTCCAAATCTATCTTTCCATATGTGTTTATTACACTTCTATCAACACTCCTATGAGAAACCCCTATTCTATTGTTTTTTGGATCAAAGTCTATTTTCCCCGAGATCAAGATAACCCTTTGACAATATATTTGAAATAATATCTAAATGATAAAGGCTACAAAGTGGCTCAACTTGTTGAGCTAGATCTACTTGATAAAATATGGCCCCACACCCTAGATCACCTCACATTGTACAAACAGTTGTGCTACAAATATAACAAGAACATTATATCTAGAGAGTTTTAGAACAATGTTATTGTCCTCAAAGAAAATTATAAGAACACCGTAAAATATAGAGATAATAAATGAAACTTTGAACCTAAATTTTTGGATCCATACATTATCATTAAAAAATATCTCTTCAATTATTATAAAATGGTTATGGACGATGGCGATGAAATTTTTGAGCTCATGAACATCATGCACCTCAAACACTTCTATACATGAGTGTACCGTCAAAAATCAAAATCATGCATCTTATACTTAGGGTAATGGATTCTCCACCTAATTTTCCTCCATCCATCCCACTCACACTTGTTGTTCACCTGGCATGAAAATTATGTGTCAATGATATGAACCATCCCTTCACATGTCACATTTGGTTTTGACCTTGATCCTACCCTCGGCTATTTTGAAGCATTGTGTGGGACACTATCTAGATATATCTTATTTATCACTCAAGGCACATCAAAGCACAAATCCCATCAACAAAAATCTAAAATATCGCCAAATATAAAAACATCCTAAAAAAATCCAAAAACATTTCATGTACCCCAAAAACATCAAAAACATCCAAATCTAAAAAAATTCATATATCTCAAAAAATCCCAAATAACATCACAAAACATCAAAATCTAAAAATAATGAAAAACCCTAGATGATACCCTACACATAAGGTTGGACATGTAACACATTATGATTCACATCACATCAACAAGGTCCATTGTTTACTCTTGATTCTATTATCTTGTGCTTGTGTCTTTATTTGGTTAATTACATTACATTATTATTTAATTTTGAGAATTCCTCTAGCATAGTACAACATTTTCATTATGGTTTTCAATATCATAGTGCTTATTATTTTATGCTATATAAATAAAAGTTTCTCAAGAGTTCAAACTATGTAAGAGATGCAACATTTCTCTATCCACTAGCATCATCACATATAAACACCTATCACATCCATATCCTATCTAAAATTCTTCTAATAACATCCCATTCTTCTAATCTACCATATGACTATGTGTGAAAATATCATATGAAATAAAGAAATAAGAAACAAAGACTATGCTAATCATAAATATCATCATCATAATCATCCCAAAACATCTTTATTTATATAACTCACATCCATTATAAATTTTTCACATCACATCATCAAATGGTAAAAATTAAAGTAAAAGTATCAAACCATGATATAAATCACATATCAACTATATAAAGCTAAATCCTCATCTATATATCTGAAAATAAGATCGATGATAAAAAAAGGATATATGCCATATGAAATCGTATACACCAAATCACGTATCAAAATCCTATAGCTATGTCAATTCAATCTCGTAATTAATCTTGATTGTTGAGGTACCTCTTAGTGGAGGCCCTGCTGATGGATCTTTTGGTAGACCCCTATATGGTGGTGGATCCATCAAAGAAGGGGTCCCAATCGATTCTTGATCTAACCGAGACAAATGGTCTCAATGATATTTTCCTCCTATATGGATATGTTATATCATATGTCTCTAATAATATGGCTATCTCATATAATCACCTATAGTAAACCTCCTCTTGGGTGGCTCTCACTAAATCCAATGTCACTCGTGAAGCTTGAGGGATTTAGTGTTACATTATCTATCTCATACTCTCTACAGATTTTCCAATCCTATGAATACTATCTATCCCACTCTAGATTATGTTGTGTTATTATGACACCTCTCAATGCCACATTCATGATGTGCACTCCTATTTTATCTATCAGTCACACTAACTTTGCACTCATTCATGTGATCTTAGCATCTCATGACACTATAGCTACCTGATAAGAAACATCCATTATTTTAAACCCCGCAATCTCTTTTTCTTAGGACTTAATCTCTATCTCTAGGACCTCAATGAATCTTCATTATAGCTTTGTGGTATCATGTTCCCATATCATATCTCCACTTATAGTAGGGGTTGTTCAATTGGATTTTTTTGTATAAGTACTACCAATTAGATTAAAATATCTTTCACTAAATCCTTAACTTCTTCTCATTATCTTGATTTGCGAGAAATGATTTATGTGAAGAAGTTGTCTTTCAAAGGGGCTTTAGTATGAATTCCTTCTTTTTCTAGTTTGTATTAGGTACCTTATCGTGGGCTTAGCAATGAGAACCTTTTTTTTGTTCTTTCTTGCTCTGTAGATTTTGCTTATGGGAGAGTGTTGATTTAAATGTGTTCACACTACATTGGTTTTATATATTTTCTAACTAGTTATTTCATGTGCTCACCTTTTATAAGATTATATATTGAGTTTAATTATTATTTACTTTAACTAAACTTATGAGTTATTTCAAGCTCACGTACTTGTATTTGGTATCTTATTGAGAGATTCTCTCCACTCCTTGATTAGTGGAGATATCCTTATCTCCCAACATAATTATTCCCACCTATTTATAAGGTAAGGACATGATGTCTTTAGATGATTTATTCACCAGGTTCTAGATGTGGGAACATGGATTTTTTCTCGAATGATATAGTTTTGGTTATTGTAAGTGTGAAATTACTCGTTATTATTTGATTTTTGAGTTTAATTGTGTGTAATATTGTGCTTTGTTCTTTGCATAATATTGTATGTTTCTCATATATAAAGAGGATCCTCTTCCGATAGTAAAGTTACTCTCCATGGACACACTCAAATTTGGAAATTCACTCTTTGACATTTATATTTTTGACAATGTAACCTTGCTAAGATAAATACAACCTTCCCATTCTTTCTTACCACATTCTAAGGTCTCTTTTTCAGCTTATTTATTCTTGCACAATAACATTTCATCAAATTATAAGAACATGATTCATAAAATCGATAGACAAATATCAACCGACAAATACCAAACTTCATATTCCATGTTTTCCGTATAAAGTCTTAGACATATATATCCTCCAACTTTTCTTTCAAATACATATCCTTTTTAAGGTCTTATAATATCTTTGGGTTGTCATTTATTTGAAAAATCATATGAGGAACCCTATATAAGAAAGTAAACACTACCTCATTTTCTAACTTGAAAATCCTATGGCACTACATTAACACACTCACTTCCAATACTTGCAAAATGCACCTAAGGATCCATAAATATCTTGATATCACATCTACAATCATTAGGGAATATATATATATATATATATATAGTTCCAAGAAAGAGACCATCTCAAGAATTTGTAGATCATAGACAATAATTTTCAAGATCATATAAGTAGGCTCAAGACTATACATATGGTCTTAAAGAAAGTTAGCGGTCCTACTCTAGGTTAGCTTCTAGTTATAGTATCCAAAATGAAGCATCACAAGGTTCAAATATTCCTATTCTGGTAGTGCATCCTCCCAAAACTTCCCATAATCACCTATGATTTTCTAGGTGTACTCATTCCTTTGTGTTTTCAAGTTTGTATCTTGTTTAGCATATCATTTACAAGTATAAAAGCACTATTCTGATTTTGATAATTAATGTCAGAAGTTAATTAATCACATTAATCACCTATTTTCAACCCTTACCTCATTTAGTGTACTTAGTTCACTAAATAATTAGGTTTCATGTTAAATATAATTAGGGTGTAAAAATTTTAGTGAACCTGACTTTTGACTCAATATTACCATCCACCTTAGCTTCCCGAGGGCCTCGCTTATGATCTTATTTTTTTTCTCTTTGTGTTTTACTTCTTTACTTATCTATTATCATGCTTAAACTTATCTATTATACAATATTTTCTTTTCCCCTATGGATCCTCCAACTCTAGGAGATATTATTCCCCTTATGTTAGTATACACCATGACACCTACTCTATGATCATATTCTACAACTCATATCTTTTCTAATATCTCTTTTACCCTCAAATTTGATCATATATAAGGTGAAGGTTATAATAAAAACCCTATTACTCACTCTCATGATCTTCCCAAATATGAGATAAAACATCTCACAGATTCTTATAAGAGAATCACACTCATATTGATCTTATCCTTTGTACTTCGAGAGATCAACATAAGCATACTTCACTCTTTAATATTGATACATTTGTCATTACTACAGCTATAATTTTTACCTTCTTGGGGTAAACTAATGTTTCAATACATACTTTTTCTGTGCCTCTTCCTGTAACAACTATCACTACTACACATCCTACATACACTCCTCATGGTTCACACACTTCATATTTTCCTCTGCAAGCCCTCAAAACCACCCTTTTTCATATTACAAGCTCAAATATTAAAAAATTACAACAATTCGTATCCACTTTTACTCGGGATATGGATTTTACTCAACTACTTCACAATCCCCATGCACCTGAAGTTAATTCTTACTTTTTCGTATTGGTTTTGTTTCTCCTAAACTCCCTACTTACGATGGCGAGGAGACCCTATTGAGTATATTTTCTCCTTTCATGCGGCTTGTTCTTACTATGCCTATCATTATATCTTGATCACCAAAATATTTCATAGAATTCTTAAGGATTTTTCATCAGCAATGGTTCTATGACCTCCCATACATTTTTTGAGCTCTTATACCCCCTTAGAAAATCATTTTTTGGCATAATTCTCTATTAACATTGGGTACAAAGTTTCTTACGTAAAATTATTTACATTCCGACAAGGATCCAATGATATTATCAATAATTATGTCTTACGATACAAGACCATGCTTACCAAAATATGCAATATATTAGCTAATAATGAATTGTGATATCTTTTCACAAAGAGCTTGTTGCCACCTTTGTAAGAATCGGTCTTATTTGACAAATTCCTATCTTTTGACCATTTATGTCATACGGTCAAGGATTTTAAGATAGTTTATTACATATTAATAAGATTAAGTACATTGCTAGTACTCATACCACACCTAATGCCAAGTTTCCAAGTAAATCCACATTTAAATGCATGACTAATGATATTAAGGTTGCCTCTAACGAAACTATCAATGATGTTTCTCACCAACAAAGTTATAACTTGAACTCACCTACCGGTAGTTTATCTCGCTACTATATGCTCCACATATTATATTGAAATAATTTCTTGAGTGTAATCTTATGTCTCTCCCTCCACCATTTCAGGTTTATACAAGAAAACCTCAAAGTAAGAATTTTAATGTCAATGCTTATTGTGACTATCATTGATGTATTAGTCACTTCACCGACATGTGTCTTAATATTTTCCATATCATTCAAGATCTCATAAAATCCAATGCAATCGAATGGGATGAACCTAAAATAACTTCCAATCTAACCAACGATGATGTCAAACTCAAGATATTCAATGATTCAATTCCTAAGCATAAAAATGATAAATCTATATTTGAAGTGCATAATAATTATCATGTGGTGCCACCATTGTGCTCTTATGATTACCCTTAAATGAAATTATTGGCACCATCACTCATACATCATATTCTACAATGCTCATTAATTTTGATGACTCTAATATAGTTGACATATTGTCTTTGATACTCTATCCATTCCTATGTCTATTAACCAAGTACATATATGTGGTATTTTGGTCGATCAACATAAGAAAGCTAATTTTTGCACTCTCATGATGCTTTAATTTCTTAAAAATTATACATAATATTTTGTTTGATACTAATCCTCGATATCGATGTATTACTCTACCCATTAGTATTGGTAATATCACTACATTGAATTCATTCTTGGTTATTGTTACTCTTATTTATGGCACCTTACGCTTGTGTCTCCCTTGGATATCTATTACTAGGTCTATACCTTCTATCATTCACCAATGTGTTAATTTTATCCATAACCAACAAGTTGTCACCATTCAACTAATTCCCTATTAGGTTTCTACTCCTCGTCTTACCTAGTCATTATTCTACATTTACTAATCCTACACCTAGTGCATCTATGAATAGTCTTTGGTTTCATATAATGTAAATTTCATTTCTCCCTTCTAGGTTTCTCTCTAGGTTTATGATGCTACCTACGACTTCCCGCAACTCTAGCTCTCATATGCATCTTGATGGCCATGTTATCCATATTTTTCCCTAGGGTAAAATATTGGATCGAACGACCTACGCACCGAAAGAACTCCGAGAAATCACGTTCGAGATCCTACAAAAATATTGCAGAGGGACTCTATAATGGAAGTGGTGGGGCTGTAAGGTCAAATAACCTGTGTGGGAGAAATCCGAAGACAGACTTTGTTGAGTGGATCTCGGGCCTTAAATCTATTTAACGAGTTATAGGTGGGCTCAGAAATAGAATAGCGGTCGAAGCCGGGAGCAAGAAAAGGAAGAAACAACGAATATTCAAAGTATTTGGGCTCAAAACAGCTTCGTAAAAAGTCCAAAAATTTGCTAAGTATGGAGGATGCAGCAGAGAAGGCCACATGTCAGAACGACGCTTCTCCAAAGTTGAATCCAAGAAAGGAAGTTCAAACGAGTGCCAGGCTTCCATGTGTCTAGAGCCCCAAAAGTTGTGCGGCCATTGAAAATTCATCAACTAGATAGGAAGATGTTAGGTGTTGGCTCGGCGTAAATCTAAGATGGGAGCCCAAGGTGAAGAATCAAACTCGTGCCAACCCTCCAAGTAGCAAATGGTCAACAAAGGTCAAAAAGCGCACATGGTGGACCTAAAAAAGGCTAAGTATAGAAGGTCAATGGAGAGTGCCAAGTGTCCAAACGTTGTTAACTCAAGGATCGAATAGAGAGAGGGTTATCAAACAAGCGCCGGACCGTTGTGTTTCCCAATCAAGAAATATGACCCCGCCTAAGAAAGTACTTAGCCGAGAAACATAGAAACCGAGAAGGCCAAGGATGAAGCCACGTGTCACCCCCACGCCATTCCAAGAGAAAAATATAGAGGCCACCTTCGGGAAAGAGCCAGCCCTCCATGTGTCTCATATAAAAAAGGGGGCCCATTTTTCAAACTGGTTTTCGCACCCTTTTGTACAAACCCAATACAAACTTCAAAGGAACATATCTTTCTACTCAAGGCTCGAAATATTACAAATCTAACACCATTGGAAAGATCTCGGCCTTGTTTACGTAATGAAGATCTGAAACTTTAATTTTGGGGATGTTAGGTGGGAGAAAAATGGAAAAATGTCTTCAGGTACTGTAATGCGGGATCTATCTACCTCAACAACCATATCGGATTCAATCTACTCTGTCATTTCCTCCTTCTTCAAGGTACCAAACCAGAGATTGATACAGTCAAGACAAATTTGGGGAAAATTTTGTAGGAGGCATTAACAATAGTGGTTGAGCTTCGACTTGTTTTTCATTCTTCTCTCTCTTTCTTCTCTTTGATTGAATCTATAAATGTAGGGTCGGGACTCATTGTAAAGGGTTGGACATTCTTCTATTTTATAGGCTCTCCTCTTCCCCTTGGCAAGTGAATTCATGGAGTTTCAGACCTCCCATATAGACTATAAACGAAAATTTGCCTTGTTACTATTGTAATGCGTCATATCAAGCCTTGAGAGCAATACTACATGTTCTGTGGGTGATCTTCATCCCTTTCTATGTTAATTGTTGTCTTTTGATCCTTCATTACAACTTTGGCTATTTGTGCATGCTTTTGTCTTGCATTCTTATGGTTTGTGTCTACCAACAAAATAATTGTTCATCATTCCTTTGGTGTATCACCTAGTAGCTTAGGTTTTATTTTCTTTCAATCCCTTCTTTAACTCTATCTCATTGGAAAATTAGAGTAGGATTTAGGACAGATCCTCTACGATTTCATGCATACACCTAAATAGAGGAGTAGGAACCAGCCTTAATCTAGAGAGTTTTTTCCACCTACAAAGTCCCACACTTTGGGAATAACTCAATGTTATGAAAATCACACCAAATGAACCTACCTTAGAAAAGTAGATCTGAAAACTCATTTGGGGGTACTATGATTCTGCACTAACATTTTTGGCACACCCAGTGGGACTAAGAAGTATCCATGTTTATTACAGTAAGATTGATGTGCACTTACAGTGATTCTAGCTTTAAGAAGCTTTTAAGAACTACACATCTGACGACTCCAAAAGGAACAAAATCCACTAGTTTCAATAGTCCAAGTTTCCCAAGTTCATGAGAAGGATAAAAACAAGGTCAAGAATAAGAGAAGAAGGATAGTTTGTACACATACACTTGTCTCCATACAGAAGGAGAAGAGGAAGAAGAGCCCAGAAGTCTCTATCTCCACCAAACAGAGCCTTATCAACACCTCCTCCTAGTAGGCCATTCTTTCAATCAAGAAGAGTGCTCAAGCTTATCAGGATGGCACACTAACAACCAAATCCTTATGTCAATTTCACTAGCAGCATCCCACTCGTTATGAATGTACAAAACCTAGTCCCAAAGAGCAACATTAAAGAGCATCCCATATTTCACTAGGGAAAACTAGACTTCTCCTGGTGACCACATTCAAGATATTGCAAATTTGTATACAATCCATGAGATCACTGAGATGGACATTGCAGTCAAGTTTCTAGCCTCTTCACTCAAAGGTAAAGCTTCACAATGGTTCAGGAGCCTTGAAGTAGGCTCTATTCAAACTTGGGACCAGCTATGCAGAGCTCTTCATGACTAGTTTGGAGAAAAGGGGGATAACTTATCCTTGTTGGAGCAACTGACAACAATCAAGAGATATCTAAATGAGTAGTTAACAGATTTCAACCTCAGATTTCAACAAACCTAGGATAGGATTCCAATAGTAGTAAAGCCCACTAATGAAGGTGCCTTCTTATACTTCCTTAGAGCTTTAAATTCTGATATTTCCTTGATGATTCAGTCAATGGGGTACAACCTTACTTGCAGCCTATAGCCTTTCCATAGGAGCTAAGAATCATTTGATTCAGCCGAAAACTTGCTCCTAGGCCATTTATGCGTCTATACCACAAGTTAGAAACCCAGTACCAGCCAAACACCCACATTAGCTCCTACACCCACCCCCATGAGTCAAAATTTAGTTGAAGCCTCCACTTCATCATCTAACACCTTAAAGGAGCTTCATGAAGTTATGAAACAACTGCAAAACCTGAGAAATGAGCTAGTAACCATCAAAAGATAGCAGGCTCAGAGTTCTAGGCCATATCAACCTCGGGCCCAGTATCAAGCTAGACCCCGTATCAATAAAATAGACCACCAACCTAGGCTATAAATCAAGGTCAACACCAAGGGCAACCTCAAACTACTAGACCTTTCAGGTCATATGATCCAAACACAACTTCAACATCAAGGGCATTGGTTCCAGCACAGAATAACAACATGGCACAAGAATATGATTGGTGTTTCCCATGTAGTCAACCACATAATCAATCGATGTGCTTCAATGGTGCATTAAATCAAGCTCTGATGGTGTAAACCATTGGTGTGTCACAAGAACCTAGCCATAAAGAAAATTAGCAAAAGGATCTTAGTAAGAGGGACCCCTAAGTGAAACTATGCTTGTCAATTAGCAGGCTAAAGACTTCTGTGGAATGAATCAGACTCCTCAAAGTATAGCTTCCAATACATGGTCCAAGAAGAGAAATATTGGAGAAGGACATTCACCAAACTCAGGTGACCCTCAATCCTCCATTGCTCCACAAAGTATTGGCATTCAAAATATAACTCACAATATGCAGAGCCAATCCAAGCCACCTTCCAAATCTACTTAGGCACCAGTTGTGACAGCCCATGTACAAGAAAAAAACATGCCAGTGAAGGGGAAAAAAAAGGACAGCTTCATTTAATATCATTAAGAAAATGAAGAGGACAAGTGTGAACATTTCACTATGGGAGTCATTGGCCATTCTAGGGCAGAGGGATCTATTGCAGACTGTCATGCAAAATTGGTCAAGCTCAAATCAACCCCCCAACTAAAGTGAGAAATTTCTTACCAATACAGCTCAACCCGAGAGAAACCATGGAGAACAATGAGGTAAGAATCAAAGCCTCCCCCATTTTGTGTTTCATTAATCATTGGAGAAAAATTGGTGCATAATTTCATGATTAATTCGAGGGAAAGTAGTTTCGTAATGCCCAAACAAATAGCTAATCAACTGGGTCTCCAAAGATGAAGTCATCTCTATAGGAGTAGTACAAACCGGATGGGATAGCAATGACCACCGTTGGAGTCATCAAGGATCTCACCTCACTCGCATGCCTGCCCTAACGTGACTGTATTGCAAAATGTATCAGTCATAGACTTTCCACCACATTTTGCATTGTGTTTGTCTAGGGACTTCACTGCCAAAATTGGAGGATATTTATCTGCTGACTGGTCACATATGCTCTTTAGAACAAGGTATGGAGTGAAGGCCACAATCAGATCTGAGCCCATAGTTGATTATCACATTGAGTCCTATGTGTCTAGCCCACCAATATGAATTGTTTGACTTTTGATCAGAGGACCTCCTAAACACTTCGAGGGTAGATACCAAAGTAGGGTGTATCCCATACCTGAGTCTTGATGAATGGGTGGTCAAAAGGCATTCTTTTGATCCCTATAAGGAGATGGAAGAATCTGTACTAGGATTCTACTACCTACATGAGGAGAATCAACATCTTCTCGACATGATTAAGCCGTAACACAAAGATGACAATGAAGTATGGAAACTGTTATTTGATGGCTTGAGGAGCAAACAAGGAGCGAGAGGAGGAACTATGATCGTGTCCTTCAAAGGTATGAAATATTATTTGGCCTTCAGATTTCAGTTTTCCTACTCAAATAACACTGCAGAATATTAGGCTTTGGTTCATGGCTTGCATTCAGCTAGAAGATGAGGAATCAAGAACCCGTAGGTGTTTGGTGACAAAGGAACCTGGTTTTGCAAATCAAGTCAAAGGACAAAATTTTGTCAAGAACGACCTACTCAAAAGCTACAAGAGTAGGGTATGGGATCTCATTGAGGATTTCAAAGCCTTTAACATTTTTTCCACACCCAGGAAGGAGAACGAAGCTGCTCATAGGCTTGCAGCAGTTGGAGCAACATTTGATGTGGTTGACAACATCAAAAGGGAAAAAGTATAGTCACATATCCATGCATTGTGAGGCCAACAAAGCGCGATAACAACACATGCTGGTAGGTGTTTGAGAATGATCAGTAGATCATCAATTTTTTGCAAGAGGAAGTTGAGTTCTTAGCTAGGAATCAAAACATATTAGAGTAGCAATATGGAGATCAAGTGGTGTAATTGCATACAAATAAGCTTCCCAGAGGCTTAGTGATGTTGGAGTCTATCTTCAATCCTAATTATCGCCGAAAGGAAAAGGCTAATAAAAAGATCAAAGTAGAAGATTCGAGTCAATTCTAGTTGGAGAAGGTAAAATGCTTCAAATTGGCAAAGTAGTCACCGAGCAAGAAAGGTATGAATTTGTGCAACTTTTTCAAGAGTTTCTAGACGTATTTTCTTGGAGCTATGAGGACCTCATAGGGTTTAACCCAAAGTTAGCACAACACATAATCGAACTAGATCCAATTTCTAAGCCCATTAAGAAAAAAAAAAGACCAAATCAATCCACATATCGAGCCTCTCGATGAAGAAAGACCTGAACAAGTTGATAGAGGTAAGTATCATATCCCCAATCAAACACTCAATTTGGGTTACAAACTTTGTCCCAATTAGGAAGAAAAATGGAGATATTAGGTTGTGCATTGACTTTTGTGACTTGAACAGAGCATCCCTCAAAGACCACTACCCACTCCCCTCAATGGAGCAAATCTTGCAGGTGGTGTTTGGATCAGAGAGATTCTCTCTCCTAGACGGCTACTTAGGTACAACCAGATCATGGTGAAAGAAGATGATCAGTTCAAAATGGATTTCACCACCAAATGGGGCACCTATGCCTACAGAAAAATGCCATTTGGATTGTCTAATGTCGAGCCACTTTCCAAAGGGCAATGGATATGGCATTCAAAGGGATGATCAACAAAATAGTACTGATCTACCTAGATGACATTATTGTGTTCTCCAGAAATGCAGTAGACCACCTTTTCACCTAAGGCAGGTGTTTCAAAGGTGTAGGAGATTTAGGGTATCATTGAACCCTAAAAATGCATATTCTTGGCCCATGAGGGCAGGCTTCTAGGCCACATTGTGTCAAAGGAAGGTTTGGAAATTGACCCAAAGAGAGTTGAAGCAATAAGAGCATTTCCATTTCCAAGCCATAAGAAGGCTCTTCAAAGCTTCTTGGGAAAATCAATTTTGTCCACAGTTTGTACCAAAATTTACTGCCCTTGTCAAGCCAATAATGTTGATGTTGAAGAAGAGTTTGGAGTTTAGGTGGAAAGCTGAAGGAAAAGAAAGTTTTGAGGCCATCAAAGAAGCTATATCACAAGCCCCAACTCTCATGAATCCAAATTTTTCTAAGGATTTCATATTATATGCCTTTGGTGGCAGTGACACAATTTTTGCAATCCTAGTACAACAGAACAAAGAGGACAAAGAGCAACCAATTGCTTTCTTCAGTCAGGGTCTGGAAGATTATGATATAAGATACTCCTTCATCGAGAAGCAGTTCCTGGCAGTGATCATATGTTTAAATAAGTTTAAACATTTGGTTTTAAACAATAAAATCCAACTGTTAGTCTCCCATGCAGGAGTCAAGGACTTCCTTCTCAACAAGGATCTGAATGAAAAATGTGCAGGATGGATCACTCATGTCATGGAGTATGACATTGAGATCAAGTTCACTAAGTTGGTCCATGGGAAGGGATTGTGTGAATAGCTGGCCTCAAGTCAACAAGAAGAAGCAAGTGATGAAAAGGAAGTTGTCTTGGTTCTACAAAATAGTCAAGAAGAAGAAAATGATGATGAGCCCACTCCTTGTTGGAATCGAAACATGGTGTAATTCCTTCAAATAGGCTTGTGTCCTCTAGAAATGAGTCAAACAAAAAGGAGACATTTCAGGCTACAGGCTATCCCATATGTGCTTATTGATGACGCTTGTTCAAAAGGGACATCAATGGTGTTTTGTTAAGATGCATCGGGATAGATCAAAGTTGAGAGAGTGTTACAAGAATTACATGATGAAGCGGGCTTAGAGGCCATTTTTCCCACAATTGGCGTGCTTAAGATCATGAAGGTGGGTTATTATTGGCCCACGGTGTTTAGTGATTGCTATGCATGGATCAAAAAGTGCAAGAACTGTGTTTTCTTCAGAGGCAAAGAAAAGCTAGCAGCACTTCCATTGCACCCAATTTCATTTGACCAACCATTCATGCAATGGGGATTGAATTCATTGAATTCATCAATCCAAATTTGAGCCAAGGCCATAAATGGATTCGACAAAGCAAAAATTATTTCCTCAAGTGGACCAAGGCGGTGGCACTCAAGGAAGCTAACAAGTCTAACATAGTAGATTTCTATGAAGGGATAGTGATCATATTTGGAGTGCCAACCACCATTATATCGACATAATGTGTTGGCATTCATGGGTTACAAAATCATAGGATGGGCCATGAGGAATGTGATTTACTTGAGCACTTCATCAAATTATTACCCTCGGGGTAATGGCCAAGTAGATTCTACGAAACAAGAACCTCGCTAAATATTATCGAAGAAATCTAGATGAAAATCAAAGAAACTGCACACAAAACTCAAATCAGCCTTATAGGCTAATAGGACAACACCCAAGAGGTCTACAAGAATCTCTCCATTCAAACTTTTCTATGGGAAATAGGTAGTGTTGCCTATATCACTTGAGCTACCAAAGATTAGAACTCATGAAGCAGCCTAGAGATGTCTAAATTTGAACCTTTGGAGGCCGATATGCAGAGTTGATAGAGTTGGAAGAAACTAGAGAGCATGCACTTCAAATGATAGAGAAGGATTAAGCCTCAATCAAGAGATACTTCGATAAGAAGTCAAGAAAAAGGACTTTCCAAGAAGGAGACCTAGTTTTGAAATGGGATGCAGATCGGGCAAAACCAAGAAGACATTCCAAGTTTGATGTTATTTGGAGTGGCCCTTACATGGTCACAAAATGTAAAAGTAGCAATGATTTCCAATTGTTTGCATTGGATGGTGAAGAGTTGTAGATTCCAATGAATGGAATTTATCTTAAACATTGTTACTGTAAGGAAATCTCTCACCTTGTACATATTAGTTTAGTTTCTCATTCCTCTAAGTGCTTGTGCACATTATCTTGTTGTATTTTAGGTTGCTTTTCTCCTAAGTGCTTTGCACGCTCTGTATGTTCTACTTGGAGCATGTATGATTTCAAATTTTGTATATAGTTGTGCTATTTTTGTTTCTCTTGCACAACCTAGAAAGAAACAGATGAAGCCCCAAGTCAAAACTAATTCTACTCTCACAAACCATCATTTCAAGATTTCTTATGAAGATTGAGAGTGCAAACAATCGAGCTCATGAATCACAGGTAGAATCAGTATCAAACCATCATTCTTGAATCCATGCCCAATGGATAAGACAAAGCAATTGGTATTTAATCTAAGCAGTGATACCCCTGTGAGTCACCAAATTGCTATCCATATTTTTCCCGGGCAAAATATTGGATCAGAACGACCCCGCACTAAAAGAACCTAAGAAATCATGTTCAGATCCTACAAATAAATTATAGAGGGACTCTATAATGGAAGTGGTGGGGCCTGCAAAGGTCAAATAACCCTGTGTGGGAGAAATCTAGAAGACAGCTTTGTCGAGTGGATCCAGGCCTTAAATCTATTTAACAGGGTTATAGGTGGGCTCGGAAATAGACTAGCGGTCGAAGCCGAGAAAGAAAAGGAAGAAACAACAAATATCCAAAGTCTTCATGCTCAAAACAATTCAGAATGAGTCCAAAAATCGGCTAAGTATGGAGGAGGTAATAGAGAAGGCCACGTGTCAGAACAATGCTTCTCCAAAGTTGAATCTAAGAAAGGAAGTTCAAACGAGCACCAGGCTTCCACACGTCCAGAGCCCCAAAAGTTGTGCGGCCGTTGATAGGTCTTTGACTAGACATGAAGATGCCAGTGTCATCGCCTTGACACAAATCCAAGATGGGAGCCCAAGGTGAAGACTCAAACTCGCGCCAACCCTCCACGTAGAAAATGGTCAACAGAGGTCAAAAGGCGTGAGACAGGAAGACCTCAAAAAGGGCTAAGTATAGAACGCTGACGGAGAGTGCCAATTTTCCAAGCGGTGCTAATTCAAGGATCAAATAGAGAGAGGGTTCTCAAACAAGCGCCGGACTACCACATTTCCCTAATCAAGAAATATGACCTCACCGAGCAAAGGACTTAGCCGAGAAACATAGAAATTGAGCAGGCCAGTGGATGAAGCCACGTGTCAGCCCCATGCCATTCCAAGAGAAAATACAGAGGCCACCTTCGAGACAAGCGCCACTTCTTCACGTGTCCCATGTCAAAAGGGGGCCCATTTTTCAAACTAGTTTTCCCACTCTTTTGTACGGACCCGATAAAAACTTTGAAGGGGCATATCTTTGACTCAAGGCTCGAAATGTCATGCAAATCTAACACCATTGAAATATCTCAGCCTCGTTTAGACAATGAAGATCTAAAACTTTAAGTTTGGGGAGGTCAGTGGGAGAAAAATGGAGATACATCTTCAGGGCCATTAATGCAGATCTATCTACCTTAAGAACTAGATTAGATTCAATCTACTCTGTCATTTCCTCCTTCTTTGAGGTGCCGAACTAGACATTGATATAGTTAAGATAGATTTGGGGGCAGATTTTGTAGGAGGCATTAACAACAGTGGTTGAGCTTTGACTTGCTTTTCCCACTTCTCTCTCTTTCTTCTCTCGATTGAATCTATAAATGTAGGGTCGGGACTCATTTTAAAGGGTTGTACATTCTTCTTTTTTGCAGGCTCCCCTCTTCCCCTTGGCAAGTGAATTCGTGGAGTTTCAAACCTCCCATATAGACTGTAAATGCAAATTTTCCTTGTTACTATTGTAATGCATCGTATCAAGTTGTGAGAGTAATAATACATGTTCTTTGGGTGATCTTCATCCCTTTCTATGTTAATTGTTGTCTTCTGATCCTTCATTACAACTTTGGTTATTTTTGCATGCTTTTGTGTTGCATTCTTCTAGTTTGTCTCTACCAAAAAACAATTGTTCATCATTCCTTTGGTGTATCGTCTGGTAGATTAGGTTTTATTTTCTTTGCATCCCTTCTTTAACTCTATCTCCTTGGAAAATTAGAGTAGGATTTAGGATAGATCCTTTGTGATTTCACACATACACCTAAACAAAGGAGTAGGAACCAGCGTTAATCTGGAGATTTTTTCCCACATACAAAGTCCCACACTTTGGGGAACAACTCAATGTTATGTGAATCACACCAAATGAACCTGCCTTAGAAAAGCATATATAACGACTCATTTGGGGGTTTTTGATTCTCGCACTAACAGGCCCTTTGGTCAGCACGCATGACCTCTCGTGGCTCTATCTTTTCTAGGTCTTTTGATAGGTTTTGGTTACACACTACCTCTCATGGCTCTATGTTTTCTAATTATCCTTTGTTTTTCCACATTACCTCACACATCTCTAGCTCTCCTCGTAATCCTAGTAGGCCTTTAGTTGTACACTCTTCATTTTATGGATCTCACTCTCTTGGGTCTTCTTATAGGATTTTGGTTTCACACATTAGTTCCCATTGTTCCTTCCCTCATAGGGTTAGCTCCAGGTCATCTAGTGCACGTGATCTCTCCCATGTTTCCAAAATTAGTTCTAGTGCTCATGGTATGTATAGGAGTACTCAATATTCTAGCTCTCCACACATATCTTTTACTTCCCATGCTCTTTATACATATTTGTCATCCTGTGGACCCTCTTTTGAAACAATTTCCACTACTATGCCTCTTTTATTTGAGTCACCTTCTTCCATACAATTGAGACCAAAACCTTCATCCCCTTCATCAATTATTCCACCTCCTCTAAAGGTTCTCATTAGATAGCTCAATGTTAGCCCACTTTCTTGTAAATAACTAAGCAATTCAAAAACTTAAAAACATTAACATAATTTCAAAATTGTAAAAAGATCATATATTTGTAAAAATACAAAATCAGAACCTATACACTTCACTTGATTTGTTATCACTTTACATTATACATGTTTTTTATCACTTTGGTTTGATAGATAACATTCTTATTTACTCTTTAAACACATGTTCATGAGGTATTTTGAGCTTGATGTAGGACATACCCAGAGAGGTACACGGTGATAGGTGTTTCCCGACCCTTTACCCAAACTTTCTATACATCTAGAGGTATCTATTTTACACTATATCAAGCTCATATTTTTCTATTATGTTTGATTACATATATTGTGTACATATTATATTTTGAGCTAACATGACAAACATATGTCTTGTGTGGCATCAAATCTCTTGTTTCACATATATTCACATATCTTGGGTATTATATCATACTATCATGTTTTTATACTCTTATTTCATGCATAATTGTTTGTGTATGTGTATTATTGTTTGCTTGTTTTTTTGCTTGTGGCCTATGTGCCTTGATTATCTTGCATGACACCATGGGTGACCCATGTTTATGGTGTTATGTCTTTCCTATTTTCTCTTACTTTATCTTGAATGTCTATCGACATTATGCGTGTCCCATGTTTGTGGCCTCACATATTTTATATAACATTATTTACACATGTGTTACATCTACTTTTACTATTTTGTACTTGTCTTATGTTGCATGCATTCATACTACTATTATTATTAGTTGTATGGTTTCCATCTACTGTTATCATTTTTGTATTGCAAACCATGGTTTCCACTATGTACAAAGACCTTCACTTTTACAAGTATAGGTTCTTCAAGGTAGCAACCTCTTCAACATTCTACACTTTCCTATAGTTCTCATAAAACATATTTTCTTGTAAGCCCAATACTCCACATGGTTTTCACAAATGCCTTAAAAGAGGAGGCATACATCCTAGTATATCCTACACTTACATCATACATAAGCATAATACTAGGGTAACATATAGGTACAAACAAGGTACAAGTACTTATAAATTTAGTCAAACATAGAAATTAAGATAAAATACACAGTTCAAAACCATACGATTGGTCAAGACTATATGTATGGTCGAGATCCTACCTAATGCTTTTTCCCAAGAGAAATTACATCAACTTTCTCAGTAGTTTCAAATTTTGAGCTATAGTTTCAGGATTTTTTTGTATGATCCTAGTGTACATGATTCACTAACACCTCAAGGTTTTGGTGTAATGGTTAGTTCCATTTGGTATCAAAACAACTACCCAGTTCAATTCCCAACATGGGTGGCTATGTCGGCATTGCAATGTTAGGATGGGGCTCATATAAAGATGGGTAAGTTCCCTCTATATGAGCATGTTGGTGAAATAATTTATCACCAAGACAAATTACTTAATTTTTACCAATGCTTTGAGAATATGTCCATCCTCTTTGTGATGGGGAGAATCCCATTTACTCGAATGCATATAAAACACATATTGTGGGTAACTATAAATTTAGGGATCATGTAGAACTACTCCACTAGACATGTGGAAAATTTCTTGCACCTAGTGCAAGGGAGGAATTTTCTTGAGAGGTGAGGTAAGGGAGTAAGAACTTGGGAGAAAGGGGATTAATATTGTAAATAATAACTAGTAGAGTTTCACAAGTATTAACCAGAATTAATCCAAACTCAATTAGAATAAAACAACTTTTCTAACAATGACAAGACATAATAAATCATGGACACATAATTCCATTAATCCATTCATCAAAGGCATTAACACCTTCCTTGGTTATACAATATTATCATGTGCACAAAGCTAAAAAGTAGAGAGATAGAGGAAACATAGAGAAAGGAATGGAATAATGCTATATTTTTCTTTCTTCTTAGTAGTGCAATAACTATCTACTTAGAGACTCATAATTGAAAACCCTTTGGAATGAGGGAGTCATAAATATATAACTTTACAAAAGGACTCTTCACCTATCACCACACGAATATTCACTTATATTTACAACTTGTGACCTTTCATATCCCTAGGAAAGAAAAGTGAGTCCCTTTTTATTAAGGAAAGTCATTATAATGTTTGACTATAGGTCACATTTAAGTGAATAAGATGAAATAGTGAAAATAAACCCCCTAATGAAGAAATAGAACATGAGAGAAGTTAATAACAAGGAGGAAAGGAAAAAGGGAGATATCTATGATGAAGGAGATGATGAATCCGCCAATGAAGATCCATCTATTGAAGGACTTTGGGAGAGAGCTCCTGGAGAAATATCTAATCCTTTGAACTCTTTACTAAAGCAATTAATTGTGGATGCTACTTATTTGATGCTTTTACATTAATTGAACCAAATTTTATGCTTCTTAGTTTTGTTGGAAATAGAACACCTAGCCTTCGCAAGGGATTCCAAGTTGTCCTCATTGAAGGAGAAGGGATTTCCTACCTCTTTTCTGACTAGGTCCTCAAATGGATTTAAAAGATCATCCACCGATGAAGTTTATCTTTCATCGAAGGGCCTCCAATATTTTATACTTCCTTTCTTATATTTTCTCACATTTTTGAAGTGAGCTCATCATAAGATTCCATCTCATCAAGAGCATTGTTCAACATTTCATATCAAGAAACCAATGTTAGAGACCGAATTAGAGACGTATTCTCGCTTATGGAGTTGAACATAATTTTTCCTACCAATAAAAAGAGTCAAGGTTCCCCATCTTTGTTACCAATGAACATACCTAATCTCAATGAATATTTTCCTTCTCAATTTAATATTTAGTAAACCTTACTTTCACAAAGCAGTAGCATTCAAGCATAAACTTATACAATGAAAGAATATCTTGAAATAAAGTTTTACTTGTCTCGAGGATTTTTCCAACCCACTTATGATTGGCCCTCCCCTACATTGAGTAGTCATGTGCCTTCTTGATTGACTTGGGATAAAATATGTTGATTAGTGTAACATGTTTGGTAGGGAATACTAATATGGCACTAGGATCCATGAATGATTGAACATAAGAGGTGAGAGTCTTCATATGTTCTTCCAACTATTCAATTTTTCCTTTGTACTCTTCGTTTATTGCAAGAAGATGAGCGACAAAATCTTGGAACAAATGGGAATACCATTCATTTATTGTTGGTCCCAAGGGAATTACTATCATCTCATAGTATGATGGAGTCATATCCTCAACAAAATTTATTACCTTTTTCCAATAAACTTCTACATATTGATTTCCCGAGACTACCCCACTAAAAGCGGAAGTTATCTGGGATTTCTTACCTCTTTTTTCCTTCACCATATTTGAAATAGCTTAAAATTCTCACTCGCTTTCTTATTACATTATACGAGTCTCACTTCCGATCATCTCTTGATCCATATGAAGATATCTAATGTGGTAGGTTAGTCACTCGGCATGATTATATTCTCAAGTCGTGGTTAGGGGATACCTCCTATATTTGGTGAGTTGAATTTGTTATGGAAGAAGAGATGCTTAGAGACTAATGAATTCAAGGTTAACAAGGATCTATTTCTCCTTTCTCTAGATCTTCTACAATGTTCTCGAGTGAATTTTACTTTCTTGTGTAATATTTTATAGTGTGTGCCCTCGTATCAATTGTTTTAATTTTCACAGATCTCATGAGTGAGTGGAGATTTTAGTTCCATCGGGTGCCTTCAGAGATGAAAGATGATATTTTTTCCTTATGATAGTTTAAAGAATACCGATTCTATGAAAATAATCCTCTTTCTCTTAAACCACTCTTTAGACCTCTAGACCACCGCTAGAGTTATTTTATTGATATCTCCCGACTCTCACGCACTCCATGAGACCGGTGGGAGAGGTAAAGCCTTCACTACTTGGTATTCAA
Organism: Taxus wallichiana var. yunnanensis; assembly: GCA_018340775.1. Lineage (NCBI taxonomy): Eukaryota > Viridiplantae > Streptophyta > Pinopsida > Cupressales > Taxaceae > Taxus > Taxus wallichiana. The sequence goes on along the minus strand of CM031239.1, from coordinate 295,395,936 downwards.
GATCAAAGAAATCAGTTCCATCATCTTTAATACCTTCCATAAACCAACCAAACTAAATCTCCTCATTTTCATAATAGTCATCCCCATTTGATCTCATTTCCTTACTTCAAATTCATCCAGGAAATCGACCTAATAATTTTCAATCTAGGGAATATGGTGCAACTTAGGAATATTGAAGGTTTTGGGATTGCTTCAGATATCAAAATCTACCCTAGATTTATATAAACAAAGACTCAAGGAGGAAAATGAAGCTTAAATATTCAAGACATATGTGATATTCTTGCAAGATAATATTCCAAGAGAAATAGGAATGACACACCTTTCTTCTTGTAATTTTTATACTTTTTGTGGACTCGAGAAATCTTCCTACACAACTCGAACATCACTATTTTGGCATTGAGATTTCTGGGGAGTTTTCAAGGAACAAGGTCAAATCCTAAAACCCCGATGTAGGAAAGGTAAATAATTGAGTGAAGTAAGATCCATACTTTTTTATCAATGTCATGCACTTGGGAGGATAACCTTGGTTCTCGGGGTTACCTTCTAGAAAATGGATGAAAAACATGGTGAATACACCATTCACTCTAGAAAATTTGTGGTTTCTTTCATTGAGAGTGAGTTGAGGGTACCTTTCACAAGCTGGTACATTTTGTGAAACGTTCGAGAAAGATTTAGGCCCTTGAATGCCCTCGTGTTGGAAAGAGCATACCCCATATATGAGATCATTGTGAATTTATTTGTAAATGACAACTAGAGCAACTGATGATGAATATTTTCAATTATAATTTTTCCCCAATCTACCACCAAGTTTTCCTCAATGATAATGAGGATGAATTGTTCCATCTAATCCTAAAATTCCTTCATTGTTTCTTCCCCATTACCTTGCTTAATAAGATGATCACATCCTAATAACCTCATGGAACTCACTCCTTAATAAGGTTTTTATTATATGAGAGATTTTTCTTGTTTGTCTCAACCATGACCCTAGTTTGAGTCCCTGGAGGTAGGATTCTATATTTTACCACTCATTAGATGCAAAATCCTTCAATATTATGACCATTTTATTTCCAATTGGGATTTGCATACATTGTGAAATGCCTTTCGGGGTGAGCACTGCAAGTATGGAATTGTCATTCACCCTTACTATCCTAGATTTTGGTTCATAATGTTAAGCACATGCTAGCACCAATTATATACTTTGTATTGACAAAGGATTTCCTCCTAGTGTAAACAACCCGCTCGTAAAAATATTCTCTTCAACAGTCTTTGGGTCACCCGAGCATCCTGCTTTTAAGGTCCTCTAAGTCCATGTGGGTGACATCACAGTCACCCACACTAAGATATTTAGTGACTAGTGTTGAAATAGGTTCCATACTAGATAATTTTAACTTCATAATTTTAAAATTGAAAGGATAAGTAAAAAATGAAGCTAATAAAGAACTTTTTTCAATAGAATCAAACTTTTTCTTTTTGGAAAGTGGAGTTAGGAGCTATTATTTTGGGAATTTTTAATTTTTACTCAAACATAATTCTCTAAATATCCTAGTACACTTAGAAAACCTCCATTGATTATGTTCTTATAATTTTAGAAAGTTTCTATTTTAGTACAATTGCTTTTTTGGAACCTATTATTTTCAAAGTAGTTGTTCATTTTACATTTTTGTTGTTTTCACTATGTTTAGATTTTCTCGAGAATGTGATATTTTTGTTTTGGGTGAGTTACCATTTTAAGCATATCAATGTACAAATAACTCTTTATTTTTTATAAACTTAACTTACTCGATGTCAGATTGCAATGAAACCATCATTGTTAGATTTGGCTCTGCATCGGGATCTCATGCTCCTTTTTTCACCGTGTTTCTTCCGCTAGAACTCGTGGAAATAGAAAAGGAAAGTTTTAGGGGGTAGGGTTTCTGATTGATACTATAAAAATCTAGGGCATCATTTAGTATGTACTTACATTCATCCGAAAGGTTCTGGAGTAGAATAATATGTCAAAATCTCAATGGAAACAGGTTTCTAGTTAATGAGGTATGAAGAAAGTTCCATTTTCAAGGTTATGGTTGTTTTGGAATAAATTGGTGGCATATGTGATATATTCTGATTTTTTAGAGGGTTTTTAGTAGAAGATATGGTGGATGATCAACTTGTGGTGAAGAAATGACTTGAAAATAAGTTATCTTTCACTTTTATGCTACCTTTTGACTATGGTTTGACCACATGTTCAAAAAATAATTTTGTGTGTAGTTAAGACCTATTTTATCATAGTGTAAAGGGGAAAATGGAAATCAGGGGCACCTAATTGTTCCTTGAAACAACATGAGGACAAGTGTCAACATGAGGGAGAGGGTGAATGAGATGGAAAAGCCAAATAAGCACCATGCGGAGCCTGAAGAGGTCATACGAGTGACCAAGAGTGGGGGCTTGGGCCTAGGCACACTTTCTTGTCCCCTTGAGTGAAAATTTACAAGAGGTATAGAAAAATTCAACTTACCCCATTTGGAAATTCATTTTTACTATCAAAGGATGAGTGGTTGAGCAAAGGGGCTGAAAAACAATCTTGGAAAGCCCGATGGAGGGTCATGTGAATGTACAGTTATGGGGGGCTAAGAGTGGGAATGAGGCACAATTTCATGTCCCCTATATCCCTTGGGTGAAATTGGCACAAGTGACACTAAATTGCACCTTGTAGCAAGGTGGTGACACATGGCACAATATAAAATTAGCTAAGAAAGGGAAAGACTTACCTAACTCACCTCCGACTAGACCCAAGTTGACTTGACTACACATGAGTGTTTGGGTAGTTACAAGTATGTATTGGGTGTAATTTTGTGTCCCCTCTATCCCCTTAGATCTGAAGTGATGAGAGGTACACCAAAATGTGTCTTACTCCATTTGGAAAGCCAAATATTTTACGCTTGTTTACCCAAAATAGCCTAAAGAATATGAAATTTTCACCCCTAAAGCTCCAGTGGACGTTTGAGATGAAATTTTATATTATTACGGATCAAAATAAAATTATAATTCTAATGGAATATGTTTTATATCTCAATTCTTCCCATAAATATTAAAAATGGCCCCTTTTATTGGGACAACGAGATGCGCCCGCAAAGATTGAAATGTTTCAAGAAACCATAAATTCTTAGATAAACTGTCATGTTACCAACATGTAGATGATTATTCCATATTTCCATTTCCTATTTTATTAAATTATAACTCTTTATGGAGATCCCTAAATCATCTAGAGAATTCTATGTTCACATTTTAACCGCTCATTACCTACACTTGAAAACCCGATTTTACACGATTGTCCCTAAACCATCAAATATTTCCTAAAATTTCCTAAACCACTTCCAACACATTCAAGGATCTCCAATACCACCTCTATATTTTTATGATATTTTTAAACCTTCCCATAAGATGCACACATGCCTTGAAATGGCCAAAATTGGCCTTTCTAAGCCTGTCGAGAACTAGTCTTCTATTGTACTTTGTTGAATGGAATAATTGACCTTATCACATCACTTTGAACACTTATACAAGATTATTAAGTATATTAGAGAGGACCTACAAGGTCAATATGATCATGAAACACAAGACAACCGACTCGGGAGAGGGATTTGGGAAGCATTTTGAAGCATGTTTTCACTTTGTGGCTTGGTTGTCATGGATCAAATTTTGCATTTTTGGGCTAGTAATTTCACATGAAAATAGTTGGCTCTAACTTGGGGACATTGGACAACAAGGTGAAATATAGGACCTCATATATCTCTTGGGTGAACAATAGAGTCCTTATTTATAAGCAACAAATACGAACGAACAAACACACAAACAAAACAGTAAATGAAACAAACCAAACTTGATAGGAAAGACACACACAACATAAAGGGAAATTATAGTACAAAGTATGTACTAACCAATTGTTGGTGAGAAAATTTGTCTTATGGATAGATCTTTGGATTTCGTGACAAGTTATGGGAATCTAAGTCCTCTACATTTGAATGGTGTAGCTCCCATTGTTTAGCATGTAAACCCAAAGTGGATTTATGGTGGTTTTTCAACTAGAGATCCACAGAACACTCCATTGTCCCTATGGAAATAATAAGAACACTTTGCTATATTAGAAATCGATCTAAGAAAGGGGAGGGAGTGAGAATGAAGGAGGGGGAAATCAATGTTGTGTGTAGAGTGTCAGATGCCCACACACATCAACTGGAAGTTTCATTACATGCATTAATTAATAGAAGAAAGACAAATTTGTAATTTCTAAGCACAAGCATGTAATAAGACACGCTGGTCACAAAGCACCAATCGATTTTTCGATCGGGGGACATAAAATTCCTTCCTTTTTTATTGATCTCAGAGTTGAAACTCATACAACGAGTGGGAATAGAAAAAAAAATGCAGAGGAGGAGAATAGAAGAAGACTAACAATTTTTTTTTCCTTTGTTCACAAAAATGTGCTTTCAGTTTCCGAATTCGATTGTCGAGGCTTCACAAAGACCTCAAAAAACCATTAAATCATTTAACTCAAATTGCTTACAAACAAATTTAAAAATTTCCCCTCTTCGAGATTCCTCTCCCACAAATAAAACGCTTCTGACGAGCCCAAAAAAGAGTTACTGTGTGTAAAAATGTGTTCCATATTTCAATTTACCAGTTCACATATGAACTTTTTTATCGTTTTCCCTAATTTATTTGAAATCGGGCCATCCATGTGGCAGGAGAACATTGGAGTGAAGTTGGGGGAAACTTTTTGTGTTTTTGCATGCCATAGACATTTTCTCGATTTTCTCCCACAAAAATCCATCAAAATTTAAAATTGAAGTTTCCATCATGTGGATAATTTCACCAACTTTCCATTGATACCAAAAATGTGAAAATTTGAGCTCTAGATCAAAAGATATGGCCTCTTGAATATTTAGGGAAAACTGGTAAAAACAGAGTCAAAATTAGGGTCAAGGGTCAAACTTAAAATTTTTCCCTTTTGGAAAAATTTCCTAAAAATCTCCGCGGCCCCGCCACTCCGAGACACGTGGCACCTTCTGATTCATCTGCGGGCCGAAGACCTTCCTTTTTCTTTTTGATTTCATATTGGGAAAAATTCTCAAAAATTTCCATACCCCACCGCTCCAAGACACGTGGCACCTTCTGATTCATTCACGGGTCGAATGTTTTCTTTGAATTTTTTTGCCCAAAAGGGCTAAGTGCCAAGTTTTCCTCCACACCTCCACCAATGTGCTTCCTTCCTCTGCATGGGCCTGTGGGCCACTTTGTGACTTTTGCGCTTTTTAGCCAAAAGGGCTAAGTGTCAAATTTCTCTCCGCGGCCCGCCTAGGGAAAATTTCCCCTCCAAACTCCGTCGAGCCATAACTTGCAAAATACAAGGAGTTAGGAGGACTTCCTTACCTTTCTGGAAAGGGGAAAGAATTCTCTATCTAATGAAGGTGTTTCTAAGAATCCTTGATCCCTTGGGAAGTTCTAGATTTCAAAATACTCAGACTGGACCATTTTCAAAGGGTAACAACTCAAAAATTTCTAAGTCTAGACTTGGAAAAAGAAGGAAAATTTTGAGGGGACAACACCAACGTTACTATTTTTAGAGTTTGATATGTTTCCCACTACGAGGAAACTCTAATGGGGTTCCATCTAGGTATGTCATGTAGTAATTATTATCTCCACAAAAGTGTTTGATTTTGAATGGACCAAGCCGTAGATAATTAAATTTCCCATGGCTTCATTTGGGCTCTCTCCTCTTGTCCCGCAGGTTGAAAAAATATTCAATTTGGAAGCTTATGTCTTGTGATTTCTAGTCAAATACTCTTTTTACCTTACACTTTGGTGTTTCCTTAATGTGTCTATTACTACTAACCTATCTTTATTGAGCTCTTCCTAGTATCAAATCTTCTTATCAATAACATCTACATATTCTCCATTTTCCATTACCTTCATAAGTCAGCAAAGCGATAGTTCTGAGAAATGAGAATTTGAGCTTCAATTATAGTAGTTATAAAGGAAAATTCTCAATAAATTTTTTAGGTGTGATTTGGCTAGCCCATAGGGCATCATATAACTTTTATGCCAATCCCTTTAATTGACATCTAGTAGTTTACAAAAATTGTGAAAATATATTCTTGTTACTAGACTTCACTTGGTCATTGCCTTGCAGATAGTAATCGAAAGACTAAGACAAAGAAATTCCATGGTTGTATCATAATTCCATTGGCCCACCCGAGGAGAATAGGTGGCATTATTTGTTATGATCTTGTTAGGAACTCGAACCCGAAAATGATACTCTCTTTAGAAAAATTACATGCTTATTCGAAATGTCTTCTACCCACTTTGTGAAGTAATCCATGTTTGTAAGTACATACATGTGTCCCACACTAGAGTGAGGTTTTAATACACTATTGAAATCAATACCTTGTTGTTGAAAAGTCTCTTCAATGATCACATGTTGAAGAGGTAGAGTAGAAAGCCTCGACCTTCTTATAACTTGTTGACATGGATCACACTTACCAACCATTTGTATACATCACGGAATAAAGTAGGCTAGTAGTATCTACCACTTAATATCTTTTGTGTTGTGACCATTGTAGAGAAGTGGCCTCCATACACTTGAACTTAATATTCATTAAATATTTTTTTATTCCTCTATGCACCTCAAGAATGTGTCATCCAACCCTTTCTTGTAAAGGAAATTCTCCCAAATGACATACTTTTTTTCTCTCAAGTGTAATGTTCTCATTTGTTTATAATAAAGAACACAAGGGAAATATCCATAGGTCAATAAATAATCTATATCATTGTACCATGGGTTGGTTGTGCTTACAAAAATCACAAGAGGAAGATCCTTGATTAAGGAATTGTAACAATTTGAGTAGTCTTCCCACTCTTCTCAAGAAAGAAGCTCACACAATCTATTTCCTCACACTAGCTTTCTGTTCTTGTTTTGGCCTTCAGCTGCATAGGGCCACCGCCCGCCTAGGTGGTGGTTCACAACTACCACCCTATCGGGTGACACCCCCAAACCGCCACCTCGTATAGGGCAAATGTCCTACCGCTTTTTCCTGAATCTTCACACGTGTTTTAAATATGCAACGGTTCACTTAATTTTACTTTTTGCATGCATCCATGAGCCGAATTGGCTAAAAATATTTTTTTTCTTGGTTCTCCTCACTCCTTCTATTTTAAATAAGATTTAATTAGTTGGACCTGCTTCTTCTTTCCTTATGCATGAAGTAACCTCCTAGCATCCATTTCTATATATTCCATGCTTGTATTCGACAAAGGGCCTGAGAATTTTGTGTATCTTGCATTGTTGTATTGCTATAATATTGCTAGGAATTACATAGCCAAGTTCAGATCTCTTGTGCTATCTCTCTTCTACTTGCATTGCATCCAGAATGCTTCCAAGCTACCATTGCTCAACCGCCATCCTCTTGTTTCTGTTATTTGCATTCCCAATCCTTTGGACTCACATGAACACTCAGAGAATGAAAGGAAAGAACTGAGGGGACATATACTAATACTACTGGATTTTCTAGGGTCCTTGCTCTTCCAGTTGGAGTTGTGTATTTGTTTACTTTGTTTATCAAATTGTCAATTATGAATTGTTAATTTCAATTACATATCAAATAGAGTAGAGAAAAATTCATTTCAATTAGCTAGATAATTTCAAGTAGATCAAATCAATAGGAAGTTATCTCTTCAACATTACCAGGGAAACCGTGGGGAACAATAGCTCATAGGGTTATGATTTGTTCTTCACTTCGAGGTGGGGTTGGAAGGATTTTGATTGAATTACAATAAGATTTTTAGATTTAGATTCATACATCTCGCACAAATAGTTAGCTACATCCAGCTAATTGTTTGTATTTAATTTGTTTGATAGATTAGATTCATTTTCTAATAAGTTAGAAAAGAAAAAAACATTTACTTTGCATAGATTAGCTTGTTTTACTGCTTTGTTTTGATATATTGAGAAAAAACCAAAAATATAGGTTATATTTCCTTTAATAGATAGTTTATTTACGAAAAGCAAACAAATTCATCTTGCATGACCATCAATAGTCCACAATAGGAAAATACTTGTAGTTGTGATCCCCTAGTCCCACAACCCAATGGGCCAAAGTTAATAACTGACATTGACACAAGTTTGCGCTAATGCCTTACATACACCGCCACATACGCTGAGAAAATAAGACAGCTTATAGACATTGAACATAGCTACTAATCAAGCCTACGATTTTTGGACTACTCATGGAAATAGAATTTGATTACATGCATGACCATACAAAGGACTCAACCTCAAAGAGCCTTTGGTTGTGATCCACAAACTATCGTAAACCCAACGAGCCCGATATTCAAAGCACAATATTGACACTAGTTTACACACATTAGTGTTCATATCTTCACCCCTTCCACCCGATATTATTTCCTAACTTTTATTGTTGAATATAGCAGCCAATCAGGCTAACACTTTCTAGACAAGACAAAAATCCACCAATACGCCCTGTAGCTCCACTGCACCTCTTGTCTCCATTTCCATGACCTTGTCTGAAAATGCATACGAGGCACTTGTAGGTTTCTTTCAATGTATTATGTAACCAATCAATAGAATCTCGGTAGAATTAGACATCGATTGGAGTCTCCGAGTAGCTATCATATCGGATTGTACCATCACAACCCTTCAAGTTAGGAAAGCATTCTTTTCCTTAGATTCACAGATTCCATGTGTGTTGAAGACATAAGGTTGCCCCATTAGCTTGATCACCGCCATCACTTTCACTTCCATTTCAATTCCACACTGGTTGTCTCGGCATGACCTCGGGAGGTCGGGTGCAAAGAAGGTCACATGTTGATTTTCTATCATAAAAATTAGTGAACCCGACGTGAAGAGATAGTCTCTAAGAGTTTCCACTTTCATCCATCCTTTATTCCTGGCAGTATTCTTATACCCCCAAATATGTTGGGATATGATGAATATGGTCGACCCATCCCAGGTTTCGACATGTACCATTACCAATCAAACATCCCACAACAATCACCTTCACTTTCAACATGGGTAGACAACCGCTCATCCACTCAAAACCCTCTGCTTCAGGGAACCAATGTTGGTTCTTCTGTATGCATTGAAGAACTAGATCAGGTCACTCAGACTTATCCCCTTGAACAATCAAGTTCAAATAACATGAAATTCATTGGTGAAGTGAGTTCATCTCCTCGGGTATTGTTTTAATAGCCCATTACCGTGTAATCCGATCAACTCCCCCATCTTGATGAGGATTATTTAGCACAATATGCTAGGAGTGAGTAATAATTCCAACAAATGAACCAATCTTTCGATAGGTTGCAAGGACAAGGTGATGTCCTGCTTCAAAAAATTAATGCTACCCCGCCACCAACTGACGATATAAGCAATGAGTGGTAGCAACATTGTGAACAATTCATAGCAGGATACCATACTCCTCAACAACCTCAAGGGTTCAACCAAAGGTATCTAACCAAGGTACTGCCTCGTCAACGGGTGATGTCACTTTAACTTTGGTTGATAAATTCAAGGAGTTAAAGCTTGCCCAAAATACATAGAATTCATATGCGGGGGTAAGCATGGATTCCTTCCTACCCATAGAACTATCGTAAAATATCGACCGCACGTAATCCACTACCTACATGACTACTCCGAGCCATGGGGATTTGTTAACCGAGATGGGTACCTTGGGTATGCCTCCTCAAGCCACATATGGATACCTAAAATAGGTGTCAGCTGGAAGTACGTTCTCAAACGCTATACCAGCCGGAAATGCAACATTCCCTATTTTCCCACCTTCATCTCCATATCAAGGAAATCAACCCCATTACGCATGGATGTATTCTAAATCTCCACAGGGGGACATATACAGCTACTCAGTCCATATGGATAACCACATGGGATGTCATATGCCCCACCAAATGTCTATGTTGTCCAATTTCAGCAACCAATGTAGCCCCCACCTCCCCAACAAGGGTCTTCAATGGTGGAAACATATGTAATGGGGAATTATTCTGAATATCTCAAGGAACCCATAGATTTCTCCATTCAAGCAGTCATGCTCCCGAGACCCTTTCCTGATCTCCCGAAGATCAAAGGGTAGGGAAATCCTAATTCCCACATCAAGGCTTATGCAACAGCCATTCAAGAGCTACTCCCATGGATGCAGTCATTGCAAATATTTTCCCTAAGACACTTGAAGGTATTGCTCTTGACTGGTATTATAGGATACTAGAGGATTCAATACACTCATTCAAACAACTCGTATCAGAGTTTATCAAATATTTTGATATGAAAGCTTTTGTGAACAAGAATAAGGGAATTCCTTCATATCAAACAAGAACATAATGAATTTTCAGCCCACTTCATTCAAAGGTGGTGACATGTTCTCTACTCTTCCGTAAGTGCTCCAAACATGGATCAAACGGAACTTTGTGATTTTTCCTTCACTCTCTCAATAGAGAGACAAAGGAAGAGGTTCAAAAGTTCCTGCTAAGGAGCTATGAAGAGGTACTAGAGGGTGCTCTTTGGATCGACCAAGCGGCCATTGATAGTGGTCGTAAGACCTATGGAGCAATGGGAGTTTAGTCACTCCTTCTCTATGAACTCTCGACGGTATGACTAATCAGCCCAAATATCCTAATGTTGTTAATCCCACCGGTATAGGTGCTACGAATAACAATAAAAATGGAAACAACCAGAGAAACAACAATTTCTCACCCTCGGTAAACGTTGTGGATTTTAATCGTCCCCAACAACAATAACCTAAACAACAAAGACAAATGCTAACTCCAAGCCCTAGTCAATACCCCAACCAATTCCAGAATCATGGGCAAGGGTTCCAAAGTGTTAATTATAAAATTCAAAAACCAAACAATAACCATAGTTTCAGACCACAACAAGGAACAAACCAAAGGCCTCAGGATTACGATCCTGACTTGTATTGCGGTTTCCATAGGGTCCATGCGGCATGACGCAAGAACTTGTCGCGATTGTAATAATTTTTTGCAGCGTTTTCCAGAAAACCAAATACAATTATTTGTTGACATGTTTTTGGCAAACCGAACTACACCCAGTCAAAATGCCTATATGGGACCGGTGACTCTGCAGAACATACCGTTGGGAATCTTCAACATCCTTTCTCCACACATCCAAAGGACGGTAGACTGATCCCAACGGTTCGAATAAAGGTATTGTAATAGGGACTCATGATCATGAAGCCTCAACTTCATCAAACCCACAGGTGGCACCTCCTTTGGATGGTCGCCAGCAAATGAAGATCATAGGTTTGGTTGAGTTAGACGTTAAACCCCAAATTAATGCCACAACAAGAGCTAGAGACTATTCTTTGCAGCCAATCCCGATTTATCCGGTTGTGTCGATAATGCTCATGACACGCTAAGCAAGCCAGTAGGGGCTTATGATTTGATCAGTGATCTAACCAAGACCTTTTCACACATTTCCTTTTGGATATACTTTTGAATAATTACCCTACTCATGGAGGCACTCTTTTCGAAGCCGTGAGCTCTCGCCATTTGATTAATGTCACCCTCCACTGTGAGGCACAAATAAACCATATAGACTTTGACATTTTCCCTCCAGGAAACCTAAAAGGGATATTGGGTTTGTATTTGACATAAGCAAGATGCCTATAGATGCTAAAATAGCTCGTAGAGGTGATCTGGCCTTGTTTTTACAAGTTTGGATCTACAACAACTATGTGAAACATGCAATGATCAATGATGGGGCAGCAGTTAATATAGTCCCCTTCTCTTTTCTTCAAAAGTTAGGATATGGGGAGACTAATTTCTCCTCGATGTGAAACACATTGAGGGGTTATGATAGCCTCAAGGCAACCTCAATCAGAACCATAGTATTACCGGTTACTCTTGGGCCCAAGATGGTACTTACTGAGTTTTATATTATAGATCGAGAAACCAACTATAATATGATCCTTGGTCATCCTTAGATCCACCACATGAAAGAAATCCCCTCCACTCTATTCCAAGAAGTCATATTCTTGCATTTAGGGAAAGTATTTGTCACTCAAGGTGATCCAAAGCCCTTTGATATACATTTGGCCAACTTGAAGAAAAATCCAGGGGTCCACTCTAAATTCAAACTTCCTACGAACCAGTTAAACAAACTAGCAAGCGTGGTACTAGAAGAAAATATGGTTCCCACAACGGAGTTAGAAGTTACGGGTTTGATCAAGGGTATTCTGGTAGTCAAGGATGAAAATTTTGTTGTAGAGATGCTATCATTAGTACTATAACAAATATTTTTGAGCTATTAGAAAAGGATTTGCCTATCCTTCTCCCCTTTGATTCTATGGGTATGGGACATGCTTTGGGACTTGGTTCCCTTCTAACATATGAGGTTTGCATGGTGGAGGTAACCAAGGTAAAAGGATAACTTAAAAGGATGACTCAACATCCATATTTCTAAGTAGTTGTTGGACCCTCCATTTTAATGGAGCCAAGTGTCACTTTGGCACCAAGGTGTGATCCTTACTTCTCCCGAAGGAAGGGTTTTACCTTTTGCTTTCAAATTGAATTTTGAATGCACAAACAATGGGGCTGAGTATGAGGCTCTCCTATTAGGTCTCATTGTAGCTAAGAGAATGGGCATCCTCAATATTAGGGTGTTGGGTGACTCACAACTAGTCACAAATTAGATATCCGAGGTATACGAGACTAGGGTTGAACACCTACAACTCTACAAAACAACCGTGTTGGGCCTAACTAAGGGGTTTGAATTTATATCAATCGAGGCAGTTCCATGTGAACAAAACCTTCTGGAAGACTCTATAGCAACTTCCACCTCACACTTCACCCCAAGTAGTGACTTAGAGGACACCAACTTCATGGTTTCACTCCGCGCTAAATCCTTGATTTGCAAAGTGCCAGTAGCATCAATGTTGACATACGTGGAAGCTGAGGATCAGCTTGACTCTTTGGACCATGTTGATGGGGATGAGTCAACTTTAAGTTATTTAAACACTTTGGTAGAAATGCATCTTACCTGTCACGAGGTAGACCTTTCCCTAATTCCACGTTCCTCTTCTTATTTTGTGAATCCCATGATTGAGTCCTCTCGAGGAAAGATCTTGATATTTAAGAAGTAGAAGAAGAAGGGGACTTGGAGTTACCTCTAGCCCCACTTGAGTTTGAGGAGGGAAACACCTCCTTAATTGAGGGAACAATTGATATAAACATCGAATGGAGGAGGAACCAAAAATCTTAAAACTAGGGTCCTCTTTAACTCCAGAGGAAGTAGAAATTCATACCCAAATCCTCAAGGAACATCAAAAAGCCTTCGTATTTAGTTACAAGGAAATGATGGGAATTTCACCACACATCACAGTTCACAATATCATCACCAAGCCGGATGCCAAACCAATTAAGCAGAAGTCAAGACCTATGAAGCCAAAGGTGGCCCTTATGGTAAAAGAAGAAGTAATGAAGCTTCTCCGTAGGATTCATCAAGCGACGATTATTCACAATGGGTATCTAACATTTTCCTCATTCTAAAAAAGAATGGAAAGATCCGTATTTGCATAGACTTTCAATACATTAACAAGGATTGTCCCAAGGACGACTTCCCGCTACCATCTATTGACGTTGTTGTTGATGTAATAGTTGGATTTGAGTTGTTATCCCTCATGGATGGGTTTTCGGATATAATCAAATCAAAATCTCCATGAAGGATCAAGCTAAAACTACATTTATAACTCCTTGGGGAACTTATTGTTATGCCGTCATGCCATTTGGTCTTAAGAATGCTGGCACTACATACCAATGAGAAATGACCTACATATTCCATGATCTTATTCATAAGATTGTGGAATCCTACGTAGATGACCCATGGCCAAGGCCAAGAAGTGCTGCGATCACCCAGAGGTGCTTTGTATCATCCTCTCACACTTGATTGAGTATGGTGTCACATTGAATCTAGAGAAATGTGTATTCGGTGTAACAGGTGGTAAGCTTCTAGGTTACATTATATCTTCACGAGGGATTGATGTTGACCTAGCCAAAATCCAGGCTGTGTTAGAAATGGTTCCACCATCGGACGAGTTTGGTATTAGATCTTTTCTTGGGAAACTCGGTGCAATCCAAAGGTTCATCCCTGACTTGACCTTTGTCATTCATCCAATCAACAATTTGTTGAAAAAGGATTATAGCATTGATTGGATGGAGGAATGCAATGAGGCCTTCGAGGTAGTTAAACGATTCTTGTTGTCCCCTCCCACACTAATTCTACCTAGATCAGATCACCCTTTGATCTTATATTCATGGGCTACAGATGTTTCGCTAGCCTACATGTTGGCTCAAGAGGATGACGATAAGCGGGAACAGAAGTTTACTTTATCAGTCAGACATTACTTGATTATGAGACACACTACACATAGGTAGAAAAATAATTCCTTGCCATAGTTTTTACAACCAAGCGTTTAAGACATTATATGCTCAATCAAGAAACAAGGGTCATTATCAAGTCAGACCACTTACGAACATTCCTCATGTAGGGATCCTTGTCTAAAAAGGTTGGGTGTTTCATTACATTAATGGGTGAGTTCAAGTTAACATTTGTAAATCAAAAATATGTCAAGGGTCAAATCATTACAGATTGGTTGGCTGATAATCCATTGGATGGGGGTGATTTGGTAGATCTAGACTTTCCTATGAGTGCATATATTTCATCGAAACTAGGCCCCCTATCTCTATATGCCCTTGGTACACTGACATTATCAATTTCATCATGGACCACACATACCTAGAAGGGGCAACGTCACAACAAAGAAGGCGGTTACGCATCATTGCTACTAAGTACATTATTTTAGAGCATGTGTTTTATCGTAGAGCCTTTGATGGAATGTTGTTGAGATGTGTTGACACCGAAGAATCCAAAAATATTCCTTATGAGTCACATAGCGGGGTATGTGGAGGTCACTTTAACGGCCATGCCATTTCCCGTAAGATACATCAAATTGGCTATTTATGGCTTACCCTAGAGCATGACACGGTAGATTTTGTGCGTAGATGTCACAAATCTCAAGATTTCTCCCATGAGATCCACATACTGACACAAGATTTACAACCAATCACAACCCCATGGCCCTTCTCCACATGGGGTCTAGATTTGATAGGTAAGTTCTCTCCCTCATCAACAGATGGCTATAATTTCATAATCATGGCCACAAAATACTTTACCAAGTGGGTAGAGGCCATGCCCCTTACCACTGCTCTGGCTCTGTAATCGCTAAGTTCATCCTGAACTAAATCATTTGTAGGTACGCGGTGCCACATGTCATTATTTTTATAATGGTATGTCTTTCAAAAATGACGAGGTACATGAGTTGTCTATAAAGTTCAAAATAAGTCATCACGTGGCTTCTCTCTACTACCCTCAAGGCTAATGGACAAGCCGAGGCTACCGATAAGACTTTAAAATCAATTCTCCTAAAGACCATTAAGGAGAATAAACAAGATTGGAACCTAAAGATTTTTCTAGCCTTTTGGGCCTCACCAATGTTAGTTCGAACACCAACGGGACAACCCCTTTTCCTTAGTATTCGGTGCTGAGGCAGTTCTGCCACTTGAATTTGAAATACCTAGTCTCCACATTTTGCTACATGGGATCCTAGGAGAGGAGTGTTATCGAGAAGCTTAAATATCCCAATTAGAAAGTCTTGACGAAGCTAGAATGAATGCTGAACAATGACATAGTGTTTATGCTAACCATATGGCTCAGAAATACAATAAGAAGGTGCACAAATGTGAGATCTACGAAGGAGATTTGGTAGTAAGACTCGATAGTTGAATATACAAGAAGACCGGTGATGGAAGAAAGTTCAAACCTAGGTGGTTAGGTTCATATCAGGTAGTGGAAGACTACAAAAATGGCACATTTCACTTGTGTACACTAGAAGGTGAGGAGTTTAACGAATCCGTAAAATATCTTTATCTAAAGAGATACTATGCATGATCCATCAACATTTTCATATGTACATTATTGCACCTACATTGCATTTTCATTTGTCCGTTCATTTTGTAGAAAGTGTGATCAAGGAGCTTATTCTTATAGTAATTCTTAAAAACTTCTAAAAATATTGGCAAAACATTCAAATCATGTCTCTTCAAACCTTCATAATATCATCAACTATTTTTGAATCATTTATCGATCCAATCAAGATAAGACAAAGTTTTAATGGTAACTATACCAAGGCCTGCATTCTTGGTTCTACTTTTGGTCTCTTCTTAGCTTAGGTGTCTTTTGTTCATGGTTTGTTCTAGAAGCTTCATGGTGTCACATCTATCCCACATATATCTCCTTGGAAATAAAAGCATTTTAAACATTTTTCCCAAATAAATAAGTCAAATGCAAATCCACATAAAATTTTATTTTTACACATTTCTCTGTGCTACCAACTTTTGGTGTTGAGCCTGCGTCTCTTACTAGTGACGTAGGGTTGGAAAAAGAGGGAAATACCCTTACTCATCTGTTCCTTGTCCATAGTGATGAGCCCACACTTCCTACTGGTATCATGGGGCAAGGCATAGGGGGTCTCTTTGATAAACTTGGAAGTTACAAACTAGTCAAACATTGTGAAATCATAAATAAAAAACAAAGTGAGTTAGATGTCAAAGTTCCAGGAAGAGTTTAAAACCCCAAAACCAGATTTTATCAGCCAAGTGGCCATCTATGGAACTAAGTCTAGATAAACTACAAATTAATTCACATTCTAAACTATGAGGCAGCTTGAGTAGGGAAAATTTATAGCATCCCGCTTTGGTTATGCAAAACTTATGTCTTTCTCTCATCACTGCCATTCAACAAATTTCATAATTTGTGCCCTTTCTAACTCTTGGTGTTGAGACCTTGCATCTTACTAGTTATGTGGGGTTAGGAGTGGGGAAAGTACATCTATTTATCATATCATTGTATCATCATGTTTTATCAAGACAATATGAAGTACCAAATATTACAAAATAAGCTAAGTTTAAGATCACATTGTGTTTGCATCATCATATATCAGCAACATAAAATACAAAAAGAAATCATTTTGTTTATCATTCACATCCATTGCATACATTCTAAAAAGCATTGAAAAGTGGAAGTTCTAAATATCTAGAGTACACATGAGAGATAAGCCAAAGAGAGTCAACTCGGATATAATGGAATACCAAACCAAAAATAGAGTTTGTATATATTGTAGTAGATTAATTTTGTATATAATGTCATTATGCACTAGACGTGGTCAAAAACTCGCAATGAGCCCGAAATATACAATTTTTTTTTGTATAATGTCAAAAATGGTATCAAAGCAATAAAGGCTTAGTGGCCTATCAATCCCTAGTGGAATCCCTCGGATGGTGTACGACCACGTCTAGGGCTCCTACTACGGCTGTGATGGCGCTGAGAATGGAATGAATGGTGGGAATGCTCATGATGGGGCCCAATACCTGTAACCTCACTATGAGAATGGATCCACCTCATCAGGCACTCAGTAGTCTTGTATCTAGCTACCTGGGTACAAAGGGAAGTCACTATCTCCACCACCTTCTAGATACGAGCAAAGATGTCGGTATGTCGGCCAATGGCTAAGGGCTACCTCGAATCAGTAGCCAACTCAGGCTGGGTCTTCCCCAAGGAGATCAATAGGGTATCCACACATACTTGATGAATGAGCTCTCACCACTCGTGTGCAGATGCAATAGAAAAAAAGAGAGATAGTGAGCTAGAAAATTACGTAACGTAAATTAAAAAGAGAATGCTAAGCTAAACATGTGAAAATAAATAGATAAAATTGAGAAAGGAGTATTGAACATACTGGGTCTTCGGGCATCCATGTGGGATCAGTGGCTACTACGGAAGGTGTTGTTGGTGGCTGCGAAGCCTCACCGAATCTAGAGGTAGGGCATTGTCCAATCACGGACTCATCATCCTCTCCAAGTGCCACCTCCGAGACCAATGTCTCTCTCTCTCTCTCTCTCCACGCTCACCTCCTCATGTGCTTCTATGAGGATCTCCTAAGTATCATGCCACTCGGGTCACTCTCATCTCCCTCCGAAGGTCCTGCCCCCTCATCCTCCTCCTCTGACTGACTCCCCCTCCTTATCATCTCCCGTATCCTCCTCAGAGTTGGAGTCCAAATCGATCGGCTCCTCCTCCTCCTCCCCACTATGAGCAGGAGCCACCCCAATCTGAAGTAAGGGTGTTTGAGGAGAACTAGCTACACGTAGATCATGGAATACATGCCTAGCTAAAATAGGCACACTAGGAGTAACAACTATCCAACTAGGATCCCCTCTAGGACCCCTCCATGCCTCTCGAATAGTCCTTTAAAACGACGCCACTGGAGGAAGCATGGCAGGGTATGGAAGGCTGAACTATTGGGGTACCCGGTCAAAGGGGTGAATCTCTAATCTCTCGACTCTGTCAACTAGCTGGCTTGTGGAAGAGCAAGATACCATCATCGTAGCCTCCTCACCCGATATCCTTGACATTTACTAAGAATTTATTCTCATTTATTCTCATTTTGTTGCTTTATTTTGATTTTTCTCTTCTTTATCCTTAAATAGGACATTGTGGTGGGTAGGAGGTTTCTTTTGTAGGAACACATATGACACAACACCCATGTAGAAGGGAAATTCATCTTTAGTATGAAAGGCTTAAGGAAATTCCCACACAATCGAATAAGAGGATCTAAGCCCAAAGAATCCATGATGGAGTGATGATCTAGCTGAGAGAAGGTCCCGAGATGTACTTTATCGATGTAATTAGTGTGAAATAAAATTTACATAGGGCTCGATGGTGTCGAGAGTCAAATTTACGAAACAAAAAGGATCAACCATGAAAGAAAGTTTACATAGGGGTGAAGGTGTTGTGAAATAAATTTTCTAGAACAAACAAGATTGCACCTGGTGATGGCATCTATGTAGAAAAGTTTGTTTTGGATTTTTAAATTTTAGTGATGTGAAATGAGGTCAAAATTGGAGATGGATTCTTTTAATGAGTTGTGCTTAGTCGAGAGGTCTATAGGATTCACGTTAGGTTCACCATAAATGTATGGTGGGTCAAGAATGTGTCTCAATAGCTTGCACTCCTAAGTATTCCATTCTACAAGGGTATGAGGCAACAAATAAGAGACACACATGGACCGACACATAATTGATTGATTTAAAAGGGGTTATAGTGAGTGTTAAGGTCACATATCATAGGGCATTAATCCCTACACTAGTTTAACCTAGGGTTTCCAAGACCTACAGTTAAGATATAGGAGAGTACCCTTGTAGAATATCGATTGATGAGGGAGAGGTATAGATCGATAGGATTATGAGACAATCATGCACAATCTACACTACTACAATATAAAAACATATGACTAAATTAAATGAAAGGAAAGCCAAGAAGCTGATCATATAAGAGAACTATGATAACTAGCACCGATGTATATACAATACCAAAATAACATAGATCAATGGGGAAGGGAAATGAACTAATATATGAAAATTGACAAAGAGGGTTAGAAAAATTACCTACGGGTGGTCAACGATGCATTTATCTCTCCGAGTAGTATATAGAGAGAGAATCACTATGGGTGGAGAAGGGGAAAACCGTTCTGTCCTAGACTCATTATAGACGACCAAGTAGTGCAAGAAATCTAAAAATAAAAAAGAGTTTCCAATCCAAGTCAAATGCAATATGAACCAAGAGAAAAGTGATCATATGTAAAGATGGCACAAAAGATCGTAGAAGATGGTTAATTCATGTGATCTTTCTTCCTTATAAATTTCTGGTTATGGCGTATGTATATACCTAACGCCATCCCCCATAGGTGATGACATTAGCCAATGGAAACATAACACCAAAACCATCAACTACAGAAGATGGCATAAACCAAGGGACCTAGTGTCAAAAATGGTGCAATGTGTCATATATCAAGCAAGAATAAGTGAAAAGGGTGCTAATGATGGAATTAGATGCAAGCAAGTGTTAAGAGTGTTAGTATGTATAATAAAGAAGGATAAAGGATAACCAAATCCAAGACTACATAGTGATATGTCTCTTTGTGTACTATCTCTAACCCATAATGACCATGTGAATAGCCATAACCCATTCCCAAGAGGCCCCTTAAGGCACCCGCTCAAGAAATAGATGCATCAGTGACCCTTATCTACATAAAGGAATTATTAGTAACATGTATGAAAGATTAGGATGAAAATTTAGGTGCATACAAAATGTAGATGTACTATTACGAGATTTAGGAGCCTTGGATGCCTTTTGAAAGTGTTGGAAGTGAGTGTATCAATGCAATGCCATATGATTTCCAAGTTAACAAAGGAGGTAGTGTTTACTTGATTATATATGGTTTTTTTGATGATTTATCGAAGAAATATTAACCTAGAGAGATTATAAGACCTAAAAAAATAAATATTTTTGAAAGAAAAGTAAGAGGAAACGTGTGACAAATACTATATAAGTAATCCAAGATCAACTTTACTATTCTAATCAAATTGTATAGCCTTGACCAGGAAGGAAAATATGAAATCTAAAGTTTGTAACTTGTTACTTGGTGTTTGTTTATGGATTTTATGCATTGTGTTCTCAAAATTTGATGACATGTCATTGTGCAAGGATAAAAAGCTAAAAAAGAGACCTTAGAATGGGATGAATAGGAATGGGAAGGTTGTATTTATTTTATCAAGAGTACATTATCAAAAATAGTAGTTTCAAAGAGTGAATTTCCAAATTTGAGTGTCCACATTTACACCCCTTAAATATGAAATGAAAATTACATGCTTAATGGAAAATATATTCGAGTGTGTAGACACATTTGTCTTTTCTCATATGTCTTCTTTACAAAATTTTGTTGTGGTTGGTGTTGGCATGCTCCATGATGAAATCCGTGAACACGAGTGTATTCAATGTACATGATAAAGAAATAAATTTTAACTCAAATGTAAAGTGTAACATGAAATATTTGCATTTGGATAAGAATGAAATAGAAGATATGTAAACAAGGATGGAATACATCTGTTTTTTTATAAAGGGAGAAAAATCCAATGTTTTTCTTGTGAATGAAGATTTTCTCAGTATTGAATTTACCAAAGGATACGTTGTGATCAATCCCAAATTTTCTTGAGGAGAAACTATAATTTTAGGTGCATGCAACCCAACACCAAATGTGAAGGAGATAAGATGAGTAATGAAGTGTCAAAAAAACCCACTAAGGAAGAAGATTAGGTATTCAAATTATTTAGTAACTTTGATATCTTCACCTTTGAATGCAAGAGGAAAATAAAGTATTCATATTAAGAACTTATCTGATTTAATACCTTCTATAACCCCACCAACCACACCACTAAAGACAGATCTAAGCCTAATTCTCAAATAAGGACACAATAGAAAAGAGAATGAGTTCTCCCATGCTCTTTCCATGCACCACACAATTGAAAAATGTTGATAGAGGAAGGAGAATAATGCCCCCAGATTCCTAAAACTTAGTAGAAACAAAATGATGTGGAAAAGGAGTGAATTACTTCATGCCACATGTATTGGTATGAAACAAGTATGAAATTATGCCAAAATTATAACAAACTGTTACACCAAAACCTCAATGGATTATTGAATCCACACACTTGGATCATAAAATCCCACCAAGCTCCATATACTATACCCCAGTTAGATTTGTACTCTGTTGTCATGTGAAATTAATAGCCCAAAAATGTAAAATTTTTATCCATGACAACCAAGATACAAAGTGAAAACATGCTTCAAAATGCTTCTCGAATCCCTCTCTTGGTAATTTTTATTTTGTTTCATGATCATATTAACTTTATAGGTCCTTATATTATACTTAATAAGATTTTATAAGTGTTTAAAGTGATGTGATAAGGTCAATTATTTCATTCAAGAAATGCAACAGAAGACTAGTTCTCCTAAGAGGCTCGAAAGGCCAATTTTGGCCATTTCAAGGCATGTGTGCATCTTCCAAGAAGGTTCCCAAATCTCAAAAAAATTGGAGTTGGTATTTTACAATGTTTAATGTTTTTGAATTGGTTTAGGAAATATTTTATGGTTTAGGGACAATCTATGCAAAAGTGGGTTTTTCAGCAAAGGAATGAGCAATCAAAATGTGAACTCGAATTCTCTCGCTGATTTTGAGAGATCTGTAAGGAGTTAGAATAAAAATAATAAAAATGTAAATTTTAAATAATCCTCTAGACGTTGGTAAAATCGCATTTGATCCAAGGGTTGATGGTTTCTTGAAACATTTCAATCTTTGTAGGTGTACCTCCGATCCCAATCAAAGAGGGTCCATTTTTAGGTTAAAGGTATAATTAATATCTAAAACCTATTCCATTTGTCTTATCATTGTATTTTGAGTCACAAAAATATAAAAAATTATCACAAAATTCCATCTAGAGCTCTGTGAGTGAAGATTTCATGTTTCCAGGCTATTTCAGGTAAACCAGTGTAACAATTGGATTTTCAAATGGGGTAAGGCACATTTTGGTACCCCTCTTTCCACTTTTCAACAAAGGGGGAAGAAGAGAAAAAAAATCTCCCCCATGAAATCCTTGTAACCATCCAACCACTAATGTGTAGTCAAGTCAACCTCGAGTTGCGTTAGAGGTGAGTTAAGTGAATGTTTCCCATACTTAGCCAATCTTCTTGAGCCACGTATCACCACATTTCTCTAAGGCACAATTTTGTGTACCTTTTTACAATTTCACTAAATGGGGTAAATTGGAAAACATTATGCCACATTCCCACTCTTATCCCCTGTGCATTCACACGACCCTCCATCAAGCTTTCTAGCTTTGTTTTTTAGCCATTGTGCTTAACCACTCAAAATTGCATGATGCTAAAATGACTTTACAAATGTGGTAAGGAGAATTTTCATGTCCCTATTTTCCATTTTATACCAATGGTACAAAGGGTACAAAAAGTGTGCTCACGCCTGAAGCCCCCACTCCAGTCACTCACATGACCTCTTCGCACTCTACATGGTGCTTATTTGGCGCTTCCATCTTATTCAACCTCTCCCTCATGTTTACACTTGTCCTCATATTTTTCCAAGGCACACTTGGCTGCCCTTGATTTCCTTTTTCCTTTTCACCATGATAAGATAGGTATTAACTCCACACAAACTCATTTTTTGAACTGGTGTTAAACCATAGTCAAAAAGTAACATAAAAGTGAAAGATAACTTATTTTCAAGTCATTTATTCACCACATGTTGATCATCCACCATATCTACTTCTCCAAAACCTCCAAAAACATCATAATATACTATATATTATTCCAAAATTATTCCATAACATCCATAGCCTTGAAAACTATTTTTTCATATCTTATTAACCAAAAACTTGTTTCCATTGATATTTTTTAGATTGTTCTATTCCTAGCGCCTTTAAGATGAATGTATCTGCATACTATATGCTTCCCTATATAAAAAAATCTAAAACCCTACCCTAAAACTTTCTTTTCAATTTCCAAGAGTTCCAATGGAAGAAACATTGAAAATTGGAGGACGAGATCTCGGTGCAAAGCCGAATCCAATGATGGTGATTTCATTGTAATACGACATCAAAGTTTAGTTTCTAAAAAATGGAAATTTATTTATACAATTATATTATAGAAATATTAAGTCCCCTAAAACAACAAGCTCCCATCACTTAGAACATCCAAACATAGTGAAAAACAACAAACATTGTAAAACGAGCAACTTACCAAAAATAATAGGTTACAAAAAAGTAACTGTCCCAAAATAGAAAATTTATAAAAATAGAATAAAATCATCAATGGAGGTTTTCTAAGTGTATAAGGAGATTCACATAAAAAATTTTGAGCAAAAAGTAAAATTTCGCATAATAATAGCAAGTCCTAACTCTACCTGCCAAAAATAGAAAGTTCTATACTCTAGTGCAAAAATTGCTATTAGCTTCATTTTCACTTATCTTATTGATTTTTGAAATCAAAAGTTCAAATTATCTAGTATGGAACCTATTTAAATACTAATCACCAAATATCTCGAGTGTGGGTGAGAGCGATATCACTCACATGGTGTTTTACACAGAATTTTGTTCCAGAATAGAGTTATTTCTATCTTTTCATTCTCTTGAGAAACAGATAAGGGTTAGGGCTAGGAGGAATACCTATTGAGCATTGGGAAGGTGCACACGTGCAGAGAGAGATCGCATGAGATTGTGAAGAGCTCCTTTTTGTTTGGGAAGGACTACCTGTAAATAAGAATGCAAGACCACCATATTTTCGTTAAACAATAAGTGAGGGAACTGCCTTGGGCCCAGGAAATATTAGACTTCCTTTCGAAGGTGGTCAGTTCCCTTTTCCTACAAATTAATGCAAATGATAATAAAGAAGCTATTGCGAAATCATGATTTAGGTACCTCATTACTAAAAGCAATAGAGACTAAACTACCAATAATAAAATGTCATGTTGTTTGTTTGGTCACTGGTTATTGATACGTTCAGATCAAGTTACAGGGATAGACAAGGCCGGATATGAGATTGTTTAGAGGTAAATAGGTGAAAGGTTGGTTTTGGTATAAGTCACATGTGATCGATGCCGGTCATCCGGATAATCGATCATGCGGTTATAAAACCCGTATACTTAGGGGGATAACCGATATCGTAGGGGCATTGATTTAGGGATTTTAAACGAGGTTGGTTGTAAGGTGGTTACGGGGTTTTAGAAGGTTGGTAGATGGTTGAGAGGAGTAGTAGGGTGATAGAGAAGACTCGAGAGTGAGAAATCTATCTTTGGGGCAATATACGATGGATGAATGAAGGTTAGGTGCAGGTGCTTTGCCGGGTGGTAGATCCAGGAGTGAGCTTATAATCACTATGAATCAAAAGTTCACAAAGTAGTGTCTAGAAGCATACAAGGTAATAAAAAAACTACTTACTAGTTTCGATGCGTGATACAGTCCAAGGAATGCAAAGGCGAAGGCAAGGCTCAGTTGGGATAATACAACAATCAAGTGAGTTGATGAAGCTATCCTCCGACTCTCCCAATGTTTGGATGAGTGTGACCGTGATCTGGTTGCCCGCCATTCTGCCTTGGGATCAATACTCCTCTATGCAACCTCTTCTCTCTCTCTCTCACTGTCCCTCTCTTGCAAAATGAATCCAGATCCCTTTTTTTTGGTTTGGGAGGTCATTTACAGGAGGAACCGATGGCGCTATTACCTAACCGACGCCGTGTCGCGTAGGGACCGATGTCGCTTAGGTCAAAGCTGGTTATTTTTAGTAAAATAGCCAACTTTCCTCCTTTTCTCTCGGGGGTTAGTTTTGGGCTTGGTCAAGTCATTATTAGGTTCGTTTTGGTGCGGGTGAGGGGTGATGAGTCATGGGTGTGGTCTCAACCAAGTTATAGGTCTTAATTAGGTTAGTTTAGGTTAGGGCTAGGTCATGGTGAGGTGGCAAGGTGAGGTAATTAATAAATAATTAAGTGTGTAAGGTTTAGGTGGTGAGGTAGGGTTAGGTTGCGAGACGAGATGTGAGGCACAGGGCATCATAAGATCCAAATTTGGTGTCTACACATGGACCTAGAGGACCTAAAAATTAGGATGCTCGTGGGACTGGAGAGCTCGGCCAAGAGAATATTTTCACAAGTC
The DNA here is from genome assembly GCA_018340775.1 of Taxus wallichiana var. yunnanensis. Lineage (NCBI taxonomy): Eukaryota > Viridiplantae > Streptophyta > Pinopsida > Cupressales > Taxaceae > Taxus > Taxus wallichiana. The sequence continues at coordinate 295,370,250 of CM031239.1, read as the reverse complement.
AGATTGGTTGTTTGTAGTAGGAGGCCTTCATTTGTAATTATAGAGTACATACTTGATGATATAATGTGCTTAGAACTATGAACTAGAATCTAGGATAGTAAGGGCAGATGACAATTACATACTTGCATTGCTCACCTCAAAAGACATTTCACAATGTATGAAGATCCAAACTAGCAATAACATGGTAATAATATTGAAGGAGATTGTATATAATTAGTGTTAAAATATTGTATCCTACCTCCGTGAACTCACACTAGGGTCATGGTTTAGAAAAGGAAGAAAAACCTCTCATATGCCAAAAACCTTGATAAGGAATGAGTTCTATGAGGGTTACTTGGATCCAATCATCTTATTGAGCAAGGTAACATGCGAAGAAACGATGAAGGAATTTTAGGATTGGATGGCACAGTTTATCCTCATTTTCACTGAAGAAAAATAGGTGTTGTATTGCAGAAAATTCTAAGTGAAATCTTCATCATTAGTTATTCCAATTGTCAGTTACAAAGAAATTCACAATGACCTCATATGTGGTGTATGCTCTTTCCAACACGAGGGCATTCAAGGGACTAAATATTACTCGAGAATGTTTCATAGAAAGAACCAACTTATGAAATGTACCCTTAACTCACTCTTAAAGAAATAAACCATGAATTTTCCAAGGTGAATGATGCATTCACCATGTTTGTCATTCCTTTGCTATAAGGCAACCCATAAATGAGGTTATCCTCCCAAGATACAACATTGATAAAAAAATTATGGATCTTACTTCACTCAATTCTCCACATTTTCCTACATTAGGGTTTTAGGATTTGATCTCGCTCCTCGCAAGCTCCCCAAATATCTCAATGAAAAAATAATGATGTTTGAGTTGTGTAGGCAGCTTGCTCAGTCCATAATGAGTGTAAAAACCATAAAAATAAAGGTGTGTCCTTCCCTATTTCTCTTGGAATATTTTCATGCAAGAATATCACAGATTCCTCGAATATTTAAGCTTCATTTTCCTCCTTGAGTCTCTATTCATATACATCTAGGGCTGATTTTGACATCCAAAGTAATCCTGAAACCTTCAATCTCCCTGAGTTGCACCATGTTCCCTAGATTGAAGATTATTGGGTCAACTACCTAGATGATTTTGAAGTAAGGAAACGAGATCACATGCGGATGACTATTGGCCAAATGAGGAGATTTGGTTTTGACTAGTTTATGGAAGGTATAAAATATGATGGAACTAATTTTTTTGATCTTGAATACCAAGTAGTGAAGGCTTCACCTCTCCCACCTATCTTATGTAGTGTGCGTGAGTCGAGATATCTATGGAAGAATTACAGTGGTGATCTAGAGGTATAAAGAGTAGCTAAAGAGAAAAAGGGTTGTTTTCATGGAATTTTGTGGCCTTTAAATTATCATAAGGAAAACACATCATCTTTCATATTTGGAGGCACCCAATGGAACTAAAAGTTCCATTCACTTAGAGATCTTGTGAAAAGGAAAAAATGGATATTGAGGGAATGCACTACATGATATTACACAAGAAAGTAAAATTCACTCAAAACCTTTCGAAATATCTAGAGAAAGGAGAAAGAGATCCTTCTCAATATTGAATTCCACATTAGTCTCTAAGAATATCTTCTATGGAAACATAGTTAACTCACCAAATGCAGGAGGTAGCCCCTTACCACGGATCGAGACTATAATCATGCCTAGTGCCCACCACATCAGAGATCTTCACATGGATCCAAGAGATGATTGAAAGTGAGACTCGTGCAAAGGTGTAACAAGAACTCGACATGATACTTTCAATCTATTTCAAAGATAGTGAAGGAAAAATGAGGTAAGAAATCCCGCAGACGCTTCCCGCTTCTTCAATGGTGTCTCAGGAAATCAATATGTAGAAGTTTCTTAGCCAAAGTTAATAAATCATGTTAAGAAGATGATTCCATCAAACTATTAGATGTGGAAAATTCCTTGGACCAAAAACACATTTATTCCAAGATTCTACTTTGGTCGTCTTCTTGAAAGAATCAAATAGTAAAAGGAAGGACTGAACAATTGGAAGAATATGTGAAGACTCTCACCTCATATGTTCAATCATTCATGGATCCTAGTGTCATCTCAGTCCTCCTCGCTAAATATGTTACACCAATCAATAGCTTTAATCTTGAGTCAATCAAGAAGGCACATGACTACTCAATACAAGGTAGGGCCAATGATAAGTGGGTTCAAAAAATCCTTGAGAAAGGTAAAAATTTGTTTCTGTATATTCTTTCAATGTTTGAGTTCATGTTTACTATCGTTGTAAAAGTAAGGATGACTAAATATGAAATTGAGAATGAAAAATTCATTGGGATCAGGTATTTCCATTGGTAACATATATGGGGAACCATGAATCTTTTTAATTAGTAGGCAATTATGTGTTCAACTACATAATTGGGAATATGTCACCAATTTGGTCTCGAATGTTGGTTACCTAATATGAAATGTTGAACAATTCTCTTAATGAGTTGTATTATTATGATGAACTCACTTCAAAATGTGATAAAACATAAGCAAGTGAAGTACTAAAGCTTAAAGCACCTTTGTTGAATGATAATTCCTTGGTGACTGATCTTCTAAATCCGTTTGAGGAACTGGTCAAAAAGAGACAGGATATCCCTTCTATTTCAATGAGGACACCTTGGAATCCCTTGCAAATATCAGGTGTATTATTTCCAACACAACTGAGGAGCACAAAATTTGGTTCAAGCAATGCAAAAGCATCAACAATACTTTTAAGAATTGGCTTAAGGCTTTAAGATTCATGCATGTTCCTCAAGTGGAGAAAATAGCACCCACAATGTCTCACTTCTGTAAAGGGTTAAAAGGAATAGATATTTCTCCGGATCTCTCCCCTAGTGTCCTTGAATAGGAGGATCTTCATCCTGGGAATACATCACCTCCTATGACATATATATATATATATATATATATATATATTCCTTCTTCCTTTTTCTACCCTTCTTCTCTTCTCTCATGTTCTAATTCTTCATTAGGGGGTTTACTTTTCACTATTTTGTCTTATTCATTTAAATGTGACCTATAGTCAAACATTGTAATGAGTTTCCTTTAATTAATAAAAATGAACTCTTTTTTTCTTCCATAGGGATATGAAAGGTCATAAGTTGTAAAGGTAAGTGAAAATTCATGTGGGGGTAGGTGAAGAGTCTTTTTGTAAATCTATATATTGTATGACTCCCTCATTCCAAAGGGTTGTCAATTATGAGTCTCTAAGTAGATAATTATTGCACTACTAAGAATCAAACAAAAGATAACATTATTTTATTTATTTCTCTATGTTTCCTCTATCTCTCTACTTTTTAGCTTTGTGCACATGATAATCTTGTACAACCAAGAAAGGTGTTAGTGCCTTTGATGAATGGATTAATGGAATTTTGTGTCCATGATTTATTGTGTCTTGTCATTGTTAAAAAAGTTGTTTTCTTCTAATTAAGTGTGGAATAATTCTGGTTAATACTTGTGAAACTCTTCTAGTGCCTATTTACAAGCCTCTCCCCCTTTCTCCCAAGTTATTACTCTTCTTACCTCACCTCTCAAACAAATTCCTCCCTTGCACTAGGTACAAACAATTTGTTACATATCTAACAGTAGTCTTGCATGATCCCTAGTTTTATAGCCACCAATGATATTTATTTTATTTGGATTCAATAAATGGGAGCCTCCCCATAAAAAGGCAAGGGACATAGTCCTGGAGCGTTAGTGAAAATCAAATAATTTATCTTTGTGACAAATTATTTGCCAACATATTTTGACACCCACCATGGGGAAGTTTTTGTTGTCTCTGCACCACCTCATAAACCACAAAATCCATAATATATATGAAAAAATTAAAAAAGAATTTGAAAATCATAAGAGCCTTGATGTCTACTCTGTATTTTCCAAAATGACCATTCCTAGAAATGCTCCTATGTTACAGGACCTAATCTCCTTTTCTTTCAAGATACCCAAGAAGATCTCACAACTGATTTAAGGAATTGTATATAGTATAATAGAGAAAGTTTCAATCACTACCACACAACCTCAAGAATTTTGGATTTGGAAGAGGAACGTGCAAAAGATCTGCAACGTGTAAGAAAATCGCCTATTCATACAAGAAGGTCATAGAAGAAATCTGTTTTGAACCATATATCAATCTTAAAAATTGGATGAAAGAAGATATACAATGTCTTCTTGAGATAGTGGTACAACTGATCCAACATTTGAAGAGAAAAACATAGCTTATTTTAGACTTCCCATTACTCAACTAGCAAGAAGAACTAGTCAAGATTATTTCCTTGAGTTTGATCCTAATTTCCCTCTTGAAGAACCAGAAGCTAAAACATTGAATCTCATTCCTCCGGAGAGGAAGAAAAAGAAGAAGAAGAGGAAGAAGAAATTATGATGGTAGCACAAACAATAGTGCATGGGGACATAACACAAGCCCATTAGCTCTAAATACTCCATTACATGACCTACCTAATGGATCTAGAAAGAAATTTTCAAACTTCCGAGGAGATGGGAAAAAACACCCTAATGATCACATCACAACATTCATAACATCTTGTGAGGTGTTGGTCATAGAATACAAAAATGTCTCAGTCCTTCTGTTTATGGAATCCTTGCAAGATGTTGTTGCGGATTGGTTCTATCAATTTAGAAGGAGATAAATTACCAATTGGGTTAGCATGAGATCAAATTTTGAAGCTAGATTTAAACTAGCTGAAGATGTTCATGCTCTTCTTGCCTAATGGTATCAATTGAAAAAATATCCCTACAAACCCATGAGGGATTTTGTAGATAAGTATAATATGATTCTCTATAATATCCTATAAGCTTACAATCCTATTGAAGATAATCAACTAAGGTTCTTTACTAATACAAAATTTCTTGAAGTTAGTTTCATGATATGAAGAATCCAACCTACCACCTTGGATGAGGCACAAAGATTTATATTTGATGTCTAAGATGATTTTTAATGTTCAAAAATATCAAGAGGGGTCCAAGTATGGAAAAATATCAAAGTTGAAGTTCTACAACCACAAACTCTTAAATGCAAAAATTGGCTAATGATGTTCTTTCTCTAAAAAAGAAACTTGCACAAAATTCCTTGTACAAGTACATTCCAAGAAATAATTTATTGAACAAAAAAATATTTTTCCTCCACCTCAAAATCTTTCTCTTGAATCCCCCATGAACGTAACATCTAGGACTCGTTCGGATGAAGAAAATTAAGAAGAGTCGGGTTCAAAAAGTGAAGAAGAATAACGCTAGTTGCTTTGATAGAATTGGATTTTTAGAAGTAGTTTTTGTGAGCATGTATCCTCTTCGGATGATGAATATGAAGATTATGTGGCAAACATGAACAACCATTCTCATTCTATTTTCACTCAATCAAATACTCTTGAGAAAGATAAGTCCTCTAAGCATAAAGTTAAGGAGAGAGGATCCTTAATCGACAACTCTAATTCATGAAAAATCATAACAAAGAGAGGATCTCCAATGCACCCATATTTATACTCCGCCAAGAAGAATCCTAAAGCTACGCCCCATCACAAGGCATCTTCTAAGAAAGGTAAATCAAATCCTTCCACAAATGATGTTTCTACTTCGACAAAGCATAAGAGTGATGATATATCAACAAATACCTGTTATAAGTCAAACCAAGCCAATGTTTCTCATACTCCTAAAAAAACTCTCCAAATTTTAACATCATCGACCATGTTAAAAATTCTAAGGTTCAAATCTCAAAGTTTGAATATTTACCAACCCATCCTGATAACTTTGAGAAACTTTTCAAGTTGATCAAGGGTGGAAGCTACAAGTCTAAATTTTAATCCTCTTCAAAAGTTTCAACTACTTCGAAAGGTATGTTTCCTACTCCTGAGCCGAGTCCAAACCAAAACCTCTTAGCCTCTACACTTTCCTCCAATGACAAGATTAAACCATTAAAGGTATCCTTGTTGATTAATGAGTATCATTGATTCTCGATGCCTCTGATAATTTCATGCCCGCCAAGGTTTCCAAAGCCCTCGGTTTGAGTTTCACATGATAATTTTTCCATTGTTACTCTATGGAGATGAAATAGGTTCCAATGGTTGACATGATTAAATATGTAATGATGGTGCTTGTGGCCTATATGGAAAAGAGGGTGAAGGAAACAATTATAGTAGCTAACATGTCGGATACAAATGAAATGATTCTTAGTAGAAGCTTCTACTAAGATATGGGAGGTGAAATCCAAATGGACTGGTCTTCCACATTAGTTCTAGTTAAGGGTGAGATTTAATTAAGGCTATCTAGGCTACAAATATATACTACGAATGGGTTTTGGAGCTCGAACACCTTCTTGAGAGGATTTTGAATCATCGCTAGGGAATTTTGTAACCATTTTCCCGATAATGTAGCACGTGTAATTTTGGGTGCATACAATTACCTCATGAGATAGTACGAAAATTTCCCCTAAGACACAACCTAACAAACAAGTACAAATCCTTCAACATTTTAAGAACAAGAATGTGACAGATGATGGAGTCTCTAATACTCTTCCTCTTGTTGATTCTTTGAATAGGATTGTTTTCAACATTGACCAACAAACTAACAATAATGAAAAATCATCCTAACTATCATCAACCATTGAGCAAGGAAGATTTGAAATGTTACTTACCTAAGCCGTTTAGCATGATCTTGGATCCCTATTGACCTATTCCTCAATGGCATGATGAAAGTAAATTCTATTAGTGGCATGCTAATTGGGGTCACTCCCATGAAAACTATCATGCACTATGCACGACTACCATCAACTTCTTCCTAGGCTCCCAATTTTACCATGATACCATCACTCAAGAAAGTTTGACCAAAGCAAGTAAAAACCCATGATATGGCACAACAAAAATATCATCACGAAGTGATTAACCAAGATAATGAGAAGTTACATGTGTTCTCTAATCCCATGCCTAACCATAATGTTGGTGAGATTTATAAGAATAAAGATCATGCTACGAACAATTTAGTTGAGATAGAATATCATCCTAAAAGTATGGTTACCATGAATGATGTCACCGTGTCATAGCTTATATAGAACTCAAATATCCTACCTCATTCCATCCTTCTCAAAGCATAAATATCCCTATTATAGATGTCATCATCCCCTATGGAAAACATCTTACAGGGCTGATGGTGTTTGGGATTTCTTGCCTTACTACAAACACTATCAGCCCCTGTGGAGAATCTCTACGGGGCCGATGGCATCTAACACTACTTCTACAGACAATATCTACCCCTGTCAAATTGAAACTTGTAGGGCCAATAGCGTAAAAAATAAGAAAAAAATAGTTTCTAAAGTATCTCTAATTACACCTACTTCTTCTAGTCTATTTTTGAAGACTCCCATCACTCTCATCCTATTGTACATCTCATTCATGATGAGTGGGATCCTCTTGAAGAAATTTCCCAACTTCATTACCAAACCCATTTTCTAGAGCACATGTGCATGTCACCTCGCCACCATGAGCATTTCATGACAACATTATTTAACATGAACATTCCCTTTCCTCCCACTTTGGGGAAGATTCCTATATTGCATGGCTCAGAGGAAAGTATACACCTTCATTGTGAAGAGCTCTCCCTCTATACCAACTTGTTCATAAATTATCACTCTTGCATTTTCTTTCATATAGCCTCCATGATCCTCAATGAGCTCTTGCTCTGTATAGATGATCCACCTCTTTTCATCTCAGTTCATATTGCCACACTATGGTAAAACATGCTCTCATCGATGAAGGATATAACATATGTGTTGCCTCATTAGAATTCATTAAGGCTCTTGGTTACTCCATAGATAACTTAAAATCTACACGTACCACTTTTCAAGGGTATGACCACCGATAGATGCCTCCCATGGGGTGTATCTGGTTACCCATCACTATTCCTCCTAGAACTTTCTCGAGTTAAATTCATAGTATTTAACTTTTCCCTAAATTATAATATCCTCATAGGTTATACTTAGACTCATCGCATGCACACACTTTCTTCCTCCACTTGTCAATGTGTCAAATTTACTCACCAAGGATCTATCTATAAGATTCAAGGGGATCCTAATCCTTAGAACTATGAAAAACTATGAAAAAATGGGATATACAAACTCCTAACAATAAAAATTTATTTACCACTCCCTTTGATAATATCAATGCTTCAACTACCTTATATATTCTCTTCACAACAATTTTGATCATCCCAAAGTGGTCAAGCACATGCCTCCCAATATCTTAGAGCCTAATGATGACAAGCCCGATTATATCACACTTAGGATTAATACTTATGATATTCTTGAGCTTATCATATCCCAATTACCACCTTCCTTGTGGCCTCATTTTTGAAATAAGGATCCCTTAATTCCCTTTTCCATCTCACTTAGACCATAGCCTCCATTAAGGTATGTAGTCTGATTAGAGACTGTAGTCATCTCTTGTGTAGTGGATGCCTCCATATCAGATTACAACAATGGTTACACTTTATATGATCCCCACTGAGTAGATATGCCCATATTCTCTATAAAAGTCATGTGTTACTAAGAGATCCTTCGCACAAAGCACATTAGGACGTTAATGTTATCCTCATATAAGAATAATCCTCAAGTATGTTTGATACTTATTCTAGCCAACCGATGCCCGAGCATCGATTTCTCCACCGGCTATACCTCCACATACTATCACCAATCTAGCTAACAAATTTCCCTTACGTAAGAAGAGGATTGGGTCATTGTTTTTACTACGAAGCCGATGACCTCATAGGTTATGATCCTTTCTATTGTGCCTCGATGATTGAGTGATAAATTGCTCCACCGTAGCCATATTCTCCCTCACATTGGTGCATTCCCTACCTATTATCATTAGCCCTCCATAACCTATGAGACTTACCTCCCTACCTATTGTCCTTATGACACCCCATCCCTTATGACCCATCCATATTGCAGATGGCATAAGTCCATGGGACATGATATCTTAAACTATAGAGCTTATTGCTGACACGTAAAAAAATCTTGAAATAGGTTGAATGCGACCAAACCTAAAAGGATATACAACCTTCCGCTTCAATTCCCTTATTTTATTCTCACCATAGGTATTACACGCATGCCAATGATTATTGTTGGGTTATGAAAAACAAGTATCAAGATTCCAAATCCTCTTCCCACAATCATAATCATGGGATCGATTCCTCTTGAAACTAACCACCTTCTCGTTAACCAACTAGACCACAACCTACTTATAGACCACCACCTGTTATGATCCTTATCACATTATGGATAACATTTGGCATGACATTCTCACCCAACTAGAGGATCAAATAGATGACTCTCTATCTTACATGAGATATAAATTCCATCAGCAAGTCACTATTACACAACATGCCATAGAGGACCTCATGACTCGAGCTAGAAGTCACATCTTACACCAAGTTGACGATATCATCATCACTGACACCTTATGATATTTCACCCCTCATGGCTAGCTATCTATAGTACCTTGATTATATATTATTTCCTTCTTTGGCTTGAGCTCTCACCTTCACTTGGTCTCTTGAACCCCACTTAGTTTTTCATGCATCTACTTATATCTCATTACAACCTCACCTAGCCTAAACTCCCTACTTGGATATGTTATTTCATACACCCTAGTTCCTTCTATCGTTGGAGTTTCACAGTCTTTATTCCTCCTATTTTGGATGTGTATGCCCTAGTTCCTCTTATTGTTGGAGTGTTGCGGTCTTAATTCTACCTATCTTGGCTTTATATACACCAATATTTCCCATGGGATCATCATGATATTATGTGTACCCTCGCTTAGGATTATGGCCTTGCTTGGATTTGTTTACCTGACAACGCCCTGAAATCCTATCATTATATGTCTTGGCCTTTTTTCACCCCTTGGCTTCTTCAGATCACGTGGGTTGGACTATCCTACCAATTCCCTCTCTCATTAGTTTAACCTATCTAATGACATTATCATTATTCCTAAAGTATCATCACACACATGCATGGAGAAAATGTGAAAGTGATAAGCAAAGTAACATACAAACTTAAAGCACCCTAAACTTTACAAAGCAAATTGCATGACAAACTAAGGAAGGCTAACACCATTAACATATCTAGTCAAGGATCTAAGTCTAGGAATGTAACATTAAGATAGAAGCTTAAAGTAATGCTTAACTAACATGAATACAATTCAAAATCTAACTAATCATGTCTACTAATATGTTCAATTACCTAACATGTGCCTAAATTGACCTAAGAGGGAAATCAAATTGGTATGGTTGCTACTCCAAAAAAGGTGAAATGGCCTCCCAATGACTACTTGGGCATTTTGGATATCCATCTACTAACCCCATTGAAGGATTTATGCAAGGATTGAGCTTGGCTATAAATCATATTTATTATATGAGATGCAAATCAAAACATGGTCCAAAGTATAAAGGAATGAGGTGAGTTATTTTTATAGTTGTTATCATTGGCAAATAGTTTTGAAGGGACTATCCCCTATTACATATTGGCTCAAAATCTAAATAATCTAAAAATTACATCAAAGTCTGATCAACATCAAGATTTTACAATGTAGTCCAATTGTAGTTGAAAAAGTACACAAAAGAGACAAAAAGGGAGAAAAACTACAAAACCACAACAAATAAACAACAACAAAATAGTAAAAAAGAAACCAATATGTAGATCACTTCTTAGATGCTATGTCAATTTTGGCCCTCATTAACTACGAAGAATTGAAGAGTGTCGGACAAAGTGATGTGAGAGGGGTCACTTTTATCAAGCTGGTAAAAGACAAGGTCTCGCATTGAATCCTCCTCCAAAATAGCTACAAGAATATCATAAAGCATGTAAACACTCTTGACATATTGTTTCATGAAATTATAGATAGCTTTGAGAGTAGAAATGATATAATCATGTATGTCCTTAGAATTCCCCATCCTATTGTCAAGAGAATTAAGTTTCTTGTAGATTTCATTAATATGTCCTTCACCAAGTTCGATTCTTCTTCCAAATTCATTTTTCCCTATTTCTTTGATAACTGCTTCACTTCTCTTTTTAAGCTTTCCAACTCATTTTCCATGTTATTAATCTTATCTTGAAGGTCCTCCTTCTTGCCCTTATTAGAGCTACTAGGTTCTATCTTGCTGATATTAGTTTTTTTATAGTTTTCACTTTGAGGAAAAATAATATTTTGGTGCATGTGGGACTAAAAACCCCAAATTATATTAGAATTGCTAATCATAACTGATATTTGCTAATCACAATTAGTGAATTAACAAGTTATTAAAAGGTATGAAGTCGTAATCAACCACTTATGGTTAACTAGAAGGCTAGGATAAGCTTTTGAAGATTGCTAAGATGTTGTGAAGGGAAATGGGGTGATTTTGAGTGGTTAAAAGAGGAGTTTGAATCAATACTAGGGTATATTGACCAAAACAAGGTCAAAATAGGCATAATTAGTTAATAATAACTAATTGTCTATTTTGAAGAGAATTTTGACTTATGATTTGTTGTAAAGTGGTATCTTGAATGCAAAAGAGGTTTGTTAATCAACAAAGTAATGTTAATTGGCTACATGTGGTAAGAAAAACATTAATTAATTAGTAAAAATCACTAATTATAATAGAATTGGCAAGAATGAGAGTAATTTGTGTGCATTTTGCAATAAGATTGCAAAAGTGAAATTTAGGTGTCTACACAAACATCCAATAAAATGACCACAATTACATATGTGCGTGAGTGTGTCTCAAATCAATTTTATAAATCGAAAAATACTATAAAAATAAATACATGGCCCTTGCCCATCTACAATAAGGCTCAAGAACCCTCACCCCTTGTGGGGGTCTCTGGATGCTTTGGGTTGATGGGGACATGTTAGTAGCTCTAGTTATGTGAGCTAGAGACTCCGCCTAGATCGACTGAGGCCTCTCCTATGTTCTCATCATTTGTGTCTCTAGTATAGTACTCCTCTCGAGCACCCTCTCGATCATTTGATAAGAGAACTACTGCTCCTATACCAAGTTTTCCTAAATCTGTAATAAGATTTGTAGAATCACATCTATGCTACATGTAATCGCTAGTGTCTATGCATCCTCTATACCTCTACATTGTCTTGGTTGCCTCTCCAACCGATGGAAGGCATCCACTCGAGTCTATTGCTGATGGTACCACCGGATTGGCCATCAATGTAGTATCTTCAACATCTAGAACATGATCCAGATCTCATGGTGGGAAATCTCTATCGAGAGAGTTTCATTCCTCCAAAGATTCACTCGACAAAACCAAGTACAAAGACATGTGTCACTTACAATACAAGTATCAAACTAGAAATATTTCACAATAACCATCTAGATAACATAATAACATGAAACATGGCTTCTCGGTCTCTCCACGCCAATCTCTCCATCTCCTTGGCCTTCTAGTACCTCTTCCCCTTGTCATCATGATGAGGTCTATCTCCTATATAGTATGTCCACCTATTTCAGGGAACTACCATCATATCTCCCTTGTATTGTGGTTTGGGCATCTATCTCAAGTACATGGCCATCTAGACCCCAACATGCGTCGAGATAACCTCCTCCTACCCAACGCATCCGACACTCTCTCTACCATGTTGTTGGATGTACCACTACTCCCCCTCCGGTGCTAAGACCAAATCCGACTACACCTCCACCATGTGAACTTATATCAACAGATCCTCTATTGGATCCATCCTTTGAACCACTAGTTGTTATGATCTATGGTGGGCCCTAAGCATCCCCACCATGCATGTGTTTCTCCGACCCTATCCACCTATTGCTCATACCCTATGGGGACATAGTTATGGTACCCTTTCTTCTCCTCTTGCGGCCTCTCTAGCATTTCGATGTCTGTAGGCTAGTAATGGTGGTATCACCATGGACATTTATCATCTGAACTACCTTGAGACCCTACTTACTGAGTGGGTCTCCACCCAATATTAGTAATACCCTTTCACCTCAGTAATGGTCTTTAAGTACTCTACTCTTGACTAGTTTTTCCAGGTGATCTCGTGCTCCCTACATAGGATTTCCATATAACATCATACAGACCCACCTATTTTAGTGGCTGAAATTATTAAAGTGCTCTCGTTGTCGGCCCCTTACCCACTAGATTACTCGTAGAGCATCCAATGTTACTACTATCGGTAACCTTATTGTTTGAAATATATGAAACCTCTCATATATCTAGGATGTCAATAAAATTATGGGTCCCATGACCATCTATCAAATGTGTCTAACCTGTAAAGATCATGCACTAATTATACCCATATTGTGGTGCCCCAACTAAAAGACACACCATGATCCACAACATATTTGCATACTACTATAAAAAATAATGGGATGGATCCATTGACTTTGTGGCACACTAGTTTTGCCACAAAAATCTCCATAATCACATTCGGATAGTGAAATCTCTACAACATGCACTATGATCGAGATAGATGCACAACATAACCTCATTATATGTCTCATTCCTAGTATCTCATACATTAATGCTCTCTTCTCTACAACATCTTGTGTCCAATTAGAATACATATGGATCCCTCCAATTGGTAACCCCAAAATCCCATGGACAACTTTAAGGTCAAGGCCATCTCCATGGTCTCGTGTCTCCGACCACCACTTAAAGGTGTTGTACCTAGTCTCCCATACAACCAAAAATATATGGATCAGGTCTAGATCTAAAGGTTGTTAGAGTAGGTATTTACCTTAGCTCATGTTCACCTAGGTACTTTTTACCTTCTATTTTATTCATCCTCACCCATTTATGTGTGTATATTTGTTTTATCTTAGTTATATATTAAGAAGATATTATCTAGTTGTTATGACTAGTTCTTTCTTAAATTTATGGTCTTGACTAGTTCTTTGATGGCCAATTCTTTCCTAAATATATAGTCTTGACTAGTTCTTTGATGATAAGTTCTTTCCTTGATTTATGGTTTGATCTACACCCTTGAATGGTTCTTAGATTGATCTTCCTTGCCTATATAATCAAGGCTCATTCTCATGGTACTCAAGAGAGTTCCATAATAATATATGATATTGTTGGTCATTTGTTTGGAAATTCTTTTATAAGGTTATTATAACAAATTCCTTTCATCTTGTTAATGTGGTGTGTCATGATCATCTGATATCTTTGCTATCACCGAATCATAACACCCTCCAATTTTCACAAGTGTGTGTTCTTGAGCTCACGGTGTGATTGGGTAACATGGGTACTATCTCCAAGTTGTGGGACTTGCTACTTGAGATAGACCTCCAGAGAAAGTTGGTTCTTCTTCCTAATCCTAGTGCAAACTAACTCTCTGAAATGAAGCTACTAACTATCTCTATCCTATAATTTCCAAGGGACCAGGGAGAGAGAAATAACATGAAAATGAAGGAAAACTACACTACAAAGGTGATGCACCAAAATAAGGGTATGAGAACAATCCCCAATGTGTGAAAATGGAAGCAAAATGCATATTAGAGAGGGTGATAACAATTCTCCACAGTCTAATGAAAACACACACAATAACATTTCCATGCACACACAATAGTAATAGAACCCTACAAAATCATAGAGTAGACACAATACATTTGCAATAATATTGAAGAGGCAAGAAGAATGAAAATAAACACAACAAGGGAAGATACATCCACAAACTTGCATATATTGCTTCATGGGTATGCACAATTCAAGCTCTTACAAATGAAAGGCATGGATCACCATGTAAGGAGTCCACTACAAATTCATGTGGCACATTGGCTTCACAAAACCAAAATGACATAGTTTTGCTACTCAAACTATCCTCCTTTACAATGAGCCCAATACTTCAATTTATAGAGTTTTGAGAAGAGAGAGAGAGGATGTAATTCCTAAAATTCACTTTCCCAATAAATCATAAGTTATGATAAATGAGTTTGGTTGGTTATTTTGGACCTTAAAAATCAATCTCAAGGTGTCCCATAACTCTGAGCAGTGAAAGAATGGTTTCTCATGCTCATTGAATGCTCTTCCAACCATTTTCTAACAACCAAACATAGTTGGGTTTATTTCCCTTAAAAATAACTACCAAATAATAACTAATTTATACATTTCTTGGTTTTTGCATGGGGATTGGAGCCACAATTCCAATGAGACCATTTTTTTTAAAATCCGTTGAGAATTTCTCTAGTTATGACCTTTTTAGCACATTATCTAATTTGAGTTGTGTTATCCCGTAAAATTGACAAGGGCAATTTTGCGGGTAACCATACCAAAATTTCCATTTTGGTCCCCTGTTGAGGTCTCTTAACGTTCGAATGGCATAAAATCCCTTTCTCGGAAAATCTAGTTTTTAGAACTTGGTCATTTTCAACCTTTTTGGGTTGGGTGCAATTTTCTTTCACGTTACATCAACCAAAACTGCGCCCCTCTATTCCTTTGGCACATTCTAACGAGTGTCAACATTCCAAATGATGTGCCTCCCAATGTTGCGCCTCCCAATGTTGTGCCTCTCAAAGCTACGCCTAGGCGCAAACGCCACCTTGTTATCACTCTCTAAAGTGCGAAGTGGGTGCTAAAAATGTAGTGTCGACACTCCCAAAGTTGTGCCATGGTGCAAATCTCTTCGTGTTGACATCCACTTAGGTGTGCCATAGAAAAAGTTGGTGGTGCATTTATTGCACCTTTTGCTATATATAGGCACGTCTGACCTATCATTTTCACAATTCAAAAAATGTGAAAAGTTATTCCTCTGTACTTTTCAGTGTTCCTGTCAGCCCCGCATGTTGCCATTTGTCACGTTCATGGACCCCACATCGTCTCCTTTATCGTTATATATTCCTAGTAAGTGGCCCTTGCCTTTCTTGTGGATTTGTTGTGGTTTTTTTTCTTGTTGGTTTAGGTGATTAGGATTGATAATAAATGAACCCAAGAGGATAATAAAATCCCAACACATATTGCAAAACCACCTTCAAAATGTTTTCACTCTCCTTCCGAGATCTACCAATCTGGAAGGCTCTACCTCAAAACAACTCAAACTCATTTGTCCCAATTTCCTACTTTGCTAAAAATTTCCCTCCTAAACATCAAAATCTGAGCCAAAAGAGTGAAAATCATAAAATTTTTGCAAACAACCCACTGTTTTTCCTTTGGCGCAAGCTTCATTCTTGTTACATCAAACACAGTCGCGCCATAGGCGCACTATCCCTACATGCGGCATAAGCCTTCTCCACGCCTTATAAACATTGTTGCAAAATTCCCTAGGCACAAGCGTTGGTGCCAAAACAACTACAACAACATCTGAATGTTGTGCAAACCTTTCCCATGCCGCGCAAACTAAACCACTTGGCACACCTCACTCTCATGCAACATCTACCACATCTGTGCCAATGGCGCATCCTGGGACCTTGCTACACCAATCATATTTGTGCCCCACTTAAAAAGACTTCCAATGGCGCAAGCGCACATCCCTTGACACCAACATCTAAATGTTGTGTGTAGCCTTTCCATACCCTGTGCCCCTTTTGGCGTTGTTTTCTCCCATGCAACACTTTCCCAAAGTGTGCCTTGCTTTTCTAAATCCTTGCAACCTATAGTAAAGTTGTGCCTTACGCCCAAAGGCTCATAAATTGCTAACTTTTCATTCTGTAAGCTTTGATGGATGACTTAACAACTAACATGGC
Organism: Taxus wallichiana var. yunnanensis; assembly: GCA_018340775.1. Lineage (NCBI taxonomy): Eukaryota > Viridiplantae > Streptophyta > Pinopsida > Cupressales > Taxaceae > Taxus > Taxus wallichiana. Next base: position 295,353,513 of record CM031239.1, on the reverse strand, counting down.
TCTTCTCATGATGGAATTCCCTGATTCTTCTTGTAGATCAATAGCTGAACTTAGATCCACACATGTCTTCATCGAGTAAGAAGCCAACTAAGTCCAAGGGTAAAGCCAGGCTAACAAAAGAAGAAATGAAATATAAATACCAAAGGGTCAGGATTCCTGAATCCCTTGCAGAGTGTGATCTAGATATCAGAGATTCAGAAATTGGGCACATTGACATGGAGGACTTCTGGGCCAGACCAAGAAGGTCACAGGAAGCCCATGGATTGATAAATTGGTTGGCAGTGGTCTGCACTTTGTTATAGGGATCCCAGTGAGTGCAATCAACAACGAGTTCATGATGTTAGTGGGTCGTTGTTACAATAAGGACACAAGGTGTGTCGAAAATGAGAAGGGTGAGGTAATAATAAAACTCACGGCCCAACATTTTGAGATCATGTTGGGTATCCCTCACCATTGAAATTTTGTAGCAGTAAGCCAAGAGGACTACATGAAGACATGGACTGAAAACGAAGACAAAGGTATGCAGCTAATGAATGAGGTGTACCTCGAGAACAAGAAGGTGATAAGCAGATGGCCATAAGTCATTCATCGCAGTGACTTTTCGGAGGAGCCGAGTGACACAATCAGCTTCATGAGCGGGTATTTGGGCTCCCAATGCCCATTACTTTCACAAGTGGATGCTCCGTATTTGCAAACCATGAGTAAAAATGTTCCCACCAACGTTTTGAATGGGGAGAGATTATCGCAGATAATCTCGGGCAGCTTCAACAACTTTCAACAACCTGGGAGGTTCTATATGAACTCCAATGTGGTATATGTTGCTACCTCAAAGAGGGACTACCCAAAGATTAAACCGGTATGGGGTATGGCCCCAAGTAAAAATATATGAGTACTATCCAGAGTTAAGACTGGAGAACAACATAGCCCAATTCAGTAAATTCAACGACATCTTCTTCTATGGCAGCATCTGCCTCTTGAGGCCCAACATGACTTACGGTCGATGACCAAAAGCATGGTCACCACCACAGAGAAGTGGGGAGCGTTATTCACGTAATTCCCCACTTTCACCTATCTCATAGCCGCTAACTTCTTAGGAGAGCCCACCAAATTACCAAGGTATGTGGGACCCAAGTTGATCCTATTGGAGCTGTCTAGACAACTTATCACATACCATGAGAAGTGTTTGAAATGGAAGAAGGGTGGAACTCCATTCCCCCTCACATGGGGTAGGTACACCTGCACTTCACAAGGAAAAGCCCAGGAGATGTTTGTAGAGCTTGAATTTCTCAATTTAAGGCATAATTTCCTGGCAAGACAAACCTTTGATCCTCATGATTGCCTTCCAAGGGAAAATATTTATCTAATTCGCATCCCTCAGATCGAAGATATCTGCATTGATCTATATCATGAAGTCAAGCTTAGACGAAAGGATCACTCCCGATGGCCCTAGCAGAGATCATTCAATATGGTGTGGCTATCATCCCAAAGGGTTTCCAAGCAATTGATCAAGAAGTTGATTAGGTTTATCTAGACACGGATGGGGACAATTGGCCATTTTCTGAAATTGATAGAAACAAGGCCCCTCAGACTATTGAGGAAAGGGTCAAAGGCACTCTGCAATGCACTGAGCATTGGTGCAAGAAAAATGGTATCATCTACCTTGGGGTAGACTTTACCACGTCTCCCTTGGGTGATGCACCCACCAGCTGAAACACTTTCCTAAAGAAAAGGAAAATATATAGAAGGAGAGGAAAGCACTACTCAGAAAGAAGTTCCTGAGAGCCCTCCTTCCACTACCGAAGAGCAAGTTGTGGACTTAGTGTCCCCAAGAAGAGAAGAAGCGGCCAGTGCTCCAACGGACACATCCACTCAGGATGTCATCACTACTACAACTGGTGAGGTCCCAACCATCCCCTCTCTTGCTCCTCCTTCCCCTCCTCATGTCGCTCAACCAACCACTCCTTTGGTTGTGTCTTCTCCCCGTCTTCTACCATTCTTCCTTTCTCTTCCTCCATCTTCTCTTCCCTCGTGGATCTGTCCCCAAGCATTTCTTCCCTCATCTCACATATCCCTTCCACCCCCATGGTTTCCTCTCCTGTAGTCACTCCTAACCCCATGAGCATTGGAGTGTTGGCTTCTTTCTCAATGCCACCACCAAGTGTCTCGACACATTTCCCCGTGTCCATTGCAATTGCTCCTTCTTCCACCCCTGTTTCCTCCTCTTCCTTTGGTCCCACTTTGCCCTAAGTCCGAATGGATCTCCAAACACCTAATCTAGCACAAGAGGAAAGTCCTATTGTACACCATGGACTTCTCCGTTATTCTACCTAAAGGGCCTAAGAATAAAAGGCTATAACCCACTTCTCTCAAAGTGGTTCAAGTGAAAGGGTTATGGAAATTACATACCACGATCTCACAAAAAGAAAGAAGATCCATCTCCTACATATTTTACGGTGACTCAGTCACGATGGGAACATCATCGAGAGCCTGTAAGGAGAGGATTTATTAGCGATGGATGCCCTTTGCAATAAGCTTCAAGAAGCAAAGGAAGAGAAGATATTATTGAAAGAGAAAAACAAACATCTTCTCCAAGCCCTACAAAAGATGGGTAATGCCCCTCCTATGACTATTGTCAAACCTCCTGAAGTTCTTATTCAGGAGAAGATAAATGAGTACACTAAGATTGGAGAGCAAGGTGTAGCAGTGTCCACCTGGAGAGAGCAGATACTCAAAGATAGTGAGGAATTGATTTCAAAGTTCACAGAGCTCAGTCAGAATATAAATCAAGCTAACAAGGAACTCCAGGCAATAGCAGGGCCTATCTCCAAAGAGTTGGACCATGCCAGGTTGTAACATGAGAAGTTCTAGAAGATGCTCAACTTCCCAGTCGATGACTTGGTGAAATTTGGCATTTTTGATCATGCGCGAGCACCCAACAAAGTGTTTGCTGCTTTAGACTATCAAGTTGACCAAATGGAGTTTGTCTTGGAAAAGATAGAAAAATAGAGGAGGAAGCCTGGATGCCATGCATCGATAGAGCAGATCATCTTAAGAATGTCTCCAGGGTTTCTCGATGCATCGTATGACTTGAGGAAGGCAGATGATACTATTAATCTTTTCAAGGAAATCGTGTCACAGGGTTTAGTGTCAAAGGCCACTTTTGATATAGAATCTATCAACAACCTTCGCCTATCGTGACTTCATTGGATACCTGATGGAGGTAGGTAATGAATACTTCAAACTCCCGGAAAGACTTAGAGATGAATGGGAAACTTGCAAAGTCATCGGAGATCACACCAAGGGTCCCACTCAGGATCAACTTCAAGCGATGGTCAGCAAGTTCATGGAGTATCGAGCTCAATTTCACATTACCTCCCCTGAGTAGAAGCAAGACACTCTTGTCAAGCCAAGGGATGACGATGAATAGGATCCTTCCTCCCGGACTAATCCCATTTTTGTAAAAGTATTTAAAATTATGTTGTGACAAAATTATGACATCATCCATGTTGCACCATGGGATGTTGTCATCCGAAAAGATTACCCCAAAGTCAACATTTGACTTTTATATATTTTGTAGATATTTTGTAAATAGTTGTTGGCTCCTTTTTGTTTTCTTTCTCGTTCTCCTTATATAAATACTTGGATACTTGTAGTATTCAAGGGGAGCAAAATTGTATGAAAAATAGAAGTTAGGAGAGAAAGACTTTGAGATTTCTTGTAATAGAACAAATATTAATACGTAAAATTGAGACTTTGTGTTGAATTCCTGTGTTATGTGTTAGATCTTTTTTAAGTTAGATCAGCATGTTTATTCTGTTGGATTCACCTATGCTTTTGTCATTTGTTTATCATTATTGCTTTGTTTGTTTATGTGAGTAAGTTTGGCTATGTTTACTACCGGCCCAAAACATAAACCCTCTGACTTTTCTACTTTGGAATTCATTTCTTTTCTCCTTTCGATCCATCTTTCTTCTATTCCTTCCTTCATTCCTTTACGTTCTTCATCGAACTAACTCTACTAGGATGAGATCCCAAACCCCCTAAAGGCAGAATACTATAAGACTTGCATAGATTCCTGCTGGTAGAATAGCAATAAACTAGTTTCTCTTTGTTGTCTCAAAGAGGGGCTATGCCCTCGCACACTGTGTTGGCTTTGTCTATCCATAGATCTGCCCACCCGAAAAATTTTCGACCAAAATTTTGGTGACTCACCGGGAAGCGAACCGGATCTACGTGAGTGTTATGTCGGCTAAAATTCACAATAGTTTTTAAAAGCTGCTTTGAGGAGACTAAGAAAATAGATAAAACTGTAAAAATCACTACCTGTTTGCAAATCTTAACTCTTTGTTTAAAATCCAAAAATTTTGCAAAAGTGATCCAAACTGAAAATTTTCTTAAGAGATCCATAGATCTGGACCAGTTAGAAACCTTTAGTTCGCTGAGTTTTTATAAAAATCTCTGTATTTTCATAGATCTGAGATTCTGATAGTTTTACAAATATTTTCAAACCCTTGCAAAAAATCAAATCTAAGATCCAAAAATTAGCTTACTAAGTTAACCATCATTGTACCCTCGTTAATATTTGTCATTAAACTGCAATCAGTTTTCAAAAGAGGTCTAAAATTAAAAATTACATCTTTGTTGATTTTTGTTAGAAAAATCAGAAAATCAGCAAGTACAAACAAAAAGGGTTTTTATAAATCTGCTCAAAAATCACTACAAATCTATACAGCGGGTACATTTACCGTGGAGAGCTCGTGGAGAAGTTGATTCTATTTTTGATCTACTTCAAAGGCACAACTTCAGTATTACACTGACATGCTTCACATCACTGAGTTCAGCTGATCGGTCAGTCATAAGTGCCTCACCTCCACGAAGAACCAGTTTTCACAAGGAGCCTCCACATCAATTTGTAGTGCTCTGCTGCTAAGCAGAACTGCACTCCCAGCTCGCGTCCTCTTTCCAAATTTTCAAATGGTAGTACCATAGGGAAACACGATCGGCTCTCTTGCATTTCCATATCTGGTTCACGTACTCCCTCATGGAAATCGTAAGAATTTCCCAAGATTTGATGGAAGTGGAAATCAAAGCATGGATTCACATATATCTGCATTCATCATGTCATGCAGTATCCTAGATGTGACCCATGAAGATGTGTCGGTACGCCTCTTTCTAGAAACCTTGCAAGGACCTGCAACAGAGTGGTTCCAACACTTACCGGCCGGATCTATCACCAGTTGGGCCACATTATGAACTGCGTTTGAAGACAGTATAAGCCTTTAGAAGACACATTTACGTTCTTGTCAAAAGATTACTCACTTGAAGAAGGAAGCCAATGAAACCATGTGTGATTTTATCACCCGTTTCAATTCACTAATTAACCGTGTGCCACCTGCCATGTTGCCAACACCAGAAAATAAAAAGTGTTTCTTTGTGAACACCATGAGCTCAAGAGTAAGTTTCTTACTCTTACAAGAACAAATCACCACCTTGGTCCTTGCTCAAGCTACGACCATTTGGATAGAAGAAAACCTACTTATATCTGGTGATTTAAAAACAAGAGTCATCCAAACCTAAGGTTTCAACTCCTCCTCAAGCCACTTCATCAGATCTGGCATTACAAAAGATGGCAAATGACTTTCTCGCATTAAAAAATCAATTAGCTCAAACTTTGTCTACCACTCCGTATCGGGATATCCCACGGAGGAACTTCACTCCCAACAATGCCCCCAAAGGCCACGTTTTCCTACTACTGCTGCTCCAAGGTTAGCACTTGAGGCCCCTCCGGTTAATGCCTAGTCGAGATCGAAGAAGAGGAGCAAATTTATGAAGAACCTTCATTGCAAGGTGAAGATGATCAAGATGTCGGTGAACCAACTGTGACTCTACAATCGGGTATATGGAATTTGAAGATGAAGAGTCTGATGAAGAAGAAGGTACCCAAGGGTATGCAAGTGGATAGTCATATTTTTTTCACCCGCTCACAAGGAAAAGAAGCGAAGTTGCTGCCAAGATACAAAAGGAGAAGGTCGTGTCGAACACACCTCCAACCATCACTAAAAGAGGTAACCCTCTTCTGCTCAACCTCTATTAAACCTTTTACAAAGAATTCTTTTCCTCCCATCTCTCCTCCAAGTTAGCCTTCTTATATTTCCATAAAGCCGGTAACCCTACCCTACCATCGCAGAATGAGGGACTCATTCCTTCATTAACAAAACCCTTGGTCGCATTCAACATAGTCAATCACACTAAAAAGACCAAGATTCAAATGTCTGAAGCTGAGTATCTTCAGTCTAACCCCGAGCAGCTTGTAAGATTAACCGAATATATCCAAATCCAAGTTGTTGTCCCCTCTCTTGTCTCCCTAAGAGGAATCCTTTCCACTCCTCCTGCATCTCGCATAAATGTTGCCTTGACTTCCGCATCAGGAAAAATTGAACCTTTTTATCTCTCTCTCTAATCAATGGTCACAAACTAAGCAATTGTATAATTGATTATGGGACTTCCAACAATGTAATGCCGTATAGGTCACTCATGTTTTAGGCCTCACTCTTACCAAGCCTTTTAGCAAATGTTACTCCATGGAGACCAAAAAGGTTCCATTAATTCGTCAAATCAAATATGCATAGTTCGCATTTGCAACGTTCCTAGAGAAAAGGGTAAAGATGACCATCCTCATTGCTGATATCCCAGCAGCATATGGAATTATACTAGGGAGAAGATTTTGTAGAGAAGTTGGTGGAGAGATTCATATGGACTGGTCCAAAGCCAGAATTCCCGTCAAAGGAGTAATGCAAACTTTGGAGCCTAAATCACAAAAGAAGTACCAGTCACCAATTCGATGACTCCAAATTCCAAATTCTTTTTGAATCATTAGGGATGGGCAACTACTTCTTATCCACTTGAGTCGATAAAATGGCGTTTTCATCTAGGAGGAGGACCTTAACAAGATATGGACACTTTGCAGTTTGATGGCGGTTGTGCAGCAAGTGGATGTGGCATTGGAGCCATCCCGATATCTCTGAGGGAGATGTTTCCTCTTTCTTTCAAATTGTAGTTTTTCAATATGAACAATACCATTGAGTATGAATCTTTGTTACTCGGTATGCAAGCTACAAAGGAAAGAGGAATCAAGAATCTAAAAGCACAGGGTGATGCCGAACTAATCATCAACCGGATAAAATGGGTGTACCAGGTGAAGAATGACAAACTCAGGCACTATCGCAACATAGTAAGGGACAACATTGAGAATCTGAATCCTTTTCAATCAAATCCGTTCCAAGAGCTCAAAATGACATGGCTGATTCATTGGCCATCTCAGCGTCTCTTATGCTCCCTCACCCAGGGCTGAAAATAGACACATATACCATTGAGGTAGTCTTTTTTCCAAGTGTGCCAGATAATTCTCTCTGCAGACCGGCGGTATTCAACGATGACAATCAGCTTGTTTCTTTTCTAGAAAAAGCTGATAATTTCAATGAGCTTCATTTTGAGGGATCTACTTCTGCATGCCGTGAATCTATCACTAGTCAAGCAAATGAATCAAAAGAAGGCGATGGCATATGTCAGCTCAAGGGAAATAAAATTCTGAAGGGTTTAGTCTCTCTGGAATGATTTTTTGACAAACATGATCATTTTGTTAAGAAGAAGCGACAAGATGATCCTAACTCCTCTCTGAGACCCGAATCATCACTTTGGCACTTTGTAACATCTGCAGTTTGTGAACATTGGGAAATGTTGTACACCCAAGGAAAAATGGAAGTTTTTCAAATTGTTGAAGAAATATATGGACATATTGGCATGGTCTTATGCCGATCTAAAGTCTTTCAAGCCTAAGGACGTTCAACATGACATCCTCGTTAAAGGACGATGTCAAACCCTTTCACCAGAAATAGAGGCATTACAATCCTAAGATCTCAGGTACCATCCAGTGGAAATACAGAAAATGTTGGATGTGAGAATCATCTTTCCTATCCATCACAGTACATGGGTCATGAAACATCATGCCCGTACGAAAGAAGAATGGTGAGATACGCATATGCGTAGATTTTCACAATCTAAATCAGGCATCCTTGAAGGACAATTACCCACTCCCCATAATGGATCAGGTTCTGTAGGTAGTAACCGGTTCAGAGATGTTATCCATGCTTGATGGTTTTGGGCTATAATCAGATTGAAGCTCTCAAGACCAATTCAAAACAGCATTCACTACTCCCTGGGGCACATTCACCTACAGCAGGATGCCTTTTGGCTTGACCAATGTTGGTGCCACCTTTCAGCGAGCGATGGACTTTGCATTCAAAGGTATGATGGGAAAGGTCATCATAGTTTATTTGGATGACTTAACTATGTTCTCAAAAAAGTGAAGTGATCATTGTGATCATTTAGAGCAAGTATTGATTAGATGCTGAGAACACAGGATTTCCCTAAATCCAAAAAAGTTTGTTTTCGGGTCACTTGAAGGAAAGTTGTTGGGACATGTTGTCAGCAAGGAAGGAACAAAGATAGATGTTGAAAGGGTTAAGGCTATTCAGATCCTTACCTTACCCACAAGTAAGACCGGTGTTCACTCCTTCTTGAAAGGTGAATTTTCTCAGACGCTTTGTTCCCGACTTCGCTGAAAAGACTCGTCACATATCAAATATGATGAAAGGGTCGCAAACATTCTGATGGAGAAAAGAAGGAAAGATGTCATTCGAGGATATAAAATCCTCCATTACTCATGCACCCATCTTGGTATGTCCCGACTTCTCCAAGGATTTTATCATGTACAGTTCTACATCCGCGCATACTGTATCAACCATCTTAATGCAAAAGAAATCTGAGGATGTTGAATCCCCAATCACTTTCATGAGCTACCCTCTCAAGCCTCATGAATTGAATATGTCTTAGTTAGAAAAACACCTTCACCGTTGTCAAAGTAGTCAAGAACTTCTGGTACTACATCCTAAACTCTCATACGGTAGTGTTGGTTCTGACACGGCAGTTAAGTCTATCCTAACTCAACAAGAGTTAGGAAGCTTACGAGGGAATTGGATCACAAAGGTCCAAGAGTATGATCTAGACATAAAACCAACCAAGCTAGTAAGAGGCAAGGGCCTATGTCATCTTATGGCTGAAAACAAAGATTCAAAGGTCCCTAAAGAAAAGTTGATTGCATCGACGGAGTGCGGGTCAAATTGAAGAAAGTTGATTCTCTACCTATGGTTCTATTTGTTGCAACTAGCGATGAATGGTATTCTAGACATCACTTTCTTTCTCACTTACGGTGAGTGTCCATCCCATCTAACTTCAAAGGAAAAGTGGACTGTAAAGCTCAGGGCAGCTAGATATGTCATATGGGATGACAGTTTATACAAGCGCGGGATTGATGGGATTTTCTTGCGATGTGTTGACAAACCACAACAGATCAAATTACTTGAAAGTTTTCATGACTCAACCTGCGGTGTTCACTTCTCCTCATTTGTAACAACACATAAGATCATTCGGGCTAGGTACTACTGGCCAACGTTATTTCAGGATATAGCCACCTGGGTAGCAAAATGTGAGCTTTGCCAACATTTTGTTGGCAAACCAAAATTGGCTACTTTTCCCCTCACACCTGTCATTATTGACGAACCATTCAAGAAATGGGGAAATGACTTTATCGAGCACTATATCCCTAATCAATTTCAGGACATAGTTATGTCCTAACAGTAATAGATTACTTCACCAAATGGGTGGAGGCCATACCTATTAAGAATGTCACCTCTGAAGTTGTTTGCAACTTCATCAAAGAAAATATCATCGTGAGATTTGGCATCCCACACAAGATCATTGCTGATAATACTTCCAACTTCTCCTCACGGGAAGTTATCAATTTTTCTATGAATACGGGATAACCTTGGCCCATGCCTTAGATTATTACCCTTAAGGAAATGGTCAGGCAGAATCCAGTAATAAGAACCTAGTGACCATCATACGGAAGTTGATTGATGAGAATCAGTGGTCATGGCACAAGTCATTATATGATGCTTTGTGGGCAGACCGTATTACTCTAAAGAGGTCTCTTGGTATGTCACATTTTCAAGTGTTATATGGAATCAACGCTGAGCTCCCCATTTCTTTGGAACTCCCTGCTCTACGCTTGGCATGAGTGATTGAAGATGAAATTTTCTAGAATTCTCTTGAAAAGAGGATCATGTATCTAACAGAACTTGAAGAAAAAGGAGTAAGAGTGGTCGACAGGATCACCAAACATCAGAATCAAGTCAGGAGACTGTTCGATAAAAAGGCTAAGCAGAGGGATTTCCAGGTGGGAGATCTCATCCTTTTATGGGACAAGCAAAGAGAACCAAAGGGCATGCATGGGAAATGTGACTCTCTTTGGAGAGGGTATTTCAAGATCAAGCAGCTAAATGGAGAGAATAGCTTCTATCTCTCATATCTGGATGGAATTGAGCTCCCGCTTCCCCTATAGCGGGCAACATCTCAAAATATTCAGGAAGTAGAGCTTGCTCTCTTCTTTGTAAAGTTTGATTTAGTGTGTGTTTGTTTTCTATTAGTTGTGTGTTTTCCTTTTTTTTCGTCGCCCTTGTTTTTGACTTTGTAGCCCAATGGATAGGCATATGTAGATCTGGGATTCTCTACCCTTAAGTTTCACTCAAAGATAGTCCCCAGAAAGAGCTAGTTGTTATCCTATAAAATTGATAAGGGCAATTTTGTGGGTAACCATACCAAAATTTCCATTTTGGTCCCCCGTTGAGGTCTCTTAATGTTCGGAATGGCATAAAATCCCTTTCCGGAAAATCTAGTTTTTAGAACTTGGTCATTTTCAACCTTTTTGGGTTGGGCGCAATTTTCATTCATGTTACATCAACCAAAATTGTGCCCCACTATTCCTTTAGCACATTTTAGGGAGTGTCAACATTCTAAATGTTACGCCTCCCAATGTTGCACCTCCCAATGTTGCGCCTCCCAATGTTGTACCTCTGAACGTTGCACCTCATAAAATTGTGCCTAGGTGCAAATGCCACCTTATTATCACTCTCTAAAGTATGAAGTGGGTGCTTAAAAAAGCAATTTCACATTCCCAAAGTTGCGCCATGGCACAAATCTCTTTGTGTCGACATCCACTTAAGTGTGCCATAGAAAAGTTGGTGGCACATTTATTGCACCTTTTGCTATATATAGGCGCATCTGACCTGTCATTTTCACAATTCAAAAAATGTGAAAAAGTTATTCCTCTATACTTGTCAGCGTTCTTGTCAGCCCCGTGTGTTGCCATTTGTCACGTTCGTGGACCCCACATCGTCCTCCTTTATCGTTATATATTCTAGTAAGTGGCCCTTTCCTTTCTTGTGGATTTGTTGTGGTTTTTATTGTTGGTTTAGGTGATTAGGATTGATAATAAACAATGAACCTAAGAAGATAACACAATCCCAACACATATTGCAAAACCCACCTTCAAACCATTTTCACTCTCCTTCCAAATCTGCTAATCTAGAAGGCTCTGCCTCAAAACAACTCAAACTCATTTGTCCCTTATTCCCTACTTTGCTAAGTTTTCCCTCCTAAACATCAAAATCTAAACCAAAAGAGTGAAAATCATAATATTTTTGAAAACAACCCACTGTTTTTCCTTCGGTGCAATTTTCATTCTTGTTACATCAAACACATTCTTGCCATAGGCGGTCTATCCTGCATGCGGCATAAGCCTTCTCCACGCCTTATAAACATTGTTGCAAAATTCCCTAGGCGCAAGCGCTGGCACCAAAATAACTACTGACAACAACATCTTAATGTTGTGTAAATATTTCTCGTGCCACACAAACTAAACCACTTGGCACACCTCACTCTCATGTAACATCTACCACATCTGCGCCAATGGCGCATCCTGGACCTTGCTACACCAATCATATCTGTGCCCCACTTAAAAATACTTCCAATGGCGCAAGTGCACATCCCTTAACACCAACATCTAAATGTTGTGTGTAGCCTTTCCATGCCTTGCGCCCCTTTTTGCTCTATTTTCTCCCATGCAACACTTTCCCAAAGTGTGCCTTGCTTTTCTAAATCCTGCGACTACATAAAGGCTACGCCTTGCACCCAGAGCTCGTAAATTGCTAACTTTTCATTATGTAAGCTTTGATGGATGACTTAACAGCTAACATGGCTCTTCTGCGATGGACTTCCCTGATTCTTCTTGCAGATCAATAACTGAACTCAGATCCACACATGTCTTCATTAAGTAAGAAGCCAACTAAGTCCAAGGGTAAAGCCAGGCTAACAGAAGAAGAAATGAAATATAAATACCAAAGGGTCAGGATGCCTGAATCCCTTGCAGAGTGTGATCTAGATATCAGAGATTCAGAACTCGGGCACATTGACATGGAGGACTTCTGGGCTAGAACCAAGAAGGTCACAGGTAGCCCATGGATGGATAAATTGGTTGGCAGTGGTCTGCACTTTGCTGCAGGGATCCCCATGAGCGCAATCAACAATGAGTTCATGATGTTGGTGGGCCGTTGTTACAATAAGGACACAAGATGTGTCAAAAATGAGAAGGGCGAGGTAATAATCAACCTCACGGCCCGGAATTTTGAGATCATGTTGGGTATCCCTCACCACCGACATTTTGTAGCAGTAAGCCAAGAGGACTGCATGAAGACATGGACTGAAAATGAAGACAAATGTATGCAGTTAATGAATGAGGTGTACCTCAAAACAAGAAGGTGATAAGCAGGTGGCCACAAGTCATTCATCGCAGTGACTTTTTAGAGGAGCTGAGTGACACAATCACCTTCCTGAGCAGGGTATTTGGGCTCCCCGATGCCCATTACTTTCACAAGTGGATGCTCAGGTATTTAGAAACCATGAGTAAAAATGTTCCTGATCAACATTTTGAATGGGGAGAGATTATCAGCAACACAATCTCGGAGCAGCTTCAACAACTTTCAACAACTGGGAGGTTCTATATGAACTCCTATGTGGTATATGCTGTTGCCTCAGAGAGGGACTACCCAACATTGAATCGGTATGGGGTATGGCCCCGGTCAAAATATATGAGTACTATCCAGAGTTAAGACTGGAGAACAACATAGCCCAATTCAATAAAAGTCAACGATGTCTTCTTCTATGGCGTCATCTGCCTCTTGAGGCCCAACATGACTTACGGTCGGATGACCAAAAGCATGGTCACCACCACAGAGAAGTGGGGAGCATTATTCACGCAATTCCCCACTTTCACCTATCTTAGAGCCGCTAACTTCTTGGGAGAGCCCACCAAATTTCCGAGGTATGTGGGACCCAAAGCTGATCCTATTGGAGCTGTCTAGACAGCTTATCACATACCATGAGAAGTGTTTGAAAAGGAAGAAGGGTGGAACTCCATTCCCCCTCACAGTGGGCAGGTACACCTGCACTTCACAGGAAAAGCCTGAGAGATGTTTGCAGAGCTTGAATTGCTCAATTTGAAGCATAATTTCCCAGCAAGGCCAACCTTTGATCCTCGTGATTGCCTTCCAAGGGAAAAGATCGATCCAATTCACATCCCTCAGATCGAAAGATATCTACATCGATCTATATCACGAAGTCGAGCTCAGATGAAAGGATCACTCCCGACTGGCCCTAGTAGAGATCATTCAATATGGTGTGGCTATCATCCCAAAGGGTTTCCAAGCAACTGATCAAGAAGTTGATCAGGTTTATCTAGACATGGATGGGGACAATTGGCCATTTTTCTAAAATTGATAGAAACAAGGCCCCTCAGACTATTGAGGAAAGGGTCAAAGGCACTCTGCAATGCACATCGAGCATTGGTGCAAGAAAAATGGTATCATCTACCTTGGGGTAGAATTTACCACATCTCCCTTGGGTGATGCACCCACTAGGCCGAAACACTTGCCTAAAGGAAAGGAAAGATATAGAAGGAGAGGCAAGCACTACTCAGAAAGAAGTTCCTGAGAGCCCTCCTTCCACCGCCGAAGAACAAGTTGTGGACTTAGTGTCCCCAAGAAGAGAAGAAGCGGCTAGTGCTCTAACGGACACATCCACTCAGGATGTCATCACTGCTACAACTAGTGAGGTCCCAACCATTCCCTCTCTCACTCCTCCTTCCCCTCCTCATGTCGCTCAACCAACCACTCCTTTGGTTGTGTCTTCTCCCCCATCTTCTACCATTCCCCCTCCCTCTTCCTCCATCTTCTCTTCCCTCGCGGATCTGTCCCCCAACATTTCTTCCCTCATCTCACAGATCCCTTCCACCCCCACATTTCCTCTCCTATAGTCACTCCTAACCCCATGAGCATTGGAGTGTTGGCTTCTTTCTCAATGCCACCACCAAGTGTCTCGACACATTTCCCCATGTCCACTGCAGTTGCTCCTTCTTCCACCCCCATTTCCTCCTCTTCCTCTGGTCCCACTCCCTTAAGTCCAGAATGGATCTCCAAACACCTGAGCCAACATAAGAGGAAAGTCCCTATTACACCCATGGACTTCTCCATTATTCCGCTAAAGGGCCTAAGAAGCAAAAGGATATAACCCGCTTCTCTCAAAGCGCTTCAGGTGAAAGGGTTATGGAGATCGCATACCCTGATCTCACAAAGAAGAAAGAAGATCTGTCTCCTATAGATTTTACAGTGACTCAGGTCACGATGGGAACATCATCAGAGAGCCTACAAGGAGAGGCCTTATCCATGTAGTGGATGCCCTTTGCAAGAAGCTTCAAGAAGCAAAGGAAGGAAGAGAGAGAGATATTAAAGAGAAAAACAAACATCTTCTCCAAGCCCTGCAAAAGATGGGCAATGCCCCTCCTATGACTGTTGCTCAACCTCCCAAAGTTCTTAGTCAGGAGAAGATAAACGAGTATGCTAAGATCGGCGAGCAAGGTGTAGCACTGTCTTCCTGGAGAGAGTAGATCCTCAAAGATAGTGAGGAAGTGATTACAAAGTTCATAGAGCTCTATCAAAATATAGATCAAGCTAAAAAGAACTCCAGGCAATAGCAGGGCCTATCTCCAAGAGTTGGACCATGCTAGGTTGTAACACGAGACGTTCCAGAAGATGCTCGACTGCCCAGTCGATGACTTGGTGAAATTCAATGTTTTTGATCACCCGCGAGCACCCAACAAAGTCCTTGTTGCTTTAGACTATCGGGTTGACCAAATGGAGTTTGTCTTGGAAAAGATAGAAAAAATCAAGGAAGAAGCCCTAGATGCCATGCATCAAATGGAGCAGATCATCTTAAGAATGTCTCCAGGGTTGCTTCGTGCATCGTACACCTTGAGGAAGGCAAATGATACTATTCAACTTTTCAAGGAAATCACGTCGCAGGGTTTAGCGTCAAAGGCCACTTTGATATAGAATCTATCAACAACCTTCTGGCCTACCACGACTTTGTTGGATACCTGATGGAGGTAGGTAATGAATACTTCAAACTCCTAGAAAGACTCAGAGATGAACGGGAAACTTGTGAAGTCATCGGAGATCACACCAAGGGTCTAGCTCAGGATCAACTTCAAGTGATGGTCAGCAAGTTCATGGAGTATCGAGCTCAATTTCACATTACCTCCCTTGAGCAGAAGCAAGACACTCCTTTCAAGCCAAGGGATGACAACGAATAGGCTCCTTCCTCCTGGATAATCCCATTTTTGTAAAAATATTTAAAAGTATGTTGGCACAAATGATGACATCATCCATGTTGCACCATGGGATGTTGTCATCCACAAAATTGCCCCAAAGTCAACATTTGACTTTTAGATATTTTGTAAATAGTTGTTGGCTCCTTTTTGTCTTCTTTCTCCTTCTCCTTCTATAAATACTTGGATACTTGTAGTATTCAAGGAGTGAGCAAATTTGTATGAAAAATAGAAGTGAGGAGAGAAAGACTTTGAGCTTTCTTGTAACAGAACAAAATATTAATACAAAAATTGAGACTTTGTGCTAAATTCCTATGTTATGTGTTAGATCTTTCTTAAGTTAGATCTGCATGCTTATTCTGTTGGATTCACCTATGCTTTTGTCATTTGTTTATCAAGTATTGCTTTTTTGTTTATGTGAGTAAGTTTGGCTCTGTTTACTACCGGCCCAAAACATAAACCCTCTGACCTTTCTACTTTGGAATTCATTTCTTTTCTCCTTTCAAATCCATCTTTCTTCTATTCCTTCCTTCATTCCTTTCTGTTCTTCGTCGGAACTAACTCTACTGGGATGAGATCCCAAACCCCGGCATTAAGACTTGCACAGATTCCTACCCTAGAATAGAATAAACCAATTTCACTTTGTTGTCTCAAGAGGGGCTATGCCCTGCACACTATTGGTCTCCGTATATCCATAGATCTACCCACCCGATGATTTTTAGACCAACAAGTTGCACGAGACTTGCTTTACTTTTATTCTGAGGACTAGAAATTAATTCTTAGCGGTTGGAAAATATTTCCTCCCTCTTCTAATGTTTAAATCATTATAAAAATGATCTTGACATTATAATTTTTGTGGGCCCCTCACTTTCCTTTCTTTGTATGGAAAAGGGGAGTTAATGTTTGTTTTATGTGTTATACTTAGCAGTGCAGATGATATGAATCTTTCCTTCTATACGATTGGCTCTACTTTGGATGTCGAACTCTTAACTATAATTTCAAGTTATCTCGGTCCCCATTATTCACATGCCTTTCCAACTAGGCATTTCCCTTTCAATGCATGCCAAACTCTCTTTCACTAGGTTGTTTCATTTGGTGCCACGTGCATTCCTTGTACCCCTTCATCAACTCACCTTTTACATCGAATTCACTTTGTTTACATGGACTGCCATATAGCTTCATAGTGACCTATAATTGAGCCACCTATTTTAACATTATTTTGAGATCACATTTATCCACCTCGATGTCTACACCAGCAAGATCCTCCCTTCCATGCACCGATGGGCTATTTGTATTGCAAGGCGATTGGGCTTGTGGTGAACTCCTCTTGTTCGCATCTCGGGACCTCTGAACCACCCGTGACTGACTTGGCCATATCATCTCCCAACTCACCCCACATCCATGTTAACTAGGCCATCGGGGCCGCTGACCCCGCATTTACCCGCCTTCTATGTGTTGTGTTAAATTCGGGCTCGCTGAGCCCATTTGTCCCAAGGGTCACTTGGGCCCAACTTCTCTCGATCTTCCCACAATCATGGGCCATCAACATCCCTTGCGCTGCATATAACTAGCTTCAATTTACATCATAGATCTCAAGGATTTGAAGCTCATATGTCCCGAATTCTTCCGAGCCTTGAGGGATGCAAATCCCCACTTTTTCCTCATTGTATTTCTCCCGAGCTCGAGTCGACAACCTCACCTTTTCTTTGCACATGTCTCCCATGATTAACTCGGGCCTCTCGGGCCTTTAACTTCCACGTTCGACACATGATCCTTGCCATGGAATTGGACAAAGATAAATTTTTGCCAATTTCTCTTTGAATTAAGCTCAAACCATCAATGAGTTAAGTCTCACCTCATTTATTTACTGGCTCACCTGAGACTTGAAAGAGCTCGTCGCTATGAAGTTGCACACTTCTATAAATAAAAATTTGATGACTAATACAACCAAGCCGACTTCATTCTAAGCTCTAACTCCACATGATTTACTCGAGTTCCAATAGAAATGGCTCGTTCTAGTTCCCCAAGCTTGATCTCTCAATGGTTTTTTCCTTGTAAAGTTTAATGGTTTGCAACGGTTTTCTGGGTGGCTCGTTTCAGGATCCTAGACAACTCAATCTCTTCCTCAAATGACTAGGCTCAGGTAGAATCTGAGCTGGTCCAAATTATCTTTCCTATGCACTTTTGAATTTGTTGTACTATCTCTTCATGATTGAAACTACGAGCTCATCCGATTTGATGCAAATCTCATCATTTCCCAAGTGTCTTCACTTCTCTATATGGCACATTTGGTATTGATCTTGAGAGTGTCTTTGACTAAGTAACCTAGCGGTATCTAGATGGCATGATGGCTATATAACCTAGATCATAGATCAGTTCTTTTTTAAATATGTGATAACTCGATTCCAGGACAATGATAACTCGTCTTGGTGTTCCACTATCAACATAGCTTGGTGGGGATTTAACATAGTTTGATTAAGAGCTTACTTTTACACATGGCTCACCTCGAACGTATAGCAATCAACTCATTATGTAGAGGTCAATAGCTTAGTTAAGTGGTCTCGCATCCTCTTCTTATGACTCGGTGAGTAGTAAGAGAGCTTGGTATTTTGAAAAGATAGCTCGGTTTCCTTAAAAAAGGCTTGATCACCATTTCATGAGCTTGACGAGCTAAAAGTAGCCCAGACCTCTAATTAAGTAGCTCGGCCATTAACATTCAAATGCAATGGTTAAAAAATAGTTCGATTCTTTCTATATTAGCTCAATCATTGCGAAAGAGATGCTTCCAATTAGCTCATTTCTTTCCATCAACATAGTTAGTGGGAGTGTGATAAAGCTCGGTTATAAGCTCGGGAGCACCACGTGAACCGATGATGCAGGAGCTTCACAATGCTTCTAATCTTATTCAAATATTATAAATATTTGGATCTCCTCAGTGCATTAGGAACTATATAGACTGCTAGAGGTATTCTTTCGTCATCTCCACAAAGAAAACCCCTTGCCGGGCTGGCCAATGCAAGCTTCAAATTGTCCCATTTCACCAGGGGAGTAAAATGGGATAAAAATATTCACGGATTGGAAAAATTTATTTATCATTTCTTTCATAGTATCGAGTTGTAAATTATGTAGACATCAATCTATAAGTGTTCTTTGCAAACGAGGGTTTTTGTATTATATATATGGAATTGCTTATTATGTTTCTGCATCTTGTATTTTTGTGTGAAACGAAGGGCACCATTGGATCCAAAAGATGTCAAAACCCATAGATCGACTGTAAGCTCAACCACTGGCATTGGTAGGAAGTTTTAAAGTTTGATTTTTGTAGAGTCAATTGAGGATACGACTTCGTGTACGGATCCATCCGTGTAGCTAGGAAGGTTCTTTAAAGGATTCCACAAAAACATTTTCGGGTTTTTCGAGTTTTTAAAATTATTTCCTAGGTAGTTGATGTTTTTTATGCAGGTTACACGGATCTAGGTAGATAGAGTATTTTTAACACATGAGGAGAAGCCTCTAACACCTATGTAGAAGTTGTTGGTGTGATCTGCACTCTGTGGTCGTTGGAGGGCTAAACCATTTCTAGGTTTTGTCTAGAGTAGTAGAAAATAATCTAGGTCTTTGTTAGATTTTTTTGACACAAAGCGATTTCAAAGCAGCAAGTGAAAAACTAGGATTATGCATGCACTTTCCAAAAATGGAAATTTTGAGGCAGGTGCGCAGGTTTCTGAAAATGGAAAGATTATCCAAAAAGGGAAAGTTTCCATAAATGAAGGTTTTTCCAAAAATGGAAAGTTTCCTAAAATGGAAGGTTTTGCCAAAAATTGTAGGTTTCCAAAAATTGAAAGGTTCCCGAAATAGTATTTTTGTCATTAAAGAAACTGTTTTTTAAATGGTTTTTTAATTTAAATGGACCTTAGTGATGAAAATTAAAATTATCATAACTTTTGACCGATAACTCAAAATTGAGTGTCATTTTTGTAAAAGTGTATGATTTTTCATGTTCTTTCCATTGGTGTCATTTAATTTATAAAAATCATTACTTTATAAAGTGTCAACATTTGGGGGTGTTGTACTCACACACGGACATGTTTTAAGAGGATCCCGACATCATGTTACTTTATTTGTTATCATGGATTCATGCTCTGACATCTTTTCTTTACAGTCTGAGAATGAGATGATCTTCTCTAAAATTTGTTCCATTCAGGAGGACCTAGTAAAATTTATGGAAGAAAATAGATCATTCAAGAAATGAAATTATCTTCTACAAGCACTCATTCACAACAAATATGATCTCATACACTCCTGGCAAAAAATTTTCTATCCTACAAAGATCACCATCATATTGTGGACTCTCATATCCCTTCTCATTATTCACTTATAATTGTTGCTCCTGCACCCACTGACCTTGATTTGTTAGGTTATGAGTCTTCTCCTAGTCCTGATGCTCCTAAGCCTATTAGGCTTATTACTACATGTTCTTCTGCATCTATGCCTATTGCAGTTACACACTCTGAGTATCCCACATCAAATCCTTCTTCTCACCTACCTAAATCTTTTGAGAAGCATACCACTGCATTCGGTTCTCGCATGCTCCATTATATGGGTTTCACTAGCAGAGGTATTAGAAGACATTCACATGGTATTGCTTCCCTATTCCACATGTTAAGTGGAATTCTCTCCATGGAATTGGTTTTTGAGAAGGTACTTCATTGGGATCACACATTGACAGAGATCCTATTTTTTTCACTCAAATCTTTCGAGGATCATGAGCTACACATGAGTTTTGCACCTTCACTTAAGCTTGAGAAACCTGATATTTCAGCTATCAGACATGATCGACTGACATGTACTCGATGTTCCTCTCGCATTACCCCATCTGTGCATTTCACACCAAATCATATGCGAGACATCTTCTTCATCCATCTGTGTTGATTTGGGGTGGATTTATGATCACTCGTGGTAATGACATAAGCATTCATTGAGAGGATTCTACATGCGTGGCTCCTCCGCAATTCAACCTCTTGTTCCACTTTCTATACCTTATGCATTGTAATGCTCCTTGTTTTGAGTATTTTTCTTTAGCAGATGTAGTATATCTCTCTTGTTTGTTGAGAGATTTTGTATCTGTATTTTTGAAAAATTTTGGCATGTTGACAGTCTCTCTTGTGGGGGAGCTATTTTGGTGAAGCTCGATGTTAGTTTTTCAGTGATCGAGTTTTTTTTGACAAATCATATAGATTTTTAGTGTCACTCTACCCATTCAATAGTATATGAGGGTGTGGTGTTGATTCTACTTCTTCAGGTTTTTTGTCCTTTCCTTGTTACCTTGGATTTTCTTGGATCGTGGCACTCCTATTTCATTAGATCTTGTGTCCTTGCCTTATTTCCTTGGTTATTATTCTTGGATCATGGCACACCTATTTGTGGCAGTTGATCAAATTATGTTTGGTTTTTTTACAATTTCAACATCACTCCATTGACGATAATCAGTCTCCTCTTATGGATCCATTCTTTTGAAGCCCGTGTTAATTGTTTTTTAGTTTTGTGATCGAACAATGGATTTAGACCACAATGCACACAAAAATTCTTCAAAGAGAGGTGTATGGATTTTTGATCTGAGCTTCTTAGGATGCCTTACGCACGAGTTTTTTCTCTCTCTACTTTGTTATTATTGGTTTTGGGTACCTTGTGGTGTCCCTTTTTCCTAGTTATTGTACATGGGTACCTCATCGGGCCTAGTTTTTAGGACTCATATTGTGGATATGCCACTTTTATTTTGGGCCCTAGCTTCACTTGAGGGGATTTTAGAGTAGGTATTTACCTTAGCTCATGTTCACCTAGGTACTTTATTTACCTTCTATTTTATTTATCCTCACCCACTTATGTGTGGATATTTCTTTTATCTTATTTAGATATTAGGAAGATATTATCTAGTTGTTATGACTAGTTCTTTCCTAAATCTATGGTCTTGACTAGTTCTTTGATGACCAATTATTTCCTAAATCTATGGTCTTGACTAGTTCTTTGATGACTAGTTCTTTCTTTGATTTATGGTTTGATCTATGGCCTTGACTAGTTCTTATATTGATCTTCCTTGCCTATATAAGTAAGGCTCATTCTCATTGTACTCAAGAGAGTTCCATAATAATATATGGTATTACTTATTCATTTTTTTGTAAATCATTTTGTAAGGTTATTCTAATAAATTCCTTTCAGCTTGTCAAATGTGGTGTGTTATGATCATCTAAGATCTTCACGGCTTGGAACAATTTGTTTATCGTTCCTTTCAAAGGTATCATGGGCATCTACATGATGAACCCAAAACTATAACCCTATAATTGGGTCGTCTTTGCTTAAGAAAAATTAGCAATCAATCCACTAATCCATGACACATCAACACGACTCTACATGTGGATCTTATGGTGTCCTCGCACGCACAAAATGACAAAAATAATTAAAAAAACATCAAAAATTAATTAAATATGTAAAATCAAAATTACAAGGTCACATATACAATTACAGACGTCATCGACCCCCTAACCTAAGCCATTGGTCCTTGTCTAAATTTTGTTCCTATCTCAATTCCAGCGACCCTCTTACTTTAGGGGGCAATGACATCTAGCCCAAATGCGCTTGTAATTTTCTAACACATATATCTCAAAAAATGACTAAACTAAAAATAAAATAAAAATCCCTCCCAAACCCACTTGTATTTTTTCCTAACCTACCCTATGACGCAAGTTTAGACGAAAATGACCCACTAATGACTTTGAAAATCCAAAATAACCAAATGAAACCTAATATACCCGACAAAATTAAATGTAAAAGACTTACTCATGGCGCATCCTTCCGCATGCACCACCTCATTGTCCCCACTGCCACCTCGTCTTGATGACATGTTGTCACAAAAACATTCAAATTCGAAAACCAGATCTCAATTCTCTCAAATCCAAAAATAATAATAAGTAAATAATAAACAAAATAACTATATAAAAACAACATTTCTATTCAAAATCGGTCATGATAACCCTAAAAATCTAACTGACATTTTTTCTCCTGAGCTATGAAAAATATGTCATTTGTTACATTATGACCATAACCTCGAGTCGTTATTTTTACCTATTACACTTATACGGTTTGATTGCTTTCAATTTTCACATTATTTTTGACACCATATCACCATACGATATCTATGATGTTATTACGATATGAAATTTTGACACTACGACATGACATCCATTCTATGGTCCCCTAGCTATGTGATTTATGTCTTATTTTACTTGATGATCCTCTAGTGTTTCTTTTCAATTTTTCTTCTTCAAGGTTCTTACAACATTGATTGTGCCCGCACATGGTAGGACAACAATGCTATCAAGTACACATTGGTGGGTATATTTCATTTCAGCTATTCATTTCTAACTTTTAGTATTTACTTTTGATTTTAGTGTTACGGACTATTTCATTCCATTGACCACCTCATGTTTTGCTATTGTGACATGCGGTGATCAATGGTTAGGCATATGTATACACCTAATTTTTCATCCTAATATTTCATACATGTTACTAACACTTTCTTTGTGTAGATAAGGGTCACTAATGCATCTATTTTTAAGAGGGTTCCTTAAGGGGCCTACTGAGAATGTAGTATGACTATTCACATGGTCATTATGGGTTAGAAAAGTGCACAAAGTGATGTATCACTATGTGGTCCTAAATTTAGTTATATTTTTCCTCTTTGTCCCACACACTAGCACTCCCGAAACTTGCTTGCATCTGACTCCATCATTGGCACCTTTTTCACTTATTCTTGCTTGATCCATGACACATTACACCATTTTGAACACTATGTCTCCTTGGCGATACCATCACCCGTGGGCGATGGTGTCGATGTTAGGTTTCCTTGGCCAATACCATTTCCGTGGGTAATGACATCGGGTATATATACACACCTTACCCATACATTCATAAAGAAGGAAGGAAGATCACAGGAACTATCCATCTACTATATTGTTTTTTTCCATCTTTGCATTTACTCATTTTTCTCTTGGTTCATCTTACATTTGACTTATATTGGACACTCTACTTGATTGTTGGATTGCTTGCACTAGTCATCTATAGTGATTCTAGGACATGAACAATGTTCCCCTTCTCCACCCATAGTGATTCTCTCTTGGTGTGCTATTTCTCTGGAGAGATAGATGCATCAGTGACCACCCGTAGGTAAGTGCTCTAACCCTCTTGGTCATTTTTCATATACTAGTCCATTTCCCTTCCCCATTACTCTATGTTAAGAATGCATCAAAGCATATTTACACAAAGAATATCACTTTGGATATTTTTCATACCATTCAAATGGGTCTCCATACAAATAAATAGGCCAAGTATCTCCTATATTTTAGGAGTTTGGCTCAACAACTAAAACACCCAAAACTCCATATCAAGAGTGATTATTACTCACGTAACAATATACTCTCTAAATAACATGAGTTGTTAATAACAACTCATTTACATATTAATGAATAATTACTTATGTAATTATTCATATTACAACATATAATTATTATATTATATTATTGCCTATACTAATGTGAACACTAAATAATTATTTCCAAGCATTCCCCCTTTACTGTTTACATGGTAGAAAAATAACTTTCACACTTCCTCTACAACTTACCACCCCTGCGCGCTCATGATCTTGGCACACAACTCAAACTGAAGGTAGAAGAAGGAACACATCAACTTATTATCAACCATGCACTGTCAGGAACACATTTGATCAAAGAGGATGGGAACACACTCAGGAATCATCTGCTTATCAACCAACTACTCTAGGGAACACATCTAACCTAGCAGTGTGGGAACTCAAGCAGGAACACATCTGAACAACCTTCAATGGTTTTCCATAGGCTAACCACAAACCTAGGTATGAACAAGAACACATCTAACTGTTCAACCTCTTCAAGACTCATGATGTTGCATTTCTTTGTGTTATTTATTCTTCACTATGTTATTACATTGGGAGTTATTTAGGAACAACCACATATACAAATGAATAGGAGCATACCACATTTGTTCTCATTTTTCACAACACGCTGAAAAATCACACCAAACTAAAATGAAAATAATCAAACACACTGCACGCTAAAATACTCACACACGTGCCACCAAATCAGATCAGGAGTGGCCCCATCATTGGAAACTAACAAGAGGTCATTGATTGACCTCCAGCCTCCGTCCTCCAGTAACATGTTGTTAACTCAACTGAATGTGAACATGAAGCACATTTTTTTCCATATTGTTTATTTACTCTTTCCCTCTCACAATGTGAAACACTTTATTTTTTAGATGTAGGGTAACACCAAAAATGCGTATGTGAGGAAATTTTTACTTATTTTATGGGGCCCTTTACAAATTTTGACAACACGACCTTTGACAATTCAAACTTGACTCAAAATTTTGACTTGATGACATACTAACACAAAATGACAACTTCAAATTTAACAAGACAACACTTTTACGTTAATAATATAGTAGAAAAGACAATGACAAATGATTACAACAGACATAAATATTTTCTTATGGACACACAAATTTTGGCGTTTGACTCTTGAATGACATATGAGAAATTCCATTTAAAATAAAGAACGACCATATAGACTCATAAATTTACACATTTATAAATTTTAAAAGGATTATAAAAAACCTATACAAACAAAAAGACTACGTGAGATTTTGACAAATAAGCTAGACATAACACTTTCTAATGTATTTAGATGACCATGACATTTAACTTAACCGAAACAATAAAATGAATAATTTTGACTTACCCAATAAGGTGAAATGACCACACTCTAAAACACAGTATGCATGGAAATAAAGGTGTGAAAAAGAAAAAGATTGATACATGGTATGAATATAATCACTTTAAAATGGAGATATACGTGGTACTTGGTGTGAGAGGTGGGAATATTGAGCTCTATTCAAAAAATTTATTCGTTGTTGATGTGTATCCAAAAACAAATGCATATAATAGAAATTTGATGTCTTCGCATTGTTATAAACTAAATTTCATTGAATGACTAGAAAAGCATGCAAATACCTTTCTAATTGAGATATTTCCTCCACGTGGTTGTAGATTCACCTCGGATCTAGGGTAAGCTCATAGTTGACATGCACTATCACCAAAAACGCTCTGCAATCTCTGTGATATGATCAATGCAATGGACAATAGTGATGAACTTTGTGCTATATATTTCCACCGATGCAAATTAATGAGTATCTTATTGTTCAATCTATAAAAACATGCGGGAAACCAAATTATCAACATTGAAAGTGTTGGGATTAGCACACAGGTTGTACATATAATATATAATATCTAAGCATACATGCAATAAAAGTGGATATTCTACCAGAAGAAATATACAAAACAAGAGACATAAATTAACACCAAATTTAGCATGATTCACCTAGTGTGGGCTACATCCACCAAGAAACAAGTCAATCTATTATCCAAATATTTTAGAATATTTACAATATTTCAAACCTCTCATGATGTACAATACTTTCTCTCTCAAGCTTCTCCTTCTTCTCCAAGAATTCTCTCTCACAATTATTTTCACAATAATCATCAATACTTACTTCTAACCCTAGATTCATAGCTTATAAATACCTTATACAAACTTAGGGAACTTAGCCATGCAATTACAATCAATATATCTGCTTTAATACTAAAATTAAATCTAATTCTCATGAGTTAAATTAAAAACTCACACACAGTAACTGATGTTGGTTAGCCCTAACCAATGACGATTCCTAATTTCTTGATCGATGTCATTCATAGGTGACCGATGTTGGTCCCTACATAACTGATGTTTGTTACTTTTTTTTCCAAAGAAGTTTAATATAGCATGCTAAACTGAAGTAATTGAGCTCCACATCTCAACAATCTCCCACTTGGAGATAAATTATTGCACTATACTTGTATACAACATCATTCTTGGATCATTTCCTTAGCTTTGTTTCTTCCTCTTCAAGTCTCAAACTTGAAGACCAATAGAAGTGGAGTGTAGCTCCAACTTCTCTTTTGCTAATGGCTTCGTTAGCATATCCACAGGGTTTTCACTCATATGAATCTTCTCCGCTTCAGCTTCCCATCCTCCAATACCTCGTATGAAGTGATATCTCAACTAAATGTGTTTCGTTCTAGAATGAAACGTTGAGTTCTTTACCAAATTAATTGCACTCTAATAGTCACTGAACAATTTATAATCATCTTTCTCCTTTCCCAACTCTTCCATGAACCTACTCATCCATATCATCTCTTTTCTAGCCTCTGTAGCTGTAACATACTCTACCTTTGTAGTAGATAAATCCACAACCTTCTACAATCTTATAATCCAGCTAGCGTTTGTTCCACCTACTGTGAAAATATATCTAGTAGTTCTCCTTCTACCATCCAGATCTCCAACCATATCCGAATCAACATAGCCACATAAATAAATATCTGAACCTCCATAGCATAACTGCATGCTAGATGTCCCTCTCAAATACCTGAGTATCCATTGGACTATTTTCCAATGCTCTTTACCTGGATTGGCCATAAATCTACTCACAAATCCCATTGCCAGTGAAATGTCTAGTTTGGTATAAACCATAGCATACATGAGACTCCCAACTATTGAAGCATATGGTACTCGTGTCATGTATTTTACCTCCTCATGTGATGAAGGACACTGATCTTTTCTTAATTTGAAGTGTCTAGCCATAGGTGTACTTATAGGTTTTGAATTCTACATTTTAAACCTTTCTCACACCTCGTAGATATAATCCTCTTGAAACAAATAAAATTTCTTGTTCTTCCTATCTCTATGTATTTGCATTCCAAGGATTCTTTTTGTAGATCCTAAATCCTTCATAAAAAATGTGTGAGCTATACTTCCTTAATCTCACCAATATCCTACATACTAGATCATGCAATAAGCATATCATCCACATACAAAAAAATGATATAGCTCCCATTTTCAAGCTTCTTGAAATAAACACAATGGTCAAATTCACATCTCAAGTAACCATGCTCATGCATAAAACTATCAAACCTCATGTATTATTACCTTGGAGCTTGCTTGAGCCCATATAGACTCTTTTTCAACCTACACACTAATTTCTCCTTACCCTTGGCTTCATACCCAAGCGGTTGTTGCATATAGATCTCTTCATCTAAATCACCATGAAGGAAATTCATCTTCACATCTATTTTATCTAAATGAAAATCATCTACTGAAAATAAACTCAATACAAGTATGAATAGAAGTTATCTTTACAATAGGAGAAAACATTTCATCAAAGTCAATACCTACTTTCTATGTAAATCTTTTTACTACAAGCCTTGCCTTGTATCTTTTATGTCCACCCTCTTCTTCCTTGATCCTGTAAACCCATTTGTTCTGCAATGTCCTCTTACTTGCTAGAAACTTAACTAAATCTCAAGTCTAGTTTTGTTCCATGGATTCCATCTCCTCATCCATGTCATGCTCTCATTGAATGTGGGTCTCATCCTACATTGTTTCTTCAAAACTTTCTGGTTCACCATTATCATTCAATAATAAATAAGATAGAGAAGGTGTAAATCTTTCTGGAGGTTTACTTACCCTTTGTGACCTTCTCATAGGAGTTTATGGTATCGAGGGCTCATTCTCAACCTCCCGGACATTTGTTTTAAATTCATTTGTGACCAATGTTAGTCACCATGTAGTCGACGCCAGTTCTACTAATTGATGTCAATTTGGCTCTTCTATAACTGATACCAGTTCGGTTGACTGATGTCGGTCAGGGATCAACTGACATTGGTTACTGTGTAACCCTGTAGGTATGAATTTTAAATCTGAGAGTTCATTTTCATTCACAAAATTCTAAAGTGGTTTATCTTTGGGTACAAAAATTTGATCCCTATACATTCTATTTTCATTCCATTAAATTTCACTTCACGAATCCTAATAATTTTAGAATTCTCTAAATCCCCAAAATAAAATCCAAACTCACTGTGTCCATAACCAATGAAATTGCATCTCTTGGATTTTACATCCAACTTTTTCTATTTTCCTTATCAATATGCACAAAATATTCTGAACCAAAAACTTTAAGAAAAGAAATATCTACCTCTTTTTGGTCCAAGCTTCCTATGGTATTCCTCCATCTAGTGAACTTGAAGGCCAACAGTTAATCAAATAAACTATTGTATCAAATTCTTCTACCCAAAACTGCAAGGGAAATCCAACATGTATCCACATACTTTTAACACGTTTCATTATTGTCTTATTCATTCTTTCTGCAGAACACCATTTTCTTGTGGTGTTCTTGGAACCGTCATTTCTCTACCTATTACATTCACTTTGAAAATAATCATTGAAATTTTTGCTACATATTCACCACCATTGTCAGATCTAAGGCACTTTACTTTTGAATTTGATTCATTCTCAATAAGAGCTTTCCATCTCTTAAAAGTCTCACAAACATCATATTTATGTTTAATACAATAAACCCATACCTTTCTTATAGCATTATCAATGAAAGTAACATAATATTGGGATCCTCCATGAGAAACTACCCAGTTGGTCCCCACACATTTGAGTGTATAAGATCTAATTTCTACTTCTTCTTAATTGCCCCAACTTTGAGAAATCTCACTCTCTTTTGCTTTCCAAAGACACAATGTTCACAGAAATCAAGATCTAAATCTTTCAAATCTGATAACTTACCCTTAGCCTTTAAGATCTACATTCCTTTTTGACTCATATGGTCCGATCGATTATACGACATGCATTCATCTGAATTTGAAGTAGATAATACAGAAAATTAATCACTAACATAGGTATATAAATATAACGTTCCTACCTTTTTACCTCTTGCCACAATAAAACCACCCTTGGTGACTTTCCAAGAGTTTGTTGTGAATGTAACCATGCAACCAACTTCACCTAGTTTCCCTGCAGAAATAAGATTCCTCCCGAGGCTTGGCACATGCATCACATATTTCAATACCCATGTATTTCCATTCTGTAATTTTAGATGAACTTCCCATTTACCAGTAATACCACAATGTTCATCATCACCCAAATAAACATGCCCAAAATTACCCTGGACATAATTTCTGAAATAACACTTATTAGGGGTTGCATGGAAAGAAGATCCTAAATCTAAAACCCATGATTCTATTCTATTATCCAAAGAAATAATAAGAGCATCTTGCATTACCTCTCTCCTATATATTTACCTCTTTATTTTTCTTTTTTACCTTTTTCTTGGTGTTGGTTCTCTTTATCCTTTAACCAACAATCTTTCTTTGCATGTCCTTTATTTCCATAATTCCAACAGGTAATTCCCTTACCTCTAGATTTAGATATGTCATTCCTTGACTTTGATTTCTCATTATTCTTACTCTTGGATCTCTCCTTCTTCCTACCTCTACTTTCTACATTCAAAGCATTCCTAGATGATGATTCCTCTGTACTTTTCCTACAAATTTCTTCATTCAAGATTATACTAACCACATCATCAAAATTCAAAATATTATTAGCAGATGATATATTACTAACAGTCATTACCAAGTTATCCCAACTATCAGGAAAAGAACATAAGAATAAGAGTTCTTTCACTTCATCATCAAATGGAATATCAACTGATTTTAACTGATTTACAATAGATCGGAAATCATTCAAATGACTAGATGTAGATCCACCTTCATGCATCTTAGAACTAAATAGTTTTTTCATCAAATAAAATTTATTTGAAGCACTAGGTTTTTCATATAAATTAGCAAGAGATTTCATTAACTCTACCGTAGATGTCACTTCTATAATATTAGAAGCCACATATGCTTTGTCGACCTCATCTTATAGATCCCAAAGCCTTTCTATCAAGAATCTTCCATTCTTCATCAGTCATCTTCATAGGTCTAGAATTTTCATCCAACGGTAAGTACAAAACTCTTTGATACAAATAATCATCAATCGTCATCTTCCATAATTGATAATTTCGGTCGTCAAACTTCTCTACCTTTTATTTGTTCTATTTTTCCATTGTTGTATCTTCCACTCAATCGAAAAACCCTCCGTGAAAAAAATATTTCAACACAAAAACCCTCAAGAAAAGTTCTGATACCATTTGTTGGGATTAACACATAGATTGTATAGATAATATATCAGATCTAATCATACATGCAATAAAAGTGGATATTCTACCAGAAGAAATATATAAAACAAGAGATATAAATCAACACCAGATTTAACATGGTTCACCCAGTGTGGGCTACATCCACCAAGAAACAATCCAATCTATTATCCAAAGCTTTTAGAAGATATACAATGAATATTTACAATCTTCCACACCTCTCATGATGTACAATACTTTATTTCTCTCAAGCTTCTCCTTCTTCTCCAAGAATTCTCTCTCTCACAATTATTTTCACAATAATCAACAATACTTACTTCTAACCATAGATTTCTAGATTATAAATACCTTATAAAAAATTAGGGCACTTAGCCATGCAATTACAATTAATATATATGCTTTAATACTAAAATTAGATCTAATTCCCATGAGTTAAATAAAACACTCACGCATAGGTAATCGATGTCAATTATCCCTAACCGATGATGGTTCCTACTTGAATGATGTTGGTCCCTATATAACTAATGTCGTATCTGTGTTTTCTAGCAAGTTTAATATAACATGCTAAACTGAAGTAATTGAGCTCCACATCTCAACAATATCCCACTTGGAGATAAATTATTGCACTATACATGTAAAATGTCATTCTTGGATCCTTTCCTTAGGTTTGTTTCTTCCTCTTCAAGTCTCAAACTTGAATACCAAGAGAAGTGGAGTGTAGATCCAACTTCTCTTTTGCTAATGGATTCGTTAACATATTAGCAGGGGTTTTCACAATGCCAATCTAAAAGTATTGAACAAAAATATAGCAGTGATCAACTAGATAATGCAACATTTTTACTTGGTAATGTTCACCCATGTGGAATGTTCATTGCAGGTGACCAAATTTTTCACAAAAACTTCAATACCGAAAGCAAACCGAATGTAATCCAATGCAAATCATGTACGTTTTAGATGGTCATTTGATTTTTGGCACTTTGTATTTTACACAAATGCTTCCTCTTGATTTGTGACATCCTCACCATCAAATATTATCCACCTTGCGGATCCAATCCTCCGAGAGACGTGGATAGCACAATACTCAAATATATGATAAACACATACTCGAGATTTGACAAATGATGGCACAATCCGATCCAATGTAAAATCTAATTCATATATATATATATATATATATATATATATATATATATATATATATATATATATATATATTCTCAAGGCTAATGAAAACCAATATCACCAAACTCTTCCAAGATAGGAATTGAGATTTACTTTGAGATGCAACCAAACAAATATAGATAAACATGAATACCTTCGCCTTATTTCATATAGACAAACCATTATTGCATTATAAATGATTTTAATCAAACACAAAACATTCCAATATGATTTTTCATTTGTTGGGCAATCGACACAATCAAGATGCACATTTGACATATGTCAAATAATCATGACATTCACAGGACCTTGACACAACTTTCTCTCGATACCAAATAAAGACACAACAACGAGATTTACACATCAATATCACTCAATATGTTTCATATCATTCAAATGGGTCTCCATACAAATAAATAAGCCAAGTATCTCCTATATTTTAGGAGTTTGACTCAACAACTAAAACACCCAAAACTCCATATCAAGAGTAATTGTTACTCACGTAACAATATACTCTTTAAATAACATGAGTTGTTAATAACAACTCATTTACATATTAACAAATAATTACTTATGTAATTATTCATATTACAACATATAATTATTATATTATCTTATTACCCATACTAATGTGAACACTAAACAATTATTTCCTAACATGTGTTAGCTTGGTATTGTATGTACATCGGTGCTAGTTAACATAGTTCTCTTATATGATCAGCTCATTAGCTTTCCTTTTCTTTATTTTAGTTATATTTTAGTTATATTGTAGTAGTGTAGATTGTACATGTTTATTTCATCATCCTATTGATCTATACCTCTCCCCCATCAACTGATATCCTAGAAGGGTACTCTCCTCTATCTTGACTGTAAGCCTTGAAAACCCTAGGTTGACTTAGTGTAGGGATTCATTCCCTTTAGATGTGTGACCTTATCACTTAGTGTAACCCCTTTAAAATCAATAAATTGTGTTTCAACCCATGTGTCTCTTATTTTTGTCTCTTACCCTTGTAGAATGGAAGATTTTTGGGGTTAGCACACTGGTTGTACAGATAATATATCATATCTAAGCATACATGCAATAAAAATGGATATTCTACCAGAAGAAATATACAAAACAAGAGATATAAATCAACACCAGATTTAACATGGTTCACCCAGTGTGGGCTACATTCACCAAGAAACAAGCCAATTTATTATCCAAAGCTTTTAGAAGATATACAATGAAGATTTACAATCTTCCACACCTCTCAAGATGTACAATACTTTATTTCTCTCAATATTTTCCTTCTTCTCCAAGAATTCTCTCTCTCACAATTATTTTCACAATAATCATTAACTCTCACTAATCCTTCCTTATAACCCTAGCTTTCTTTCTTATATAGGCATATACAAACTTAGGGAACTTAGCCATGCAATTACAATCAATATATTTTCTTTAATACTAAAATTAGATCTAATTCACGTGAGTTAAATAAAACACTCACACACAGGTAACCGATGTCGGTTAGCTTCGAACCAATGTCGGTTCCTCCTTTCCTAACTAATGTCGGTCCCTTCATAGGCGATGTAGATTACTGAGTTTTATAGCAAGTTTTATATACCATGCTAATCTGAAGTAGTTGAGCTCCAAAATCAAAAATACATAGGAGTGCAAGCAATTGAGACTCATTATTGGCCCGCCATACACATTTGATAGGGAATAAATATCTACAGTCTGAAGCCTCTTACTAGGTTAAGATAGCAATCTCTCTTATCTACAATTACTTGAACATCCCTTCCCAAGTATTTGAGAAATATTCAACTCATATCAATCATTTTCAAAGGTGGTTTTCAAATGTAGTTACATTCATTTAGATGTCATTGTCATACCTCAAAATTGCACCCTTGTATGGATTGGGGAAAATTCAAAATTCATGAACAATATGGGATGATATCTACAATGTGGGACTTGCATGAACGAGATTAACCTTTGGAGAATGATGGATCTTCTACCCATCTAACCTAATGCTAATAGTAAAACTACCTCTAAAATAAGTGTACACTAACACATATAAGGGACCAGGGAGAGAGAGAGATGCAGGAAATGAAAACCTAAGCTAAAAGGGGAATTGATAACACCAATAAAAGGGGGATGAACACTCTCCATGAGGGAAAATGAGGAAATTCATAAGGAGAGGGAAGACGTCTCGTGTCATAGGCCAAAATTACATTTTACACACAAAACACAAAAAAATGGAGAAACCTAAAAATACAACACACACAACATACCAAAGAAGGAATAGGAGGTAAGCATGCAATGAAAATGAGTATAGGGAAAAAAAAGAGCCACAAACACAAGAATTTATTTCTTAAGATATGCACATGCCATAACATATGAAGTAGAAGGCATAAAACACGTGCAAGAGTCCAAATCTGAGGTCTGTAACTCACAAACACTTGGGAAGCCATTTTGGCATGGTACCTTTGCATTTTGATAGAGTCCCTCACTTTAAAAATGATTGAAATTTCAAATATATAGAGAAAGGGGAAGAGAAAGAGGAGGGAAAGAGAGAGGGAATGCACCAAACTCAATGTCAACCGCAAACCAAACATAAGAACTATTTAAAATAGAATGTGGGTGCTTGACAAAGCTATTCATCTACACCATCAGATCTACAAGAGAAGGTATGGGTTCCATGAAGCATTAAATTTATGTGTTTAAGTGGTTACATGTTTTAAACAAGCAAAACTACCCTTTTACCTTGAAAACCTATGTTTTCATTTTTCACCCTCAAAACAGCCTCAAATCTTGTGTTCCTTAATGTTAAAATGAATCCCTTGAAGAGACGATTCCAATGCCATCGATTTTATCAAATTTGGATCTCTATGTCAAAAGTTATTTCCAAAAACTACTTATGTTTTGTTATGTGGCTTTCCTATGTGTTTTTCTTGCTTCATGGTTTTCCTTGTTACACAAAGATTTGAATGTTCTTTGTGTATTAAATGTTGATTTACTTGTTATGTGTCTTAGCTTCTTTGATTGGAAGCTTTTGAAATGTTTAGTATTTTTAATACTCTTGCATCTATTCCATGTGTATTATGGCTTCACTAACCCCATGGTCATGTTTCCTTCATTCCACAGTTTTCAAGTCCATGGAACACTAATTCTTGAAAATCTCTTGAAACATTGTATTAGTTTTCCATGGCTTCAGACCTTAGCCACTTCAACTTTCAACTTTTTTTGTTTGGATCCTCTTTACATGTTTCCCTCATGCATCGCGGATTATACAAAGAAAAATCCACCAAACTCCTAAGACTTTGATTCCTTTATTCTACGAACTTGGAAAATCCATGGGACACTACAACTACTTCCCTTTATTCCATGGGTTAAGAGAACCCACAGAACACAAATTTTATACATTCCACAAAACACTAAGTTCTAATGTTCTACGACTTTCCGAGTTGAATTCTACCTAATTCCTTCATTTTTTCCTTCTTTCCAGCTCTTGAACAATTCTATGGCCACCTCCTAATCAATTCTATGGCCATCTCTAGACCAAACCTATGGCTAGCTCCAGATCAATTCTATGGCCAGCTCTAGACCAATTATAGGGAAAGCTATGGACCAATATTTTTAACCAAGGACTTGATGAGTTGTCCAAAATTACATAGGGGGAGGAATTTTGGATAACAATCACATGCTAGGTTGAGAACAACATGTATTTTGATGCCTCTTCATAGTAATTCCAATGTGGTGGTGCATGGGAGTTCCCACAACATAACTAATGTTTGTTTTACATGACTTATCATCCACAACTAGGGTTTGAGATCATGATTAGAGTATTCAGAGATATTTGTAACATGATCACAAATTAGGGTTTGATAGCAACAAATAGTTCTAGGTAGGTAACCATCTTAAGAAATTGTAGAAACCAAAACCAAACAAGTCCAAGACTATATAGATGGTCCTAGTAGAGTTTTATGGTTCTTCCTTAGGTCAGGTTTCTAGATACATTCTCTAGAATAAAGCATCGTAGGTTTAAATACTCTCATTCCAACAATATATCCTCCAATAACTTCCTAGAATTATCTATAGTCAACTAATTATACGCATTCCTTTGCGTTTTCAATTTTCTATCTTGTTTAGCACATAAATTACAAGTATAAAAGAGTTATTCTAATTTTGATAAGTAATGTTGGTAATCACATGTTGTTAACCCTTACATCCTTTTGCATACATAGTTCTCTATAAAAATTAGGTTTCATGTTAAATCTAATGAGGGTGTAAACACTTCCCATTTGGGTTTCTCAACATTTTGAGTTAAAAACCTCTATTTTAAGCTAGTGTATTGCATCTAGTGCCTTCCCGATTTGTCCACAATTCAACATCTTTAAGACATTAATATGATGTTGATTGTGGCTCTTTTGTAACTTTTTCACTTATTTTTTTCACATTTCCTTTCTATCATGTCATTTCATGATGCATGTAGGTTATATTTCCATGGTTTTGATTTTATTATGTCGTTAATGTACTAAGTGACAGTTTGATGTGGTGCGGTGTTTATTTTGTCTCACTTTCTACCATTTTTGCTTTGTGTTTGTCCTTTTTTCTATTATCAAGGAAAGTGATCCATTTTAATTTTTGTATAACCATTTTTATTTCCTTTCATGATTTTCCTTCTCCCCATTTTCATTTCCATTTCTTAGACTAGAGTAGAGCAGTGTTAGCATTAAAGTAGTTAGGTTAGGATCCAGCCTTCTCCATATGCTTGTATCAATGGCTATGGTACCATAACTTAGAGAAAATCCCATGTTTCTTCCGAGATAACCCAATTCCTCCCAAAGTTTGTGATCTATCATGGGTGCACATATTTCGGCCTCAAAAAATTTGGCACACCAAAGAGACAAGCTTGTTTAAATACTTTGTTTAAATCTTGATGTTATCTTTAAAAGTATTTTTGACCATATGTTTGTTCTTGTTGATTATTTTCAATATTTTTAGATAAGGACACATGTTTAGCTTATTCATATCTAATATTTGGTTTTTTTTAGCTCATTTGGATTTTTAGACCTTAACTTCAAGTACATAACAACTTTATTAGCTCAAATCCAACTTGTTTATCATTTACAAACCAATTCTTGTATATACCTTCATGTTTTCACACTTACATGGATCTCTACAAATATATTTTCTTCCCCAATTGGAACTAGAGTCCCCTCCATTTGTAGCAATGGGATGAGATCATCACATCAACCTTGAAAACCATACTCCTCTTTTATAGAAATGGTGATTTAATCCCTATTGAGCATATCCAATATGTACTCAACTAGTTTTTCATCCACAATATCATAGAAGATAATTTGTGTCTCATACTTCGTATCTCTTCCTTTAGAGGTAAATCCCATGATTGCTTCACAAATTTGGCTACAAGATCCATTTCATCATGATACCATCTAGGAGGGAAACTAGAGAAATGGTTCAAGTAGAATGCAAATGTCATATCTCTCAAGGAACACCTAAGAACAATAAAGACAGCCTCAACGGAACATTTCTCGAATTAAACCATTGATTCAAAAGGACTTGGAGAAGAATCCCTTCATGTAATTTTTGAACCTCCTATGGATCCACTTCAGATCCAAGAAACCCCTATTATTCATGATCCTCTATTTTATTTCCAAGAATCTTATTTTATTCCAAGAATCTTATTTTGTTCCAAGAATCTCCGATATATTGCAAAACTCCCTCCCATTCACACCCAAGGTATTACCTAGCCCCCTAAAAATTTTTGTGAAGCTTTGAGGAACCGTAGTCTATAAAATGTTATTCCCATTCTTTACCCAACTATAACCAAGCCTAATTATACAATTGTGATGGTGGATTGGGGTATTTACAATTTTTTTGATGATGGGGAGAACTTGTAGAAATTTTAACTCTCCAAGTATATCTCAATGTCAAACCATTCAGCTATCTTGGAGGGTTATTATCATGACTAAGAGAATATCGAGAAAAGATTGTCTAAAAATACTTGAGTTGTAGA
Source organism: Taxus wallichiana var. yunnanensis (assembly GCA_018340775.1). Classification (NCBI taxonomy): domain Eukaryota; kingdom Viridiplantae; phylum Streptophyta; class Pinopsida; order Cupressales; family Taxaceae; genus Taxus; species Taxus wallichiana. Next base: position 295,315,551 of record CM031239.1, on the reverse strand, counting down.
GGAAAGATTCTATGATGGAGGACCATTTCAAGGTTTCACAGAAGAGATATGATAGATTGAGCCAAAACGAGATATTTGTTCAAAGATAAGTGATGGTTCCCCTTTCAAAGCTAAGTTATGTTCCCCCATTTTAAATTTTTTATTCCCTACTCAAACAAGTTTTATCGAAGAAGATAGTGAGATAAAAATTTCAAATTGGCATGAATTTTATTCTAATGATGAAACCACACATTTTACTTGTTAAGAGGTTTTCACTATGGAAAGAAATCAAGTTGATTTGGGGAGTAATTTAACAAAGATTAAAGAAGGGTATGAGTTATATTCTAGCCCACAATTTGGAAGAAAAGTATATTGAGGCTACAAATTCTACATGTAAGGGATGGTAGAAGGATCAAATATGTGCCATATTCAAATAATTTAAAGACTTCACGACTTCCATTACATGTGAATGTGATGGTGTACCTAATGGTATAACCTACATGGGAGGAATTCATAGAGGATATGATGATATTTTCATATTTTAAATCCAACAAAAAGGTATCTATTAACTTTGTCTATTGGGTTGGATTTAGAAAAGACAATCAAAGTAGAGAAGTCATCCCATTGTTTCTAAAAGTTGGGTGTCCTATCAATCACTTATCTATATTAGAGTCTCAATCAAAATTAATATTTTTCATGTTCACTTCAGAATATGAAGGAGAGCTTAAAAGTACTAAAAATTTGTCAATACACCTACCCAAACTAAACACAAACCAAGGGAGGTGTATTCTACATTTACAACTAATATTTTGGAAGAGGAGGAGATCAAACCTTTGCTTGTACTCCTATCACTTTCCATATTTGTTACAAGATAATTTCATGTCCTCAATTCATAAGAAATTGAATTTACTTTTCTTATCCAATATTTGGCTTTATTTAGTTGTTTTTGTAAATGGTTAGAATAGGGATAGTTTATAATTTATTTTGGAAAAATAAGTCATCGGCACACTTTGCAAGTTTTCACTTGAAACATGTCTTATTCTAGTTTGTTTACATACTTTTTTGGTCCACTTGGGCACTTGTTTGAGAGGCATTTTAGAAAGTTTTTTTGAAAATATGAAACAAATTTCACAATTGAGTTTAAGGAAGAGTTTTTCATAGTCAAATTTAATCTCTAAACAAGTTAGACATTTCGGGTAGTATTCAAGGTGAGTTTCCAAAATTTTAAGGAAAAATATCAAGTTATAGGTAGACTCAATACATAATGGATACAAAAGGCTACCGACTAATCCATCTAACAAGAAGATGAACCTCTAAGTCACCAATTTTTTCCAAAATGAACGTGCTACTTCATTTTTGGGAAAGTGGTTACAAACTATAAACTTGGAGAATTTTAATTGTTAAACACATGTTTTAGAGCCCCCTTGTGATCAAAACTTGCCAAATATTCCTACATAGGCTAGATGTAAGTAAAAACAAGTGAAACCAAGAATAACTTGGTGAAAATCTTGTGTTTTGGCCTCAAGACAATAAAAGCAAATTTATTTGTTATATTTGTTTTAAGGAAAAGTTTTCAAGTTCAATCAAATAGATGGAAGGACACATGGCAGCCTATAATGTTCTCTCAACATTTGAATTATTCATTTATTTCCTTGGATTTATGGCCAACACTTGGTTTTAATAAGTCTTCTCTCATACGATGATCCTTCAAAATTTTCCCCCAACCCCAAGGTCTATCGAGTGACCAATATCATGGTAAGAATCAACAAGTAGGACTACTCTCAACACTATATTAAACTAACAAACTATACAAAATCTCGATGGGAAATAAGGTACACATGGTAAGGATAAGAAAATTGGGGTTTTAGTGAAGTTTTCTAAAGGTTGACATCCTATTTCAATCTATAGAGAACCTATTAAAATCATGTGCAAGATATCGATTATCACACGCACTTCCTCAAGCCTCAAAGTCTTCATGCTAAAGTTATATACTTTAGATAACCCTACAGAGCATTGATTGATGACATGGTAGAGATCTATAATTTAAATTATGGTCGAACAATATCTTCCCATGGGATTAAATTTGATGGGTATTTCTAGTGGAAAAAGGAGCTATAGGACATCACAAACTAGGTGAATTTTGGCATGATAGGAGTTTATTTTATTTTATTATATCTTTTTAATTAATACTACATTTTACATGTAGATGGTACCATTAGAAGCATTTTGGAAAGAGATTTTAGTTCAACCTATTTTTTTAAAGATGGTTGAGAAATCGAGGATAACTTTGTGACAAAACTTTGTGGTGGTTTCTTCTAGTTTTCTCTATCTAATGGAACCCATATCATTGAAAATTTTAGGTTATTATGATCCTTTCTAAAAGATTCCTTAGAGTTGGATATGCCATGTAGACCAACCAGAATGTGTTTAGAGGACATAAATAAGTTGTTAAACCAAAATGACTTGTTTCAGTGGTCTAAAATGTGAATTCATGACCTTTTCAACAAAGTGGTGGCCTAATATTCACAATACTCTCATTGTGATAAATAGATGTCTTCTAAGAAAGCAATCCTTACAAAACTATCTTCTCATCCTTTGCAAGTAGAGGTACCTAAAATACATGAATCAAATCAATTGTATTTCCATGAGGGTTTTGATAGGGTTTATGGAGAATATATATCAAGTTATGGACTCATGGCTTGGTATCATCAATAAAAATTTGAAGATCATTTGGAATATTCCAAAGAGTTCCCTTGGGTGGATCATTTCAATTGAACACCTTGCAGAACTCCAAAAGCTATGTGGAAAAGATAATGTGGGAAAGGAGATATTTTAAAGCATATTTCTTATTCTTTTGTCTCTCTCTTATCTCTTTCTCTTTTATCTATTTGATTGAGATTTATTGTAAATAAGATCCTCTTTTGAATGTAAAGTTACTCGACCATTTGGTTGTCTAAACATTTTTAGTTATAAACCTCTATTTTGAACTAGTGTAATCCATTTAGTGCCTTCCTAATGACTATAACATATTGTGCATCTTTTAAAACTTAATATTATTTTGATTGTGGATTTTTCTACCCTTTTTCTTATGTTTTTCACCTTGAATTTTTATTATGTCATTGAATGATGTGTGTGGGTTACATTTGCATGGTTTCCATTTCACCGTGTTACTAATGCATAGAGTGGGAGTTTGATATAATGTTGGTGGTGAAAATTAACTTGCAGCAATTAATTTTTTTCATTAAATCATAGTCATTTAATCATCAAACCATGGGACGTAAAATTTAAATAATGTTAGTGTTGTATGCACAATTAAAGATAATTTAGAAGGTATGGAAATAAATAATTGTCCCTACAATAATTAAAATAACAATGCTTAAAAGTAAAGCTTAGAACTGAAAGTAAATGGTTTCTAACACTATGATTAAAACAAATCTTACAAAATCATAATACAGATAAAGAGGATAAACTACTTCCTAGTCTATTCATGCAATGAAACAAAGAAACAAAACTATAGAGGGGTTTAGCAGAACCACAAGTGGGCCCTGCCTTGGGTGTTAATCCCTCCTAAATATTGTAGCTAAAGGATAATAAAAAAACTCATATATTTTATTGAATTGACATGAACATTACATCAAAACAATCTCTGTATATATGTGTATTCTATTCTCCTATGTTCTAGATAGATTTCCAACATTAACCCTTTTCTTTTATACTTCTCAATTACAAAAAATGTGAGAAGAAGAGTTCAACTAGGATTTTAACAAACTAAGTAAAAGATCTTCGGTAGAATAAGTGGAAGATCTCAAATAGATCAACAAGAGTTTCAACACATGCAACAAAACTAATAACATGTGTTTAGATATCAAACACATAACTCAAGTAACCAAATAGTTCCTTAAATCACATGTTAACTAATCAATCAATCAGTTCTTTAGTAAGTTGCAGTGAATAATCAGATCCATGGTTGAGTTATCTCCCAGTTCTTAATGTTCCATTTGACTTCTCCTTCAATGAAATGTATAGACTTGAGTGTCGTTCTTCACGTTCCAAGAGATATTCATAACATGGCTTCTTTGTTGTAGGTGATCCCCTTTGGCTACAAATGGGTTATTGTAGATAGGTCCTTTAGCTACGGACGAGTTGTTGCATATAGAAAGTTACTTATAACCAAGAGTGGCATCACACATATCATCATTCAAACAACTTATTGAAATCATAAGAATAAATCCATACTCAAAATACCACAAAATAAAGATAACTAGCCATAACTATATTAATCAAGTATTTATGCCATAAGTTCAAGTTGTGATGATAATGTTCGAAGTATAACTAGGAAATACAAGGACATGGCTTCAATGGCTTAACAAAAATATAGAGGATGAGTTGTTTATAAAGGGGATTTACACAACTCATCACACCCCCAGGATTAATTTCTTGAATGTCCTCATTCAAGTGGTTCAATTCCTTAGTAGCTGAAAATAACATTCATGCCTAAAATCAATTAGGGTCTCTGTCCCTTCTTCTTCTAACAGAAGTAGCCATCATTTATCATGAACATGTGCATAACTCTATTCTATATCCCTTCATTGAGTGGTCTATCATATATCCATGGTGGAATTGGAAAGTGAAATATTGGTGAGTGATATCCAATGAGGAGCCGCTTCTCTACACATTCGGTAGTAATCTCAATATATGTATTCACTTGATCGGAAAATAGACTGAATTTTTTTCACTCGATCATGGACCCCTATAGGCTTTAAATTATTTTATGAATTTACCCCATTAAAATAAACTTAAAGCAATGCAAGAATTAAAATACACTGCACATAGGTTAAAAATGGAGTTCAACAATACCTATGTCTCTGAGTTCATCAATACAACTGATATATTATCTAATTCAATGATTGTGATAAATAATACAATCTAAGCATGATAATAATGAATACATAATGGAACATGAACCTAAAACTTGAGTAGTTATCACGGATGATAAGCAAATTCGATCCAATATTCTCCTTCATGCACAAATTCCTACGATATATCGATTGGTCTTCTAGATTGCACTCCAATCAATTCTCCAGGATCTACATTCTGAAGTGTGGCTCAAATGTGGCCTATTGGGTAGTTTGAATAACTCCCAATAACAATGTTTCGCCTATTAAAAATAATAGGTCTTATCTTCACTTTTCCAATAACAAATAATATCGGTCCTTAATGAAGATGATGCCTATATGATATAGGTCTTAGTATCTCTCCATGTGCCTATTTTAAAATAGGTCTTTTGTCTCCATAATGTTGCCATGATCACCTTCAAACTTCACTAGTCGTCCTTCTCACTCTAGCTCGAGTACTTCTTTTCTGAGAGAATTTAGAACTTATTTTCCAAAATAATATTGACCTATTAAAATAATAGGAATTAAAAATAATAATCATAATGCCTATAAAAATATAGCACTTACGTATTTACATACCTATAATAATAGGCCTTAGCTCCGAAAATATGTCTATAATAAAATATAAGACTTATTACAATAATTTGCCTATAATAAATAATATAGGCCATCATGCTTATAAGATATAAGCATTTATATCTCTCCATAATAATGGCCTTATTTATTTTCTAGGGCCACCCACTAATTCTCCACCTCCTCGGCTCGGGCATGGGAGAGACTAAGCTCGAAAATGAGCTTGTGTTTTTTACAATGTACCCGAGTCCCCTATTGGTATAGATTAGGAGCCCGAAATATAAGGATATTTGATCATATCCATGGCTTATTTTTAAATAGCCCATAATAATCCTCAATGAAATGGGCTTAGCCAAATTCCCCATGGCATAATAATAATTTGGCCACCAAATATTTAAACCACTTCAAATAATAGCATTAATAGGCTTTGAGCGAGTTAATAGGGATTAAATCTCTTTTTTAAGCTTTTAAATAAGTTTAAGCCATATTTTTAAAACTCAACCCCATAATAATATCCACTCTTCACGTGGATGGAGAAGCTTTATGTGGGGTGAAATCCCACATTATATGTGAGCCTTTTCAATAGGCTTTATCCACCAAAATTTGTTTTCATGTGGACTTTTTCTTTTTCTTTTTAATAAAAAGATTATAAAACCTTTATGTGGGTAAAAACCATAAACCCACCTTTAATGCCATGTGTATAAATAATAAATCCATGTGATCACATGCATATTTTCCATGTGTCAAATGTATCTCATGTAGATTTTCCAGTGTCACCATGTCATTTGACCATTTGGCACATCCTTCAGTTGTTGACCACCAGTTAACCAAACTTTGACTAGTTATAACTTTCGCATACGGACTCGAATTTGGTTCTTTAAAAATGTGTCGAAAAGGTCTTGGTGAACTATACGCAATGGTGTTGACTTCAGATGATTTAAAAATCATTCATTTTCATTGACTAATGTTGACCAAATGTTGACCACACTTTGACCCAAACTTTGACCAGTCACTATTTGCACGTATGGACTTTGTTTCCGACGTTTAGATAGTCACCGAAAAGCTCTCAAAGTCAAATTGTGTTGATATTGGGATATTTAGGGAACATGTGTGCTTTTATTATCCTCTAGATCTTCACTCTTCTCAAATTTGGTATTATATTAGGGTAAGAGTGCATTTCTTTTTTCATAGTTCATGACTCATTCCACCATATCTTGCATCCTTGTACCATCTGAATTACATGATCTCTAATCATATATTTGAATTAATCATGGGTTTATTTCCTCATTTTCCAAACTTTCCCTCTTATCACCTTCTTCTTTACATACTTTGCATATTTTTCTCAGTAACTTATCCAATTTTTCTTGCCTCGCCCCGACCATAAGTGATCAGTAGCTTTTCTAAATGCCTATACTCTTCCATTTATATTTCTCTATCCAATTCATTCATAAAATAAGAGCAGAGGGCTCTGACTTGAACATCTCCAATATATAGGTTTGGAATCTAATCCCTATCATATTCAAGAGCATAGTTGTACATGTAAAGTTCACATAGTAAGAGTTGAAGCTCATGAGTGTTGTTATGATATAACCTAAAGAAGATCCTAGCTACACTGATGTCAAATGGTATGTCAGAATTGATACATGTGAGTTTGAGTTGCAACATATTTTATTTTAATAAAATAGTGTAAACATTGGATGGAGGCATGCATTGAATTTTTCATGGGCCACACTGGATGTATCTTCTTGCTTCTTCTTCAACCTTTCTATCTCTTTGTCCTTTTCCTCCAGCTTCATCTTTATGCTTGGAGATAAGGGATTATTTTCCCTTTCCCATCTTCCTTTTTATTAACATAGGTCTCAAATTGTGACATAAAATATTCAATATCGTGCAGCATAGTTTGTGTGGCCATCTCCTTATAAGGTAGTTTGACAATATCTCTAACAACTTTATGAATAACAACTTGGGGTTAACTGGTGTTACATTCAATTGTTGTATACTAGCATGTGGTGTTTTCTCCAGCACTTGCTCAAGTACATCATCTTCAACTACAAGAATGTGCTCTTGTTTTTGTTCCATGACTGGTTCAATTATTATAGGCATATGCCTTTGCTCAATTTCGTGTACCGTGCTCAATGACCTACTCAACCACTTGTGGAATTTGTTCATGTTCACTTTCTTGTTTCTGTTGTTCAATGGGTTGCTCAAAAATGTCTGACATGTGTTCATGTTCAATTTTATCTCCAATTTCCTCTTCCTTTTCCTCCTCATGACCTTCTACTGCATGAAATGTCTCCTCCTCATAATCTTCATTACATGAACTGTCTCGCCTCTTCATGAGCTACCTCCTCTTGCTCCTCCATGGGTTGTTTAGGGTTATTGTTTTCATGAACATGGGCATCAATATCTCCCTGTTGTGTCTCTATTAGTTGAGGCTCAAAGCTCCTTTGTAGCTTCCACATCACTATCTAGTGAGATGGGCTTTGATTGTTTTAGTTTGGAGGTCCTTGGCCTTTTTGTTTTGAGCCTATGGGAGTGCCTAGGTGGTGTAGGAGTAGATTTAGAAGAATTTTGTTTACCCTTAGAGGTGGATGTTTCATGTGTGGATAACTCTAATAGGGTTTTAACAATGAAAATTCTCTCATGGGAGATAGGTATAGTGTGTTATTCAGTAGATGGAAATTTTTTAGAAGCAAGGGGTTCTTATGGTTAGGAGGCAGATGTTGCAAGCTCAATTACATGTGAGGAAGAGCACTCTGTGTTTTTCCTCCTCTTTCTCTTATTTCCCAAAAAATTATCTATGTTATCTACCCTTACAAAATCTCCCCATGGTATCTGAGGATAATCCCTCTGTAGGGTATGTTTTATTACCAGGGTTATAAGGCAATGGTGTGACAATGAAAACCTTCCCTTCTATACTTATTTACTCATTCTCTTCAATATTTCATGTAATAAATGAGGTACCTTTACTTTTTTGTTTGTTCTTTAAATGATTCAATAGCTTTACATGAATGGTATTCAATCTAGAATACCTTCCTTCACAAGTAAATTACTTAATTATAAAATTTTCAACCTTATCCCATAAGGGTTTAAGGGATTTTTTATGTGTACCTTATTTGTTAGTGATGAATGCATCATCATCATCCTTGAATTCTCTCCTAGCTGATTCCGAGTTTAATTTTTTTGGGAATGGTTCCCCTGGAATGGTAGGTTAGTTACTTCGCCAATATGTCATCATTGAGTCTCACTACTAAATCCCTTCACTTTTTCCTCCCATGTTATTGAATGTGTTGGAAAATTCCTCCACCGTGGCTTCATTAAAACCCTAAAACCTATTGATGTAGTCTAGCCAACCATTATCTTGAAAATACTACAAAATTTGAGGATGGCTCAAAATTTGAGAATGCTCAATGGGCTCATGCCTTATCAAATCTCCTCCCATGGTGGATATGCACTGCTCTCGGTTCGATACGTAACAATACAACTTTTATTTGGAGGAATGTTACACAATTAAGAAGTTTGGAGTTTCTTTCATCTTATTTTTGTAGCTTGAGGACCGCAAGGACACGCAACACGGTTATGAGAAAGAAATCATTAATTGATGTGACCATGTAAAACATGCAAAGGGAAGTGATTTGACAATATTGGCTTATGTGGAGGGACACATCATAGCTTGAAAGGTGGCGGTCATTAAATGCAACACATGCATAGTGACTTGGCATAAATGCTAATTAACTATAATTAAACTAATTATACTTTTATTTAAATGATAGTTGAGTGCACTTATCTCGATGTTTGTGTAGAATGATATTTTTGTGTGCTTTATTTGAACTTGTGCCATGGTTGCATGCAAGCTTGTTGTGATGTCGTGGACATGTGTTGAGCATAATGTTACGGATGTTGGTTGATCCTTACTAAAACCAGATGACACCTGGAGAGGGAATTATGATCCTTTGGGGTGTCAATCGTTCCTTATCCATATCCCGCATGTGCATGCATCCTTGATCTTCTTCATGCAATCATGAGTTCTGCTAAATGAAAAAAAATAGGGTTTTACTTCATTTTTTCGGTATAACCTCTGCAATCATTACATGTTCTCATTATGATGGAGAGCATAACCTCCTGTAATTACTTGACATCAAACCCTACAAAACAAAAACTCTATGAAATAAAATGTGTTAGTAGAGTGTTTTTTATCATGAGAAGGGATGATCAAAACACTTTTATTCAACCTTGGAATATCTAGCAAGATAAATGCACTAAGACCACCAAAATATCTCAATCCTCTACAATCTTAGAAGGTGATCCAATAAGATAAACTCCTAATGTTAACTCTAACGTCCTTACTTCCATCCCGCTTGGACCTTCTCTGAAAATTTTCATCAATGAATCTATGTCAACTGGCTTCCTGTACAATCTCAAATGGCCATTTACCATTATCTTGATCCTCACATGATCTATGGTAGTGAGCTTCACAACTCCATTAGAAAATATCTTCTCGTTCTCATAGGGGCCTAGTGACCTTGTTTTGATCTTGCCTATATATGATCCTTGTCTTTTGAATCAAACAAGAGTGCTCAGGTCACCTTCTTGGAATTTCCTTATCTTGATGTACTAGTCATGCCATTTGACTCTTTTCTTTTGCACTAATTTTTTGTTATGTAAAACCTACCTTCTCAATTCATCCAACTCATTGAGTTATAGAATTATCTCGTCTTTGAGCTTCGACAAATTTATGCCTAGCTCAAGTGTAGTCCTCAATTTTTGTGTTCTAACTCAATTGAAAAAACAAACTGTCTTACCATACAAGAGTTCAAATGGTGTAAATTCAGTTGTGGTATTCCACTTTGAGTTAAATTCTCATCTTGTCTCGGAGGTATGTCTCGTCTAATCTCTCATATGGAGTGTAATTGTCTTTGTCAATATTGCCTCTATTTCTTTGTTGGTAACCTCTACTTGGCCATTATATTGGGGATGATATGGTGTAGACTTATTATGCCTGATTTTATATTATTTAACCAAATCATAAATTACATCAGCAAAAATGTGTACCTTGATCTGTTACAATTTCTCTTAGAACTCTATACCTGGTGAAGATGTGATCATATAAGAAATTAGAAACTTTCTCACTTTTTTGATTTGGCAACACCTTCATCTATGTCCACTTAGATAATTTTTACATACCAAGATATATTCTTTTTGTTGATATTTAGGGTCTATGGGGCCAATAAAATCTAAGCCCCACTTGTCAAAATGTTGCAAGACAAATTGAGGCTGTAATGGCATCTCATCAGATCTAGTGGGTTTTCCCATTATCTGTAATTTATCACATCTCATGGTGTATAGTGTTGCATCCTTATGCAACGTTGGACAACAATAACCAATAATCAACACCTTCTACCTTGTTCTTTTTATAAAAAAATTTCCTCCACAAGGTTCACTATGGAAAGCTCTGAGGACATCAAATATATCCTCATCATCTATACACCTTCTCATGATTTGGTCTTGTCTTCAATGAAATTGAAATCCAACTATCCAATAATAATGGACACTCTTTTCAACTATATGTATTTCTTCTAAGAGTATAAGTAATGTGGAGGTGTTTTACTTGAAACCAAATAGTTGGCTATGTCTACATACCAAGGTGTTTTTGTAGAGATAGAAAATAAGTGCTCATCTAGAAAGGATTCATCAACTACTTTCTCTTCATCATTAGTATCCATCCTGGAGAGAAAATTTTCTACCATGTTTTCCTTTCCAGGCTTTTCCACTATGGTGACATCAAACTCTTGCTAGAGGAGCAACCCCTTGATGATTATGTTGTTTACTACAGGTTTGTTTATCATATATTTGATTGAAGCATAATTAGTGTGACTGAACACTAGAGAACATGTAATGTAGTGTCTAAATTTGTTGATAGCATATACAACTGCTAAGAACTCCTTTTTGTTACTATATAATTTAGCTCTGCATGCTGCAAGTTCTTACTAACATAATAAATTGCATAATTCATAACTCCATCTTTTTTTCCTAAGACATCTCTAATAACATGGTCTGATGCATTAGTGTGGATGTGGAAATGCAGGTTCCAATCAGGTCCTCTTAATACATGAGTAGTAGTTAACATTTGTTTCAAGGTTTGAAAAGAATCTTCACAATGTTCAATCCAAACAAAATCAACATCCTTCCCTAGTAATGCAAAAAGTGGTGTTGCAATCTTGCTAAAATCTTGTATGAACCTTCTATAATATCTAGCATGGCCTAGAAATATCCTAACATCCTTTTGTTTCTTTGGTGTTGGCAGGTTGATTATAACGATACCTTTGTTGGATCAACTTGAATTCCTTCAGAAGAAAGGTAGTGTCCCAAAACTATACCTTCAGACATCATCATGTAGCACTTTTCATTACTCAAGGACAAATTATGTTCTTTACATATTTTCAAAACCTTGTCCATATTTTGCATAGCTTCCTCAAAAGTGTTGTCATGTATTGTGAATTCATCCATGTAGACTTCCATGCAGTCACTTGTGTAATGTAGTAGGTGCATTACACAAGTCAAATGGAAGAACTGAATATGAAAATGTTCCCCATGGACATGTGAAGGTAGTTTTGTCTTGGTCCTCTAGTGTAATCTAAATTTGATTATAGCCACTATATCCATCAAGAAAAAGAAATATTTCTTACCAGCCAAATTGTCAAGCACTTGATCAATGAAAGGAAATGGAAAGATATCTTTGTTTGTTGCTACATTCATCTCTCTCGTAATCTACGCAAATCCTCCAGCTTTTCATTCTTATTTGGCACAATGACACAAGATGATACCCATTGACTGTCTGATATGGGATATATAAATCCAACATCCAATAACTTCTTTAATTCTCCTTTTATAATCTCTCTTACTATTGGGTTCATCCTCCTTTGTGGCTGCCTGATTGGTTTACAAATTTCCTTGATATATATCTTATGAGTGAAAATCCTAGGATGAATCCCACACATGTCACCATAATCCCAAGTAAATTTTATATGATTTTGAATAAGAGTTATTAAAAATTTCTCTTACTGCATACTTAGCATTTTTTTACATTAAGTGGTCTTCCTAGTGTTATTTCCACTTGTTTAGAGAGATCCATCATTAAAAATATATTTTTTTCAAATATAATTTAGTATGCATTCATGGGGAAGAAGTTGGTGAAAATATAGTTCTTACCTGGAATAATTTTAGTGCCTTGTTGTAGTAGAACTTGTTTTAAGGGACAACTTAATAATCTCAACTTCTTCATTTCTTCCATAGTTATTCTGTACAAACGTTGGAGAGAACAACTTCTTCCTCGTGGTCTTTAATTGTACAATATTTCTCTAGCATCATGAGTTGTACAGAGCTCTAATTTTCTTATGGTTATTCAACCCAAATCATTTGATCTTCATCATTTAATAGTTGGTCAGGAGGATAGAGCATCTACTTCTTAGTGCCACTTCTATTGGAAATAATCATGTTGTCAGACTTGTAACCTATGAATGCATATATAGTGGCCAACCATGTCCTTCCTAAAATAATAGGATAACCTCCTAAAATTTATTTTGGTTGAAGGAAAATAAAGTCAGCAGGGTATTCCCAAGAGTCTACCACCACAAATATGTCCTCAAGGACTCCTTTAGGTCTCACTATTGATCTATCTACAAGTTATAAGACTGTAGTTATTGGCCTTAGTCCTTCCAACTTTAGGTCATCCATGATTTTCTTGGTCATGACGTTAATGGATGCCCCTAAGTCAATCGAGTGTTCTTTATTGTTGTGCCATTAATTGTAACGTTTATAAAGGACTACTTGGATCTATATATTTTCGGTAGAATTGAATTTTCAAGCATGATATCAACCAACTATCCAATAAATTGTATAGTGGATGGATCCTTCCTTCTTCTGCCTAGTTTTTTTATGCATATATCCTTTACCAGACTTATTGTAGATGGGCACATCCTTAATGGCTTGAATAAGTGGAATTTTGACACAAATATCCTTCAGTTGATTGACAAAATTAGAATTAGAATTTGATTTAGGGTCAGGTTTCTTTTCTTGTAATCTCTCTGTAAATGGTGGTTCATTAGCTTACAACTTATCCTTGTTAGAACTTAGTGCGGGGTTTATATTCAATTCCACTATATCCCTCTAGTTTGAACACTTACCTTCTTCATACACCCTTACTCTCTTCTTTAAGCTCCAAGCTTGTTCACATTAGTTTATACCTCCCATACACCCGAGGATCTCCAAGGCGCATATTCCATGTGCAATGACATACTCACATTCACAAAGTTAGTTATCAACCTTTTCCTTACAATCTCATAAGTCAATAAACCATTTTATGGGTGCAACATGAAGAAAGGTAATTGTATAACTTGTGATAGAGTTCTTAGTTCCTAAGTCATCAGTTTCATTTCCTAATATTTTCCCTCAACCTTCCTTGGATATTCTTAATCAACTTTACCTTGGAGTACTCCTACTTGTCTTATTTTTCCTCTTTGGTCACTAGGACCAAGGTGCCCAAAACTTTATACAGACCCTTGAATATCTACTAGGCCTCTTAGGACATCACATCTAACTCAAAACAAGATGTTTAGACTCATTCCACAGTCATATCCCTTTGATTTACCTACAATCTCATTTAAGCCCTTATTGTTTGTAGCCTTCTAGGCACAAAATTGAGTTGGATATCCAATTTTACTGAGACAACTAACCAAGCAAATAAATGATTTAGAGACCCTTTATGGGGTCCTTAAATATGCCCAAAATTCACTATATGTTCCTTTATATAAATTTGTACTTCCTTTGTAATGGAGCATGTAAATTAGGTCTCATTGGCCCTTGTAATTATGACAATGGTACTTATAGGGATGATCTTACCTGAGAAATGGTTGCAACACTTCTAGGAGGTCCTCAACATACTCTCTTTTGAATTTCATATCCTAAATCATTGGTTTGTTCAACCATACACCTCAATTCTCCCTTTTCTTGTGCCTATACAATCTACAATTCAAAACATATTATAACGTTTACCCACGTGCGGGTGGAACTTGATATTTCACAGACCTCTACTCCTTTACAAAATAGAAATGATCCAAAAGTTTCACCAAAATTTGATGGTTAGAATTTTAGATATGTCTTTCCCTAGTTAGGGTCAGAGCACATAATTAAAGCTATAGGACAAATTTCAAAGTTTCAAAAGCTACAAAAAATTGGATACACTTATTTTATCCTCCTTCAACTCCCCATGCATTCACATAGATCTACAACCTATCATATGGTGGCTATTATTCTTTCACCTCTCGGCCTAGAATAGATATTCAATAGAATTCATATAAAACAACAATAAACATACAAACCAGAAGCTCTATTACCTGCAACACTAATATAATATCTTATTATTCATTTCACACCTTCATTACATTCTTTTGAATCATCTTCCATGATTCCCTTTCTTGAATAGCTCTCCACTCTCCTCTACATTAACCTTCTCATATGAATATCCAACTCCTAGAGGGCTCAACTACATTACTAAACTTATAAGAAGACTAAATAATATCCCTAAATCTCTACAACTCATCCACACTCCAATTATGGCTCATTTTACAACTGTATAGCCTTTATTAAGTAGAAAAACAACTATTTCATTCTCTCTTACCCTTAATTTACTCCCTCAACTTCACTTTTACAATCATATTCAATTTTATACTCATTTACTCACTCCCATTCCTAGGAAAACATGTTGAAATGGTCTCATAAGACCTTATTGCATTTATCCCTTGATGCTCCTACATCAGGTCACCCTTCAAGAAAAAATTGAGCTCCTGCTCAATGCAACATAATGATTTCTTCCTCCTTTCCTTCCAATCCTTTCTATCCTTTTCAACGGTACACTCTGATTGGTTTATACCTTTTTCTTGCTTGTAATCTCTCCTTTATTTTTGTTTCCATCTTCCCTTCCATCACGTTGAACCTCTTTTCACATTTATTTTTCCTTATATTCTTTGGTTTCATATTTGTTTCTTGTCTTTTTGCTAGTTTCTCCATCATGGACACCAACTCTACCTTGTTTTCTTCATATTCACCTGAATTCTTGGCTTCCATAGCTATGTTGGTCATAAGAAGATAAGGCTTAGTTACCTCTCCAATATTTCTTAGCACTATTTCTCTGTCATCTTCTTGTATGGCTTCTTTGTAGGCTTGTCTTACCTTGTCCATGAAATAGAAGTCTTCAATGTTGAAATCCCATTCCTTCATATTTGCTAAGAGCCCACATGACTTCTTAGTTAACATTCTACTCCATTGTAGCTGAATGTGTCCACCTTCATCATGATATAAAACATCCTTACTTCTACAATCTACTTGTGGTTTGATGGTTGCTAGTTCCTCTAGCTTCTTTGAATCCTTAGGTTTTAATTGCATTTGTCCTCCTTGATTGTATATGGATACTATTTCAGTATTTTGACCTCTTAAATGGATCTCTTTGACCTGGTTTGTGTCATATTTTTCATGCTTTTGGATGATCTTAAGTGTCCTTTTCTCAACTACTTTCTCTTTGTCACATACTACCTCAATCTTCTCAATGCTCTTGAGTTTTCTCATGGCTTTATCTTTCACTTTGTTCTCTGTCTTGATTTTCTTCTTGCATGATTTTATCACTATATTATACCATAGGCACCTAGGTTTACTATATTTGACTAGTCTTCCTTCAATATTCAAAGACCCTATAAGTTTCCTTGTAATTTTGAACTTTCCCTATATCCATCTTGACCATGCCACAAGTACCCAACCATTGTGTTCTCAAGTACTGTACTATGAAACTCTAAGTCTCTCACCATCTCGGCTTGCTTAGACCAATGGCCTACTTTGGACACCATCATCTCTCCCATTTGCTTGCCTTATTGTATTATGCTAACACCATGTATGATACTTGTTACCAACAAGACAATCTCTTCATGTCTATACTTGGATAGTTCTTGTTCCATAAAATTTGCTTGTCCCACACTCTGTGTTGTATCACTTTACTTTGCTCTTTAAACAAAAAATTGAGATCTTATTCCTTGATTGGTATGTTTGATGCCTTAATTCACTTACATGCTTGATCACAGTTATCAATAAACCACCTAACTCATAACAACACTTAAGATAGAGATTTTGCACTTGTCCAAGGTTTCTACTTATCATCCATTGGACTATTATAACTTTTTTTGGATGCACTAACAGTTTATTAAAGGCACCATATATACTCCATACCATGATTTCCTCATGACATATGTAAACAAACTTTAAAAAATGGCTGAGTTGTCTTCCTATTGGACTAAATTCCTAATTTCTATCTTCTTGGGTCCTTTGAACTATATCAAACTCTCCTTGTTGCTCCATAGCTCCATGGAAAATTCCTTTGTTCTTGATAACTACCTCTGATTGGCTATCATGCATTTAATATTTAAGATCACTCCAAGGATGTTCAATGATTCTTGGCTTTGTATTCTACTCCATGAGGTCATTTTTATTAGACCTTTTCCTTCCTATATTACCATAGGTCCTTGACTGAAATCAGTCTTCTATTCATGTGCTTGCTCTTTTTGTGAAGGTAGGTTCAAACCTTTAGAGGTCTCTAGGAACATTTCATTGTTCCCTCCTTCACTATTTCCTCTTGTTATTGGTCCCTTCATGACCATTCTTGACAATTTTTCTCTACAACCTGCATTCACACATGCTAAAACATAATTAGTTTCATAAATCATAGCTCCACTATATTCTTTAACTGCTCCATACATGTTCCTAACTTGGTTTCCATTTGCATTTCCTTTCATGCTTATTTGTAATCCCTTTGTCTTCATCTTCTTTTGTTGTTATCCATCTCGATTTAGTTTCCTTACAAGGATTGGTTTTCCTTCACTTTCTTTTTCTTGGTCCTCAAGATACCCACTTGTTTCTACTCTATCTATGACATATTCATGTGTCTTCTCATTATTTTTTCTCTCTAGATCTTTCATAAGATCTTCCAGGGACTATGTTCAA
Organism: Taxus wallichiana var. yunnanensis; assembly: GCA_018340775.1. NCBI lineage: Eukaryota > Viridiplantae > Streptophyta > Pinopsida > Cupressales > Taxaceae > Taxus > Taxus wallichiana. The sequence continues at coordinate 295,298,062 of CM031239.1, read as the reverse complement.
TGACCTTTCTTCCTCTTCAATGCTACATTATTGCTTGTTCTTGTCACTTTTCTCTTTCCTCAAGAACTTCATGTTCTTTATCAGCCTCTCTTGGGCTTTCTTTCTTTCTTTCATCTATTTTTTTGTAATGAAATTACTTGTATAATTTAGATCATGAGCAGAAATATAACACCAAATAATACAATATTCCGAATAATGATCTCAATATGCAATTAGAATAGCTTCACCACTTTGAGGGGGCAACCTCCAAACCATGCAATAAGACTCAAATGCTCCAATGATGATGAACTACTACCTACAATCCCCTATATATACTATTCATATGTTATGGCCATCACCAAGGCCGACCTACTAAACATGAGAAAGTATAAATGATATAATAAAATGATATGGTAAGCCACAATTTGGTTACTCATATCCTAATACAAGAAATAGGTTAAGGGTGTAGCATGCCCTTCCCCTTCAAAGAAACATTTTCCCCAATGTTGAGAAGCTCTGGGTGCTGCTACAGGAATTTCATATCTTTCCATGTTGCATCTTCATTGTCCATATTCTTCCACTTGATCAGGTACTCAGTAATAACCCGTGTCCTCAATATTTTAGTGTGTGTTTAAAGGATGCATTCAGGTTCCAAGATGACTCTCCCCTCCTCATCAAGCTCAGGTAACACTGTTTGGGCTGATACTCTCTGTCCAATTACTTTCTTCAGGAAAGAAACATGAAAGACTGGATGTATTCTGGTTGATTGTGGAAGTTCTAATTTGTATGCTACAGTACCAATCTTCTGCAATACTTGATAGGGGCCATAATACTTCAGTGAAAGTTTGTTATCCTTTTGTTTTTATTTCAAAGACATTTTCTTATATGGTTATAACCGCAAAAAAACCCAATCACCGACTTCAAAATTCCTTTCCGTGCGATGTTGATCAACTTGTTGCTTCATGCGGTTTTGTGCCATGACCAAGTTCTCCTTGAGACTAGAGAGGACCTCTTGTTGATATTGAATGTGTTATTCTACTACTCTAACCCGTGGTTTTCCTCTCAATGATGATGTGATGGATGGTGGATGGTACCCATAGAGTACCAAAAAGGAGACATTTTAGATGAAGTATGGAAGGAAGTGTTATACCACCATTCTGCAAGTGGCAACCATTGGACCCATCTTGCTTGTTTATCTAACATAAAGCAATGGAGATATCCCTCCAAACACTTATTTACAACTTCTATTTTCCCATCAAACTGGGGATGATAAGAAGAGCTACGAGCTAACTGAGTACCCAAACATGAGAATAAATCAGTCCAAAAATTACTAGTAAATATAGGGTCTCGATCAATTACTATAATCTACGGTGTCCCATGAAGCTTTTGAACTGTGTCCATGAAGGTTGTTGCTACCGTGATTGCAGCAAATGGGTGTGCCAAGGCACAAAAATGAGCATATTTGGTGAGTCTATCCACCACAACCATGATGACATTTTTCCTTCAGATTTAGGTAATCTTGTGATAAATTCCATGGAAACCTCTTCCCACCATTGGCTAGGAATAGATAGAGGTTGTAGAAGACCTGGGGATCGAACTAATTCACCCTTATTTTTCTGACAAACCATGCATTTTGCCACAAATTTTTGGACATCCCCTTTGAGCCCTTCCCAGAAGAAATCTTATTTGACTTGATGATAAGTCTTCAAGAATCCAAAGTTCCCCCCTACTGGAGAAGAGTGAAGCTCAGATAGAATCCTATTTTTAAGAGTGGAGTTCTTACATAGGTATAATCTATCTTTATACCATAAAACATACCCTTTCAATACAAATTTTACAAACATGCTTGGATCATTACGAGATGATGAATGAGGTTTTGTGTGGTTGGGTCATTTCTCCATTCGGACCTTTCCTCATCTATCCAATCTTCCGATAATATGGATATGGCACCTAACAAGGCTACGGTTGAGTCATCTTTCCATGTGAGCATCTGTAACTACATTCTCCTTCCCTTTCTTATAGATAATCTCAAAATTATATCCCAACATCTCGAGACCCATTTTTGGTGTTCTTCGGATGATAAATGCTGCTCCAAGAAGTATTTCGGACTATCATGATATGTCTTCACTTTAAAGTCTTCCTATGAGATATGGTCTCCATTGCTTTACTACATGAAGTATGGCTAGCATTTCCTTCTCATAAGCCGGCTTGGAAATATTCTTACCTTTGAATTGATGGCTCAAAAGCCAATAGGATGGCCTTCTTGTATGAGAATTTCCCCATACCCACCCCTAAAGCATCCCATTCAACATGAATGTTTTGGAAAAATCTGGAGTAGCCAAGGCGGAGGTGGTGCACATGGCCTCCTTTAGTTGTTCAAATGATTTGGTTACATCTTCACTCCAATAGAAGGATTCCTTCTTTAATAAAGTTGTGAGAGGTGCAGCTATGCTTCCATAATGCCTTACGAATCTTCGGTAATAACTTGTAAGCCCTAAAAATCCTCGTAGAGTCTTTAGGGTTTTTGGAACCTTCCACTCCATCATGGATTTGATCTTATTAGGATCCACTTTAAGCCCTTCATGAGAGATAATGTGACCCAAATATTCAACCTCCTTGAGTCCAAAAGAACACTTATAGGGCTTTGCATAAATTTGATGTTGCTCAAAGGTTTCCAAAACCTTATTTACATGATGCAAATGTTCCTCCCATGTTTTTCTATAAATTAATATATCATCAAAAAAACTAAGACAAACTTCCACAGAAATGACTTAAAAATAGAATTCATCAAACTTTGAAATGTAGAAGGTGCATTTGTGAGTCCAAAGGCATTACCGGGAATTCATAATGGCCTTCATGTGTCCGAAAGGTAGTTTTATGAACATCCTCATCCTTGATTCTGATTTGGTGGTATCTTGAATGAAGATCAAGATTTGTAAAATAAACATCACCATGTAATTCATCAAGTAAATCATCAATAAAAAGAATAGGAAACTTATCTTTGATTGTGTACTTATTAAGTTCCCTATAATTAGGACACATGCACCACATGTCATCTTTCTTCTGTACCATCACTACTAGAGAAGAATAAGCACTCTGACTATGGGGGATGATTCCTGCTTCCAACATCTCTTGTAAAATATTCTCGATTTCACTCTTTTACACATATGGGTATCTATAAGGTCTGATGTTAGGCAATTTACTTCCTGGTAATAACTAAATAGCATGATCATGATCTCTCTTTGGAGGTAATACCTTTGGTATATTTTCAAATACAACAAAGCATGTGCATCCAACACTTTGCTTGCATATCGATGTTATAATGTCCTTAGAATGATGAGCCTCCAATGAAAAGGGTGTGCGACAAATCCCTTTGCACCCTTTTTAGAATTTTATGCATTTGATGAGAACTTACTATTTGTGGAGACTTTTCTCCTTTCTTGAGTGAAATCGCATGAACAAGTCTTGTAATTTCTTCGAATAGTTCCCAAAGTGGTAAGCCATTGAACCCCTAACACAATGTCTGCTCCTCCCATAGAAATGGCATACATGGGACTATTTAGTATGTAATCTCCCATGGCAAGCTTAATGCTATGGAATTTTCTAGAACAAGTAACAGTACCTCCATCAGCAATCATTACTTGACATTCAGGAGCTAGATAAATGAAACAGTTTAGGCACACTGCTAACTTATGATTGATAAAGTTGTGAGTACTTCCTGAATCAATCAACATTGTGACCCTCTATTTTTTAGGAATCTAACCACATTTAGGGTTTGGGGGTGCTAATACCTGAAATTGCATGGCATGAGATCGTTGGCTGAGGATCTCCTGACTCCTCCTCTGCTTAACCAAGACCTCTGACTCTGCATCTTCATCCTTCTCTTCATCTTCACTAGGCCCATCAATGTAGAACAACTTCTTTTCAACACATTTATGTCCGGTCTAAATTCTTATCATCACAGTTAGAACATAACCTTTTTTCTTTTTTTCTTCAATTTGTTGAGGTGTCAATCTAATCTGACAAGGGAATGTTGGGGCCAGGTGTTGCGATCTCTGGTATAAGTGAAATGTTGTCTCCTAATTGAAACAAATTTCTCCTCTTCCCTTCTTGCCATAATCATCAAATCATAAACCTTATGAGGATTAAACATACGCACCTCATGCTCAATGTGATCCTTAAGACCCCCAAAAATAGGTCATTCAGATTCTCTTCAGTAATATTTTCCACCAGCAGAGAAAGGTTTTGGAAGTGACGAATGTAATCCTACACAGATCTTGTCTATCTCAACTTTGCTAATTGGCTAAAGTAATTATCTGACACACTAGAACTATAGTATAATTGTAACTCTTCAGTGAAGACTGTCCATGTAACATTGAGACCACTCTTCTTCCTTTGAGCACATAACCATTGATACCAAACAAATTGGTCAGGTTTGAGATACAAAGTTGTCACGGTCACCTTTTATCCTAATGGAATCTAATGTAGTTCAAAGAAATTCTATATTTGGTTGATCCAATTGAGTGGATCCTTTCCATCAAACTTACACATCTCCACTTTTGGAAACATAGTATGGGCCTATAGAGTGCTCATATTTGGATTGCACACAGTCGAAGATCCACTCTAGCTCATGTGTCTATTATGTTGACTTAAGGATCCACCTTGATTGACATAAGTATGATTACCCATCATATGCGTACTGAATTTTTGCATGAACTCCTCCAATATTTGTCCAATCCTATCCACATCTTCTTTGTTGGCCACCCGAGATTCGAGGTCTCTCAGGTTAAACTCAAGTTGGCTTACTTTATGGTCTGTTGAAGTAAACCCTAACCCTAAGGAATCTATAGTTATATCTTCTGTCTCCAACTCCTCAACTACTATCTCATCCTTTTCTAGTGTTTTACCCAAAGTGATGGGATTCTTTTTTCCTCTTGTGGAAGGCCCCACCATGATACCCCAAAATAGTAGGATGTAGGGATCACGGTCAAATTTTAGGGTTTTGAATTTAGATAATAATTTTTCTAAATATAAAAAAAATTAAAGAATAATCCCCAAAAAAATTCTTTCCGAAAATGTAACGAATTTGAAAAAATTCCACAATTTGCACCCTAGGGAGTGATTTTATGAAAAACCCTAAATTTGTAATAACTTTTGCAAAATAAATCAAAAATTCTGAAATTTTTAGGGAATCTTACTTGAAATGTTTTTCAACTTTGGTAAAAATATCTCCAACCAATTCACTTTGGTTCGTAATATATAGTGGAAACAAAAAATTAGGGTTTTGCCTTAATTTTGGCCCAGATCGCAACTCTGATACCACTTGTAATAAAATTACTTGTATAATTCAGATCATGAACATAAATATAAGACCAAATAACACAATATTCCAAAATAATGATCTCGATATTCAATTATAATAGCTTCGCCACTTCGAGGGGCAACCTCCAAACCATGCGATAAGACTCAAATGCTCTAATGATGATGAACTACTACCTACATCCCCTATATATACTATTAATATGTTATGGCCATCACCAAGGCCGACCTACTAAGAATGAGAAATTATAAATGATATAATAAAATGATATGGTAAGCCACAAGTCAGCTATTCATATCCTAATACAAACAATAGGTTAAGGGCGTAGCATTTTTGACCCATCTTTGTGGATCCCAAGCTCTTGCTCTTGCTTGGAAACATTTTCTTTACATTCTCTCTCTCCCAATGAAAAATTCATTCCTCCTTATTCCTCCTTAATGAAGGCTAAGACATGATTATTGGTCTTTTCAACAAAATCTTTGATGCCAAATACCATGCTTCTCCTTTTAATTCATGCATGTCGGTCCATCAAATGCACTAACACATGCTCTATTCCATTCTTTGTTAGAAAACACTTATTCAACCTTCCATTATACACCACCTTCCTGTCATATTTCCATGGCCTACCTAAGATTAAATGACATACATCCATAGGCATGATGTCACATAACACCTCATCATACAAACTTCCAATCTTGAAAGGTACTCTACATTGTTCATTTACAAGAATCTGATGATCCTTCTGAACCCATGCAACTCTATAAGGTGTAGGGTGAACTAACCTCTTTAAACCCAATTTACTAACCATTTCCTCAAACACAATATTATCAGTGCTTCCATTGTCTATAATGACATTACAACACTTACCTCTTGTCTTGCATCTGTTCTGAATAAGCTTCTCCTGCAGATTGGCTCTTGAGATCTAGCTTGTTGATGTAGAAGTACTCTCCTTAGCAACAAAGATTCTCCTACTTTTGTTCATAACCTTTATCAGATGTCCTTTCCATATCTGAATACACTTCTTCTATCCTTTTCATCCTTGTGCCTAGATCATTGATTTCATTCATCATGTTATCCATCTTCCTCATCACTCCTTCCTGGATCAAATTCATTATACCCTGCAATGATGCTTTCTCTACCTTAGCCATGTTGTTAACAATCAAAATTTACACACTCTTAAATAAAATTTTAATGCCTCAAATCTCTCTGATAAATTGATTTGAACAGATCTCTGCTCACGATACCAAACTAGTGCGGGGTTTATATTCAATTCCATTATATCCTTCTAGTTTGAACACTTACCTTCTTTATATACCCTTACTCTATTCTTTAATCTCTAAGATTTTTCACATTAGGTTATACCTCCCCTATACCTAAGGATCTCTAAGGAACACATATTCCATGTGCGATGACATACTCACATTCACAAAGATAGTTATCAACCTTTTCCTTACAATCTCATAAGTCAATAGACCATTTTATGGGTGGAACATGAAGGAAGGTAATTGTGTAACTTGTGATAGAGTTCTCAGCTCCTAAATCATCAGTTTCATTCCCTAATATGTTCCCTCAACCTTCCTTGGATCTTCTTAATCAACTTTACCTTGGAGTACTCCTACTTGCCTTATTTTTCCTTTTTGGTCACTAGGACCAATGTGCCCAAAACTTGATACAAACCCTTGAATATCTACTAGGCCTCATAAGACATATCATCTAACTCAAAACAAGATGATTATACTCATTTCCACAATCATATCCCTTTGGTTCACCTACAAATCTCATTTAAGCCCTTATTACTTATAGCGGCCTTCTAAGCACAAAACGGAGTTAGATATCCAATTTGACTAAGAAAACTAACCAAGCAAATAGATAATTTAGAGACCCTTTATAGGGTCCTTAAATATGCCCAAAACTTCCTTATATGTTCCTTTATATAAATTTGTACTTCCTTTGTATTGGAACATGTAAATTAGGTCTCATTGGCCCTTGTAATTATGAAAGTGGTACTTATAGGGATGATCTTACCTAAGAAATGGTTGGGCAGCTTCGGAGGTTCTTAACATACTTTTTCTTCAATTTTAGATCCTAAATCATTTGTTTGTTCAACCATGCACCTCAATTCTCCCTTTTCCTATGCATGTGCAGCCTACAATACAAAACATATTATAAATTTTACCCACGTGTGAATTGGAACTTTATATTTCACAGACATCTACTCCTTTACAAAACATAGATGCTCCAAAAGTTTCACCAAAATTTGATGGTTAGAATTTTAGATATGTCTTGCCCTAGTTAGGGCCCGAGAGCACATAATTCAAGATACAAGAAAATTTTCAAAGTTTCAAAAACCACAAAAAATTGGAGACAATTATTTAATCCTCCTTGACTCCCCATGAATTCACATATATCTACAACCTATCCTATGGTGACCACTATACTTTCACCTCTAGGCATGGAGCAGAGGGTTGAATAGAATTCATATAAGATAACAATAAACATACAAACCAGAAGTTCTATTACCTATAAGACAAATATAATACCTTATTATTCATTTCAAGCCTTCATAACAATCTTTTGAATCATCTTCCATGATTCCCTTTCTCAAATAGCTCTCCACTATCCTCTACATTAACCTTCTCATATGCATATCCAGCTCCTAGAGGGCTCAACTACATGACTAAACATAGAATAAGACTAAACAATATTCTAAATCTCTACAACTCATCCACACTCCTATTATGTCTCATATTACAATGGTATATCCTTGATTAGGTAGAAAAACAACTATTTCATTCTCTCTTACCCTTACTTTACACTCTCAACTTTACTTTTACAAACATATTCAATTTGATCTTCATTTACTCACTCCCATACCTAGGAAAACATGTTGAAATGGTCTCATATGACCTTATTACATTTATCCCTTGATGCTCCTGCATCCGAACTCTTCTCACATTATTACGATAAGTTTACGGTTCATTTTATCTTTGTTGTGGATTAGTCCGTAGCAATTATTGTTCATCTGTAATTTTTGTGATTGTGGGTTTACTTGGTGGGAGAAGTGATCTTCCAGAGTGAAGATGGATGGAATTAACATAAAATAAATAATCATGGTATTAGGTTGATTTGGTGGTATAGGCTAGCTGAGTAGATTTATTTTGGGGGTAAGGTGTTGGTTGAGATGGTAGTTGAGCGGTTTTTGGTTGAGGTCATGATTGGGGGTTTGGCATTAGAGGTTGTTGTTGTGGGTAAGGAGGTTTATGGTAATATTTCTCGTAGTTCGGAGGTGGGTTGTTCTATTACTTCCCTCCTCTCCAAGGCCATTGTAATGAAGAAGGGGGTTGTTTTCATTATTGGCCTTGGAATTGAGGTTTCCATTGTTGTTGATATTTACTAGCGCATGAAGCCCAACCTTGTTGAGTATTAGCCCAAGGTGGGCGTTGCATATATGGATTACTAGCCCAATTTTCAAAAGATGGCATTGGGTCTTGTGGCATACCTCCTTGTCTTGGAATCCAAGGCTTTCTTTGAGTAATGTAGAAGAGTTTCCCATATTATGTTTCTATCATCTTGAATTTAGGTGCATCCTCCTTCTCTTGTGCAATGCTGGTTAATCCTCTACATTTGCAATCAACTTTCTTTCTTCTACATGCATGAAAGAACTCTATAAGTGTTGCCTCCACATCTTCTCTTTTCTTCTTAGCATTTAAAGCATCAAGATGGGTAGCCATTCATTGATTATATCTTTTTCCATGTTTTTGAACAAGTTCACCATCTATGTTTTAGATATGTCTCTCATTCCTTTGGTAGCTGATCCACCCTTTGATCTAGCACTTCTAATTCTCTTCATGGTTGCTCTGGAGTAATTCCTACAAGCTTCACAAATATCATCAAAGGTATCTTTTGAAATATCTCCATCTCCTATCAAGTCCAAAGCATCCATATCCTCCTCACTGAGTCCCTTCAAGAAGAGTAATTTGAGAGATTCAGGAGGTAATCTTGTGTGTCTTGACTTCTGAATGAAAAACATGAACCTTTCCAGGTAATCTTCTAGTGGCTCATCTTCCTTTTGTGTCATCCTGAAGATTTCATCCCCTCCTCTACTACTTGGTCTACAGTAATCTTGGTACTTGGTCAAAACGTTTCCTTCATCTATTTCCAAGTAGTCACAACATCTCTTCCTAGACCCATGAACCATCTCAAGGCTACATCCTTGAGTGTAGAAGGAAATAGCTTTAGCTTGTGTGCATCAGTTGTATAATCATAGCTCCTGCATAAAATTTCAAACTAAAACAAGAAAGTATTTAGGCCTTCAGTTATGGATCCATGGAAATTAGGAAGGGTTGATGGAGAGAAATTCTTTATTAAATCAGGTTGATTGTTATTAGAGATTGGGAACTCAAATGTAGTTTCCCCTTCTTTAACATTTTGATTTACTTCTTCTGTCATTATTGGTTGATCAGAAACAACCTCATAATTCTCACTTAGATGGGGGTATTCTACTATCAAACCTTTTACAGAGGAAGATGTGTCTTCTTCAGAATCGATATAACAATCTATGTTATTTGTGGATTGGGTAAGAATCTACCATGGGCATCTCTTGGATGGTGCATGCATCAACTAACTCAACTCAATCAACATACATTAGTGGGGGGTTTGGAGGTGGAATTTCTAAACCTAAATTTTTATAAGGAATGTAAAACCTCTCAAAAACCCTATAACTTGGCAAGTATCCCATAAATGATGCCAAAAATGGTGGTGCAAATTAACTTGCAAAAATTAATATGTTGTTCATTAAATCATAATCATTTAATCATCAAACCAAGGGATGTAAACTTTAAATAATGCCAGTGTTGTATGCACAATTATAGAGAATTTAGGAGGTATGGAAAGAAATAATTGTCACTACAATACTTGAAAGAACAATGCTTGAAAGTAAATATTAGAATTGTAATCAAATGGTTTCTAACACTATAATTAAAACAAATATTGCAAATTCAAAATGCGAGATAAGTAGGATAAATTTCTTCCTAGTCTAGTCATGTAATGAAACAGAGAAACAAAACTATGGAGGGGTTTAGCAGACCACAAGTGGGCCCTACCTTGGGTGTTAATCCCTCCTAAATCTTGTAGCTAAAGGCTAATAAACAGAACTCATATCTTTTATTGAATTGACATGAACATTACATCAAATAAATCTTTGTATATCTACGTATTATTTTCTCCTCTTACTAGATAGATTTCCAGCATTAGCCCTTTTCTTTTATACTTATTATTTACAAAAAAATTTGAGAAGAAGATTTAAACTAGGATTTTAACAAACTAATTAAAATATATTATGTAGAATAATTGGAAGATATCAAACAGATCAATAAGAGTTTCAACGCATGCAACATAACTAATAACGGTGTTCAAATATCAAACACATAACTCAAAATTTCCTTAAATCGTGTGTTAAATAATCAATCAATCGGTTCTTCGCTAGGTTGCGGTGAATAATTAGATCCATGGTTGAGTTATCTCTCGATCTTAATGTTCCAGTTGTAACGTCTCCTTCAATGACATGTATAAACTTAGAGTGTCACTCTTCACGTTCCAAGAGATATTCATAATGTGGCATATTTAATGTAGATGATCCCCTTTGGCTATGGACATGTTGTTGCGGATAGGTCCTTTAGTTGCGGACAAGTTGTTGTATATATCAATTTGCTTACAACCAAGAGTGGCATCACACATATCATCATTCAAACAACTTATTGAAATCATAAGAATAAATGCATACTCAAAATACCACAAAATAAATATAACTAGCCATAACTATATTAATTAGTATTTATGCCATAAGTTCAAGTTGTGATGATAATGTTCGTAGTATAACTGTGAAATACAAGGAAATGCATTTAATATCCTAACAAATATACGAGGATGAGTTGTTTATAAAGGGGATTTACACAACTCATCAAATGTAGTGTTGATTGTGGCTCTATTTCTGTCCTTTTAGCATTGTATTTATACTCTTTTTCTTTTCTCAAGGAGAGTGATCCCTTTTAATATGGTGTATCACCATTTTTATTTCCTTTCATGTGTTTCCTTCACCCCTTTTCCTTTCCATTAATTAGACTAGTGTAGAGTAGTGTTAACATTAGATTAGTTAGGTTAGGATTTGGCCTTCTCTAGAATTTTTTTAAGGGATAAGGTCCCACACCTTAGAGACAATCCCATGTTTCTACTTGAGCTAACCCATTTTCTCCCAAACTTGGTGATCTATCATGGGTGCACACATTTTGGCCTCAATAAAATGTTTTTACTTTATGCTTGCTAGTTAGTTGTATATAAATTTTTCTCTTTATATAGCTCTATATTAATTAACCAAACTCTAATAAATGAATGTTGTTTGTGGTTGTATCCTTTATAGATATATTTTTCTTTAGCACTTATTTTTAGAAAACCTTTCTTAATAATGGTGTTTTACTTGTCCCGCACTAGTATTTCATTGTGTTCTTTATATCCTCCATAAATGGATATGATATTGTAATATCGACATTAAATTTTTGACTTAGTATGTTAATAGACATCTATGTGAGAGTGAGGAAGCAAGAGGATCAAGAAGGAATATGTGCACATCAAGAAGTTGCAATCAAACCGAGACGTGAAGTAGCTCCAAGATGAAATTAAGAGTTCAGTCACAAGAAATTGTGTATGCATAAGAAAATAGGTCAAATCATACTCATAGATCAAAATGAAATGGCATAAATAGGAATGATTTGTAACTCCTAATGTAAGACCCATCATACATCCATAGGAGTTACGTTCCCTCAAATGAAATGTAACTCTTGTATGACGCATAATGACACATATGCTAGAATATGTTATATAACTCCTAAGACACCTAATGACCTATGATCTCACCTAAGTGAGATGACTCACCTTGTGAGGTGTAAATTCACCTAATTAATGAATAAAAGATGAAAAACACCACTCACACTAATACCCACCCTTCATCGCAACTTAGGATGAAGCAAGGAAAATCATAAAAACACAAAGATATGGGTCTCGACTGCTATGCCTAATGAAGTACTCATGTACAATAAGGACCTCAAGTAATGGAGGAAAATCCACTAGGAAAAATGTCACATTACAAGAGATAGAATATTCCCCTAAACAACTAAAAAATATGCATTAAATGGGTCCCAGAAACTAAAGGCATGATAAGGTACCCATGTATAAACTACAATCTTTCTATAAGAAGAAGAAGAGAAGAAATTTTTTTATCCATCCTCCCAAGAAGATAAACCTATCGAAATGCACCATGTACCAAGTGAAGAAGAAGAATATCCCTGAAGTGACAAGGTGGTGTTCCCATCCAAAGAGTGATGCTCCATATGTGAGGTAGAAGTTCCAAATACTCCATGAAAAGATGGTGTATCTGAAGCAATGGTGAAGAAGGAAGATGGAATGTCATGTAACTATATATAGGATTTCCCAATGTCCGATAAGTCTTGAATCAAAGTACCTACTCCCTAAAAAGTTTGTAGTGGACCAGAAGTAGGTGGATCAAGAAATAACTCCTCAAGATGTGGTAGGTGATAAGTGGATGGTGGAGGTGGGTCCCCATCACTATGGAAATAAACTATGATAGAATAGAATTCATAATCATCAAAAATGTGCTCAAGATCAAAAATATCATCAAGTCCAAGTGATTTGGATGAAGAATCTGAAGGAGGAATAAAGTGAGAAAAGGATTAAAGTCGAGTGTGATGATCAATTATACCAACTACAATGATAGTGTCACTTTGTGTAGCTCTCTGACATAAATGGAATCTGGAGTGAACTCAACCTGCATGCCCTAACTAAGGTGAGTAATATGATAAACTAAAAGGAGATTAGTTGTAAGTGAAGGAATACTAAGCACATTATTAAATGTTCCACCATTCACTTCAATAGACCCTCTCCCAAAAATTGGTGTAGAAGTGTCATCACCCAACCGAATAGAAGACATGTCACATGGCTCTAATGAAGTAAACTCTATGTCTGATGAGGCCATATGATGAGATGCACCCAAATCAATAACCCATGTAGGAGTAGGTGACACAATTGCAACTAAATCTCTTCCCTTTGTTTTCTCCTTAGTTGATTCTTTTTCTTTCTCTTTCACTTTCAACTTTCTTTTGTCTTTTTCCTTAGAACCTTTGTGAGTTGATGAAGATGATTTGAGAGACTCAGGAACTTCTATGTTTTTCTTATAAAGAAGACTCGTGAGGAGGTCAATATTCTTCTTCAAACATTTTTCTTCATCATGCCTTCTAGTGCAATACCCACATTTCACCCATTCTTTAAGAGGTTTAGAACTAGAAGAGGAAGTGGAAGAGTTTTTTTGGTGATGGATTAGTCCTTTCTATTCTCGTGATCCTTGCTATTTTGTTTCTTCTCTTTTTACTCCTTCGGTTCATCATCATATGCAATGATAGCATGGGATTACGTGGATTTTATAATACCCATTTGAATTAGCAAATCATGTTCTCTAGTTAAATCAGCAATAAACTCGTCAAAGGAAGGCATAGTACAACTTGCACCATGTTCCCTTTTGTTTCATGGAAGGTAGAGACAAAAATAGAATAGTCAAGACCAAGGTTGAAGAGGATGAAAAGTATGAGCTATGAGTCATTTTTGTCAATTTCACAATATTTGATATTTACATTTAGTGAAGAAGTCCTAGAGAGTGTCAAAATTACTAGGGTTGAGACTAATAAACTCATTTTCCATTTCATTCCCTCTCATTTCATCCTATTTCCCCAAAAAAATTCTAAGGTATCCCAAAGTTCCTCAAGTATTTTGGATTTGTTAATATGAAAGTGTAATACCAAAGGATTCATCATATTTTTCGAGCCTTTTCTCTTTCTCTATAGGGTATATTTTTCATCTTGTAAAACCCATTGTTATCGATAAAATTTGTGTTTTTCAAGGCCGGAGTAATAACATCTTTCCATTCATGATAGTTAAAGGGAGTGAGAAAAGGAACGCATTGAGATCCATAACAGATAAGAGTAAGCAAAAAATATGGCGGAAAGAAAAGAACCACACAAAATAAACACCCCGATTATGGCACTTTATAAGTAGTGCGTTGATTACATCCAAGTGTTTGTGCAATGTGAGGTAGTTGGTCACTCACCTTGTAATTAGTGAAATGTTGCACAAGCATGGAGACCATAATAAGCTCAATCGTACAAAATGAAACATGGTAACAAGCAAAAAAGTAAGAAAATAATGGAAGTACGCAAATGAGGATCTCTTACAAGCAGGTTGTGGCAATGCAAGAAAAGAGGAGCACTTACTTGTAGACACCCTAATTTCACATCTGTCCTAAATCAATTAATTCCCCTTCCTCATTTCCCACAAAAATACACTTCGAATTAATAAAATAATTTGATTAATTATCCATTTCAAAATCTAAAAAATAACCCAATCCTCACCACATGTCATTATTCTCCATGTTTTTCTACTATTGAATTAAAAATTCAAATTCAAATCCTCACCCATTCTTCATGGTCCCCACTCACCTAAAATCCTCCACTTATGAATTAAAAATATAATTCAAATCCTCACCCATTCTTCATGGCCCCCACTCATCTAATCTTGCCCACATTTTCAAACCACTCACCTAATCTTGCCCACATTTTCAAACCACTCACTTAATCTTGCCCACATTTTCAAACCATGATTACTTAAATTACTCTAAGTTAATCACTCCCCTAGGCTATAAATACAACCTTACCCCTCCCCTCTAAGGACACGAGAGAATAATCTTGAATGCCATATCTAAGTTCTTGCATCCTTTGAGCAAAGAACATCATTTTGCCTCGTCCTAATGCCCAAATAGTCTCATAATCCTTTTTTCCATCTAGTGCAAAGTAAGAGGATCGTTGTTGCAGGAAGGCCTTGCTCCATCTTGAAGAAAAGCACCTACATATCACACAATCAAGGCTCAATCCAAGTTTCCTAGCCCATTCTGAGGTTTGCTACGGAACACGAAGGAGGAGGTATGATTATTAGTATTTTACTTCCTTGTTAGTAGTGTATTTTCCTAGCTTACATTCAGCACGCTTGCCAGTTACTTTTGATCTATTACCATTAATTTCCCAATTAGTGATTTTATCTGCTTCTTTGTTTATTATTGTTCGTTATTATTTCATTTTCTGCTCCGTATGGCCTTATTTGGTTAACCTTCATGCTTTGGGTAGTCTTTTTGTTGTGCGGTGTCTTTGCGACGTATCTACGGGTTATAACAATGAAACTATGATGTTCATCCTGTCTTTGATCTCCTCGGTGCTTGGTGTTTAGTTCCCAATTCTGATTTTGCTATTCACTCGTAATCTATAGAAATACATGAACTAGTCATTATTTTATCATCTTACTGTCATGGGACAACCAATCTGGAAAATGCATTTATTTATTTACTTTTGCTAAAATAACTATGTTGTCGGAAGTTTATTATTATTATTATTATTATTTCTTTCATTTTAGTTAATTATTTTGTGATCTAACTCTTTATTTATGTTTATTGTTATTTGTTAACCTTGCTGTAAAAAATTTAGCTTCTCAGGTGAAGTACAAAAGTCGAAAATAAAAAAATAGCCCTAGGACATTTTTCTCACGTTCAAAATTTTCATTCAAAGTGCTACCGTAGCCCATCTTCCGGAAGCCATAATGTTTGCTCCCGAACTCAGAATGACTTCATTTTTTTTTAACAAAAAAGAAACAAAAAGATATATGCAATGAAAAAATAATTTTTGATTTAGACTTACAGAAAAAAATTGGTTTCATTTCTTCTAACACCTGTCTTTTTAACAAAAACAACAACATTATAGTTTTTTTTTTTAATTTTAATTTTATTTTATTTAACGTAACAACCTCACACGTATGCTCTTTCCTTGCACTTCAAAATTGATCTTGAAAATCAGAAACGTGAGGCCACCTGGGCTCCACAAAAAAATTATTTTTATTTTTATTTATTTATTTTTATTTTTTTTACCTTACATTTCAATTTTCCACGACAACACTTCTAGGTAACATTTTCACACTCTTCTTTCATCATTTTTATTTTTTGTGAAAACAATCATTATCACTATTTCACAATCATGATTAATTGTAATAATTATTAACATTTAAAAAAACAAAAAAATCTATTCCAATTGTATCTGCGTATGCTCTTTTCTTGCGCCTTCGAGCGATCTAGAAAATTAGAAACATTCACAATTTTTGTTAGTTTCTTGTTCTAACATTGCAGGATCCTCTATCTTTGTTTTCTAACTGTCATTTCAATCATTATTTCCTTTGTCATATTATTAATATTTGTTTGGTCGTTGGTTGTGTATGCTCTTTTCCTGCGCCTTCGAGCGATCTGGAAAATCAAAAACAGCCACGATCACTTTTCTAACATTTCGTTTGCAGGATAACTACTAATTTATTTTCGTAGGACCGCGTCGCTAGAATATTATCAAAAACAAAAACAAAACAAAAAAAAATCCCAAAAATACCACCATTCAAAGAAAATTGTTGAAACCAAAAAAAAGTACGCTCAGGTACGCAATTATTTTCTACTAGTGATTTATTTCAAGTTGGAAAGAACCCTACGTTTAATCACTTTATCATTTTGTTTTTACACGTAGACGAGGTGGATTTCATCACCACCAAAGCTACACCGGTGATGTGGACTTGACTACCACACACCAACAATATTTACATCTGCATTACACTTTGAGACCTAGTCTCATCACAACATTCGGTATTTACCTCGCCCTTCTCTTCACTTATAGGTAATGCTATCATGCAACGCATGTGAGTCATGCCTAAATAGCTGTAACAACAAAGCTTGGGCATTGTCCCTGTAAATCTTTGGGGAGTTATAAGGACACCATACACATTCATCCCTCCATCACCTTCCACCTTTTCACAAAACCATCCGTGCAGGCGTGATGATTCACTCACAAACAGAGCAAGTAAGAATTTGTGAGTCTCCTCCAAGGTGCTCTAAGGTCTTCCCGTATCAATTCTTTCCCGTGCGAGTTAGGTATATCAGGACTAGGGTATATCGGAGGATGCATTTTTTTGGAGTAATAAGAGTCTCGCATCCATCAGTCCACAACATACTTGTATGATTACATGAAACAATGATCATTCCTAAAGAATTTACCTCATAAGCCAAAATAATTGGATCCACATGATTTCTTGCTGTTTGAAAACAAAATAGTTTAGCATTATTTTATCATAAAACTTGGCTGATATCAATGTGTTCATTGTAAAAGTTCAGACCCTAGTTGTGTTCCACAAAAAAATCAGTTCTTGACCAATTCAATACCAAGCGAAAACATCTAAACAATCCAACAACGCAGACCAAAACATCACACCAATTTCATTAGCTTGCTTCATCCAACAATACATCTGTCATAACTTGTCTTTGGCTATATCCAACTGATATTGAGTGACTAGCATTCACTCCCCATATCGTCAATTGTCAAAACATCCTTCATAGCTTGTTTCTAACTATATCAAACTAATATTGGGTGACTTGTTTGAGTTCACTCATTATTTTGTCCACCATCACGTTTATCTAAATCATAGCCAACACAAATCCTTTCATAACTCATTTTGAGTTATATCACAACCATATCGTGATTAACCTAGTTCAGGTTACTCTCCCCGTCAATAGTCCAGAGCTTGTTTAAGCCAAATCTACACAACGTGTAACAAATCCTCTAATAACTCGTCTCGAGTTACATCATCATCATATTGAGATAACTTGTTTGAGTTACTCTCCTTATCAGTCATCACAAGCTTATTCGAGCTAAATCCAAAGTAATCGAGTTCTCATTTCCTCACACCTGTTCAAAATTCCTACCCACTTTTTCAACTTAATCAGACACATTTCATCATGGTATTCCTTTGGCGTCAAAATCATGAAAATGACGATGAAAAAGTCACACAACCAACTCACTAATGAAGAACAAGAACAAGTCAATAGGGTGATAGAACAAAACATAAATGAATATCTCTTACGCATCCTATCCATGGGGAAAAACTACCCCCTGAATTCGGGACATAAAATTTAAACAAACTCATCGAAAATGGTGAATCAAGTTATCACAACGAAATACCAAACAATCCAAATGGTACTTTGGCCGAAGAGTTATTCACTAAAATCCAAGACCTAACAAAGAAAATTGAGGAAGCAACGACTAGAGCTAAAAGATTAAAAGACCTCAATCTAGATTCCAATACTCACGACATGTTTGATAAACCATCCCCCACTTCTCCATTCACACAAGAATGGAAACTTATGAAAGACACCATTCAGGGACTACAAAAACAATCAAAACAATTCAACTTTGAAGAATTATGTCCTTATCCATTTGATACAGAGATATCATGATTACTATTTCCGTCATCCTTCAAAATCCATAAGTTTGATAAATACAAAAACAAAGGCGACCCCATGAACATGTCAAGTAATTTTACATGCAATGTCAGGAAGTTGCCTACCGAGACACGTACCTTTTACAATTATTTCCCCAAAGTTTAGGAGGGAAGGCTTTAGACTAGTTTTCCATCTACCCAAAGGGTCAGTCATGACATTTGCAGACTTATCAGAGAAATTTGTCAAACATTTTTCCTATAACTTAGACTCAGAAATAACCATGCTTGATCTCTGCAACACTAGGAAAAGGCCAAATGAAAACTTTGCCTCCTTTTTACAATGATGGCGAGGAATTGCAAGTCGATTTCCCTGCTCAGTACCCGAGAGGCAACTAGTTAGCATTTTTGTCCCTAATCTCAATGTTGAATTATCATTCCACATGCAAATGCATTTTCTGAATAGTTTCAAAGAAGTCATCGAAAAGGGCACACAAATCAAAAAATCCCTCATTTCTAAGGGCTTACTTAAAGCACCCTTTAGGGACCAACCTTATCGAGACACTCCTCAAAACCAAGACAAATCTAAATTCTTTAACCGGAATCAAAATATCATCAACGATGGCATTACTGATTCCCGCCATGTCTAAAATGTTCAAAACCATCCCATCAACACATTAAAATCCAAACAACCAATCATTATCCCTAGAAAGGAAGTTCCTTCTCGGGATTGACGAAGAGAGTTCACTCCTCTCGGAGAAATTCTATCTAGTGTCTTTCGTCATTTGGCAAATGCCAATATGATTACATATCCCATTGTCAGACCCTTCGAAGAAGGACAACCCAAACCAAATTGGTATAAGGACAACGAATATTGTGATTACCATCACATAAAAGGTCACTCCACGGATCAATGCATGCACTCCGTCATTACGTCCAACACCGATTGAGCGTGGAGACATAGAAGTTGAAAATACTTCGAGATAAAAACACCTAATGAAAAACTTCACATGTTCAAAAATCTTTTCCCTAATCACGATAACAACTCCAAAGATAAGGGTCAATCATCAAGCAATATTGAGTATGACTCAGTCATCTCGACCATAGATTATGACCAAGACTTAGTGGAAACTATAAAGATTAGAACTAACTGTGCGATCACCACTAGACAGAAAAAAATGTGGGTCCCTACAACAAAAAAATCTGCCACTTCATCCCTGGCATCACCTCGTAATCCACCATCTAATTCTGCCACCAATTCCTCTCCACAACCTACGCCATCATTTAATATTGTCAAACAATTAGAGAATACTGCCGCACAAATTTCAATCATGGAACTACTTAATTCTTCTCCCGCACTACAACGCATCCTTATGCAAACATTGAATAACACTCATGTCCTTGAGGACATCAATTCACAACAATTCCAGGCTTTAATTGCACATCTTATAGTCCCCAATCCTATTTTATCTTTTGGTCCCGCTGACCTACTTAATCCCAACATCGCTAATAATCATTCTTTATACGTCGAGGGTTATGTAACTCATCATAAAATCAAGCGCGTCTTAATCGATAATGGATCAGCATTAAATATTTGTTCCATGAAACTTTTACGTTGTCTAGGTTACACTGAAAATGATTTACAAAACAATATCATAACCATTCATGGGTATGATAATAGCGAAATAAAGTCTGAAGGCACAATCACATTGCCTCTCCAAGTTGGACCCATCACCTTAGACATGGTATGTCATGTGGTAGATGTAAAAGTTTCATATAAAATTCTCGTCGGCCGACCATGGATTCATGCCATGAAAGCTGTCCCATCACCATTCCACCAATGCATTAAGTTTCTTCATTTGGACAAGGAATTTACATTACGTGCGAGATCTCGACCTTTTGAGTATTGTAGATTCCTCAAAGGATGGTATCGGCATGATCACTATTGTCCATCAACAGATAAATATGTTCCACCTCACATAATCCCTAACGAAACACGCATTGATCCTGATACACTCCCTAAAAATGATCTGAAACCATCATCTCATAACCAAAACACATTTTCCAATCCATTATCTTCCACTAGTCAACCATCTTCCACCAGTCCTCCTCCCACTAATCAATCATCTTCTTCCACTAATCAAGCTTCTTCTTCCAGCAACAATTATTCTTCCACCACACCATCTTCTTCTTCACCTAGCCAATCTTCTTCATCCAACCACACCTCTTCTATTAAGATACCTCCTCCTATGAATAACCAACCTTCATCCTTCAATCCACCCCCTTCTTCTTATAACCCATTCTCTTCATCTTTTAAGACTACCAAACTAACTTCCCCACCACATGAGGTACCTATTGGTCTCCCATCTCACACATTTAAAATCATTGACACGGATGCGGTGAATATCAATTTCAAAAGATGGAAAACTCTTTTTATATCACCAAATCCCCACATAGCTACGGCAAGAAGCCTAATGCTCCACATCTCGAGAATCCATCCCACTTACCAAATGGGACATCAGGTTTGGAAAAATTTTGGTTATCTTGACAACGAACATATTCCAAGTTCTTCAGGATTTTGGCTATATAACGATGACTTTACTCCATGTTATGAGTCCCCTCAATTTACCAAAGCTTGCCGAATAATGAAAAACATGCGATGGAAGGGTAAAGGACTTGGTCCAAATGAACAAGGTCATTTAGACCCAATAAATTGCACACAACATCACGGTAAACATGGTCTAGGTTTCAAGGTGTTTGATGTTGCTCCCATAATAATTTCAAGTGACAATGATGACACCAGTTCTGATAATGACATCAAGTCTCCATGTAGTCTTTTTGAGGACCTTGTTGAAACACATCTTTACTTTGAACATTTATCATTAATGTCATCAATTTTGAGCCTACACATCTGAGTCTCATAGACCATGGCCAACCACATCATGCGGCCATGGACATGTTCCAAAATGATGAAGCCATCGAAGAATTCCTTGGAACTCGTGACCAAATCCCTACTTCCGACCATAGAAAAGGATTTGAAATCAATCTAAATGAATCAGCCTATTTTGGTGAAGAGATAAAATATTCAGATCCTTCACCCTCAGAAAATTTGGATCAAAAGTACAAACAGAGGATTTCCCATAGTCAAAACCTCACCGCCACCCTATCCAACAAACATGTCAACAAAAATTTCCAACAAACACCTAACACTGATGACCTACATCAACCATTAGCATCGTTCTCTGAAAAGGATACATCTAAAATGCTTGTAGAAGAAACAAAAGACATAAACATTGGCACCACCGAACAGCCAAAAATTTTACAACTTGGCATTAGTCTGTCTAACCAAGAATGCATGGAATTCACAACACTCCTTATTGAATTCCAAGATATATTTACATGGACATATAAGGACATGTCAGGCTGGACCCATCTCTTGTAGTACACCATCTTGTGGTACATCTAGATGCAAAACTTGTAAAGCAAAAACTACACAAAATGCATCCCCAAGTTGCATTGTTTGTCAAAGCCGAACTCAAGAAACTCTTAGAAGCTAACTTTATCAAACCTATTGATTATTCGGCATGGATATCTAACATAGTTCCTGTGCCAAGAAAACTCCTGGCATCAGAATATGCACAGACTTCCATGACATCAACAAGGCTTGTCCCAAAGATGACTTTCCCTTGCCAAATATAGACATGATTGTTGATTCTACGGTAGGCCATGAAATGCTCTCCTTAATGGATGGATTCTCTGGTTACAATCAAATATGTATTGCTAAAGGGGATCAACATAAAATGACATTTACTACACCATAGAGCACCTTCAGTTATAAGGTCATGCCTTTTGGCTTGAAAAATGCTTTGCTTTACCTATCAACGAGCAATGACTATTACCTTCCATGACATGTTACATGATATCATGGAAGATTATGTTGATGATATATGTAGTGCCCACAATTTTTATAGCTCCGGTTATCATTGGTTCCTTTATTTCTAGACATGTTTTGATTAAGAATCGATAGATGTTGGACATTTTACTATGATATTTTATTCTCTTGGACATTATGGCATTTTGGGCGCATAGCGCTAATTGGACTAGATTCGTATCTTGATATATTTTGTATGATGTGATGACACTAACGGGTTATATGATAGACTTATTGGTTAGATATTAGTCTCTTGTGGTTAATTTGATTGATGATATAGTGTTTTGGATTTAATGATGGTGATTTTCATGCTAACCTAAGTGTATGTCGTTCTGAATTTTATGTGTGGATGATTCATGGCAAACTATGTGGATAATTGGATGCATTGCACTATCAATTGTAAATTATGTTCGGACATTATAAGTTTGATTGTTATTGTGATGTATAGATGATGTTTACTATATTGGACAAAGTGCGGTTAATGTGTGCAATGAGTGTGCGGTGTGAAGTATAGGAGAGCATGGGTTTCGGACAGCTACGCAATTGTGCACAAGTCGCCCACCGGTGAGTCCTAACCATGCTAAATTGTTTGAAGCCTTAGATTAGATGTATTTTAATTGGGCACCATGGGTGAACCCTCAATTTGTAATGTACTTGTGTCTTGTAAAATTAATTAGGTTTAGGATGTATTTGTATTAAGTAAACTAGCTTAGGGGTTAATAATCTTATCTTAAGTTAAGTGTTGGTTTTGGGAAGTGTGTGTGTGTTGGTAAAAGGGATTGGGGACCACATGTGAACCTTGGGTGAACCCCACACCCTCTACCCTTGTGCCCAAGCATGCCAAACCCGAAATTGGGTTATTTTGGGTAATTTTAGGGACTCCTTTTGAGTTGGGGTTCCCTTAGCATGAAAATGGGCCCTTGGACCCTACCTAATAGGTAGGGGGGCTATTTCCAAGGTTTGGAGGGATTTTCCCTCCTATTTAGCCCTCTTTAGTCACCATCCATGTAAGATGGTTGGATTGTGTGAAAGTGTTAAAAGTTGCTCCACTTTTTTTTTTTAGTTTTTAGTATTTTTGGTGAAAAGGGATAAAAGGTGAGTTTACTCTTACTTATTTTGTTTTTAGAATCTTTGACTCTTGAGAGGAGAGGGGTGACACTTGTCACTTTCCCATTGGTGAGGAAACTTTTGGGATCCTCTTTTTATTCTTCCTCATGTGGGAAGAATGGGTCTTCTTGGTTCATTTTTTTTGGAGCACTTGGAGAATTTTGGGAGCTTGGAAGGGAGCTTGGACAAAGGGGAAAAGCTTAGAGTCTTGGAAAGCATTATAGAGGTAGGGTTCTTAACCTTCTTCTTCTTAGTTGTGCTTATATTGTATGTATGCTTGATCAATGAAATAATGTGTGTGAAATATGTGTTATGTAGTTGTTGTTTGTTCTTGTGGTTTTTCTTGTTTTCTCTCCACCATCATTTGGATTGATGGTTTTTGGAGAATGTAGGGGAAGAGAGAGGGATTTCCCTCTCAAACCTCATGGTTGTTGGTCAAGCCATGAAGGTCCCTTCTCATCCCCTCATATGGTTTGAGGTGGGAGAAAGGTTCATATGGCTTGATCCTTTCCCCATTCTTGGTGAGGAAACCCATGTGGGTTTGAAAATCCTCCCAAGAAGGATCTCTATAGTATAAGGAGGAATAAGGAGGATGTATGATTAGGAGGTATAAGGAGTTTTTATATATGTATTTATTGGTGCTCCTATGGTTGGACACCTTGATTTGGGCATCCTTCTTCCTCTCTTCCCCCTTGTGAGGTTGACATTGTTCTCCTCATGTGTGGTTTTCATTGTATAGTAGGTCTAAGTAGTTGAATGGTCTTATGTTTTCTCTTGTTGTGTGTTTAAACCCCATATATACTTGTGCACATTGTGGAAGCTAGTTCCTCTCTCCCATGGGCTTAGGGGAGGCTAGCATGACTTCCAACCATGGAAAGGCATGTGATGATGCCTATTGGTTGGGTGGTAAAGGGTAAGTGCAGCAAGTTGGGGGACAAAAAGGGGGTCATAAGTGGACGTCATATTGTAAATAACAACATAATATCAACTTGTAGGGATTATTAGCAATACATACACTCAAAATTAGAAAAACTTATATTAATATGAATTGTAGCATCCAGAATCTAGTTTCTAAAATACTAATTTTTTTTTAAATGGACAAGATTAGCTATATTAAACACTCAAAATTCAATGACTTGGTATTTTTAAAAAACGCCTATAAAATTATAGTCCGTTTGCCCACGATTTGGATGACCAAAAATTGATATATATTTTTCTCCTTTGGTGAGAAGTTAGATGCCACTATCTATCTTGGGATGGATTTTATTTTTTATTTTTTTGAGTAATATTTTATTTTTTATGATTTTTTCCGTGAAAGTGGTAAGAAAACATAAAGAAAAACAGAGCACTTTCTTGTTTGCCCGCCATAACTTCATCAAAAATATTGAAATCAAATAAATTTTTTTAACATGTATATAATTTCACCACGGTTGGGATGGTATAATTTTTATCACATTCTGATAAGTGAAACAAAATTTGTAGTCTTAAACCTAGACATAAACATTCACGGAAAAAGTGTCTTAAAGACCTACTATTAGTAAAAAATTATAAAATGATATTTATCCTATTCTATTCACTTTAAAATCAGTATTTATACAAAGCTAACAGTCTCCCCTACGCAATGGTACCATTTTTATGACATATTTTTTACTTTTCGGCATGGTTCAAGTCCGTGGAAGACTAAATTTGATGTTTTGTTGTTTTTAATGTAAAATTCAGGATTTGATGTCCACTTAATTGTCCCCCAACTTGGTGCACTTACCCTAAACAAGCCATATTTCTCTTGGAGTTGGATTCTTGTAGAGTATTGGAGTTGGAGCTCAAGTTGGAGATAGTAGAGCCTCTTGTCATCTTGGACTTACTCATCTTTTGTGGGCATTACCTTCATTTTGTAAATAAATGTAGCTTTGTAAAGATTTATACTCTTGTAAAGACCCATTTTGTACTTATTGTATTTGATAAAGCATTAGTCTCTATTAAGGAAACTTTTATTTTATAGTTGCAAGAAGCTTGTAAGATTGTCATTTGAATTTATAATGAAACCAAGAACTTTTTATTTTCAATGCCTTCATTTGGAAAGATTTGTTGTTTTAGAAATATGCAATATAAATGTGCATTACATATAAAATCTGAAAGTTTAGTGTGCTTGCATTGTATTTCATTTTTAAAAAAATATGGCACTACATTTGGTATCAGAGCGTGGTTTCAACACACGGACTCTTTGGGTAATCTCTGTTATAGTCATCTTATTGCCTTGTTTCAAAAAAAAAATTTCCCTTTCTTTTTGTTGTTGGATTTCCCTCTTGTAGAAAACTGCATTTGTGGTTTAGTTATTATATTGTAGAAAAGTTAGTGTTACATGACATTGAATGAAAACTATTATCCTAGTTGCCCTATATCTTTCTTTTTGAAATTTTTGTAGCATTATTTAAATAAAATGATATTAGATGTTTCTTGTATGTGATAGTGAACAGTTAATTTTATTGAGAAAACCACTTGCTCTTCCCTACAAAAATGAAAATAAAAATAAATATAGTTTCATTTGAAAAAAAAATACATTCTATTTAAAAAAAAAAACAAAGAGTTGAAACTAAATTATATATATATATATATATATATATATATATATATATATATATATATATATATATATATATATATATATATATATATATATTGTTTTTATTTATTGATTTATTATAATAATTCTTATTATTTTACTATATATATAAATTTTTATATATATATATATATATATATATATATATATATATATAGGATTCAACAAAAAAGAGCATACACACATATATATATATGGGCCGTTTGTTTTATATATTTTTTTAAAAAAAAAAAATAAAAAATAAAATAAAAAATAAAAAAGCTGTGGATCGTGTTTGGGGAGGCGGCGAGGGGGTCGGGCCAACCACCCCCAAACCCCAATTTCTTACCCCGACAGACACCCCCTGAGACTCCCCACCCAAAACCCCGTTCCCCGCCCCGCAGCCCCCTGTCCCCCTGTCCCTCGCCGCCCCAGCCCCAACCCTGACCCGGTCTGCCCCCACGGACCCCCACGGACCCCCTCCCGGCCCACGACCCCCCACGAAACCCCCCCCGCGACCACCGCCCCAACGGACCCACCGCCTCTGCGCACCCCGCGCACCCCGCGACTCCCCCGCCTCCCAGTGAACCTGCCCGCCGGCTCCTCTCTGCCGTTACGCACTGCTTATTTCTCAACAGCCGCATGTACCAAAATAAAATAAAATAAACAAATAGATATGTATATATATAATATATATATTATATATATGAAACAAAAATATAATTATATATTTGGATATATATATATATATATATATATATATATATATATCAAAATTTGGGTTTTTCTTCAACAAGTATCACATAAGGACAGAAAATACATGGATCTTACAAAAAAAAAAGGAGATTCCATGAAGCCAATCTCTCCATTAGCTCCTCCACAACCTGCACATTCAAATGACAAAACAAATGAGAAAAGAATAGAGAGGAAAAGAGACATAGAGAAATTTAGGGCACTTTTAGGGTAGATTCAAAATCAAGGGCCAATATTAGTTTGATCCTAGGGTGCACTTTAAATCCTACACAACTTAAAGTTATGGGAAATTTGATGGGAATGAAAATTAATAAAAGGGGGTGTGTGGGTACATTAAATTAAAGGGGAAAACAAAATTAAATTAAAGAGTGTGTAGAAAAATAAATAAAAATAAATAAATAAATTAAATTAATAAAAGGGGGAAGACTAATTTATGCAAGGGGTGTAAATATTTTTGTTTAAAACCCTAGGGAGCTTAATAGATTAAAATAATTAAATTATTGCAGGAATGTATTAATTTATTTCGGGAAAATAAATTAATTAATTAATTAATAATTATTATAAATTAATTATTAATGAGAAGGGGCATTGCTTCTGGTGTTATAATGATAATAACAATAATAATAATAATTAAAATAATAAAAATAATGATAATATAACGCTTCCAACAAACATTTAGAAAGTTTATAAAACATTTGTTTTTACCTCGGGTTCAGGATGGCACCCAAGAGGGGACGTTCAGCTCGAGGTTCGGGTCGTAGCGCACCTACGCGAGAGGTGCCCATGCCCGATTTTGGGCCTCAGATATTGGAGACCTTACAGCAGCTGATAGGTGTGGTACAGGAGCGCTTTCCACCACCGCAGGTGCCGAGAGAGGAGGACATTCAGTTGGGAGATGAGGAGTTGATTGGTGATGATGCACATCCAGAGCCACCTGAGCACGACATTCCGAGATGAGAGAGGTCACGCAGCCCTTCCATCCTTGGCGAGAGGGTGGCCTCATTTCGTCACAGCCATTCACACAGCTTCGAGGGACCTTTTGGAGATATGCGACCCCTCTCACCTGTTAGACCACATCGTCAGGATCGAGACACAGGCAGTGTGATTCGAGACCTTCTTCGCCTGCAGCCACCTACGTTTACTGGTTCGACAGACGGCTTTGGGGCGAGTCCTGGCTTCTTAGCTTGGATAGCTGCTTTGGTTTGCACTCTCATGAGAGCAACGTCAAAGCCAGGTTCGCCATACACCTCCTCCGAGACGCAGCAGGTGTTTGGTGGAGGAATGAGGAGCGGAAGCTCCATTTGACTCGGGATACAGTGACATGGGAGTTGTTCGAGGAGCGATTCAGGGCCCGATATATGTCAGAGCATTTTGTGCAGAAGAGGATTGATGAGTTTCATGACTTGCGACAGGGTTCTGGCTCAGTGGCGCAGTACGAGAGCAGGTTCTTGGATCTCTTGCAGTATGTAGACTACCCGAGACAAGAAATCGCGAGTAAACGAGGTTCATTCGGGGCTGAATGCGAGATATAGCGGGGAGGCTGTTAGGATGTTATCTCCTCCCACGCTCGAGAAGGCCGTTGAGAAGGCCTACTTGGCTGAGGAGAATAGGACCAAGGCTCAGGAGCACAGAGAAAGAAACAAGAGTAAGTTTCAGGATAGGATTCAGGCATTCCAGAGTCAGAGAGCACGGGGAGCAGTACCACCCCCTAGAGGAGGATTCTGGTCTTCTCCAGCAGCATCGAGAGCTCCTCCACACCCACCACAGCAGACACAGCATCAGGGACACCAGCATCAGAGGGGTAGACAGACTCAGAGTTTTCAGCGAGGTGGGTCTAGAGGTGGTTTTGGTGGGTCTAGAGACAGGAGGCCGGGTACTCATCACTCCCAGCCAGCCCGCTCGCAGTAGTCTGCTAGGGTTGGACCGGCAGGTTCAGTTCGCCAGAGCACAGGAGGGACCCCATCTCAGAGAGGTACAGGAGGATGTTTTATTTGTGGGGCTCCAGATCATTATGTGCGTATGTGTCCGCACAAGCCCACTACTACGGATATGCAGAGAGCTCCTAGATCTGAGCAGACGGTGGGTGACGTGGGACGCGCCCATCGTGTGTATGCAGCGGTTGACAACCGCCAGGCTGAGCATCGGCCATAGTCATTAACGCACAGTACTATCGGGGTATTTACGTCTCAGTACTTTTTGATTCAGGTGCTTCAGATTCCTTTATATCACCTTCTATAGTGGACCAGTGTGGGCTAGTGGTGGCTAGGCAGCCAGATAGTTGGCAGGTTGAGTTGGCCTCTGGGGCTAAACTCGCCGTGGACTCGTATGTGGAGAGTTGTGTACTCGATTTGGGAGTCTTCTCCACTACGCTTGACCTCCGAGTTATTCCTCTAGGTTCCTATCAGGTAGTTTTGGGTATGGATTGGCTCGAGGCTCATCGAGCCAAGGTGGATTGTAGAGAGAAGGTCATTGAGTGTCAGGATGATTTGGGTAGTGCAGTTGTGATTTCAGGGATGCAGAGACCCATTTCCTTGCGTATGATCTCGGCTAAGCAACTCAAGCGGAGCATGCGTAAGGGTTGTCAGTTGTTTGCTATCACTATCAGTGATCGTTCGACAGTACTCCAGAGCATTCACCCCTTGATGATCATGCGTGATTTTGAGGAGTATGCGAGATGTGTTTCCAGAGAGCTTCCGGGTTTACCACCTAGTAGAGAGGTGGATTTCACCATTGACTTAGTGCACGGATCTGCACCGGTTTCTAGGGCACCCTATCGGATAACGACTTGAGCTTCATGAGCTCAAGATTCGATTAGAGGAGTTGTTAGAGAAGGGTCTCATTCGCCTAGTGTATCTCCTTGGGAGCGCCGAGTCATATTTGTGAAGAAGAAGGATGGTTCTCTCAGGGTTTGTGTAGACTTTAGACAGCTCAATAAAGTCACAATAAAGAACCGTTACCCGCTCCCTAGGATTGATGACTTGTTTGATCAGATGCGGGGAGCTAGAGTGTTCTCCAAAATCGATCTCAAGTCAGGGTATCATCAGTTGCGCATTTCAGATGCAAACATTCATAAGACAACGTTTCGCACATGTTACGAGCATTATGAGTTCACAGTGGTTCCATTTGGTTTGACTAATGCCCCAGCTGTCTTCATGAGCCTCATGAATGGAGTATTCAGGACATTTCTGGATCGCTTTGTCTTAGTGTTCCTTGATGACATATTGATATATTCTCGTTCCGAGGAGGAACACGAGGAGCATTTGAGGCAGGTACTTCAGGTTTTGAGAGAGCAGAAGTTGTATGGGAACTTGGAAAAATGCAGCTTCTTTTAGACAGAGATTCAGTACTTGGGTCATATCATATCAGGTGAGGGTATCTCCGTAGATCCCTCTAAGATTCAAGCTATCTTGGATTGGCCAGCACCGACATCAGTCATTGAGGTGAGGAGCTTCATGGGTTTAGCGGGGTATTACCACGGAGTTTGTGCGGGACTTTTCTAGGATTGCTCACCCTATTACTTCTCTTCAGAGGAAAGGGAAGAAGTTTGATTGGTCAGAAAAATGTGAGCGAGGCATTTCAGTTGCTTAAGGAAAGGTTAACCACGGAGCCCATCTTAGCAGTTCCAGACCCAACAGAGGATTTTGTTGTTTGCACTGATGCATCACTAGAGGGTTTGGGAGCAGTTCTTATGCAGGAGCGTCGGGTTATTGCTTTTGAGTCTCGTAAGCTCAAGGACTATGAGCTTAACTATCCTACTCATGACTTAGAG
Organism: Taxus wallichiana var. yunnanensis; assembly: GCA_018340775.1. Taxonomy (NCBI): domain Eukaryota; kingdom Viridiplantae; phylum Streptophyta; class Pinopsida; order Cupressales; family Taxaceae; genus Taxus; species Taxus wallichiana. The sequence goes on along the minus strand of CM031239.1, from coordinate 295,267,197 downwards.
CTTGCAGCAGTTGTTCATGCACTTATGCGTTGGCGACATTTCCTTTTGGGTAGACCTTTCATCTTGAGGACAGATCATTGTAGCTTACAGCATATCTTCTCTCAAATGCGAAACCTCAACGCTCACAACGTCGCGTCGTTGGATGGAGTTCCTTTGTGAGTATGACATGGAGGTGCGGTATATCAAGGAAAGGAAAATGTTGTTGCGAGATGCACTTAGTAGACGGCGGCATGTGCTTGCTTCTTTGACACTGCATCAGATTTGAGAGGCGGATACTTGAGCACCTTCCGGAGGGCCGGGTTTTATGAGGGTGCTTGGCGGTGTTGGATTCTAAGGGTTCTTTTGAGGGCAATATTTAGGATGCATGATAGAGTCAAATGGTTTGCTTCGGTTCCATAGGCGCATTTATGTGCCTAAGGCGGGTGATCTGCGTAGTTTCATCCTTCACTTGAGGCTCATCGAGCCCCATATGCAACACATCCAGGGAGTGAAGAAGATGCATGCCGATTTGAGAGAGTTATATTATTGGCCGAGTCTTTGTCGAGACATAGCAGATTTTGTAGCACGGTGTCTTGAGTGTCAGAGAGTCAAGGCAGAGCATTCTCATCCCGCATGACTCTTATACCCTCATGACATTCCTGAGTGGAAATGGGATGTGATCTCCATGGATTTCATAGTAGGACTTCCTATGTCCTCTTATCGTCATGATGCCATTATGGTCACAGTGGATAAGTTGACCAAGGTTGCGCATTTCTCACCAACCAAGGTCACCTATAATGCACAGGCCATTGCCAAAGTGTTCATGGAGGATATTGTCAGATTGCATGGGATTCCGAAGATGATCATTAATGACAGAGACACTATCTACACATCAATTTTCTGGACTTCTTTTCAGGAGGCCTTGGGTACACAGATTAATTTTAGTTTGGCATATCATCCAGAGACAGATGGGCAGACAGAGAGGGTTAATCAGGTTCTTGAGGACATGTTGAGGATGTACGTGATGGACCAGCAGAAGAAGTGGGAAGACTATTTGCATTTAGTTGAGTTTGCCTACAATAACAGTTATCATAGCTCCATTGGCATGGCTCCCTATCAGGCTTTGTATGGACGACCTTGCAGGACACCTTTGAGCTGGGACAGACTAGATGATAGGATTATTTTGGGGCCAGCTTACCTTCAGGATTTAGAGCAGCAGGTTGTTCTGATTCGGCAGCGTCTTGAGCAGGCTAGAGCACGCCAGAAGGCGTATGCGGACACCAAGAGGATCGATCGTCACTTCTCAGTGGGTGACAAAGTCTTCTTGAGGGTTCATCCTCATAAGAGTCCGATCCATTATGGAAAGGGTTCTAAGCTATCGCCTCGTTTTGTGGGGCCTTTTGATATTCTTGAGGTCATCGGTCCAGTTGCCTATCGCCTAGCTTTGCCACCACACCTTGCACGGGCCCACGATGTTTTTCATGTTTCTGTACTACGTAGATATGTACCAGATGTTTCTCATGTTTTGGATTGGTCGGCATTACAGGTAGAGGACGGAGGGCAGTGGAGATTGGAGCCCATACGCATACTAGAGCACCGGAGGTTGGCCCTTTGGGGTCGAGATTTGGACCAGGTTAGAGTGTAGTGGGACCGATATGACGAGTCATCAGCTACCTGGGAGGATGCTACACCATTGAGGGCTAGATATCCCTATCTCTTCCAATGACTTCCAGGAGGAAGTCTAATTCTAGGAGAGGGGGATGTAGTGCCCACATTTTTATAGCTCCAGTTATCTGTTGGTTCCTTTATTTCTAGACATGTTTTGATTGAGACTCTGATAGACGTTGGACATTTTACTATGATATTTTATTCTCTTGGACATTATGGCATTTTGGGCGCGTAGCGCTAATTGGACTAGATTCGTATACTGATATATTTTGTATGATGTGATGACACTAACAGGGTTATATGATAGACTTATTGGTTAGATATTAGTCTCTTGTGGTTAATTTGATTGATGATATAGTGTTTTGGATTTAATGATGGTGATTTTCATGCTAACCTAAGTGTATGTCGTTACAATTTTATGTGTGGATGATTCATGGCAAACTATGTGGATAATTGGATGCATTGCACTATCAATTGTAAATTATGTTCGGACATTATAAGTTTGATTGTTATTGTGATGTATAGATGATGTTTACTATATTGGACAGGTGCGGTTAATGTGTGCAATGAGTGTGCAGGTGACAGGTATAGGAGAGCATGGGTTTCAGGGCAGCTACGCAATTGTGCACAAGCGGCCCACGGGCTGAGTCCTAACCATGCTAAATTGTTTGAAGCCTTAGATTAGATGTATTTTAATTGGGCACCATGGGTGAACCCTCAATTTGTAATGTAATTGTGTCTTGTAAAATTAATTAGGTTTAGGATGTATTTGTATTAAGTAAACTAGCTTAGGGGTTAATAATCTTATCTTAAGTTAAGTGTTGGTTTTGGGAAGTGTGTGTGTGTTGGTAAAAGGGATTGGGGACCACATGTGAACCTTGGGTGAACCCCACACCCTCTACCCTTGTGCCCAAGCATGCCAAACCCGAAATTGGGTTATTTTGGGTAATTTTAGGGACCCCTTTTGAGTTTGGGGGTTCCCTTAGCATGAAAATGGGCCCTTGGACCCTACCTAATAGGTAGGGGGGCCTATTTCCAAGGTTTGGAGGGAGTTTCCCTCCCATTTAGCCCTCTTTAGTCACCATCCATGTAAGATGGTTGGATTGTGTGAAAGTGTTAAAAGTTGCTCCACTTTGTTTTATTTTAGTTTTTAGTATTTTGGGTGAAAAGGGATAAAAGGCACTCTTACTTATTTTGTTTTTAGAATCTTTGACTCTTGAGAGGAGAGGGGGTGACACTTATCACTTTCCCATTGGTGAGGAAACTTTTGGGATCCTCTTTTTATTCTTCCTCATGTGGGAAGAATGGGTCTTCTTGGTTCATTTTTTTTGGAGCACTTGGAGAATTTTGGGAGCTTGGAAGGGAGCTTGGACAAAGGGGAAAAGCTTAGAGTCTTGGAAAGCATTATAGAGGTAGGGTTCTTAACCTTCTTCTTCTTAGTTGTGCTTATCTTGTATGTATGCTTGATCAATGAAATAATGTGTGTGAAATATGTGTTATGTAGTTGTTTGTTTGTTCTTGTGGTTTTTCTTGTTTTCTCCACCATCATTTGGATTGATGATTTTGGAGAATGTAGGGGAAGAGAGAGGGATTTCCCTCTCAAACCTCATGGTTGTTGGTCAAGCCATGAAGGTCCCTTCTCATCCCCTCATATGGTTTGAGGTGGGAGAAAGGTTCATATGGCTTGATCCTTTCCCCATTCTTGGTGAGGAAACCCATGTGGGTTTAAAATCCTCCCAAGAAGGATCTCTATAGTATAAGGAGGAATAAGGAGGATGTATGATTAGGAGGTATAAGGAGTTTTTATATATGTATTTATTGGTGCTCCTATGGTTGGACACCTTGATTTGGGCATCCTTCTTCCTCTCTTCCCCCTTGTGAGGTTGACATTGTTCTCCTCATGTGTGGTTTTCATTGTATAGTAGGTCTAAGTAGTTGAATGGTCTTATGTTTTCTCTTGTTGTGTGTTTAAACCCCATATATACTTGTGCACATTGTGGAAGCTAGTTCCTCTCTCCCATGGGCTTGGGGGAGGCTAGCATGACTTCCAACCATGGAAAGGCATGTGATGATGCCTATTGGTTGGGTGGTAAACAAGCCATATTTCTCTTGGAGTTGGATTCTTGTAGGAGTATTGGAGTTGGAGCTCAAGTTGGAGATAGTAGAGCCTCTTGTCATCTTGGACTTACTCATCTTTTGTGGGCATTACCTTCATTTTGTAAATAAATGTAGCTTTGTAAAGATTTATACTCTTGTAAAGACCCATTTTGTACTTATTGTATTTGATAAAGCATTAGTCTCTATTAAGGAAACTTTTATTTTATAGTTGCAAGAAGCTTGTAAGATTGTCATTTGAATTTATAATGAAACCAAGAACTTTTTATTTTCAATGCCTTCATTTGGAAAGATTTGTTGTTTTAGAAATATGCAATATAAATGTGCATTACATATAAAATCTGAAAGTTTAGTGTGCTTGCATTTATTTCATTTTAAAAAAATATGGCACTACAATATATTAGCAAAATCTAAAACACGAATAGGGAATATAAGTGTGTTGAGACGCATTTTTGATAGATTACGCGAGTATAAGGTTCATCTTAACCCCAAGAAATGTGTGTTCGGAGTAACCTCTAGTAAATTATTAGGGTTTATTGTCTCACAAAGAGGCATAGAAGTGGATCTGGCAAAGTCAAAGCCATTATGGAAATGCCTCCTCCTAAAAACCTAAAACAATTACGCAATCTTCGAGAAAGATACAATCTATTCGGTGTTTTCATATCACAACTTGGTGACAAGTTCCATCACTTTAATCTGTTACTCAAGAAGTTGCACACTTTCACCGGAAGCACGATTGTCAAGACTCTTTTTCTAAGTTAAAAGAACACCTCTCTAGTCCACTTATTCTTATGTCACTAGTTTTCGATAAACCCATGTTGCTTATATACATCATCCACTAAACATGCCATAGAGCTCTACTAGCACAAATGTGGATCTCGGCAAAGTCAAAGCCATTATGGAAATGCCTCCTCCTGTCTATAACGATCAAACAAAAGAACAGAAGTTGTATATTACCTTTTTCTAAGTTAAAAGAACACTTATCCACTGATTCATGAAGTTTTCGATAAACGTTATTCCCAAATCGAAAAAGCTTTGCACAACATAACGATCAAACAAAAGAACAGGCGGTCACACTTTTGACATTCCATAAAAAATTTGTTACATTCCATTATTACTTGCTCAATCACACAACTAAGTTGATTGCCAAAATTGATCCTCTCAAGTATTTGTTGTCCAGACCCATTCTCATGGGAAGAATGTCTAGTTGGGTCATATTACTTAGTGAATTCAATGTCAAATTTGTTCCACATAAAGCAATTAAAGGACAAGCCCTTGCAGACCAACTTGCCGAGGCACCCCTTCCTGGCACAAAACCACTTCAGTTCTCTTTTCCTAATGAAGATATTCTACACATAGACATCGCGCCAGCTTGGACTCTATTTTTTTATGGATCTTGTAATCTCCATGGCTCAGGGGCTGGTATTTTGCTTATCACACCCAACGGACATGTTATCCCCAAATCATTTCGCTTAGCATTCCCATGTACCAACAATATCATAGAATATGAAGCTCTCATCGCAGGATTAAAACTGGCTATATCTTGGAATCTTACAGAATTAGCTTTATTTGGTGATTCTTTACTTATCATCAAGCAAGTTACCGATGAAAACTAGGTCAAGGATGAAAAAATTATCCCATATAAATGCATGGTTGATAGTCTTCGAAGCTATTTTCGATTAATTAACTTTGATCAAATTCCTAAAATTTGTAATAAATCTGCCGACGCTATGGCAACCATCGGATCCCTATTATAAATCGCATCTAGTCAACCCCAGGCACATTTTATCGTCAAACATCTCTTAATGTCTACCTATGATCTTCATGAAAACACTATGGTATGTGAGATCGTGGGTCCGAATAACCCTTGGTACCACAATCTTTATATCTTCATTCACGATAAAATATTTCCTGCCGACATGAAACCAATACATAAACGTGCTTTAGCACAACGTGCTTCTCATTACACCATTTTAGCATAAACTCTTTATAAACGAGGATATGATGGCACCCTACTCTGATGTCTTAATCAGGAAGAATCCTCGAGTGTCCTAGCTGAAGTCCATTCTGGTATCATGGAGCATACATGAATGGTATCGCCTTAGCCAAGAAAATCCTGCGAGTTGGATATTATTGGCCCACCATGGAAAGTGACGCATGTCATTTTGTCAAACGTTGTCAAGCATGTCAAAAGCATGGAAATCTTATCCATGCACCTTCCTAAGCATTACAATCAATAACCACACCATGGCCCTTCTCTCAATGGGGACTTGACCTCATTAGTAAAATCAGACCAACATCGTCTGATGGACATAAGTTCATCATTACTGCTACTGATTACTTCACTAAATGGGTAGAAGCTATGCCTCTCACTTATGTTATTGGTAGCCAAATATCGAAATTCATTTTTAATAATCTCATATGTCGATTTGGTATTCCATCCACTCGATTCCCAGATAATGGAAAATCATTTAAAAACCAAGATGTAAAAGACCTAGCCAAACATTTTCACATCAAACTTAAATGGTCCACTCCATACTACCCTCAGGGCAACGATCAAGCGGAAGCAACCAATAAGACCTTAAAATCCATCATGGAAAATATTGTCAACACCCATGGACGTAATTGGCATACTCAAATTTACCCCGCTCTTTGGGCTTACCGTACATCTTACCACACGCCTACCGGAGCCACCCCATTTTCCCTTGTTTATGGTTGTGAAGCCATTTTACCTATTGAGATAGAAATCCCATCCTTGAGGATCTCCCTTAAAGATGTAATTAATGAGGATGAATACCGACAGTCATGGCTTCAAGAGCTTGAGCTTCTCGATGAAAAATGACTTAATGCTCTCAATCATCTTCAAGTCTATCAAAACCGACTGTAACGCAGTTATCATAAAAAGGTAAGACCCAAAGAATTTGAAATTGGTGACCTCGTTTTAAAAGAAAATCAAAAGAATACCACTAAAGAACGAGAAAAACAAGGAAAATTTGAGCCTAATTGGTTAGGACCCTATGTAATCACAGCTAAATTTGGCTCTGGAGCCTATAAATTGGCCACTAAAGATGGTCAAGATCTTGATGAACCAATGAATGCAGTTCATTTAAAGAAATTTTATCCTTGAGATGTTCACTATTTTGGGAAACAACGTGTACATTGTTCCTTCTGTCTTGCTTATCTCTGAATAATTTAAATTTATTCATTTCCATTGGCAGATATTTTCTTTATCAAAATCACATCTTCATATTTATCATCATGAGACAAGTGCTAATATAAATCCTATTAAGTTTGTGAGCGTCATACTTCTTCCATTTTCAGTTGCTTTCATCTATGGTCATACCTATAAGCTTACTAATGTAATATATTCCCTTCAAATACATTCTCTCTTTCATAACAAATCTTTAAACTTTACTACCCAGATTCGTTTGGTCATCCATCTCGGTCTTTGGTGTTGAACCCTCGTGTCCTACTAGTTGTGTGGGGCTGAAATTGGGGGCAGACGTTTCTTCCCAAATACAAAGCACTATTGTAAAAAATCCATCAATTCAATAACTTATGAATAATTCATTGTCACATCTTTCGTCCTTCATAGTCTTTGGTGTTGAGCCCACACTTCTTACTGGTAGTGTGAGACTGGGAATGGAGGAAGGTGCCCTTACTCATCTACATCTTGTCTTCAATGATAAACTCTTGCCTCTTACAAGTGGCATGGGGCAAAGCGTAGAGGGTCATTCTCATTAAAACATAAAAACATTGCAAAATATTCAAAACAAAACAAAACAAAAAAAGACAAAAAGGGAATTCACTCGCTGATATTTTGCCTTTGGTTATGAGCCCTTGCTTCTCACTAGTAGCATGGGGCAAGGCATAGGGAGTCATTTAAAAATAAAAATCTTACAAAGGTGCTTGTAAATTATAGAATCTCCAAAGAAGTAATTTAGATGCCTAAGTGAAGAGAGAACTATCCCTTCACCTAATATCTTACCAATTAGCAGGCTACATAATTGTCAAGCCTGTAGACGTGACTCGTAAAGTGAAAGCCATTTTTGAAACTGGTTTAGTACCATTATGAAGAATGGAGTCACAATTTCCCAAAGGGATTGTTGTTAGCATTTGTCTCTATATTCATTATCTACCTCCTACGTCCTTCTTGATTCTCGGTGATGAGCCCACGCATCTTACTAGTTGTGTGGAGTCAAGAATGGAGCTGGACTTCTTTTCATCATATCATCACCACCATATCCTACCAATGGAAAGAGAATTTGTGTTATTCTGAGCATAAGTTACCACACGGAACATGGTACATACGGATAATATCCTGGTTTATCACCTCTCAAAAATAAGTCTGCACTCTGGTCCATAAATTTCCAATAACAAGTGTAAAAATCCAAAAACAACTCCAAAAATCATCAAAAATCCAAAAACAATGTAAAAATCTAAAATCCAAAAACATTAGAAAAAATCATCAAAAATCCAAAAACATTAGAAACACTCATCAAAAATCCAAAAACATTTGAAAATCGTCAAAAATCCAAAAACATTAGAAAGAATCGTCAAAATCCAAAAACATTTGAAAATCGTCAAAAATCCAAAAACAGTGTAAAAATCCAAAAATCTAAAAACATTAGAAAAAAATCGTCAAAAATCTAAAAACATTAGAAAATCTATATATATATATATATAAACAAAAATAAAAATATTGTAAACTCCACAAAATCACAAAAACTCTAAAATAACCAACACAATTCAACCTTTGAACTATTATCCCCAACGAATGATCAAATCACCTTATGACTACCAAATTCAAACCACTTCTCCTCGCTTGGGAAAATCCGACTCTCATTGCTTCCTTGTTTGAGGAAAATGACCCAATATTTTACTATGTCCTCGTACCCCTGCTTGGGGCACATCCAATCAATCGTCACTGTGGAACACGTTAGGGATATGTTTATTGGTTCTTGTGTTGCATTATTAGTTATAAATTATTAATTGTTTTCTTGTATCTTGATATATTACCGGGGCATCTTGATTTTATGTATCTTGGTGTTCTCTCTAATATTCTTATGTTATCTGAGTGCATGTCGTATTGGGGCATCATACTTTCTTGATGGCCTTTGTCTATGCTCTCTTCCATTTGCATATCGTATTGAGGCATCAAACTTTTTTTATGGCCCCTGTCTATGTTATCACGCATATTACGAGATCCCGATCTTTTATATATCACAATGCATCTTGTTCTGTGCTATATTAAAATTAAGATGCTTTTCGTCACGTGAGTATCTTCCTGCATGATCAACATCTTACTTTACACCCCATCCATTCACCCATACTAATACATTCCCTAGTTTGGGAATCCTACTTGATCACCATTGTAGTTTTGAATCCTACTTGATGATCTTTCTCAAGTAGCATTCACTATCCAACAGCTCCTCCTCCCCCACCATGTTCACCATGTATTTGATCCATTCATCCTCGTTCCTCATTTTTACTCCGCCACTTATCCCCATATTACCCTTCTCACCATTCATATCCCCTCTCACCCATTTGTATTCTTTCCTTTCACCCTTTTGCTTCCCACTTGACAATCTTACTTAATAACCCCTTCTATATGGAATCCTCGGTGGAGGTTTACCCTCTCCCTAAGATCTTCCTGCTATAGAAGCTTCTTCACCACCTCCCCTCTCATCAAACAACACTCACCACTACACACATCTTCCCATTCCACCTCTTCTGCTTCTCATTCTCGCATCATTACTCTCACCACGTGGGCATCCCAATTAAGGATTCCCCTCACACTCTCCACCCTTCACTACATATATTCCTTCATCCATTCATGTTACACTCCTTTGTTTCCTTTCTTTCTTGTTATCACCTCATCTCGTATCCTATTCCAATCAGGCATACCTCACTCACTCTTTTCTCATCCTTCCCCAAATCCGTCTTATGCCTGGTCATCCTACTTATACGCTCTCATAGTATGGAAAATTCACTTGAGGGTTCCCCTTCAGTCCATTTTTCATACCCTATTCCCACCAACTCTATCTTCATCCTTCTTCTTCAGCTTGGTGATCTTACTTAACCATTCCGGCCACATGACAATCTTACTTAAGACTTCCACTTAAGGTTGATCTACCCTATGGCCTTCCCCCATCCCATCATATTTCCCCCATCTTATTTCTCCCACCTCTCGTCGCGATCATCATCTTCAACCTACCATTCCACCCATGTCCCCAATATCATTTTGTCTTTCTCCTTGCATATCATCCTGTCGGTTAGGTGATCTTAAAAAACCTCTCCGACAAAGATGGCGATCTTACTTAAGAGATTATCTTAAGCATGACATGTCATCTTACACTCGCCCCTCACTCTACAATCTCACCATCCATCTTTCCTCTTCATTCCCGATCATCACATCTTTTTTCACCACCACTATCACCCCTCTCTGCTTGGCAATCTTACTTAACCACTCACCCGACATGGCGATCTCACTTAATAGTCCCTCTTAAGGATGATCTCTGTCTCTCCTTGCCTTTCCCATCACTACACACCCTTCACCCTTCAATTTTTCTCGGCATTCCCCATTATCACATCCTTTCACCTCCTTTTCGATTCTCGCAAACACCACTTCTCGCTTGACCACTTGTCATCTCCAATTTCACTCGCTTGGCAATCTTACTTAACCACTTCCGTCACATGACAATCTTATGTCAGGGTCCTCCCTATGCTTAACTTGTCATCATGAACTTCTCCCCTACCTCATTCTTCGTTCACTTTGTTGATCGCTTCTTCCACCTGGTATCTCCTACTACCCACTTTTCCCTCCTACTATTTTTCTTTCTCCACATATCCTCTTACAACATACATCTAATCTCTTCCGCCTACATCACATTCTTTTCCCCATTTTCCCCTTCTTGATCCATCATCTTTCATACGCTTTCTTCCCATTCTTTTCATGTCTTGGTTCTTCATCCTCACCTCATTCATCCTCATCACCCGTGCATCCTCTCCTCACTTTCACCTAGTCCCAACTCATCCCTCCCATTTTATTTACTCTTTCCACTTCATCTTCTCAAATCCCCCACATTTCTACCCCCACACATTCGCCATTATTGGTAACATTCCTCTATCATTCTTTCATCATCATTTTCTATTCCTGTGCTAATAATTGTAAGTGGGATTTCCCTAAAAATCATCAATCCTCATTCCGCACGACCTCATTCACTCCCTTAGACCTTCTAGAGTTTCCCTTCATTCCTTCCCTCCTCTAAGCCCACCACTCATTGTAAGGGGGATTTCCCTAACGTCCCTTTGTTGGCATTACCCTTTCCAATCCTCGTTAGCTTTCTCCTTTTCTTCATTTTTTCTCTCACCCTTCCCCACCACTCATTGTAAGGGGATTTCCCTAATGTCCCCTCATTGGCATTGCCTCTTCTATCCCCCATTCTATTTTCTCTCCTATTCTTTTCCCTCAATCCCACCCTTTCTTGTCACTTCTTACCCATCTCTCCATCTTCTCTTCGCCCTCTTCAATATCTTTACTATCTTCATCATACATCCTTTTTCTATTTTCTCGTCATCCTAGTATCCTCATTTCATGCATCTCTGCATCTTTTCCAATCGATGTCATTCCTCCCCTCTTTCTTCTCTGAACATTCCTTATATTGTTCCCTTTCCACTTATTACCCCCTTTATGTATTCCCTTCCTTCTACATCATTTTCTTTGTTATCCTCTTCTCTCTCCCACCCCTCGTCTTATTTCCCTTCCCCTATATCATCTTCTTCCCCTTTTTCCATCACATTTCCTCCTTACTTCCCCATCGATAACTTGGCTCTTTAGCGTTGTCCTATCTTTTTTATCATACCACCCTCCACATGCATCTCCATACGGTCTATTCCATATTCTTTTCCTTGGTCTTCCTCGCAATGACACGATTCCTTCAATCTTTTCCTTGTATTCATTCTATCTTCCTTTCCTCTCCCCTAATTTTCACGTTTCTTCTGACCACTTCTCCTTTTCTCTACCACCCCTACCTTTTCGTTCATTATGTATCTATTTCTCTTCTTTTCTCTCCTCTTTTTCACACTTTCCTCGCCCCTCATAGTTTCTTTTTTTTTCTCCGTTCTACTTCTTCTTTCATCCTCTTTCCATTTTCATCCATTTCACCCTCTACTCCCACCTCATTTTCTCCTTCTTATTTATCCTTTCCCATTTCCTTCTTTTCTCAGCTCTATCATTTATTTCACTTTCACGCATCCCTCTTTACTATCTATGTTGCTTCCTTCATTTTACACATCTCTCTATTTCATCCCTTCACCCTCTCCTCTGTCATTTTCCTATTTTTGCCTTGTTTTTCCTTCATCATTCCCTTCTTCCCCTATCATCCCTCTCTCTTATTTCTACCTCTTTCATTCCTTTTTTCCCCTCCCCTATCTCCCTTACTCTTCTTGTAATCAACCCCCAATCCTATCCATTCCCTTTTCTCTTTCCCACACACCCTCACACCTAGCATTCAAGGTCGATTGAATCCTTTCTCCATTTGCATCATGCGGTCATTCCAGTCTCTTCCACTCCATTATCGTCCTCTTCTCCATAAAATTCATTTCTCTTCTTTTTGAGAGTTTTGTCGTATATTCCATTCTCGTTAGTCCTCTCAAGGGGGCATCACCACATCTATCCATAATCACATCTTCTCATGACATTTTTGTCTTGGAGGATACTATGACATCCATCACTCACCACTTTCTATTCTCCCCAACAAACATTTTCTCTACCTTTTGCTTAAGAAAATTAGATTGAATTCTTCCCCCATCCTCGTCTACTTTCTTTGAAAGGACACTACTTTCATAGTACCCTTCCAAAGAGGGGCAAACGTAGACCCCTAATTTCACATCTGTCCTAAATCAATTAATTCCCCTTCCTCATTTCCCACAAAAATACACTTCGAATTAATAAAATATAATTTGATTAATTATCCATTTCAAAATCTAAAAAATAACCCAATCCTCACCACATGTCATTATTCTCCATGTTTTTCTACTATTGAATTAAAAATTCAAATTCAAATCCTCACCCATTCTTCATGGTCCCCACTCACCTAAAATCCTCCACTTATGAATTAAAAATATAATTCAAATCTTCACTCATTCTTCATGGCCCCCACTCATCTAATCTTACCCACATTTTCAAACCACTCACCTAATCTTGCCCACATTTTCAAACCACTCACTTAATCTTGCCCACATTTTCAAACCATGATTACTTAAATTACTCTAAGTTAATCACTCCCCCAGGATATAAATACAACCTTACCCCTCCCCTCTAATGACATGGAGAATAATCTTGAATGTCATATCTAATTTCTTGCATCCTTTGAGCAAAGAACATCCTTTTACCTCGTCCTAATGCCCAAATAGCCTCATAATCATTTTTCCCATCTAATGCAAAGTAAGAGGATCGTTGTTGCAGGAAGGCCTTGCTCCGTCTTGAAGAAAAGAACCTACATATCACACAATCAGGGCTCAATCCAAGTTTCCTAGCCCATTCCAAGGTTTGCTATAGAATGCAAAGGAGGAGGAGGTATGATTATTGGTATTTTACTTCCTTGCTAGTAGTGTATTTTTCCTAGCTTGAACTTACAATGAGGAGCAAAAGGAGGGGCTTGAAAAAGCCCAATAAGCATATTTTAAATCCAAAAGGATAATATTTTTCCCTTTAAAATTTAATTATTTAATTAATTTAAGATAAGATTAATTAATTAATCTAAATTTTAAAAATAAGAAAAAGACAAGGAAAAAAATTACCTTGGAGGGGCAAAGAGCGAGCTTAGCTCGGCGAGTGAGAGCTAGTAAGTTGATTTGCTACTTGTAGAGTGAGTTGGGTTGGAGCATCGAGTTACGGGTGAGTGTAAGGTCCAAGAAAGCTACAAATTCTACGCGCGAGCTATAAGGTCTGAGTCGGGCATCGAACAAAGGGGTAGATCCATGCATGTTGAAGTGTTGCTAAGTGGGCAATTTAACGACCGAGTTAGTACGAAGTCCACGTGTCGAAGCCAAGCCGAAATGGGTGAAGAATTGGTGACGGAGATTCCTCCATATGGTGGGCACTAATGTGGAATGGTCAAGTGCGACAGTCGGGGATGAAAGGGAAATTATGGGGTCAATGTTGGGGAGGAAGTAGCTCGGGAAGGGTTGAACAAGTCGAGAAAATACAAACACAATGTAGGGAATGAGCTTAAGGGTTGAAAGCACGTGGGGACATGACAATGATCGATACAAACACAGGGAAGAGTCGACGATCCAAGGCAAGACAACATAATAGGCATGAAGGGAGCTTGAGGAGAGTTATAGCACAACAGGTCCAATAGGCGATTCAAGGGTGAGTGGGACGGGGAGTAGGGTCCGGAAAAAATGAATGGGAAGTAAGGAGTATCACGAACATGATCAAGGTGATGCAACGGCCTAAATCAAATGTAGTGAGAAGGGAAGAAAATGGAAAGTTGTAGTTGCAAAGGACATAATGGTGAGTTGGATGGGCTAGCTCGATGATCTGGGGCCAAGTTGGGCCTATAGGAAGCCCAACGCAACTTCCAAAACTCAAAACACTACACTTAAACATGTAATTTCTTGTTGAACCTACACACAAAAACCTACAAAACACACAAACCAACACATTATCCAAGCACAAAGGACCTAAAAATGCAAGTAAAGGACAAGGTAAAGGATTAAAAAATTGCACATGAAACTAGAAAATCACAAAACGAAGAGTAGTAAACAACAACCATAACAAGTGACACGATTCCAAACCATGAGCTCTAATACCATGTGAGAGTGAGGAAGCATGAGGATCAAGAAGGAATCTATGCACATCAATAAGTTACACTCAAACCAAGACGTGAAGTAGCTCCAAGATGAAAGAAAGAGTTCAATCACAAGAAAATGTGCATGCATAAGAAAATAGATCTACTCATACTCATAGATCAAAATGAAAAGGTATAAATAAGAGTGTTGTGTAACTCCTAATGCAAGACCCATCATACCTCCATAATGGAGAAGAGGAGTTTTCCAAAAATGGAATGTAACTCATGTATGACGCACACTGACACATATGACAAAATCTGTCATTTAACTCCTCGGACACCTAATGACCTATGATCTCACCTAAGTGAGATGACTCACCTTGTGAGGTGGAAATTCACCTAATTAATGAATAAAAGATGAAAAATTCCACTCACACTAACATTGTAGAGGTAACATATAGTCTTTATCATTGATGGTATTGAAATGTAAATTATGAAAAATTCATGTGATAAATATTTTTACACATTATCATTATCATTCCAATTAGTCAATGTAGTACTTTCCCACTTTGAATTGACTAGTAATGATAAATTAAGGACAAACTCAAAATCCTTCTATATGTTTCCCCCTAATTGTGCTTGTGTGGGATTTAACTTCAAATTTACAAGTTTTAATTCCCTTTCTAATGGCTCATATTACAATCTTTCTTGCTCTAGTTTATTGTTTTATAAGTTGTCTGTTACTAAGATATGTTATACTTCACACATTGATATTGTTCCATGACTCAATTTTTGCATATTCACTTTAGAGTTTGATTGTTAACTTTTTCATAACCATATACACTATGAAGATTCAATACTATGAAGTTTAGTTTCATTAGGACTTAAAGGTTCTATATAAAAATCAAATCTTATCTCGGACACATCACTCACAAAAGGCCGTAGACCACTAGTTCCACTTTAGAGAGACATCATGGGATGTCTCATCCTCCATAGAATGATAAGTAGGTAAAAAATATCAAGATCAAGGAGATGTAGTATCAAAGTTAATAATTCCCTTATGCTCAAGTTATTCTAAATTTCATAATAAAGTGTAATAATCATTATCACAATGTTTATGAATGCCATGATAATTAGAAAAATGTTTTTATATGATCTTCTCAATACTATAAAGAGGATGATAATAATTAGGTAGTAAATTTAGTAAGTGATTATCCATTAGATCGTGCATAATATCATGTTGTATAGCATTGAGCTTGTTGAAATGAAGAGGTTCTTTTGACGTGGTTACATTATTACTCAAGTTTGATTTCTTTAAAAATTAAAATTGTTTCCTTTGTGTAGGACTTTCACTTGAATTGAGTTATCAAATGTATATTTTATGTTATATTTATCAAGTTTATTATCTTTATCCTTAGGAATATAATGATCTTGATGCTTAAACTATGTTATGCATGAACCTTGTTGAGGTCCAAGAGTGTGCATAGAGCTATGGTTAACACGAGAATGTTTTGGACTCCATAGATGTGTAATATCATCCTTGATTAATTTGATTTAGATACTCATAGCTTGAATATGATTTCTCACTAAACTCGGGAACATGGTAAATATAGTAAAACATAAAAAGACGGATTCACTTTACTATTTGAATAGTCTAGAAACTAATTTGGGTGTGACACAAGGATATACTAGAAAGAAATATATGTTATCCAATTTTGCCCCTCAAGTAAATTGGATAAACATGACCTTTCACGTAGAGTAAATGGAGAGGTTGATCCAGTCATGGGAGCTCGCATATTTATTCCAAAAATTAGGTTGTATGCGGGCTCAACAATGAAATGGAAGGTTAGAAAATGAATGGCCAAGGGAACGTCGAAGGAGATTAGAGATCGAGGGAAAAGAATGGAGGCCCAAGACCGAAGTTTTTGGACTTCAAGAATTTGGTAGTTTCAAAGACAAAGTGGGCGAAAAGGAAACAACAAGGTTTGAAATTCTAAAAGTCTGAAAATTTTAGACTTCGGGATTTTAGAGTTTCAGAGATCTTGGAGAGGGTGGGTAGGTGAATAGTTCCTCAGACTTGAAAAGGAAAATTTCTTAAATCCCAAAATTCCAAAATTTAGACTTTTGGGTTTCAGAGTTTCGGAGATAGGAAATGACCAGTCAAAAAAAGTGAGCAAAAAGCCCGAAATCCCAAATTTTGAAAGTCTGAAAGGGTTCATATTTTAGAGGTCAAACTTGGTTTTAGGGTCAACGTAAAAGAATTTTTGGGGTTTTAGATTTTTAGAACTCTTGAGGTAATTTGAAGGATGAACATTGTTGCGGGTTCAAAAGGCAAAAAGGTCCAAAATTCTGAAAGTCTTAAATTTTAGACTTTCTAGTTTCGGAGTGTCAAAGGTCTCAGTGGGATCAAGTGATGAACAGTAATAAAAACTCTAAAGTGAAAATGTTCCAAAATTCCAAAATTTCAGAATTTTGGGTTTCAGAGTTTTGGAGATTCGGGTTTCAGAGTTTTGGAACTCTTAAGTGCTCAATCAGATGAACAATGACAAAAACCTTGAAATAGAAAGTTACAAATTCTAAAATTTCATACTTTTAGGTTTGCGATTTTTGCGTGCCCAAGAAGATGAATAGTAACTCAAATCCCGAGATGGAAATGTTTGAAAGTCTAAATTTTTGGGATTTTAGAAGTCGCGGGAATTTTGAAGTCTGAAAGAATAGAGCCAACCACTCGCCATTAATGCAGTATGGCACCCCAATCTTCAGATGGCCATAACTTTTGACTGGGAGCTCACATTTGCACAAGAAAGGAATTTTTGGAAAGCTTACAGTCTCCTCTACACAACTACGACTAGTTATCTTAATTTAAGTGAGACTAATTTATTCAAAATGAAGAAATATAGTCCACCATTTTAGAGGATTTTCCAAGTTTCTCACCTACCACAATGATGAAGTATGGGCTTCCTTTATGCCCAACAAGGCATAGTACATGGAGGCATGGGTTTTGCAGTAGAACCCATCATTTTTGTAGGTGAATTCAATGCATTTTGGGTGGTTGAAGTAATAATTCGAATTCTTCTCTCCCCTTTCTCTCATTCTTCCTATATATTGTAAGGAGGGGCATTTTTCTAATGTTGGACAATTGGCTTTACACCCTCCCTTCTTCTCTTGTCTGTAAGTGAATTTGTGGAGTTCAAACCTCCCATCTAAATTGTAAAATGCAATCTTGCCTCTTGGCCATTGTAATGCACTGTATCAAATATTTGGAGCAATAATAAAAGTTTGTGGATGATTTTTAACCCTTTCTTATGTTCATTGCATCTTCCTAATCTCTCATTGCAATCTTGGTTATCTGTGCATGGTGGTTGTATTACATTTTTAATGGTTTGTGTTTAATGGAAAAGTAGGTGTTTAGCATTCCTTTGGTGCATCACCTCTGTTAGTTTAGATTTAATTTCTTGTAATCTTCTTAACCCTTGTCTCCTTGGCAAGTTAGAGTAGATTTTAGGTTAGATCCTCTACAATTTGGATATGTGCATCAGAATAGAGGAATAGGAACCGGCCTTCATCGGAGAGATTTCCCGGTTGCAAAGTCCCACACTTTGGTAGAATCTCCATGTTATGCAATCACACTTTGATAGTTTTAACGTATTAAGTTGCAGGACATTCGGGGTGTTGTGATTACGCATCAACAATATCATACAAATACTACTTCTCTAATTCTAGAACTCCATTATGCTTGAATAGAACCTTTTTTTACACAACCGAACCATATGGAAGTTTCATCTTATTGGAAAATTTGTTGTATATTGTAAATGTGGTTGTGTAACTACTAGGACATTTGTGAATGAATGGTTTGTGCCTTGCTATGAAATATTTGACATAGAAAATATGTAAAATCACCTTGAACTAAAACACTAATCTTAGAAAAAAAACCTATAAAAATATTAGTGGTTGGGTTCAAGTGTGATTTGTACACCACTTATGTTGGCACTTATCTAAAGTGGCCTCAAATCTCATATAGTTATCCACCTAGAGATATGACATAATATTACACCGAAAGCAACTATATTCGATAACTTAAACACTTGATATTTAGTTTATAACAACTTGGATTGCTTGTGCTCAAATTGGATTTATGGGCTCTTGATTTGGGAATATTGACTCTTGTACATGGTTTAGAGTACTTCATAACTTTGTAGAGTTTTCTCATAATGTTTTCTCTTGTTTTGTGAAGTTTAGAGATATTTATATTTCCTTTCGTAGATTTTGTACTTGAGATTGCAAATTGAGTTCCGGTAAATACCAGTGTGAGTAAATGAGTGTCTTTGACTTTCTTATATAGGATTTAATTGATATAAGTTTTCATTAAGGTTGACTTATAATATATATATATTGACCCATAAAACATATGCAAATTGAGAAACTAACATTTTGGTGGCCCATGACAAGACCATTTTTCATAGGACCAAATCGTTGGATGGTTTGGTCATGTTTAATGGTTTGGTCCAGCATACACATATGAAACTATGAAGTTTTGTGCACCATGATTAGGAGTTATGACTTGCATGCGACTTGAAATTAGCATTTCTATAAGTATATGATTAATGCAATAAGGATAAATAGTCTTGCAATGTGACCAAGGAAGAACTATGATATATCAATTGGGCTTGAAGAAGGTGCACAAGTCATGATCAAAGAGATTAATTCCATAAAAACATTATCAAGCACTAATTTTCCAAGTTTAGGCGTCTACATTCTCCCTTCCCTACCACCCCAGCTCCCCCTCTTGCCCACCCTTTAAGCGAGGAAATGAAATATTCTTACTTAAGGGAAATATGTACTTGAGTTTATAAAAACACTTTCTATTTGTTCAATATGCTTGATTGTTTGAGATGCTTGAGTGGTTGCAACATTTCCACTTGGTGAAACATGAAATATAGAGTGTAGTCAATGTATACATAAAAGCATTAAACTTTAACTTTGAATTGAAACTGAAATTGAACAAAGCATGGAAGGAGTACACCTCATTTCCTTGTGAATATAGGAGCTACTTGGTGAAGTAATTTGAAAGAGGGATTGAAATTGTGTTATGGAAGTTTAGGGAAATCAATCCCCAATATGTAGAAGAAGAACAAACTAAAAAAATGGATCTCACTTGATCCAACATAAAAGTAACCAAAATAGGTTGGGTGTCACTTGACCCAATGTACAAAATAACAAAAGAAATCAAGTGTTATTTGACCCCACTATCCTCAAAAGAGAGTGAGAGGAATGGTTTCCCAAAGAATCATTAGGACCATATGTACTATAGGTGTCACTATTGGTGTGAGTCACATTCCACATCATCAGGCAAGTCATCTCACTTAGGTGAGGTCGTAGGTATGCATGTCATTTAGGGGTCATCACGAGATTCCCTTACGCTTTAGTGCGTCAGTTACTTCATTGGGAGTTACTTTCCTATTATGGGAATGTAACCCCCTCTCCACTTGAGAGGTCATGATTGCAAAATTAGAGGTTACTTAGTACCCTTTATATGTGCACCCCTTCATATCTATGAGAGAGTGGATATTTTTGGCTTAATGAGGTTACTACCCTTTTTCGAATCTTGCATGCACTTTCGGTTGATGCTCACTCTTCTTAAGATCTCATCATGCCATCATTTACACTCTCGTCGATGTTCACGTTATCTCTCATGATCCTCATGCTTCACGTTTTCCCCACTCTTTTATGGTATTAGAGCACACGTTATGTGGATCCGTGCAACTCTTTGGTTTTCATGTTTTTCGGTTTTCGCTTTTAGTTCATGATAA
Source organism: Taxus wallichiana var. yunnanensis (assembly GCA_018340775.1). NCBI lineage: Eukaryota > Viridiplantae > Streptophyta > Pinopsida > Cupressales > Taxaceae > Taxus > Taxus wallichiana. The sequence goes on along the minus strand of CM031239.1, from coordinate 295,246,826 downwards.
ACAAGTCTTTTTGTGTCCATCATAATGGTTATTCCATACGTGCTCTACTTGCACCGATTTGGGGATTTAATCCTTCTTTGGGTTTGTTCATGGTTCATGCTTTTAAGTTTCTAGTTTTTCAAGTTTACGAAATTGCATGTGTTTTTGAGATGTTATGTTGGTTCTAGTTGTTGCTTAGAGGTTGCAGGTCCGGTTTTGTAAGTGTTAGGTTGCGATGTAAAGATAGTACAAAACTAGTTTTATGAGCTTAACTCAGCCCCAACTCACCAAGTTGAACCGAGTTGGCTCCCCCAACTCCCACCTTCTTCTTCTCAACTCACCTTACATCCCCTTGAACTCGGTCTATTTACTCGATTTGGTTTCAATTTTTTTCTTTGATCAATTGTTTGCCTCGCCTTCATGTTTGTGCCTCGGCATTGGACTTGTCCTCCACCCTACCTTATTTGTGCTGTTGTAACCTATTTGTGCCTTCGATTTTCTCTACTCAACATATTTATGGCTTGTTGGTTTTCCTAGAAGTATCTGGTTGCGTGTATTTATCCTTTGTGTAGACACCTATAATTACGCCCCAGCAATTTAAATACTTAAATTGTGCTAATTATCCCCTTTCTCACAAATCAACGACATATCGTCAAAGACACTCATTTTCCCTCATATCATCATTAATCAATTATACTAAGCTAATTAATTAAGTTGCATATCCAACAAATGCCCTAATTAACGACCTTACGTTAATAAATCACCCTTCTACCTAGACTAATTAATTATTATTAATTAATTAGCTTTCCCTTCCATTTAACCAATAAATCAATATTTAATTGATTTAATCCCCTATAATAGCCTAAATCACACTAATATTCCTCTAATTGGCTTCTATAAGCTTACACCTACCTATTAATTAATCACCTTTGATTAATTAAAATACCCCAACTCCCATGACTTGCTAAACGTGTATTAAACCCTTCTAAAGTAAGGTTACTTTTAATAAAGCAACCTTATCCATTTCTAATCATGTTTTACCTTTATCCCACATTCATGAGAATGTGTTGAATCCTTTATCCTTTGGGCTATATAAAGATCCCTCCATCTACCTTTTACTTACACCTAAACTTTCTAAGAGAGCAAATGCAAAGCATATAGCAAAGAGACTAAGAGCTTGCACCTTGCCCTTTTGAGAGTTCATCATCTTGAAGAGTTAAGACTCTTTCTTAAAGTGTTTGGGTCATATGGGAGGTGTCAAAAGAGTCTTGTAGCCCAACTTTGATTAGCCCCATTCCTAGGTTCTTGGAGCATTAAGGACAACTATTTTGATAGCCATGGAGCTTACTTAGGTCCATTCATTTATTTGTTGTTAAATAATAGAAGAGTTTAGATATTTAGCATTGTTAGTTTCAAAGTTTGTATTGATGAATGTTAGCATCTAACCCTTGTTTAATTCTTATCATGATGGTGTTTATGCTTTGTTTTAGCTAAATTGTAGAACTATTTTAGGTGGTAGTTCTTGCTTCATTTGATTTAGCATTAAGCAAAGTATACATGCACACATTTGGCACGCCCGGTGGGACATACTCCATTGTCCTTTGCACTTAATTTCAAGTTTTTGTAGTTAAGTTTTATTTTTGGTTACTAACCCTCTTTTACACATGTTGATCTAACTTGTTTTTTTAACATGTTTTGTTGAGTTTGCATGTGTTGGGTCTTCTTTGTAGGTATGAAGGAGGTGAAGTGCTGTCAAAATTGGACTTGAGGGGAAAATTTCAAGATTTCTCCATGTTTTCATTTTTAGAGCTTACTTTTTCAACATTCTACATGCTAGTTTTGTCAATTTCTTGAAGATTTTAAATTCTTGAGCATGTAGGTTAGTGTTTGATAGTGCTGAGTCTTCTATTTAAATATTAATGTGGTGGGTTGCTGTCAAAATTTAATCTTGGTGAGAAAATTTTAAGATTTCATCATGTTTTCATTTTTTTGAGCTTACTTTTTCAACATTTTACATGCTAGTTTTGTCAATTTCTTGAAAATTTTCAATTCTTGAGCATGTAGGTTAGTGTTTGATAGTCTTTGAGTCTTATATTTACATATTAATGTGGTGGGTTGCTGTCAAAATTTAATCTTGGTGAGAAAATTTCAAGATTTCATCATGTATTCATTTTTGAGCTTACTTTTTCAACATTTTACATGCTAGTTTTGTCAATTTCTTGAAAATTTTCAATTATTGAGCATGTAGGTTAGTGTTTGATAGTCTTTGAGTCTTATATTTACATATTAATGTGGTGGGTTGCTGTCAAAATTTAATGTTGGTGAGAAAATTTCAAGATTTCATCATGTTTTCATTTTTAGAGCTTACTTTTTCATCATTCTACATGCTAGTTTTGTCAATTTCTTGAAAATCTTAAATTCTTGAGCATGTATGTTAATGTTTGATAGCGTTGAGTCTTCTATTCATATATTAATGTGATGGGTTGTTGTCAAAATTGAATCTTGGTTGGAAAAATTTGCCCATTTTGCATATTAAGGGACGTTTTTTTTTTACATTTTTTAAGTGCATGTCAAGTGCATACCCATGAGCATAAGAGCATATGCGTAACCCATCTTCCGAAGGCCATAACTTTTGCTCCCGACCTCGAAATGACTCCATTTTTTTGCGTTGGAAAGGTATTGAAGTTAACTATGCAATGAAAACATAAATTTGGGATTTATACTTACAAAAATTGTAGGTTTTTCTGTTATTTTAAAACTGGTCATTTTCTAACATGTCTAATGTTTTGATGAATGTTGTATTTCCATGCTTACTCGATTTAGATCAAAGCATGTGTATGCTCTTCTATTGCACCTTTTGGTGATCTTGAGAATCAAAAACAACTTTGATCTATATCTTTTTAACATTGGGATTAAACTTGGAAATTTAATTATTCATTTTGCTTAAGGGAATGAACCTTTTACAAAGCATTTTTCAACGGTCCTTTGATTTGAAGTTTTCCATTTCTATATAGTTGGGCTAAAGTTTGTGTATGCTCTTCTCTTGCACCTTAGGGTGATCTTGAGAATCAAAAGTAACTTTAGTCTTCATTTTATAACATTTGGTAAATTGGAAACTTCATCTTTCACTTTTGGTTTAAGGGAATGAACATTTATCAAAAATTTTGTATGGTTCATTGATTGAAAAGATTTTATTTACTTTTTAGTTGGATTATTTGTTGTGTATGCTCTTCTCTTGCATCCTTGGATGATCTTAAGAATAAAAAGTAACTTTTAATCCTCTTTTAAATAATGTGATTTTCTTGGAGAACTACTAACGCTTGAGTGCAGGACCTAAAAACACTTGTCAAAGAAAGGAGGAATCAAAACGAAATCAAAAACTACTAATACAGGTGCTATACAAGTTGCCAAAAGGTGTTCAAGCAAACCACACCTAATTAAACAAGATAAAAAGAACAACATATTCAAAACACTCAGTATTGCAGGTTTCGGAAAAGGTACGTCCTCTCCGCTCAATCGAACATAACACCTTTGGCATAACGCCTTAAGCTACAACAATGGGGGTGGTTCCAGGAACCCCAAAGTAGTCCATGCAAGAGGGAACCTTGTGGACGAAACGGGAAGTGCTCCACACTACCTACTTGACTAGTGATTCCTTTGTGAGATAGAGTTACAGGTTGTCCGTTGTGGCGACCCCAGTGATAGTACACATAGACGCACCAGTTGCCTACTATTCTTGAAGGGGGTAAAGCCGAGATACTCCCAAACTAGTCAAGGTCGACTTTTTGGGTAAATCGCGCTCGCTCGTGGCAACTTTGTAACACCTAGGGCGAGAGAACCACCTAGGAGAATATAATTTGGCCAGGAGCCCACTTTGACCACTTTAAAACAGTGTTGAGTTGTGAACCTTCTTTTTGAGAAACGTGTGACGTATTACTTTCACCTAGTTTTTACTTGCCTTAGGGCGGCGAAACTCTCAAAGTAAGACTAGCATTTTTGTCATTTTTCTTGATTTATTTCTTTCATATTCTTTTGACACTTTGTTGATCAAAAGAGGTGTGATTACCTTTGTGTTGCCATTCGATTGCTTTCTCTCACTTTTATGTCCGCTTACGCCCATCCATGTTTGCATGGTGGGTTAATTAAACGTCTAAAGTGAGTGGAGGCGTTTTCACGTCATTTGGTAGCCATTGTGATCTTGATACCCACGTCAAGATCGTCATTGTAGTTAGGCGTGGTTCATCACTGCGGACTTCCATAGAGGAGTTAGTTTGTTTGTCTCGTATCATTACAATTTCGATATTTACGTCTTGTTTCTTGTAAACTCGACATAAATACCTATATTGTGCATTACATACCGCACACATTCTTAACTATTCCTAGCTATACTTTGAGTTTTTTTTTGTTCAGTTTTATTATTACCTCGATTTCAAAAGGTGTTAGGAACTACCATTTGTGCATGTTATATCAATAACACCTTGATATCAATACTCCACTTTCTTGCAAAGTGGGTTAACATATCTTGGTGATATTGTTGTGTCATTCGCAAATCGTAATTGGCACTTTTTGAGATATAGGTCTTAATCAGACTTGAGCTTGCTCATCATATATCTTGATTGGGAGATCACATTTAACTTCATGTATTTACTTACGTCTTGTTCATTCCTTTGAACTTGGCATAAGTGGAGACATCTTGTTAATCATCTGGTATCACAAATTACTTTGAAACGTAGTCTAGGAAGTATTTCATTTGATTAGGTTTTGGTACCAAACGATTGTTTCATTGGTGACTTTATCACTCTATCACATTGGTATTCTCACACTGTTAATTTACTCTTAACACGTACATCTTGTGTTTCACTTAGGGGTAGACATTGAATTTTGAACAAATCTATAACTTACCTTAGTGAAATTTATCACGAAAACATGGCTCCCAAGACGCGTCTAGGGTTAAAGAAACAAACATATGAGGAACAACAAAGCGTAAGCTTGGGAACCTCTAACAAACAAGGGTCAAACCCATTTATCGGACACATCTAGGACCACTATTTTTTTGAAAAAGGAAACAGAGAGATGGTCGATCATAGTGGAAATGAATTAGAATCACCACACGCAGACTTTGATTTTGACCCCACTCTACTAGATGAGTTTCTCCTTAGAAACAAAGATAGAGTTTTGCACGGGTCATGGAATTAGGGGTCAAATTGCCCATTGAGAAGGAACCAATACTACAAACAAATGACACTACTAAGGAGGAACACCCCTTATCAATATGGGAGATATTTTAACAAAGGACATGCTTCCACTTCTTACGCAGAAAATGATAAAGTGGTAGGGCATAGAATACCCCTCATCAAAGTGCCACGAAGAAACAAGATAGAACATGAGACAGGGGAAGAACCTCCACAATACGAAGAGGAGGAACTTTTAGAAGAAGAAGACACAAACCAAGTCACAATCCAACAACAACTCAGTCACTTAAGCTGACAACTAGCTTTGCTTACTTTCCAAGTACAGAAAGACACAAACAAGAACGTTCAAAAGTCAAAGCCTAAGTTTAGGATCCACGAACTCCATCGAGAAAACCAAGGAGAAGAAGACACAGGGTATCATCATGTACACATCCCTGTTTCTCCCACTAAAGAACAATTGCTCGCACAAGAAGTACAATCTATGAAAGCAACGCTTGCGAGCATACAAGAAAGCAATATAGGGAGTATTAGGAAATACCAATATGAAGAACTATGCCCCTATCCTTTTGACAAGACAATGACCCTTCAACCCTTTCCAAAGAAATTTGATATGCCAAAGTTTGACAAATACAAAGGAAAGGGAGACCCAAGGGATCATGTTAAAGATTTCTACATGGCATGTCAAGAGGTGTCTTATAGTGATAATTACCTCATCAGACTTTTTCCTAAGAGTCTCGGAGGTCAAGCATTAGAATGGTTTACGCGCTTGCCACGAGGATCAATTTTCACCTAGCCAGAATTGGCGGAAAGATTCATGCGTCATTTCTCATATAACATAGAGAGTGACGTCACCATGGCAGACTTGTGTGGCACAAAACAACGCCCAAATGAGACCTTCGCCAGCTTCCTCCAACGATAGAGAGGGATAGCTAGTCGCTTCCCTTGCGCTTTCCTAAGAAGCAACTAGTCAATATTTTCGTCCCTAATCTCAACCCAGATATAGCTTTCCACCTCCAAATGCATTGTGTCCGCACCTTTGAGGAGGTTATCGAGAAAGGGATTCAAATAGAAAAGGCTCTCATTGCCAAAGGCACCCTCAAAACCCAATCTAAAGACAACCAAAGTGTCAAACCCGTTGAAAAGCCAAAGATCTTTAACAAAAACAAAAACGTGGTGGGAGACAAGAATCACGATTCCAAATGTGTTCAAACGGTCCAAACCAGTCAACCTTTTAAACTGACCAAGGGCCCAATTCAACCACCACCAAAGCGAAGAACATTCACCTCCCTCAATGAGCCATTGTCTGTCATACTAAAACAGTTGGATGCGGCCCACATGATGACCTATCCTACAACACAACCGTTCGATGACAACGCTCCTAAACCTTCATGGTATAAGGAGCATGAATACTGCGAAATGCATCGCGTTAAAGGTCATAAAACAGACAAATGTTTGCGACTTCGCCACTATATTCAAGACCTCATTGACAACGGGGAGATAGAGGTGGATAACCCTAGCCACATGCAAACACCTAATGAGAAAATGGGGATTTATAAGGAACCATTCCCCAAGCATGATAAGTCGAAAAGGCAAAACCAGATCGGGGAGAGTCATCCCAAACCTATAAAGCCACGAATTACTTATATACCAAGAGAGATAACAATCATTACGATTCACTTATCGGATGTATTCGCTCCCCTGCTGACCATGTCAATACCATCCGGATCAAGGGAAAGGACTGTGTTGCGGTAACAAGGCGTGCCCGCCTCGTGATTCCAGAACCCTCTCTGTTGACCCCGCAAACTGGTAAATATAACCTTTTAGAACAACTTGAGAAGACACCTGCTAAGATCTCGATCTTAGATCTTCTCAAGATATCCAATGTGCATAAGGACATTTTGTATCAAACTCTTCAGGGGTCGGGAGTGCCTTTAGAAGTCGATCCTGCATACCTTCAAGCCGTGGTGGAAAATATTGCACCCAGTGAGCATCTCACTTTCAACCATAGGGAGGTCCCTACCGAGAATCCTACACATAATCTTCCCTTATACATTGAGGTAGTTGTCACCCACAGAAAATCAAACGGTGCTTGTGGATGATGGATCGAGATTGAATATCTCGCATGCTTAAGTTGGTCAAACAATTGGGACATATAGAGGCAGATCTTGAGTCCCATATCATCACTATCACCGCATACGACAACGCGGAAAAGAGTCGGCCAGGCACCATTACGCTGCCCAATGGAGGTGGGCCCCACTTGCCATCGACAAAGTTTCACGTCTTAAACTTGGAACTTCCATATAATATGCTTCTAGGCGACCATGGATCCATGCCATGCAAGCAAAGTGCCATCAACATTTCATCAATGCATCAAGTCAAGCATGAGGGACATATAGTAACAATACCAGAGACTTAGAGCCCTTTGCTCATTGTAGAGCTCTTAATAGCTTTGCGAAAGGGTACATATGCATGTCCCTCCACGAGATATAGTTGTCCCTCATCATTCTCGAGGCCATGGAATCTCGAGTAGATTCAAATTCTCTTAGTTCTTGCACTCATAGGGCATCTACTTCAAAGCATCTCCATTTAATTCATGGAGATGAAAATTCTAGAATATGGTCATGGGGAGTATAATGTACAACAAGCGCTCTTGGTTTCGACCTCTCCTTGTCGCCCAGACTAGAGGTCGACCCAACTACCGCTTCGGAGACCTAGAGAGGAACATACTATTGGGTCGCTCCTACCGGAGGCTTGTTAGGCGAGGAAAAATTACTTGATCCACCTAGTACTTGGGTCCCCGAGGACACTCACCATCTTGTTATCAAACCCCATAATATGAAAAATCTAGCGAGAATGATGTACTCCATGGGCTACAAAGGCTAGGATGTGGGAGGAATGAACAAGGACAAAGAGAACCGGTCCCTCTTCCACATTTCAAAACAGAAAGATATGGCATTGGGATTCGCCCTTATGGAGCACACCCCAACGATCAAGATGTGACTTGTTCTGAGCATGAGGATAGCTCCGATTATCTAGACAGCGATACGGATTCCTGTTGTAGCCAATATGAGGATCTGGCCTCCACGAACCTTTTCATGAATAATGTTGTCCTAACCATCACCCCCAATGAACCAACCCTTGACCTTGTATACCCCTCCCTTGTTGAATGGGACCAACAACGCCACGTGCCACTAGATTTATTCAAGAATGACGAGGCTATTGCAGAGTTCATGGGCATAAGGGATACAATTCCCATTGGAGATCACAAGAAGGGTTTCTTTATCGACTTAGACACCTGCACCTACTTCGGCGAGGAGGCTGAACTTCGTGGTCAGCAAAATTTAAAGAAAAGCGAGGCAAGAGTTCTAAAGAAAAGCCTCGCAAAATCAAATTCCAAGTCACACAATGAAAACCCCTTTGAGGCATTGGGTGACAAACAAATAAGAAAATCAAAGGACAAACAAAGTGACCATGCCAAGGATGAAAATATCGTAGAGACATCCTTGGATGAAGATCTCAACCTACCTCCTGATCCCACGTGTATGGAGGATTTATCAAAATTGTTAGTTGAAGAAACCATTGATGTCAATATTGCATGCAAGAAGATCCCAAGATAGTAAAATTGGGAGCATCACTCTCCCGAGAGAACAAAAGATGTTCACTATGCTACTGCGAGAGTTTATTGATGTGTTCGCATGGTCTTACAAAGACATGCCCGGCTTAGATCCAACTTTGGTCATGCATAACCTGTTGTGCACGCAGACGCTAAGCCTATCAAACAAAAGCTTCGAAAGATGCACCCAAGAGTGGCCTTGTTAGTTAAAGAAGAGTTGGAAAGGTTGCTTGCAGCAGGATTCATCAGGCCAATTGATTATTCTGAATGGATATCGAACATTGTTCCTATCCAGAAGAAACCTATTGGTATCCGAATTTGCACAGATTTTAGGGACATCAATAAAGCTTGCCCTAAAGATGACTTTCCGTTGCCCAACATTGACATGATTGTTGACTCAACCGCAGGGTATGAAATGCTATCACTTATGGATGGCTTTTCGGGTTATAATCAAATTAAGATCACTGAGGAAGACCAACACAAAATAGCTTTCACAACTCCTTGGGGCACCTTCTGTTATCAGGTGATGCCATTCGGCCTTAAGAATGCGGGAGCAACTTATCAGTGGGCCATGACAGTAATATTTCACGATATGATTCATGACATCATGGAAGACTATGTAGACGACATCTTGGGAAAGTCCAAAACAAGAGAGGAACATCCTATCATTTTGCGGCGTATCTTTGAACGCCTACGTGAATACAAAGTCAGGCTAAATCCAAAGAAGTGTGTCTTTGGTGTGCTATCTGGGAAACTATTAGGCTTCATCGTGTCAAGACGAGGTATTGAGGTAGACCCTGCTAAAGTATCTGCCATCACAGAAATGCCTCCACCTGAGAATATCAAGCAAATCCGTGTGTAGCTTGCAAGGGAAAATTCAAGCCATTCGCCGCTTTATCTCCCAGCTTGCAGATAAATGTCACTCATTCACTCATTTGCTTAAGAAGGACATCACTTTCATCTGGGGACCTGAGCAACAACAAGCCTTTGCTTTGCTTAAACAGTACCTGGCTAATCCACCTGTCCTCATGCCTCCCACTCCGGGAGAACCACTTTTGCTCTATATTTCCACTACGCAATATGCTATTGGTGCACTGCTCGCCCAATATGACCTTAGCCATAAAGAGAAAGCAGTGTACTATCTGAGTCGCACCCTCATCACCTATGAACGTAATTATCCTCAGATTGAGAAGGCTTGCTTGGCTGTTGTTTTTACCTTTCAGAAACTTCGCCATTACCTGCTAAATACTAAGACCAAGCTCATATCCAAGGTCGACCCACTCAAGTATTTGTTGTCCAAACCCGCCCTCACAGGTAGAATGGCTAATTGGATCATTCTACTCAGTGAGTTTGATATAGAATTTGTCCATCAAAAATCAATTAAAGGACAAGTACTTGTTGACCAAATGCTAAGCGGAAGCACCTTTGCAAAGCACGTAACCGTTGAGTCTGGATCTCCAGATGCATCTTTTCTCTACATTGAAGAATCATGCCGTATGCGATACATTTTGATGGATCTTTTACGTTTCATGGTTCAGGTGCAGGAGTGGTCCTTATTACTCCTTCAGGTGATCCTATACCACAGGCTTTCCGCCTGGCCTTCCCTTGCACAAACAACATTGCGGAATATGAAGCACTCATTGCAGGGATGAAGCTAGCCATCAAGTGGAATATTCAACATGTGAAGGTTGTAGGTGATTCACAGCTAATCATCAAACAGGTTAATGATGAGTATAAAGTTAAGGATGACAAGCTCATACCTTATAAGAAGTTGGTGGAAACTCTGAAGGAGTATTTTGTGCGCATTACCTTTGAGCAAATCCCAAGAGCGCAGAATAGATCGGCAGATGCTATGGAAACGGTGGGATCTATGCTTCGTATTCCACCAGGGAACAATGATATGCCATTCTTCGTAGAAAATCTACGCCAGCCCGCGTATGACATGCCAGAATCTTGCTTGGCTTGTGAGATTGTTGGTCCCCATTCACCATGGTATGAACCCATTTTCACCTATCTTAAGGACAGTACATTTCCTCCCGAAATCTCCCCCTCACGAAGCGAGCCTAATTCACCGATAGCCCGTTATACCTGTTGGAGGAGGTACACTTTATCGCGTGGCTACAATGGGAATTTGTTACGTTGTCTGGATGTGCCGGAGTCAATCCAGAAATTAAAGAAGTACACGAAGGAGTATGCGGAGCACATACAAACGGAATGGTCTTGGCTAAGAAACTGTTAAGAGTAGGTTACTATTGGCCCACCATGGAAACTGATTGTTGTAATTATGTTAGAAAATGTGTGCTTTGCCAAAAGTATGGAAATTTCATCCATGCTCCATCGCAACCATTACAACCAATCACTACCCCGTGGCCATTCTCCAAGTGGGGACTTGATCTAATAGGGAAGCTTACTCCTACCTCATCTGATGGTCATACACATATCATCACAACTACAAAATACTTTACAAAATGGGTGGAGGTTGTCCCTTTAACCTATGTCACAGGAGCACATATTTCTAAATTCATCATGAATCACATTATTTTCCGATATGGTATCCTCAAATGACCATTGTCACGAGATAATGGGAAGTCATTTAAGAACAAAATCGTGAAATGTCTTTGCCAACGGTTCCAAATCGATTGAAATGGTCCATGCTATATTACCCTCGGGGTAATGGACAAGCGAGGCAACAAACAAGACTTTGGTAAGGATAATGGAGAAGATGGTTAGCAAACCGCTGGTCGAAACTAGCACCTCTGACAATCCACCTGACCCTCTGGGCCTACTAAACATCAATTCGCACTCCTACGGGTGCGACGCCATATTCCTCGTGTTCGAGACAGAATCTATCATCCCTTTAGAGATTGAACTCCCATCCTGCGAATTTCTCTTCGGAACTATTTGGATAAGGATGAAGATTACCGAGTGGCAAGATTGGCCGAGTTAGAGCTCTAGATGAGAGCGCATTCGCGCTCTTAATCACCCGAAAGTATATCAACATAGAATCTCCCGAACTACAACAACAAAATCATCCCTCGCCAGGTTTGAGGTGGGTGATTTAGTTATGAAGGAGAACCAGTTCAACACCAGAGCAAAGCGAGAAAAGAAAGGGAAGTTCGAACCACACTGGTTAGAACCCTATGTCATAGTTGCCAAGTATGGCACAGGGGCATACAAGATGGCTCACCCCAATGGTGATGAGCTCCGGGAGCCCATGAATTCCATGCATCTTAAGAGGTTTTATGCCTAAACATGGCACAAGAAAGTCTTAAAAAAAAAAAAAAAAAAAAAAAAAAAATCAAAAACATTAAAGAAAAAGAAAAAGAGAAAACAAGTCGTCCACTAGTGAAAACCACGCAATTGTGGCACTTTAGACAAGTCCTTGGGTGAAAACCGGTTTCCGGCGCCTCGGGAGGATTCGTTGTTCACAAGCATTCTGTATTAGAAGGGTAGTTTTCTTTGTCGTGGACCTGGTTCTACCTTCGAGTTTCCTTGTGCACACCATCTAGTCCAGCCTTGATCCGGCTTTGCCTTCTTCTATTCGGGCTCACGTAAGGGACGTGGGCTTTCGTTATTTCCCATCTTACACCTGGCAAACTCAACGACTTCACCTTCTTGTTCATAAGCGCGTGGCTTCGCCCTTGTATATTCCCCACCTAACGCTAGGGGCATCCATGCTTTCTTGGTTACTCGCACATTGTTTTGGAAAACTGTTAAAAACACAAAAACAATAGAACATTGTTTTGGGAAAAAACAAAAACAATAGAACATTGTTTTCACAAAACACAAAAACAATAGAAAATTGTTTCGAGGAAAAAAACAAAACAATAGAACATTGTTTTGAGAAAACATAAAAACAATAGAAAATTGTTTCACCAAACACAAAAACAATAGAAAATTGTTTCAGACAACACAAAAACAATAGAACATTGTTTCGAGAAAAACACAAAAACAATAGAACATTGTTTCGAGAAAACAACAAAAACAATATATATATATATATATATATATATCAAAAAAATCTTTAAAAAGGGCAAAAATTTTCAAAAAAATTCTAAAAAGTAAAACACCCTACAAAATGGTAACTTGCTTCTTACGGCTGAAACTTGTGTCTTGCGCATGGTATTTTCTCCATATCCTGTTGGTTTGTCTCACATCTTCCCCGATTAATACGACTCGCGGATCACTAGATTCACAACCATTCACAAAAGCTAGCTGCTTGCTTCGTCTGTACTCTGGGGCACTTTTGGTTGCCTGGTGTTGTTTCGTTGCGCACAAATGCTTTTCATGGACCCCGTGTCCATTTTCATTTCCCCTTGCATGTATCCTTGCTTGGGGCATCATTTTTAACCCTTGTCGTCAATCACGAACTTGTGGATCTCTTCAGCACTGATAACAAACCATTTGTACAACTGTCTTGACCGTTGTTGGGTTAGATATGTGCATTCGTACTTGTTTTCCCTGTTATATGAGCTTGTTTCCTTCTCGTATTGCATTGCATTATTGTATGTTGCGTGGAGTTGGTATTTTCAGCAATGGACAATTTTTCGTATTATGGCTTTTCATGTCATTCTACCTTTGTCGTATGCTTATATTTTTCATAAGGACCGATGATATAGTTCCTATGGCAATATGATGACATCAAATTTGTTCCAAACAATTAAGCGGTAGAGGCTAAGCTCTTCTCTCCCCTCATCCATATTTCTTCTACATGACTTCCCTTTCACCCCTAATTCTCCCTCTCCTCGGGGCATCCTGCCTCGTCCCCATTCTTCTGCCTACTTCTCACCTTTTTCGATCGTCGATCGAGTTCTTCTATCACCCCATCGATACTCGAGGGGCATCTCTCCCTCCTACTAATTTTTCTTCCATCTCTTCAAAATCTCTTTTGTCTACTATCTTTGAAGTGGCATCACTTATGCCACCCCAAAGAGGGGCAAATGTAGACACCTATAATTACGCCCAAGCAATTTAAATACTTAAATTGTGCTAATTATCCCCTTTCTCGCAAATCAACGACATATCGTCAAAGGCACTCATTTTCCCTCGTATCATCATTAATTAATTACACTAAGCTAATTAATTAAGTTGCCTATCCAACAAATACCCTAATTAACGACCTTCCGTTAATAAATCACCCCTTCTACCTAGACTAATTAATTATTATTAATTAATTATCTTTCCCTTCCATTTAACCAATAAATCAATATTTAATTGATTTAATCCCCTTATAATAGCCTAAATCACACTAATATTCCTCTAATTGGCTTCTATAAGCTTACACCTACCTATTAATTAATCACCTTTGATTAATTAAAATACCCCCAACTCCCATGACTTGCTAAACATGTATTAAACCCTTCTAAAGTAAGGTTACCTTTAATAAAGCAACTTTATCCATTCCTAATCATGTTTTACCTTTATCCCACATTCATGAGAATGTGTTGAATCCTTTATCCTTTGGGCTATATAAAGATCCCTCCACCTACCTTTTTACTTACACCTAAACTTTCTAAGAGAGCAAATGCAAAGCATATAGCAAAGAGACTAAGAGCTTGCACCTTGCCCTTTTGAGAGTTCATCATCTTGAAGAGTTAAGCCTCTTTCTTAAAGTGCTTGGGTCATATGGGAGGTGTCAAAAGGGTCTTGTAGCAACTTTGATTAGCCCCATTCCTAGGTTCTTAGAGCATTAAGGACAACTATTTTGATAGCCATGGAGCTTACTTAGGTCCATTCATTTATTTGTTGTTAGAGAATAGAGGAGTTTAGATATTTAGCATTGTTAGTTTCAAAGTTTGTATTGATGAATGCTAGCATCTAACCCTTGTTTAATTCTTATCATGATGGTGTTTATGCTTTGTTTTAGCTAAATTGTAGAACTATTTTAGGTGGTAGTTCTTGCTTCATTTGATTTAGCATTAAGCAAAGTATACATGCACACACACTGGATCAATCTTCACTCGGTCCTAGGTTGTCGGTTCTACCTTGCACGTTACGCATCAGACCGCTTGCACCTAGCCGTGTGCGTGCGGGATCTCTACATTCAAGCTCCATCACAAATTTTAGCGTTTGGCCTTCTCCCATTAATTTCTCAAGCTTTGAGTCATTACACTTGCCGTGTTTGCCACTTCTAATGCCCTTTGATACACAGCCGAGTTGTTGGCTCACATGTTGCTAACTTGGTGTAGATTCCAGCTTCACCCAACATGTGTTGCTCACTCCTTCCACAACTTGGTGATCGTTACACCAACTCAAGTCGGTGGTCTTCACTTCCAACACCACATTCCCACTCGAAACCCCGTTGTCGCCTTCGGTACTATCTGCAACATCCTCGATCCAACTCACTAGTCAACTCCATGCAGCTTGACTACACATACCAACCCGATGCTCCATCTAGGACACCACCGCAACTCGATAAACAACTCAACTCACCGATCCGAGACAAATTGGCTCACTAATTCATCAACAACTTGGCAAGGTCACTTTCACTCACCTCGCCTCCTAGCTCGCCAAGCTACCTCAGCCGGCCAACTTTTTAACTTCGGAGCTCCCGACACACCCTTAGCCTTTTTTTTGGATTTTTTCATTTTTCCCACCCTTTTCAGCAATGTACTCCATTATGAACAGGAAAACAATAAAAATACATTTCAACAGGGGGCTATCTTTTCTCGGGGCTCTATATATAGGGTTATTGGGCTTTCTAGGCCACTTTTTATGGGTCGTGCATTGTCTTGCTCTTCTTCGCTTGAAGCTAGTAGACGCGTTTGCTACATCCTTGCGGTAAAAGAGTCTTCTTATTTACATTATAAGATGTCTTTTCTTTCACATTGAGAAGTGTGCCCTTATTCTTTCTTTCACCTTTTGTGTTTGATTGGGTACATTCCTCTGCTTCTAACTAGGACTTCATTGTGGCCTCCACTCTTGCGCGACTTGTCACCTACTGTGAGGTGAGTGGTCAAATATTTGATGTCACATGAGCACACCCTATTGTAGTCACACACTATATTATAAGTTGCTTTATAGATAAAGGGTTATTATTGTTCTTCTCGGGTGTCATGTTTCTTGCAGATGCATTTATTGGTGAGTTTGACATCTTGCACTCTTGCGCCCTCTTCTTCTCGTGCACCTTGCACTTCTTGCTTTCACATTATGGAGGATGTTCTTTCCAGACTTGAGCATCATAGGATCGCATTACAGCCTCCGCCACTTCTTCTTGGGAAAGTGAACTATACATCATGACATGCTTCTATGGAATGCTACTTCACCTCCGAGGGTCTTACACACGTCTTACTTGGGGACATTTATGCACCCATTGATTCCAATTTTCTTGACGACTTTTTTGACACTTGTAACCATATTGTTAGTCACTTGATGTTGTTTGTTGCCAAACCTCTTTGTATTCACGTGGAAGACTCATATCCTCCCCACCGCATTTGGATCATATTTTAATCCCTATTTATAGACCCTTCACATACTACCACCATTTTTGTTGTTGATCTAGTTATATCCTCTTGTTATTCGTGTGATGGCAGTTGTCTTTGACATAGACTTGCTTGATTCCTCTTCGATGACAAGGATTGTGCACCCAGATATGATGCCAAGAGTAACGCTGAGGACTCCTCTCCTCCTTCTCTCACCATTCTAGAGAGTGTTGGCACTTCCCACATCTCATCAGACATTGAGCGTCTCCCACTCACCTCATACATTCACCGCACCAAGATTCTTTCCACTTCTAGTGTGCAAGGCCACTTCCACTCCTCTTCCTTCATACATGGATGACTTATACATGTCGACATCAATCTACTATTTTTCGAGTCCCCTAATTGGGATGAGTATCTACTTGAACTTGGTTGTATTTTTTCAAAGTCCACTTGTGATGCACTACAATTTCCTCGTCCTTCTACCTATTTTTTGGAGGATTTCTTCATCTCCTTTGTTGGGAGTTCCCCTTCTGGGACTCTTATCACTTCCATGTTTCAGGAGATCTTCATTGAGTCATCCTTGCTTGTGGATCCTCTTTCATTTTTGGGGGTTGTTGTGTTGCCTTCACATCACTTGGACATCCTTTTTTTGGGTGTTCCTTCTTCACTCTGACAGTTTTGCGCTCATGACAGTACCTTTGGTTCCTTGGCACTCTCTTGCTAGACCTATGTCACACTTCTATGGACCAGACTCAAAGTTCTTCATGTTATTACCTTCTATTTCATTCACGGGGTTGTTGTACTTCCAAAGCACTTAATTTTTGTCCTTCCCAAGTGTAGGCACACGGTTTGATGCAGGTGGCTCTTCTTCAGTCCAAACGCAAATGACCAGGTCATCGACACTCTTATGGGATACTTCTTAGAGTTGCAGAGTTCATATCCATCCATGGCATCTTCTACATTCCTCTCATCTCCCTCTTCTTCTCTCTTCTTCTTCTTTTTGAGAGATTTCCCTTTTATACATGGGTACCTTATCAGGATCCTCAGTGGTCAAGACCCATCTTTGGCATCTTTCTTAGATTAGATATTCTTTTCCATCTCTTATTGTGGATTTTTTTCCCACCATGTTTTCCTTCATAACTTGATATTATTATTTTTGCATGGGTACTGATTAGGATTCAATGTTAGGACCCATTTCTCTTTTCTCGACTTTCTGCCTCATCTTAAGCTACGATGAAGGGGGTGTTGATGTGAGTCACATTCCACATCATCGGGAGAGTCATCGACTTAGGTGAGGTTGTAGTTTTGCGTGTCGTTTAGGGGTCATCATGAAATTCCCTTATGCGTCGGTGCATCAGTTGATTCATTGGTAGTTACTTTCCTATTTTGGGAATTCAACTTGTCCCTCTCCACTTGAAAGGCCATGATTACAAAGATCAGGGGTTACTCAACACCCTCTATATGTATACCCCTTCATATCTATGAGAGAGTGAAGATTTTTGGCTTAACAAGGTTGTGCCCCTTTTTTGAATCTTGCATGCACTTTTGGTTGATGCTCTCTCTTTTCAAGATCTCATCATGTTGTTGTTTGCACTCCCGTCAATATTCACACTATCTCTCGTGATCCTCATGCTTCATGTTTTCACGCACTCTTTCGATCACTATATGTTATATTAAAACTATCCACCCACTGAAGTAAACCACTACTCAAAAAACTAGATTCAAAATGTGTAAATTCAAAATGAAACGAAATACACTCATGCCCCCATGATATAAGTAATTTTTAAACTTTGAAAAATTAGAAAAATGATGCTCGTGCTTATGCCCATACCATGCCAATTTGATAATGCAAGATAAACAAAGTTAAGGTGACAGAGAGATTTTGATAGCAACTTTCACCATGCACCTTGCATTTTATTATAAGATGCACCGAGCTCTAAGTTGAAAATGTGTATCTATCCTATGAACCTATATCATAGATCTCTAAAAACCTATATTTTTAGAAAAATATAGAATTGGATTTCAAAAGCTACTCAAAGAAATATCATTCATTAAGGATAGTAAATTCCAACATTTTTGTCCTTTGTTGGATAGTTCCTTCCAAATTGAATCTCTTTACCATATTTTTATGTGTACCTATAATGATGTCTTTATAGCTTGTCCCATTTTATTTATAATTTTATAATTCTATCCATGTGCGTGAATTGCATTGATATTCTTGTAATAATCCATTGAATGCCCCCCTCTTTTGAGGTGGGTGAGATAGAATTTAGATCACTCATATCAAAATATTGAAGTGTGTCCATGTTAGATATAACATATAATCATTTTGGAACACATAGAATATTATTGTAGGCGACCACCATGTAGAACTCACCCTTGCAAGAGAGAGAATGATATAAGTCATGAAAAAATGAGATAACACAAACAATAAGCATATAAGTATAGAAGTATAAAAATATAGAGCACAAAGGCCAAAAATAAGGGACACCTACATGACACACACACACACACACACACACAGCCAAGGGATGCACATGCACACAAGAAGGCAACCAATCTAATATACATAATGATAAAAAAATAGTATGCACATAAAACAAGATATACTATTTGTGTACAGTCCACATGTGATCGTCTAAAAATTCAAGGTAAGTATTAAAGGACCATTGTGTAAAGAATTGAATAATAACACCTAATAGTGTGTAAGATGCCCCATTAGAAATCCCATTGGGGGAAGGGTAGGTCCAACATCTATGATCATGTTTTAATCTTGTGAATCCTACATCATGCTAACATACATCATGAAATGCATATGCATGCATAATATAGAATATGTTATCTATTAAATCATGTGACAAACAACATATATGTAAAGTAGAAGCTAGTGAATCAAGTCATACTTAGGTCCCAATTTTATATTTTTGAAAAATATCTGGAAAAAGTGTTACCTTATGATATGAACAAGAGGATGATGAGAAAAACCCATAAGTGGAGGAGCTTTGGACCTCAATATAATATTATGCACAATAGGTGTAGAATGTGTTACATTAATTTGATGTTGTGGGACATTCTTAGGAGATGGATTTCCTATAAGAGGATACCTTGCAGAAGGTCTTTTTAAGGTAAGATGTGTAGTTATAGCAATTGTTGAATTAGTAGGCTTGGGTGTAGAAATTATTTCTATAATAGAAGAAGGAATAGGTGGTAGAGTTGGTAAAGGATCCTCATAAGGGATACCCTTAGTTGTACAACTTGAATGTGATAAATGTATTTAACACATTGATTATAAATATAAGGAATAGTTCTTAGCTTATGAATCCAAGGGTATCTTAGAAGCATGTCACACTTCCCAAAAACATCATTACCAAAAACATGTATAGCCATAGTAGAGGATCCCACTATGAGAGGGAGAACAATGTGTCTAATAACCTAATTATATAGGATTGTGCATTGTTGCATATTTCACTTAGTGTAGCCCAAAGAAGTAAGCAATGTGAGAGTGCACATATTGTCCTTAGAACTGCTATCAACTAATACAATGTGGATAGGTTGTTGATTAACAAAAGATCGAATATAAATCATATAATAAATCACATCAACATCAAGTATGCCAGGTATCATCAAATATAATGAGAGGCCTAGAAGGAAAAGAAGAAGTAACGTTCCTTATGAGAGATTCAAGTGGATGTCTATATGTGGTTGAAGGAGGTTGTGCCTTATACGAATGATGGACCTTTGAGTTGCTCTTAGATTTAGAAGTGTGATGGGTAGGGAGTGGGTCATTGAAGATCTTGAGCTCAAGGTTCTCATTGAATTGAGGCTTAAATTTATCTAGAATAGAATCAAATTCAATAGCATTTGTATCAATCACACGTTGAATAACATTACGAATCTTGTGGCATTTGTTATTGTCCCACTTTTTGTTAGTTTTTGTTTCATAAGAAAAATATGTCCTCTGAACCAAAACTTAACTAAACACATATAAAATGACCAAACATGTATATTTAAGAGCTTAAATATACCAAAGTGCTGTACTGACCATAGTTTACCTAAATGTTTTCGTTTTTAAAAGTATTTTTAAAGATTTATTTACTACACAATTTTAAAAATAGTTTTGGCCACCAAGTGGGACGCACTTATATATTTTAACCCAAGAATGCCCAATACATCTATGGTAATCATAAGGGGCATTAACATCAAAATATTTTACTTGAGCCTTTCTCGCATCCACCTCAATATGTGAAGGGAGAGATATAAGGTTAAATTCAAGTATCACATGCAATAGGAAAACAACCATGTGAATTACCTTTGAGGTGGAGCTTGTAATCGAAGCTTTGTAGGTTGAGATATAACATTAATAAGCTTTGTAGGTAGATTGGATAGGAAGGTCATTGAACCATTTGAAAGCATAATCCTTAAGAGTTCTAGGGAAAATCTTAGTGAGAAGTTTATCATTGTAAGCATAATCTCCATATTAACGAGAGAGGTGACAAAATTTGGGTGTTACAAAGCACATACAGTAAGATGTTGCATGTGACCCCCTTACTTTTATCTCTATATTAGTGAGATTCTAGGGTTGAAAGGATAGCATACAATTTGGATGCAACCATCGTAGTAGTACACATTAGAGAAGTAGATCTACATGTTGATATAGAGAAATCATGCTAACAATAAAGATTAAGAACTTAGAAGAATGCAATAACCTAATGCAAATGTTACCTTTAAGTATCACATACTCAAACACAAAATTAATATCTCAAAATGTTATCTTTAAGTATCGCCTACTCAAACACAAAATCAATATTTCATTTTAAGTCCCAAAAATACTATTTTTTTTCTTTTAACTTGACATCATATACTTGAAAATTCAACCTCCACCTCCACACCTTCATTAATAGAATTAATTTTTTTATTTTTAAAAAAGGCATTAAAAAGACTCTTTCAGCCTAAGAGTCTACCTTTGAAGTTACCTTTGTTGAAAAATGTCAAAATTTGACAATATTTTCTGAAGAGAGATAATATTATTTTCTCCTATACCAAAATAAATATATAAATATCTGGATTTTCTCCTACTTAACAACTCCTATACAATTGCTAATTTTAATACTTTCACATCTTCTTTTCCCTCAAAAGCCAATAGAATGACCTTTGAGTACACATGAAGTTAATGTTATTAACAAAACTTAAGAGTGGTGACAGTACGTAGATTTTGCTTTTGCTTTTACATTTCGATTCTTTGCTCGACCTTAGCTGCACCTGTTAAGTACCTAATCGTTGCGTACGCTTTTGGATCGAACAAGCAAAACACTGAGTCTCGTAATTCGAGGAGGCACAGGTTCATCACAGGAAAATCTCCATGTCTGGGTCAGGGTTTCTGCGTAGTAACAAACGACGGAATCCATCGAATAATGAAGGCACTAGCAGGAGCAGGAGCAGGAACATGAACAGTTTCTCGAGGTTTCGCTTACAATCTGCGTCAGAAATTGAGAGATGGCTGAATGAGCAGGATACCATTCCCACAACCCATCTCGTCTCTTATCTCAGTTCAGATGAAGGCCTCCACGTACTTACACAGATTGTAGATAACCGATCTTTATCCTCTTCCGTTGTCATTAAATTAGCAAAGCTAGTGACACGCGATGGTATCAGATTCAGTCTACAGAAACATGATACCAACAAAATTTATGGAGCATTTCTGGGCTCGGCTTTTCTTACACGCATTCAAGGGTATATAGAGGAAACAGTCCAGCCAACCCCAGAGCACGTATGGCCCTTTGTTTATCTTTTCCAGGAAATGCAGAGCCGAACCGCGGATGGATGGCGGTTCGTTGCAGTTGAAGCTATTCGAGAAGCCATTGAAGGGATACCACAAGGCCTCGAGAAGGATGAATTGCACCAACAATTCTTCAAGCTGGTAGAACATCTCTATCCAACTCTCTATCTCTCCAACTCTATATTTTTATATCTCTCTATCCAACTCTCTATCTCTCTTTCTCTCTCTATCTATCAACTCTCTATCTCTCTACCCAACTCTTTATCTATCCAACTCTCTTTCTCTATCTATTGATCTCTAGTTCTCTCTATGGGCATCCGCCTTCCGACTAGTATAGAGAGATGGCCCCAGATAAGATATATATAGATAGGGGTCGGTTATAGAGTTCAGGGCCCCGGGATATAGAGGGCTATATAGCTATCTAGGAGAGGACGGCAGCCCCTATATCTATATGGCACCCCACCCCGCCCCTATGATTCAGCTCCTTGCAAAATCCAAAGACCCTGATACTTCCAGTTCCGAGGTAACTATATCGTTTTAATTGATCAAAATGAATACTTTGAAAACCGTGCGTATGAATTCCTGTAAAAGAGCAAGCGGAAAACAAACTAAGTTTAAAGCTGTAAGATATATTTGATTTGAAATGGTTTTTGAATTGTTTGGTTATATCTCTGGTTTTGCTAGGCACAGAATGTTTTAGAGGGTTAGCAATAATGCCAAACGAAAAGGAAATATCTTGCCATCGTCGAGAAAAAATACCTGTCAATCGTGTGCGGAGACTTACGGTAGCGTGAATGAATACTTATCGATACAATTTCAGTTACTCCGTGAGGATTGCAATGCGTCACTGAGGCGCGCCATCCAGGGTTTGCGCAAGAATTTTGTCCCGAGTGATATCCAAAGATATACTCAAGTGAAGTTCTTCAGAATTCAATGTGGGAATGATGGTGTGGGGCACCTGATTTCCTTTAGATTGCCCGAGAACAAGCCTGTCAACTGGAGCTAGTCTAAACGATTGATGTTCGGTTCGCTTGTCTGTATTTCCTGTGATGGTTTCCGAAACTTTATATGGGGATCCTCAAGGAAAGAGATCCCAAAGGCCTGGACAAGGGAACTGTTTCCTTGCATCTGATTCCCGGCAGCGAAAGCACTAAGTTCGTGCATGTAGAATTCGGCAAAACTTATGAGATGATCGAGTCGTCTTCAGCATACTTTGAAGCCTATCACCATGTTTTGAAGTGCCTGCAGAGACCTGAAATGGAAGAGCTTCCTTTTTCTGAGCATTTTCTTTCGCTGCAGCCCATGTTTCAGAGCCTGTTTATTTGAAATCGATGGAAATGAAGGATGCGTATGATTTTGAATGCGCGTTTCCAGAGATAAAGAGCAGTTTAGGTAGAGGCACAGTCAGTATCTTGAGAGAATGGCCTGGGTGGAATTCGAGCTTGGATGACAGTCAGATGGAAGCCGTGAAACAGGGCCTCACAAAAAGATTAGCCATTATTCAGGGCCCTCCTGGAACTGGGAAAACCTATGTTGGCCTAAAGATTGCTCACCATTCTGCTGTCTAATGTCAGGCGAGGCCCTATCCTGGTCATCTGTTATACCAACCATGCGTTGGATCAGTTTCTTGACTCGATTAATGCTGTGGAAGAGGATATCATTAGGCTCGGAGGGAGATCCACAAATGAAATTATGAAGAATAAAAGCTTGAAGAAGATCTCCCGCGGTACCAGCATTCCATGGCTGTTTCGTGCAAGGCACGCGCAGCTATCTGAGGATAAAAATGTGCTGCAGAAGTCCATTGACGGATGTATAAAGCGTATAAGGGCAAGGCATATCAGCAAGTACTATTTGCGTGGTGTAGCTTCAGAGGAACATATCCAATCCCTCTATTCTCCGCCTATACTTTATGAGAATGTAGAGCAGACATGGTTGGAAGAAGTCGATAGATCTCCAGGAACAGGTAAGCAAAAAGATCTGATAACCATGCCTTTACCCACATTCTCTGCACTGCACCACACCGACCCTGAATCTAGTAACCATACCAGTTTTGATGAAGACTCTTGTGACTATCCCACTGCTGATGAGATTAAGCCAGGTGATCCAGTAACCACAGATGTGTCCCTAGATGAAATATTGGGTTCTCAGGATTTATGGCTTTTACCCAAAAACGCAAGGAAGAGGCTTCATGGATATTGGCTGGATAAAATCCGACAAAATGCAGAGAAAGAATTGGAGCGCTTGTCAGAGGAGTATAAATCTGTATGCGATGAGCTTCGTCAGAATAATAATCAGCTGGAGCTCGAAATTCTAAGGCGGGCAAAAGTAGTTGGTATGACGACTACTGCGGCTGCCAAAAATTATGATATTCTCCAGGCGCTTAGAGCAGAAATAGTGGTGATAGAAGAGGCTGCTGAAGTTTTGGAGGCGCAAATTCTTCCATGCATTGGATCTTTCAATGAGCATCTTATTTAATTAGGAGATCACCTGCAACTACGTCCTTCTGTTGCTGAGTATGAATTGGCTACCAAACACAAACTGGAAATATCCCTCTTTGAGAGATTAATAAATGGTGGGGTAGAGCACGTAACTCTTCGATGTCAGAGAAGAATGAGGCCTTCCATCTCTGCTCTGATATCAGATTTGTATCCTTTCTTGCAGGATCATGACAATGTCATGAATTTTGAAGATAACAAAGGAATTAAAAAAAGTGTTTTTCTTAGATCACAAGGGCCAAGAATCAGAGACAACGGATGCCAACAGCAAAATTAATGTGAAGGAAGCAAGGTTAATTGTAGAACTCTGCCTCTATCTTACCAGGCAGGATATGAAAACAGTGATATAACCATTCTGACAATGTACAAAGGCCAGATGAGTGAAATTCAGCAAATACTCAAGAACCGTATTCTTAGCAGAACTCAAATAGAAAGGATGGATGCTGAAGCATTAAAGACTCCTAGAGTATGTTCTGTGGATAACTGTCAGGAGAGGAATGCAAAATTATTATATTATCTCTTGTAAGGAGCAACAAAGTGGTTGGGGTAGGAGGATCGAAAGGAAGTATTGGGTTTCTCAAAGTTTCAAACAGAGTGTGCGTAGCATTGTCAAGAGCCAAAATGGGACTGTACATATTTGGGAATGCAGAACTCCTTGCCTCTAAAAGCTCCTCTGTGGGAATCAATTATTCAGAAATTGAGCAGAGCCAATTCCATTGGACCCTCCCTATCACTGGCTTGTCAAAATCATCCTCAAACTGAAACAAATGTTTCGGCAGCCGAAGATTTCAGGCAGGTGGAGGATGGAGGATGCAGCAGGCCTTGTGAATCTCAGTTAAAATGTGGCCATGCTTGCCCAAGGAGGTGTCATCCCTTCGATCATGATAATATAATTTGCCCCAAACCTTGCCCCAAAAATTTGAGGATTCATGTGGTCATCAGTGTACAAAGATATGTCATTTTCCTGAGGAATGTCCTCCATGTAGGGTGCCAGTGTCCAGGATTCTCCCTGCATGTGGCCATCCTATAGTCCTTCCTTGCTCTGCTCTCCTTGATGATGCCCTGTGCTACGAACCTTGTCCTGTTAAGTTTGAGTGTGGTCATCAATGCTCCTCCTTCTGTGGAAGACCT
Organism: Taxus wallichiana var. yunnanensis; assembly: GCA_018340775.1. Lineage (NCBI taxonomy): Eukaryota > Viridiplantae > Streptophyta > Pinopsida > Cupressales > Taxaceae > Taxus > Taxus wallichiana. Next base: position 295,221,219 of record CM031239.1, on the reverse strand, counting down.
TGTAAACGCCTGCAGAGTAGAAGTTGTCAAGAATTTGCCTTGTGGTCACAAGGCAACGTTGTCTTGCTGTGATGACCCTGCTACCTTCTCCTGCATAGAACCCTGTTCCAAGATTCTAATCCCGGTTGCCAACATTTCTGCAGAGGGACTTGTGGATTATGTAAGCAAGGAACCTCCCACATCCCCTGCAAAGAAGTGTGCTCCAGAGATCTCCCTGTGGCCACCAGTGCATGGCAGGTTGTTCAGAGATATGTCCACCTTGTATGCATCCCTGCGAAAAAGGTGTTTACATAGCCGTTGCACTCTTACATGTGGAGAATTGTGCATTCCTTGCATGGAGAAATGTGAATGGAAATGCCAACATTATAATTGTAATCTTCTCTGCCATGAGACCTGCTCAAGGCCCCGTTGTGATCAGCCATGCCAAGAAACCCTGAACTGCGGACATCCCTGTATGGGACTTTGTGGGGAGTTCTGTCCCAAGCTTTGCAGGTGGTGCCATCCCAAGCATCTGGATATCATTTCACAAAAGACTTTAGAAGAACATGATTCATCTGAGAGATTCGTTCAGCTTATAGACTGTGGACATGTATTTGAGGTGAGTGGGCTTGATACATGGATGGATATGGACGATAATGTCCTGGAGGCAGAGCCTGGTGCCGTTGCTGCGAAGTTAAAACAATGGTAAGTAAAATATGTTTCCCAAAATTTTCAGAATTCCTAAATTAGATTTTTACAGGATTTCTCGGCGTCACCTAAATATCATGTGTATTCATATGATTGGCAAAGAAATTGAAAAAAGTAGTATATTGTTTTTGTTTCTTTAATTGTATTTGTCTGGCTTTGTTTTCAGGTCCTGTAGCTCCTGTGGACATTAAAAATTTTCATTCATTCACATTGATGGCGTTGAATTTGAACAGTCCTTCTTTTTCTGAATGCAGTCCCGAATGTCCCCAATCAGAAGATCATTGCGATATTCCAACATTGTGAAGATGAAGCTGCAACAAATTGAAGAAGTAAAGAAGCGAATTCTGAGTTTCGAAAACCTGAAGAAAGGCAATAGAATGTTGAAGGAAAAGAATTACGAGGAAGCAGTAAAAATTCAATGCAACTTTTGAGCTCAATCCAGAGTCTCTGGAAGCCCATTTGGGAATGGGTAGAGCTCTCTGCGGATTGAACTATTTCGAGCAGGCCATAGAGCATCTCTGTTTCATCATACAAGGCACTTGCTATAAAGAACTAATCCTTGAAAAGCTTCCAGAACTAAACTGGTAAACACAGTTTCGCCGATTCCAGCAATCCTGCTATTGCTGAAAATGAGTTGGCTATTGACGCAATGCTGCAGTGGGCGTCAGTTTGCGAATTTGGGCCAAATGGGTTGGCAACAGGGCTGGTAATTTGCGAAGTTATTCTGAAGAAAAACCCAATCATGCGAGTACTGTGGAAATAAAAAAGCAGCTGGAGAGTGGAGCAGTAATGCAGGAAGTTGTGGAGGTGATGACGAGAGAGGTGGGGGGAAGAGGGCACTGGTACAAATGTCCCAACGGTCATTTCTACGCAGTGGGGAATGTGGAGGTCCCATGCAAAAATCAAAATGTCCAGATTGCAAGGAGGTGGTGGGAGGTGGTGGGAGGAGAATCTCACACCCCAGCGGAAGGAAACAGTCACTCAGATATTGATGGTAGCTCTCATTCCGCCTGGAGCAATGCCACGGGTCTTGGCTGACCTGGTCAGGTGGTCGGAAACAATGGACATGGATCTATACTTTTCTTGTTGTAACGGAGTAATTTGGTGGCTGTAACTGTCTTTTTTTTGTTAATAGAAACATTCTCAAATTTTAAAAATACAAGTTATCAATCATGATTTCATGTTCCCTTTGTGAATATGTTTCAATATGAATAATCTTATATTGCAAGATTTATCATTACGAATTTCACTTTGTTTTTAGTGGTTGGTTTTATTTATTTATTATATGATTAGTAATGGCATATGAAGGTCCAATGGTAATGCTGATAAGACTATTTATAGATGTCAGTTTGAGATGTCGTAAAGATACATTTGTAAATATCATCAATGTAATTGAGATATTGGGTTGTGTAATAATCAAGGTGAAAGTAATAAATTATGTCATTGTGTAGGCATCTAAAAAGTCAAACTTCAATTAATCATCTCATAAACCTTCAATTCAACTTTTCAAATTTCCATGATCGCCTTCCAACTGTAAATTTTCTGAAGTCAATCAAATTACATTGTAAATGCTCTCCATAAATTGAATATATTTTGTGAGCATTGACCCCTAAAAAAATGATATAATTCTATTTCTTACCTTAATATGCTAAGGTGACTCCCTTTGCTTTGTGATTATTACTAAAAAGTATAACATGACCCTTGTGTGAATGGGGTTTTTTCACGATGGACATGGTCTTCCTACTAGCATAATGGTTGCTTGTAATGGAATGAGTATAATTGTTTGTTGGGCATTCCCTCTTTTCCAATGTAGCTTCTAATACAAGTTGAATATACCTTTTAATACATCTTGTAATTGCTTCTACAATGATTTTCTCAAGTGGCGTCTACCCCATGTTGAAAGGTATGTAAGTTTTGTGAAAGCACATACACATAGTACACTAAATATGTTTTTTTTCTTACAAGTTTGACTTTTACCTTAAAATTAACATGGCATAACACATAACCAAATAACATTCACAAAATGCCAAAGAAAAATCAACCCAACTTTAAGAAGAAAATATTTAAATACCACACAAAGGAAATTAATATAATACACCTTCAACCTATAAAAACATTAATATATCAATAATGCTTTAGAAAATAACATTAGTGTTAAATAAATGTTAAGAATTGTGATTTAATATAGATAGGAATACTAAAATATATCTCATATAATTTTTTTGATATATAATTAACTAACTTTATAGAGATAATGAAAAGCTACATTATAAGGTAAACAAGATTTAAGAGGCATATAATCAATATCTTATATTTAGATTCAGCATTTAAAGGTGCTTACATATAGCCAATAATGTACACTATTTATAGGCCTATTGCCCTATCCCAATATTTATTTTCCTGCTAGTGGATTATTTGTTGCTTTCATATGTCACTTTATATGGGTCAAAGAATATTATCTGGAAGTATAGTGGTTTATTCCAATATGTATATCATTATTATTTTCTTGTAGAGTTGTATGGAGAAAAAAATCTTGTTATATAACAAGATAATCTAGTTAGAGAATATGTGCAATTGGAAAAGGGGTGAATGTTTGTTCTTTGACTCTACCTTGTTCAAATCATATATCATTCATTGGGAGAGTCGAAATTTACAAGGAAATGTACAAAGATTTCTTATTCTCAACAAAATTAGATTGCATGTAAGATATAGTACAATATATGTGAGCACATGAAAATTTTATTGTATAATTTATATAATATCTTATTCAATCCAAGACCTAGTGGGATTAAGTTCAAAATCACTTCCACATTTTTTTTTTTTTGGGAAAAAGTCAATCTTTATAGGATTAAGAAAAAGATGTACCCAATCCAATGTCTAGAGGAATTATGTTCAAAATCACTTTCGCACAATTTTTTTCATTAATAAAACAATCTTCATAAAATTTAATTGGTGAAAAATTACACTCAAGAAATTTAATTGAACACCTTCATCATTCACAAGCACCTTAATGTGTTAAATCTAGTATTTCAAATTGTAAGAAATTTTGGATTGAGTCATCTCCTTCATGTAAAACTCCTAATATTGGCCCCGTAAAGAATTAATAATATAATTATATTTCATCCAACCAAAAAAATTGTTGTTAGGCTTAATAAACAAACAAACAAAAGTGGAGTACTAGTAGTGGAAAACCACGTCAAAGTTCCTATCAACCACTCACAATGTGGAGACCAAGATTTATCCCTATTGAGTTTCCAAAGAAATTCAAGCCAAGTAAAAGATGGTCTCAAGACAAATTTAATTTTATTTTTCTACAAGTGGTTGGATGTAGAACAACCCCTAAATGGGATATAGATGACTAGGATCCCTATCTTTGAAGCATTACTAAAGAAATATTTGATGAAGAGCAATACAAAGCAGAGCAAGAAATGTTACATTGGGATGAACCCCAATATAGACTTAGAATTGGTGAAGAAGATAATTGGGAGGAAGAAATACATCTAGCAAGACCAAAAGAGCCAATTATTGATCTAATCAAATGTATATTGGTATGCTCACCTACTCTTGCACCAACATTTCCAAAACCAACATATGTAACACAAGCGATAAATGACAGTACCCACAATTTATATTAGTTGAAATTAATAATAAAAAGATAGGTGCCTTGGTAGATACATGAACATTATTATCATTCTGCAAACCAAAAGTGATAGATAAATGGGAGGCATTAGATGAGAAAAGCAAATATAGATCAATGGATATACAGGGAAATAGTTTTACTTGTTGCCCTTTATAAATCCAAGATCATGTTTTTCGTTGCGACTTCTTTACTCATCCAAATTTACCAAGAAATTGTCTAATAGTAGGATATTTCTCTATCAATATTGTCCTTATAGTAGTACCCCTAAAAGTGTGGTATTCGCACTTAATGCATAAAGAATCAAATCACCTAGGATAACATATGCAACCATATTGCATCACACTAATGTTTCCATAAGGTCTCATGATGATTAGTTACTACATTCCTAGAATTGCTAATTTTACACAACAAATATTTCAAGCTTCGATTTTTCCACTTTAAAATATAGCAGAGACAAAATAATCCCTTAACACTTCACAATAAAGAAACTACACAAACCCTATGTACATTCTCTATAACCCAAAACAAACATTTGGAATTTACTATACAAATAGGTCTTATGTATTCTTTGTAACAACCTTGAGCTTAGGAACACTCGATGTCGAATGATCCATCCCTTGGTTCCTACCACGATCTTTGGATTCTTTGAAACTTTGTCCACTATTCAAAGATTCATCATCAATGTATTCATTGTTTGCACTCGATATTATAGGGATATCTCTGCTCATGATCAGTTCCCAACTCTTTTCAATGCCCAAAGTGATTGATAAATGGGAGGCATTAGATGAGAAAAACAAATATAGATCAATGGATATACATGGAAATAGTTTTACTTGTAATTTTTACAAACATCAAGAACCCTTATAAATCCAAGATCATGTTTTTCATAGTGACTTCTTTACTCATCCAAAATTACCAGTAAATTGTCTAGGAGTAGGAGATTTCATTATCAATACTCTCCTTATGGTAGTACCCTAAAAGAGTGGTATTCACACTTAATGAATAAAGAATCGGAGCACCTAGGCTAACATATGCAACCATATTGCATCAAAATAATGTTTCCATAAGGTCTTATGATGATCAATTACTACATTCTTAGAATTGCTAATTTTACACAATAATTATTTCAAGGTTTTGATTTTTCCACTTTAAAATATAGTGGAAAGAAATAATCCCTTAACTCTTTACAATAGAGAAACTACACAAACCCTATGTACATTCTCTATAACCCAAAACAAACATTTGGAATTTTCTATACAAATAGGTATTTTGTATTCTTTCAGCAACAACCTTGAGCTTGGGAACACTCGATGCCGAATGATCCATCCTTGGTTCCTACCATGATCTTTGGATTCTTTGAAACTTTGTCCACTATTCAAAGATTCATCATCAATGTATTCATTTTTTGCCTACTATTATAGGGATATCTCTACTCATGATCGATTGAACTCATGTCAATGCCCAAAGTGATAGATAAATGGGAGGCATTGGATGAGCGAAAAATACGGATCAATGGATATACATGGAAATAGTTTTACTTGTAATTTTTACAAACATAAAGAACCCTTACAAATCCAGGATCATGTCTTTCATCGTGAATTCTTTACTCATCCAAAAATACCAATAAATTGTCTAATAGTAGGAGATTTTATTAGCAATACTCTCATTACGGTAGTACCCATAAAAGTGTGGTATTCACACCTAATGCGAAAGAACTGTTGGTGTCGAATCACAGCACCCCTGGGACTCCGCAACGCGATCGTTTGAGACTCCCAGTGCGATTGCACAACATGGAGCTTTTCCCAAGTGTGGGACCTCGCGAAATCGGAAAAGCTCTCCGGATGAAGGCCGGCTCCTATTCCTCTGTTCAGATGCACCAATGAAACGCAGAGGTTTACCCAAAAAACCTAATCTAACTACCAAGGAGACAGGGAGAGAGAAATGCATAAAAATAAACCTAAGCTAAGGAGGTGATGCACCGAGGAATGAAGAACATATGTTTTGCCAATTAAACACAGACCACAGAAATGCAATGCAATATCATGCACAGATAAACATATTCACAGTGAAAGATCAGGAGGATGCAAAATGAAACACATAGAGGGTTGAGAAACATCCACAGTCATGCATTTATTTGCTCCGAAGGTTGATACAATACACTGCAAAAAATGCCCAGAGGCAAAGGTGCATTACAGTTTCAAATGGGAGGTTTGAGCTCCACAACTCCACCTGCCAAAGAGAAGAAGGGAGGAGGCACAAAACAAAAATGTTCGACCCTTTAAAAACAGCCCCTCCTTACATTTTATATGAGGAAAAAGAGAGGGAGAAGAGAATGATTCGGATCTGCCCCAACCACCCCCAAAACTGCATTCAATTCTTCAACAACCATGGTGGTAGGTAAGATCCCCAACGCCTGTCGGGTTCGAACTTCCTTGTGCATTTGCATCGGGTATAGAGGACTGCTCGACATGCCTTTGATCCGTGCTCTTCCGACGTGTTTACCCGATTATTAAACCCGATTTCCTTTGCGCGTCGGAATTTTTAACCCCCCCGGCATATCCTTTGGTGTCGGGTTTTGGTGAGCTCCCGACATGTTTCTTCAACGTGAAAACCCGACTTGTTTTTTCGATTGCATTCGCGTCGGGTTTTGTGTTTCTCGCGACATGCTCCGCGTCATGTTTTCCGGTCCGAACCCGGAATGCATTTGTGCGTCGGGATTTGTGGTTCCCGCGACATGCTCCCTTCTTTGTCCGGGTTTCGCTGCCCCCTTTTCTGGCCCGGTCCTCCCGCGCTGTCCCGCTTTTCCTCCCGGTCCTCCCGCGCTGTCCCGTTTTCCTCCCGTGCCCTGCTCTTCTCCCTGCTGTCCCTGTGCGCTGTCCCATTTTCCTCCCGGTCTTCCCGCTTTACAACCCGACTCCATTCGCGCCGTGTTCTTCCTTTCTGTCGCGCGGGGAAACATATACAACAATTTGGCGACTCACGGGGTTACCTGCCTGCTAGGTAGAAGATCAGTGGCCTTTTAGCAATCCATTGGGCATGGAGTCATAAGCGATATCCTGAACCAACCCGATATCCGATCCTGAACCTGATACCGCAACTCCTTCTCTGAGAGCACACTGAACTTAAGAGTTGTTCTCACCAAAACCGCTGTAATGAACCATGCCAGAGCAAAACCAACACCACAAAAACTATGTACAAAACTGAAAATCATACATGTCCAAAATGGAACATGCAGAGTGTGCACAAGCACTTCTTCTGCTGAAAGCAAACCTACCTACTCTACTCTAACTGGAAGCAAGGATGAGCTAAACAAACCCTGCAACTGGTTGTGCAAAATAGCTTCCTTTCTTCAAAATTGGCAGCCATGCAATTGATTTGGCACTGATCATGGCTGTTTGGATGGATGGAAAATCAACAAGAAGCTGGTCTTCTACCCAAATCATCAAGGTATCAGCTGAAGGCAAATCCAATACCTCTTTTAGTTGCTCTGCATTTGAATTGAAGAGGTATGGCAGCTGATCCTTGGTACTTTGTATCTCACCCTCATGCTCAGAAGCGAGCATGACTGGTTTTGGCTTCTCCCTTGGCTCCAATGAAGCCAAGTATCTGATTGGGCACGGCATGATCCTTTGAGTATGCCCATTGCTCTGATTTTCAACTCCAGGAATGGAGTTCTCTTGTAGACCTCTCCGAATGGATGGCGTGGAAGAAATGGTGGAATCCTTCTGTCCTTTCTCTTCCTCCAATGAAGAATATGGAAGATTAAAATCTTCCAATTTTGATTCCAAAGAGCTGCTGCAAGATGCAGGCTGCTGCAAATGAACGTTCTCCTCCATGACAGCAGGCTCTGGCGTTTGGAATGTGGATGATGAAAGAGAGAATGGTGAAAACTCAACCGGTTCTTCTCCATCAAAACAGTCCTCCAAATCTGACAGGTAAACTGCCTCATTGTTGTCCTGCTGTTCGTGTTCAACTTCCTCCATGGTGTCCTCTTGATCTGCAACTTGACCACCATGGTTTCCTTCACTCTCCAATATTGAGTTGGAGAGATCAAACTCCTTTTCAGCACTGGAACTTGAGAGAGGTGAAGTAGAAAGAAGAACTGAAGGTTCTTCTGTAACCTGCTTTGTGCTCAAAGCCCTTGGATCTACGTTTTTCTCCTCCATAGCTAGATTGTGCTCCTCTTCTTTTGGATTTGGAGCAGCTTCTCCTTCCTCCAATGTTTGAAGGCAATCTTGCTCTTGAATGAGCTCCTCCTCCAGCATGAAGTTCGTCAAGTCAAACTCTTCGATCTGCTGCTCTAGAGGACAAGTTGGGACTGCAAGATTTTCTTCAGGGCTTTCCTCTTTCATGGCTGATTGTGCAACTTCTATTAGATCAGCATCTTCTTCTGCTGCAACAGAATCAGTCCTGACCACCATTTGTTCTCCAACCCCAACCTCTTCTGTAGGCTTAACCATCAAGGGGATCTTTGTCATCCCAAATCTAAGAGCCCAACTCTTCAGACTTTGAATTTCTTCCTCTTTGTTGGCACTCTCTTTTTGCTGTGGTTTTCCTTGGCTGGCATTCTGATTTTCATCCTCCCAACATGGATTAGGGGATGCAATAGGAGGGATAGGTTGAAACTCAACTGATTTGACAATTTTGTGTGGTGGTGGAGGCGGTGAAACCTCTTGTTTCTTTGGAGTGGAAGGTACTTCATTTAGCTCTTGTGGAGGGGGTTTGGATTTGGAAGAGAAGAGGGCAGAAAAACTGAGATGGGATGGAAGACTAGGGGGTGGAGGGATGGATTCAACATTTAGGGCAGCAGATGGTGAGTTTAAAACTTGACACTGCTGAAATGATATAGATTGAGAGGGAGGAAAAGAAAGAGTATGAGATGGTGTGCTTACCCATTGACAAGGTTGCAGAATACTTCTCTCATACACCTCTATTCCTTCAATCCACCTTGTAAGTAATGGCAGTGTTGCAATCATGAAGTCTAACTTCTCTTGAGAGCTGTAATGCCTTGGAAAAGGTCCCACCCATGGACAAGGTGCTCTGCAACCAATTCCAAATGCTTTCATTTGTGCCTGAGCCCTAGATTGCACCATGTTCACCTCCATCTTTTGGATTTTCTCCAGCAGATCTGCATTTTCTTCTTCATTGTCTTCATTGCATGCGTACCCTTGCTCTTGGAAAGCTCCATAGCCAAACTGATTTTGGCATTGCTGCTCATATGGGTATGCATGTTGATCCTGAACTTGACCAAAATGCTGATTTGGAGGATTTGTAAAACATGTTGGAGGTGTGATATATTGCTGCTGTTGATGTGGATTCCATGATGGAAATGAAGTCATGGTTGCACAACTTCATGGAATGGAAAAGAATGAAAGAGATGGAAAGAAAGATGGGTGGAAATGAATGGGAACGGGTCTGTAACTCAGAGAAATGGGTTGCTGATCAGGTGGAGTCGCCAGATGTGTTTTTGAAAATGCCTCTAAAAGGCTGGATGTTGCCAAGTTACACACCAAACTTGACAATATCGAAATCGAGATTTAAAATTTGAAGGACCCGGGATGCAATCTTCAGTTCGGAACTCATGTCATGTTGTGCAGCTGCGGATTCCCGAAAAGCACAGTCGGAACTCAGGTCATGCAATGCATCACCTAAAACCCGAAACTGCCATGTGTCGGAACTTTGGACATGTCCGACACCCCGGAAAACCCGAAATGACTGCTGGGTCTGCTTTGATGTTCTCGGACCCCGAAAACCCGAAATCACTAAAACATGAAATTTTGAAAATCAAAATCTCAAAAAACTAAAGATACCCTTTTGAAGATAACCCTCAGATCTACCAACCGGTGAAATTTTGACTCGTTTCGAGCAAGATAAGCCCTTGAAAAATGATTTCGGAGTTCAGCCTGGAAGAAGCAAAAATCCAAAATTTAAACACTGCAATTTCTTGAGCCAAAAATTCACGAAAACTCCTTCAAATTTTGGTGGAATGACCTCTTGGTCCCACCGGGCGTGCCAAAACTGTTGGTGTCGAATCACAGCACCCCTGGGACTCCGCAACGCGATCGTTTGAGACTCCCAGTGCGATTGCACAACATGGAGCTTTTCCCAAGTGTGGGACCTCGCGAAATCGGAAAAGCTCTCCGGATGAAGGCCGGCTCCTATTCCTCTGTTCAGATGCACCAATGAAACGCAGAGGTTTACCCAAAAAACCTAATCTAACTACCAAGGAGACAGGGAAAGAGAAAATGCATAAAAATAAACCTAAGCTACGGAGGTGATGCACCGAGGAATGAAGAACATATGTTTTGCCAATTAAACACAGACCACAGAAATGCAATGCAATATCATGCACAGATAAACATATTCACAGTGAAAGATCAGGAGGATGCAAAATGAAACACATAGAGGGTTGAGAAACATCCACAGTCATGCATTTATTTGCTCCGAAGGTTGATACAATACACTGCAAAAAATGCCCAGAGGCAAAGGTGCATTACAGTTTCAAATGGGAGGTTTGAGCTCCACAACTCCACCTGCCAAAGAGAAGAAGGGAGGAGGCACAAAACAAAAATGTTCGACCCTTTAAAAACAGCCCCTCCTTACATTTTATATGAGGAAAAAGAGAGGGAGAAGAGAATGATTCGGATCTGCCCCAACCACCTCCAAAACTGCATTCAATTCTTCAACAACCATGGTGGTAGGTAAGATCCCCAACGCCTGTCGGGTTCGGAACTCCCTTGTGCATTTGCATCGGGTATAGAGGACTGCTCGACATGCCTTTGATCCGTGCTCTTCCGACGTGTTTACCCGATTATTAAACCCGATTTCCTTTGCGCGTCGGAATTTTTAACCCCCCCGGCATATCCTTTGGTGTCGGGTTTTGGTGAGCTCCCGACATGTTTCTTCAACGTGAAAACCCGACTTGTTTTTTCGATTGCATTCGCGTCGGGTTTTGTGTTTCTCGCGACATGCTCCGGCGTCATGTTTTTCCGGGTCCGGAACCCGGAATGCATTTGTGCGTCGGGATTTGTGGTTCCCGCGACATGCTCCCTTGCTGTCGGGTTTCGCTGCCCCCTTTTCCTGGCCCGGTCCTCCCGCGCTGTCCCGTTTTCCTCCCGGTCCTCCCGCGCTGTCCCGTTTTCCTCCCGTGCCTGCTCTTCTCCTGCTTTGTCCCCTGTGCTTGCGCTGTCCCGTTTTCCTCCCGGTCTTCCCGCTTTACAACCCGACTCCATTCGCGCCGTGTTCTTCCTTTCTGTCGCGCCAGGAAACATATACAACAAGAATTAGAGCACCTAGGCTAACCTATGCAGCCATATTGCATCCCACTAATGTTTCCTTAAGATATCATGATGATCACTCAAGACATTCTTAGAATTGCTAATTTGATACAACAATCATTTCAGTTCTAATTGTTCCACTCTAAAATATAGTGAAAGAAAGAATACCTTAAACTCTTCACAATTTAAAGAAACTCGCACAAACCCTATGTATATTCTCTATAACCCAAATTCAAATATTTGAAATTTACTTTACAAATAGGTCTTATGTATTCTTTGTAACAACCTTGAGCTTGGAAACATCCAATATTGAATAGTGAAATTGTGGTGGAGGTAGATCAAATCCTCTTATTCCATTTTGCACATTATAAATTTGATCCATGTCGGAGAAGGATTTTGTGGTAGACTCGAGGCCATTTAACCTACACGCCCTACAAAAACAATAACCCTTCCCCATTTAAACTTCGGGAATTTCACCGCACAAACTGTTGCAATATATTCCAATTAGTTTTAAGTGTAAAAATAAGTCCTCAACAAATCACACCAAGCGAAGTTTGCATTCTTATTGTTGGAAAGAGTAGATTGAAATTAGAAATAAAGATTGAACATATGTAAAAATCAAACAATGTTTGAAAATGTCCTTAACAAGTTACATCAAGACGGTGTTGCAATATTAAATTGGATTAAAAATTAGATTTTTAAAATAATATTCAAATATTTTAACTTTATTTAATGAAATTTAGGGATTTAAATTGTATTTAATGTGTTTTAAGTATTTACGATATTATATTTCAATGTTTTTGGTAAAAAAAAAAAAAAATTAAAAAAAATATTATAAAACATGTTTTCAAGTTTTTAAAAATAGAGAACGTTCCAATCCACGAAATATGATATACACCGTTCGTTATGCCAATGCAAAGGAAAGAGGCCATTCACTTGTTGTATGTTTTACGCCATGTGAGTTTTAAAATGCGTGAATTTAGCAAGAAGAGGGTATCTAATTTTGGTTAGCATTGATAGGTTTTTATATGGCGTCAATTGTACTCTAAAGGTGTAATGGAGACTTTAATAGAAGTATAGAGAATGTATAGAAATTTAATAAGAATGGAAAACAAAGACAAGAAGCCATGTGTATTAAGTGAAGGAAATTTAACTTTGCATGTATTTGTGGGGTTTATGTTGAGAATTAATCTATCACTATAAATCATTTGTTGGGTTTAATAAAATTTATGGTAAGGGGTGGACATAATCATTCACGCATAGTTTTCAAGTTTGATTATATAGAGAATGTATAGATATTTAATAAGAATGGAAAACAAAGACAAGAAGCCATGTGTATTAAGTGAAGGAAATTTAACTTTGCATGTATTTGTGGGGTTTATGTTGAGAATTAATCTATCACTATAAATCATTTGTTGGGTTTAATAAAATTTATGGTAAGGGGTGGACATAATCATTCACGCATAGTTTTCAAGTTTGATTATTTTATAGAAAGGATAGTGGATTAAGATGTTTCCACCTATAAAGGACTTAAAATTCATAGAATTGTTATGATAAAATAATGAAGTTCATTTTGAGTATTTAGGTCATATTTTCACAAGAATGAAATTTTGGTTATCACTTCTTCGAAAACAAAATAAAATTTATGATTCCACAAATTTAATAGATTACATTTTAACAAAAGGCATTTGAAATTCTTTACATTTTACAGCTTTTGTTCTGTTATTTTGAAAATGAGGACAAAGAGTAAAATCCTACCATTAAAGACACCATGAACATGATTTAATCTAAATTGAAATTTCGAGTAACTACTGTAAAAATGATGTTTTGATGATAAAATACAATAGTGTACAAGCAATAAGTATTCAATAATGTCTAACCCTAAGCAAATGAGAGAGAAAGATGACTTAACCGATCCCGCACAACCTGGGAACGATTTGGGCTGTGTATCTACTAGAACAGGTTGGAATCGGTGTCACAAATGCTCGATGAGGGTTCAAACCCTATGAATGTACGGGACATAAGTGCTCACATGAGGACGAGAGTGCCCTAAGTGCTAGTGATTGATCTGGGTGCATGTGTTTGCTTAGATGCTTAGAACATGGTCTTTTCTAGGTTGGATGATCTTTGCTTCTACTCGTTCTTTGTCGCTTTGGTTTCGTTGTTAGGTCATCGGTCGTACTTGTAACCTACGAAACAGATATCTACCTTTGTATGTCCACAGGCCACATCAAAGCTAATAAAAAGATGTAGAATGTGGAGTCGGACTAACCTCGACTTGGTCACCCAAAGAGTGAATCGACGACCGAGCACTGCACTACATCTCAAACTCCATGTAGTTCTTTGTGTGTGTGTGTGTGCCCTAGGTTTCCCTTGTGCAAGTTGCACAATAATATCATATTATAACTAGATTGTACTTGAGTATGAAAAATGTGTGGGATGGAATAGAATGAACTCCCCTCCTATGTTGTGTATACAACCCTTGTCCCTTATATGGATATGTTAGATGTATGCTTTGTAGTACTCTTCTGCCTTTGTGCAAGATTAGGTGGTGATTGATAATTCTTATAGTGTTTGGCCCTTGATTTAGAAGAAGTAACTAAGTATATATATGATTCCCTTGTTTGAATTTCATAATTGACAACTGAAAGGCCAAACCAAAGTATTAAAAGGTGACCAAAAGGTGAAAATGACCCAAAAGAGTAAGAAGAAGATAAATAAGGAAGGAGCACCCAGGAGGGATAGGAGCACCTTGGCACTTCTATCCTAGTTGGGCACTAGTGTCTGAGGTCATCAAAAGATAAATCAATCAAGTGCCGACAGAGTTGTAAGATGTGTAAAGCTAATAAAGTGCAATAGATAAAACAATCAAAAGGCCAAAAGGAGTTTTCAACCACTAGTTTTCTTTCTTAGGAATCATGTATACATTAGTATGCTTTATGACCTAGAAATGTACCCAAGTGCATATATTTTGTGTCTACATAACACAAATCTATAAAAAGTGAAAGGATCCAAGGGGATTACATTAGTTTGGAGGGAAGAAGGTTGTGAAAGAAAAAAAATACTCATCCTCTAATGAAGCAATTCCAAGATGCATCAAATTTTTATTTAGATTATGAACCTGCCGAGGAAGAGAGGGAGGACCAAGAAACAAAACAAAATCATTTTGCAACCAATCAACCATAGTGTTAGTATTTGAGGTTCACTTCCCATGTGGTGTTTCCTTATTGGCACAAGTATTATGGTATAAGGGGTTTATGTTTTGTTTTGGATTAAACCTATCAACTAATGTGGGGATTATTATTTTTTATTAATGTAGATTTTTAGAGTTGTAAAAGTAATTTCAAGATGCATTGAACATGTATATATGACTTTATATAAAAGTTAACATTTGAAATTTATGTAGAATTTGTATAAGAAATTCCAACTTATATAAAAGTTACTATTTAATTTGAAAGGACTATAGTTTAATTGACACAGGTTGATGGTAATTCATAGTTATTCTATCCAAAGAAAGTATAAATCATATGATAAATTAGATAAAAGAAATGAAGCATAAATCCTCAAAGAAAAATGAGACTAGTTTTGAGTCAAAGAGAATTTTTAGAGAATGGATTTCTCTTACTCCTTAACATTAAGTCAAAGAAGGTCAATTAGTTAACCAATACCATTGAAAAAATGGGTGGTGAAATTTGATGATAAAGATCATGGTCACGTGATAATACAAAGCATCAACCACCTCAATTTTACAATTGTTTTGACTTTATTGACTCGAGTGTGCCTACCTTTATTATTATCTTTTCTACTATCAAACCTTGTTGATCATAGATGGTTAATGCGACCATCCTCTTTCTATCAAGTTTCCATTCACTTATTACGTACAAATTAAGGATGATGTAAATATTTGATATTAAGAGAAACATGGAAGAAACATTCCACTTGAAATATATTTCATCTCAACTAACATAAATATAAAATTTCAATCAAACTTATGTACTTGTCACCCCACCAATGTATTGAAAACACCACTATTACTACAATAATAATAATAGTAACAAATACACTAACCAAAGAGAAGGAAATACTTTTAAAAATCCCATCGATGTTACCACTTTTTCAGCCTTGGGAACTATTATTAAATAATAAGCATACTATTATCTAGTAAGCATGCTTTATTGAGGGTAGTCCACCCCATAGTACAACCCTCAAGTAACTTACAAGATCTCAAGAAAAGAAGGCTTAAATCTAATGAAGGCATACATCTACAACCACCACTTGACCAACTCAACACATACATGAGTCATTATCGTGTTGCAAAATTACACTTCCCACAATCTTGGTCATGTTCATAATCGGAGGAGTAATGTGTAAGATGGATGTGTATTCCACTTGTACACACAAGTCTCATTTTTGTCTCAATTATTTCTCTTTCTTGCTTCACTTGCAATCACTTATGATAATTTCGTTTTGGTCACCTCGATATTCAATATGATATCTAAGAACTGAAACCAAAACCGTGTTAATCATGATGTTTATAATCATGAGCATGGGGTGAAGTATTTATTTCTACTTCAGTAATTATCATCATGAAATGGATTTTAAAAGGAGATTTTAAATTTTATCAAGTTGTCATACCGGTAGCAATAGAAATATGACACCCATTGCACCTAGTAGATAACTATGACACCGCAAAAACATGCACACATAATAAGAGATATCAAGACGAGGAAATAAATGTATATATTTGTAATTATGGAGAACATTGATCTATCATAAAATTAGATTATATCATTAATTAGTCTTTAAGATATACCTTTAAGAGTGGAATAATGTGAAGCAAAGATACCATATTGGAAAACAACATGCAGGCATGTGATATATCCATATGGTGTCATGGATGGGGAAGTGATTATAAATGATGCAAAAATTTGGCCTTCCAAATGAGAACAATGAATATTTTGAGAATCTTATCATGACATCTGATTATCGGTGCTAAAGGAGGCAATCATTAATTTGTTTCCCCAACGTCTACATTTTCCTTGCCCCATGAGGAAAAAGGAACCTCTCTACTTGAAACTAGTTAGGTGAATACCAAATCTACGGGTAATGTGTAAGCGACCACATGTTGACCATGGTGGTGGTAACCATCATAATGTAAAACATTCCATCATCCATGTTGGTGTCTTGGGTGGAGAGGTGAGTGCATGATAGGAGGGGACCAGTGGATACATTTCCAAAGTCTCCTTCGTGAATCACTTACAATTAGTGGAGCTTACACATGCTTCAATACCTTACACTTACGCCATTTCCCACCATGTCATATTATTTGTCCTAACTTTTTTGAGCTTCAAGAAAACAAGTGACAACCATAACGTAAATTTCCATTCTACAAATATTGTTTCTTCATCCATGGTTTCAAATGCCATGAAAGCATCTTCTTCATTCAATACATAATATGCCAACTTCTCGACATGATATGTCTCTCCTTCTCCTCACCCTCCCCTTCCATCAGTACACAATATCATACAATTTGTGGCGAAAACAACATGATTTGGACCTAATGCTTGGATGGATTAGATACATATGTGCTTCAACGCATGTTTATCCCTTCTCCTTAGCGGTGGATCTTGTCGTATGCAATAGGGTTGGTAACCATTCCTCTAATCAAAGGCATGACTATCCAACTTCTCCATGGGATATGTCCCTCCTCTTCCTCTATCTCCCCTTCCATTGATGCGATGTCCTATGATTTGTCGCAAAATGACATTATTTGAACCTCGACACTGAATGGGTTAGATGCATATTTGCTTGAATGCATGTCTATCCCTTCATCTCACCACGGATCTTGTCGAGATCTGATAGAGCTAGGAACCCTTCCTCGATAGAAGGCACAATTATCGCATAATAAGTAACAAATGAATTTCTTTGTGTTCTTTACGGTGTAATTAGCTATAACATTTGAGAACTTGCCACAAAAATGACAACCTATGACTACTTTTATTTATGGTTTTATTTCTTCTTACGGAAAACCCACCTTGTATCACTCTCCTCGGAAAAGGGGTTAAAATTTAATGGTTGTTTATATGTTTTTCATATTTTTAAACTGTAAAATACTTGCAAAATATTGAAATAACCACCTCTTACAACTTTTATATTTAAAAATAACCATTATATATATATATATATATACACTTTTATTTATAAAATAAAAATAATTAAATATGCACGAAATACTCTTTTATATATTTTATTAGTAATTTATGAATAACATTGTTTTACATTTTTGAAATGGAAGATTGAAAATTTCTCGTAACCTAAAAATTGTTTGTTAGGCATAAGTGGCCCTCAAATTTAACCCTTGCCTAGGATTATTAAAGGCATTCCACATCCTCTCATGAAGCCCCACCTATGGTTGAGTATTTTTACAAATGAAACAGAACAAATGTGGATAATATAAGTAGGTGTAGCAATCACTTTATTGGCTCTACAATGCCTGTTGTTAAATTCACTTAACAAAATCCCAATCAAGAATAATTTTGATTAACATTCCTCCATTTCGATGGAAATCAACCAAAACAAGACTAATTACACCGATAGGTGTTCACTTTCACAGCTAAATGCCTGAGTTCCGACACACCTGGAGTAAATCGGTGATTTGAATTATTTCTTGGGTACATGCGACGAAATCAAATGGTTGGCATTGTTCTTTGGCAGCATGAAATTCAATATGTTTCTATCAAATAATTCAAGTTCATAAAGGCGAGATAATGATCATCCTCAGTTTTATCAAGTTGACACAGTCAACCGTGAATGCACATTGATAATTCATCTACCGTAGGTAGGTGACATTATATCACTTCCCTTTCACACACCAAATGTAAGTTGGGAATAATTTTGCACCACCGCCATCCCATTCCCACAAAAGGTCATCTATGTGCGTCAAACAATTAATTTTTATCATTGTTGTACGTACATATTTAATTTTTAATATTTATTAATGATTGATAGTCGGATATATAGAAATTGGGGTTGAATTTGACGGCCGTTTAGATGTTTTTCACGATTTTAGCCGTAAAAAACTTGCAAATATTTGAAAAACCCGTCACGTATAAACTTGCAAATTTTAAGGATGACCATCATTTTTATATATAGATTTATACATAAATTATACGAATATATGCTTAAAATAGTTAAATATATATATATATAATAATATTATATATATTTTATCATCATTATAAAATAACACTATTTTACATTTTTGAAGGGCAAAATTTAAAATTTACCGTCACTAAAAATTGTTTGACAGGCATAGGTGGCCGTCAAATTTAACTCCTGTATAGAATAGAGAGTGCTCTAGAACTATGGGCAGCCTACTAGACTAGAATATCTCGAATATAGCTCCTCTCCCGATGGCCTTCTGGGTATTACATATAGATCGATTGTTTCGCATCTCCAAGCACTAAGTTTTAAAAATTGGTAGATATTAATCCTCCATGTTTGTTTATTTTATTTTTGTCTCATACAATTATTAAATAAATTTTAAATATTTTTTAAAATGTTATATACTTTTGAGAATCGAAGTTCTTCTGAGTATTTTTGCTACTAATGCTATTTTTTACATTCTTAATAAAATACATTTAAAATATTTTATATATACTTAATTATTTTGAATATATATTAGTATAGTTTATATATAAATGTATAGGAAAAATGACGGTCATACATAAAATATGCAAGTCATATATGACGGTTATTTCAAATATCTACACGTATTTTATGGTTAAAATCATAAAAACGTCTTAACGGTCATTATATACAACCCACAGGCCACATATTTATCTTCGTATGCGAAATGTGGATTAACCCATAATGGCATTGGTTTTGGGATGACTATTAGTGAGAGCTCCATTTAGCACAATTCTTGTAACATCTTGTTTATTTAATTATGTGAGGGCAGAACTTTGAACTCATTGCGCAACTATCCAATTATTGCTAAATTTACACATTAACTTGTTTTCTAGCACCAGTCTGACAGGGACCGCAAGAGGGATGGGCACGAAAGCACACGCCAAAGGGGTGATTGCCAAATAAGTTCACGACACTGAGTAGACGATGTTGAATAGATTGTTATTGCACCCAAATCCTTTGAATCCTGTGGATCACAATCTTCCACACCCACATTTTCTTCATGGCCCTCAGCTTGTTGGCTACCATTAAGAGCTTCTACACATTCAGTTGCATCTTAGCATCTTTCAATATCTTTTTCAATGGCTTCCCGAGCCTTATTATCATCTACTACACAATCGGATGAATCGGGCAAATTGTTTAGAGAATCAAGAACTTTCTTGTGTAGTTTTTGGAGCCTTTTGAAATCATTGTAAGCAACCATACATATTATATCAGTGTCAATGTCGATAACATTAAGTAGATTAATGGCTTTCGGATGTTGAGAATCATAGTTTTGAACAAAATTCATCGATCCAAAGCTTGTCGACATGCTTCAATAGCTTTTTTAGACAATTGACCCCCTTGTAAAAAGACAACGAATTATGGTTGTATTCAGCAAGAGGAGAGTGTTGTCATCCTCATGCATTTTTCATCTAGAATTGGGAAATGTTCTGCAATATCCTGCAACCATTCGAGATGACCTATACATTTTTGCCACTATCGAAACCACGATAATGGGATCTAATCAGTTTGATTAGCTCCTTGAATTGCAACATTTCTTTTTACTTTTATTGAATTGAATATTTTCTTCTTGCATCGATTCCTTGTTAGTAATACGTTGATTTTCTAAAATTCCCTCATTGCGACTATTGATTGACATTGAAGATGTTTAACGCTAGTGTCTTACATTTATAACTATTTCAATACTATTATCCCTACAAACCCTTTGTATCTACCAACATTTTCTTTTGATAGATGTTCCACGTTAGATCTTGCCACATACGTGTTGAGGCGCAAATTATAAGAACAAATATTGCTTCATCTGCAAAGCTCCTTACAAATTTAAAGCCATAACTTCTCCCTCCACACACATTCTTCCTCCCTCCTCTTCTCGTCTCATGTTCTTCCCCTATTCTATTTGTCATCTTCTTCTACACACTTCTAGTTCCTTCTCTCCACGCACTTTATTGTTTCAAACAATCATTGCCTCCCCTATCGACGTATCCATTGCACCTTTGTGGTGCGAATGCTAGTTCCTAGAAGCATGTAGTCTTATAAATCCTCATATTTGCGGGTGTTAAAAGAACCTCCAAATCAAATTAGAGGATGCAAATTTAAAATTTATTTCTAATTACAACGTTAAAACAGGGACAAATCTAGCCGCATATATTTCCTATGTTATGAATTGACGGTAATCCTCACATAAATTGATAGAGTGCACAGTGACAGGTCAATGAAATTGAATAGGAAGCGTACACCGTGAAACTAAAATTCTTGGTAGTTGTGTTAGGAGGATTGTCATGTTTTCCTGGAGGAGTACTCAAGATAGATGCTACTATCTGCCCATGCCACATCTTATTGTGAAAGTTCCCAAAACCATTGGGAAAATAGGTATTAGATGACCCATGTTTTGGTTGTTTTAACTGTTGAGATCAAATCCTTCAACAACATTGCAGATCAATGTCTGCAATTACATGGATGCTACATTTATAGCTCAGGTGAAATGCCTATCCACGTGATTAGATTTTATTAAAGTTTCAATATGAAGACGTTCAAGAAAAAGGTTAGATTCTCACAACCCATACCTACTAGCAATCGCATGTGTACAATGCAATGTGAACGCCGAACGATATATGTTATTTGATTTAGAGGGATAGTTATTACTTGTGTAGTTGATGTTGATAATGGGTGTGATTGAATTTGTTAAGTGTAGGAATATAGATGAACCACTTCATTTAAAGGTTCCATCTCTACATTTCAAACTTGTTACAAATTCGTACATATACATTTGCAATTCTCATATCATGAGTGGTAGCGCTTTTCTGTCAATTTTATTTGTACTAAACATGTTACATGAAGACTTTCGTACATGTGCAGATTTTTATCATGAGTGGTAGCCTTTTGTGGCCTTTTTTTTTGCACTAAACATATATACATTTGATATTTTTTTGGATAGTTAATTACTTTTATAGTTGATGTGGTTTGTAATTATTTTGGGGAAATTATGCTAGTGTTGCATCAGTTGTTTGGTTGTCCTCCACTACTGGCAGCTCCTCTAGTTTATCCAGATGAAACATTGAAAATACCTCTAGCTTAGGAAATGCTCCACTCTCGCCAAATTCCTCTGGTAACTTCTCTATATTGGGGCAAGCAAGGATCTCTAGGTGCTTAAGACTCACAAGTTTGTGCAAGGCAAGCGATTGTTTCAACGTGTCACATTTGCACAAATTAATGTAGCTCAGATGTTGAAATCCACAAAATGAATCATCTATTGAAAGTAATTGAGGGCATACTAAGCGGATTTTCCTTACATTTGACATGGTAATCATGTCATGAAGTAGGCTTTCCATCTGTGTGAGTTTCAAGGTCAAAGACTCCATTTCCTTCATGCTTTCTAACATTCCTTGTCGAATTGTTTCGCCATTGTTTTCAAGCTCCAACCTTTTGAGTTGTTTTAAGGTGCCCAAATCATTTATTGAGAGTAGCCATCCTCTGCACTTATTCCTTCCCGTCTCTACACCAAAACCATTCAGACAACCATTGACACTCAGGTATTCCAGAGACGAAAGCTGTGAAATCCCATAAGGCACACATAACTCGGCTAACAAGGAATTTGCACTTGTTTCCCAAACATCATCAAGAAACAGAGCGAACTTATTCTCGATCAACCTCTCATTTAACCATATTTTCACCTCATCTTCCTCTTTACTGTCCAATCTTTTATTTATTTGAAGAGCTATTTGTTTGACAAGATCATTTCTGAGAGCATTGAAAGAGGGAGTTTTTGAAACAGTAAGCCAAAGCATTAAGTTGTCACTGGAAAAGAGAGTTTGTACGGATCTTGCCAGAGTTCAAAGCCTTACGGTATTCCTGCATTTCCATGTTGATGGAGTAAATTCTCTCCAATGATATTTGAGGGCATCTAATTCTTTCCTGCACCGGACAACAATGTTGATGTGAGCAATAATCTGGTTTGTTGCAACCTGAATGGCATATCCAACCATTCCAGAGATGATACCAGGATCCACCATTATTACACCACAAATTACTCAAAAATATAATTTTGTTTTTAATTCACAAACAACAAGGAGCTGTAATATTCTTCACCGCATTATTCTCAAACGTTGTGGGCTCTAAGCCCTTTGGAGCTCGTCTATACGAACATTCCAGCGGGCTCAACTGCAAAGTTTCTCACAATTTTCTGACATGTACTTAATAATAATAATTTACCTATAGTTGCTTCAATATCCCCATGTGAGGAGGCATCGGAGGATTGTATGTCGATGTATTCCTCTCAATCTCTAGCTCCGTCTCTTTCTCGCACTTGACCCATTTCCCATTTCAGTCATGGATTTCTTCACCCATTCCCTCAAATAGGGATCAGAAGCATTTTTAGGAACAACCATGTTTTGGACCTGTCTAGAGGAGTTGTCCCATCCTGTATAAAGAATCACATGCTTCTCTCCAGAGAGAAATGTAGCAAATCCAGACCAGCACCCCTTTATATCATACCATTTTCTTGGGGAAATTGTGGTTTCGAGCAACTCCCGCTTACAAGATCCTTAAACACCGTATGCTCCCACACAATTTGGAGAGGATCATGACCATTAACAAACCCTTCTCCAATCCATAACTGAATGACATATCCAGTAAAGATAAATTCATCTTCCGGGAAGGCAGAGACATAGAGAAAGCACAACTACAAAGCAACGTCAAAATCAGCCAAAGCGTCATATCTCAATCTTAACCTAACAAAGAGCTTGCATGTAACATCACCATATATCTCTGCATTCTGCAACCTCTTCAAAGAAAATTTCCATTCATTTAAGTTGGTGACGCCTGCCATCACCTGCCCTATCACTTTGAGAGCCAAGGGAAGTCCGCTGCACTCGTTGAACACAAGCCTTGTTGTTTCTTCATCAATGCTCGTCGGTAAAATTCCATCACTGTGTCGAAAGGCATGCAAACAAAACAACTGCCAGTTGTCTTCTTCCCTCAACTCTTGCACTTGGATGATGGATGGAGCTGGAACTCTCACCTATAACAATGCACTGCTACTTCTAGAAGTGGAAATGATGATGTTTGAGTTGTGGTGCGGAGAGATGAGAGGCACACATAACTCGGCTAACAAGGAATTTGCACTTGTTTCCCAAACATCATCAAGAAACAGAGCAAACTTATTCTCGATCAACCTCTCATTTAACCATATTTTCACCTCATCTTCCTCTTTACTGTCCAATCTTTTATTTATTCGAAGAGCTATTTGTTTGACAAGATCATTTCTGAGAGCATTGAAAGAGGGAGTTTTTGACACAGTAAGCCAAAGCATTAAGTTGTCATTGGAAAAGAGAGTTTGTATGAATCTTGCCAGAGTTCAAAGCCTTACGGTATTCCTGCATTTCCATGTTGATGGAGTAAATTCTCTCCAACAGATATTTGAGGGCATCTAATTCTTTCCTGCACTGGACAACAATGTTGATGTGAGCAATAATCTGGTTTGCTGCCACCTGAATGGCATATCCAACCATTCCAGAGATGATACCAGGATCCACCATTATTACACCACAAATTACTCAAAAATATAATTTCGTTTTTAATTCACAAACAACGAGGAGTTGTAATATTCTTCACCGCGTTATTCTCAAACGCCGCGGGCTCTAAGCCCTTTGGAGCTCGTCTATACGAACATTCCAACGGGCTCAACTGCGAAGTTTCTCACAATTTTCTGACATGTACTTAATAATAATAATTTACCTACAGCTACTTCAATATCCCCACGTGAGGAGGCATCGGAGGATTGTATGTCACCGTATTCCTCTCAATCTCTGGCTCCATCTCTTTCTCGCACCTGACCCATTTCCCATTTCAGTCACAGATTTCTTCACCCATTCCCTCAAATAGGGATCAGAAGCATTTTTAGGAACAACCATGTTCTGGACCTATCTAGAGGAGTTGTCCCATCATGTATAAAGAATCACAAGCTTCTCTCCAGAGAGAAATGTAGCAGATCCAGACCAGCACCCCTTTATATCATACCATTTGCTTGGGGAAATTGCGGTTTCCAGCGACTCCCAGTTTACAAGATCCTTAGACACCGCATGCTCCCACACAATGTTCCCCCATACCGCTGCTCTAGGATTGTACTGGTAAAATAAATGATACAATCCTTTGTAAAACATGGGTCCTGAAAAAACCTCACAACATCAAACACAAATAATTGTAATGTTATCATTGCTCCCAATCATCCTGAATATGATAAGCTTTTAAAACACAGAAAGTTGCAAAATGGAGAAATCAAAAAATTTATACTGAACTTGAAAGTCAAAGGAAATGATGTTTAAGAGCAGTAGTTTAATATCAGAAGAAACGGGAGGTGACTTTTATAAACTACAAATATTTTCAATCTACGAAAGGATTTGAAAATGAAGTGACTGGCATTGTCAACATTAAAAAGTGATTGTCAACAAAAAAGGACAGTAGCATATAGAAGACCATGAAAGCAACGAAAACTTTAAACTTGAGCCAGAGCTTGGAGAGATGACAGAGATTCTTTTTCCCATGGAAGGGAAGATGCAAGCTTAATTATGAAGGCTCCGAAAGGTGCTTTCAGGATATGGATTTTCGTAAATCTTATGAGGTGAGTTGGGTACTCAACATTGTTCGTAGATCTGATTTCTTAAAAAATTTATTGTGAATCAAGTGGGGCATAGATGGGTTCCACTTAGCTTAGCCGACATTTGTGCATTCACATAAAATACGAGAGGTTGATATTGATAGGCCCTAGAATTTTTATACTTGGGTGTGGGGAAAAGAGTGCCATTCATGTTCGCAAGTATATATCAAATTTTGAACAAGCTCTGTGTTAGATGTCAAACGAAATTCTCAAGGAAGAAGAGGAGCAAAAACCCCAAAAAAATGGTTACAATGGGCAACAAGAACAGAAAATAGGGAACCCACGATGAAGAAAATTTAAGGCCTAAAACAGAAGTAAAAACAACAACAATTAGGCTTGCTTCTTTTAATACAACTTTGTTTTCCATGGCTCATGCCCTTCCCAGAAACATTGCAGAATTGTCTCCTAAGAAGGATCCCTTGGGAGAGCGTGAGGATGCTCAAAATTCAGTTGAAATGGAAGCAAAAGGAAAGTCGGTAATTGGGTCTTCTTCATCTCAGGTGCTCAGGAGTATTCTGAAGCAGTTTCCTAGCTCAAAAGACACTGCAAGCAATTTTGTGATGTACCCAATGAAGAAATTGAAGTATGGCAAAGCTTTTGGCTCTAAATCCATATTAAGGGTGACCATAAACCTTCCTAAAAATGAAATTTCATTGAGTCGTTTGAGGCATTCAATGTCTAATATCAGTCAGGATCCCAAGTAGCAACAACCACGGAATAGTCAGGAGAATAAATTCTATGGGGAATTCAGAAACCCATCTAAACTCTGATACAAACGTTTCCGATTTTCCTTTCCCTGGTAGGCATTCCATGTCTAATTCAAGGGAAGACTACGTAGTGGTCCTGCACGACAAAAATGAATTCCTCTTGGGCTATTCAATCGCATAACAATCTGAAAGATGGAGGAACATGAAAAACTTTGATAACAGGAAAAAACAGAGTAAAAAATAGTAGGAAAATGCGAAAATGTCCAGACGGCCGTCAAACCGTCAAATTTAACACCATCGCAGAAACGTCCGCAAATGCCTTTCCCATAGGGGGAACGCCTTCGGCGTAATAAACTAATGTTGAAAAAGGACTTACAAAAATAATCGTAATGTGTCAACATTACGTTGAGTCATAAAGCAATGAGGAAGCAACCACCAACATAGTTAATATACATATACATATGTGTGTTGATAGGAAACATAGTTAATTTCAGCAACATGGGCATTACAATCGACAAAATCATCATTATAGTCTATGAAGTTTTCATAACATATCCTACAAAGAAACCAAGATGAATATGACTATTCTAATATTATGCATTGTATGTATTTTTCATTAGGGTTATGGTTATTCATGAGAATTGTATATCAGATATGACATTGGAGAATGAGATATTTGATAATGTAAGGTTTGACGGTTTGTGCCCTACATCATATTTTAAAGGGTTTTGCAGGGTGTAGAGATCATGCTTGTATAAACATCTCTCCCATTTGAATTCTACATAGTCAAATCCCTAGGTGGATTTCATCCACCCCATGGCATACATGTCGGGTACATCACATACATTCCCTTAGTAGGTAGAATGTCATCTTGGAGTGCATGTTTGGAGAGAAACAAAACTAGCGGGAGAGCCGCCTAGAATCACATAGCAATATATGGAGGTATTTCATGCACTGTAGCTCTTCATAAGATAACATAGAACATCGATAGGACTTTCCATTGGGAAACATTGATGCCATTGGCAACACATCATCTATCGACAATGAGATAGGTGATTTCTAGGTGAATTGCATGTTATATGTGGGGATGGAAGGAGAGGAGGCCAAAAAACCAAGTGAGTACTATTAAGGTGGTGTCTCTGCTGGCCATGATGAAGCTAATGATACTAACTCAAAGAAATTATTTAAACATGTAATCCATTTGGCCAACACCCATGGTGGTCATGAATTGTGATATGTTCTACATTACCATCAACCAAGACAAGAGTTATTACTTCAAGATCTCTAACATAGGTGCAATATCCTTCCTTGGCTAGTGTATGATATTCGTTGTTATCTTGTGCACTATCACCACCACCTAGGTGAATTGTCATTCTCAGAGACAAAATCATGCACTTGGTTACATTTCTAGGTCCTAAAATCATATTAGCATTTATATGATTCCTAAGCAAGAAAACTATTAATTGACGACTATATTTGGCCTCTTTTATTTGTCTCTTATTTTATTTTGGTCTTACACGCCCTACATCCCTATCGAACTTTACTTATTTATTTTTCATGGCTTCAAACACCAACACCCAAAGGGACGAAGCCTTCAAGCACCCTTGTCCCCTTCGGGTGCCCCTGACCCTTTCTCACCTTACTCGCTTATTTTAGGTCTCTTTTATCTTTTGGTCATCTTTTTCACTTATGGGTTGGCCTTTCAGTTGTGAATTATGAAATTCAAACAAGGGAATCATATAAATACATAGTTATGTGTTCGAATCAAGGACCAAAACTAAGGATTACTAGCACCACCTAAGCTTGCATTCAAAAGGCACCTAAAACACTCCAAGACATTCATCTAGGATCCATTCAAGGGACAAGGGACTGTATATTCTACATACACATTATAGGAAGGGGAAGTTCATTCTATTAGATCCACACATTCTATTACATTGCTACATTCTAGATACATCTCCCTATCAAGTGCAACTTGCATAAGGGCATCATAGGGCATCATTTCTACACACATACACAAGAACTACATGGATTCTGAGATGTAGTGCAGCACTCGGTCGTAAGTTCACTCTCGGGGTGATCGTCGAGGTCACCTGACTCCCCATTATGCATTTTCTTTTTATGTTTGATGTGGTTTCAGTGGCTTCTATGGGTGAAATTATCTTTTCAGGTTACTGTATCATAGGTGACCATAGTGCAAACATCATGTGATTAACACAAAGTAAATTCAACACCCTTGAAACAAAACGGAAACCAAATCCAAAACTTTTACGCATTCATGGGTGCCTAAATCTAGTCATTAGCACCCATGTGCCCATGTCTTCATAAATGGGCACCCCTATCTGGATGTTATGATTCTCACGTGCGAGATTTCACTAACGCCTCGAGGTTTTGGTGTAACGGTTCATTACATTTGGTATCGAGTAAATACCCAAGTTCAAGTTCGCATGGGTAGCTATGTCGGCATTGCGGTGTTAGCTTGGGCTCGTATAGGGCGGCAAGAAGATCTCGCATATGGGCGCAAATCTAGCCCGGGGTCCAGGCTACGGAAGCGTGGTGGGATGTTATGATCCTCATGTACAGATTTCACTAACGCCTCAAGATTTTGGTGTAATGGTTTGTTACATTACACCAAAACCTTGAGGCGTTAGTGAAATATGCACATGAGGATCATAACATCCCACCACGCTTCTGTAGCCCGAACCCCGGGCTAGATTTGCACCCGTATAAGATCCCGCCTCGCCCTATACGAGCCCCGGTGAACACTACAATGCTGGGGTAGCTACCCTTTCCAGACTCGAACCGGATGGTCGCTCTAATACCAAATGAACAAACCATTACACCAAAACCTCGAGGCGTTAGTGAAATCTTCACATGAGGATCATAATAGATAGAGACCAAAAGTGGCGGTAAAGTCCAAAAAGAATCGAGGCGCCTATGGTGGGACCAAGCCACCCATGGGCGGCCCAGAAAGGATGAAATAATGTGAAAGTGATAAAACAGACTGGGCATATGTGTGGTATAGGTCAGGAATGACGAAGTAAAATAAAGCAAGATGGCCAAAAGACAGGGGTTAATTAGTACTTTCTTCACTCAAAACCCTCTAAATAGTAGTATGAGACCGGGACTAAATATTGTCTAAAGTGCATGATTTTGTGTCTACAATTATCACATCTTTCTTCTTTACTTTATTTTATCCTCCATTCCCATTCGAAATGACCGTACTGTGGCAATAATAACATTAAATATTTTATCTTATCAAATCTACCTCTACCTCTTCCTCTTGCAATTGAACCACATCTTCTTCCTCTTCCTCTTGAATAATTTTTATTTCTATCTTTTCCTTACCCTCGCCTTGCTTCTAATATGTCTTTCCCTTGTACTTGGATGGTTTTACTCATTGTTGCTAGTACATTCACTCTTTATGTTCTTTAATTTTTGGCAAAATCCTTTTCATCACTTTCTCTAACTATGTCTCCTAATATTTCTTCGTGAGACACAAGAGATCCAACTAGATGATCAAAATCAAGAGTAGTCAAATCTTTTTTTTCTTCAATGATGATGGAAACATGATTCCACCTTGGTCTTAGACACCTTAACACCTTTTTCACCATAAACTTGTTGTCTAATGTTTCTCCAATTGTAGCCATTTTATTGACCACATCCTTTA
The DNA here is from genome assembly GCA_018340775.1 of Taxus wallichiana var. yunnanensis. Classification (NCBI taxonomy): domain Eukaryota; kingdom Viridiplantae; phylum Streptophyta; class Pinopsida; order Cupressales; family Taxaceae; genus Taxus; species Taxus wallichiana. The sequence goes on along the minus strand of CM031239.1, from coordinate 295,191,395 downwards.
CTCTTACACAAAAATCACTTACACTTTCATCTTCTTACATCCTCAAATTCTCATATTCTCACTTCATATTATGTAACCTAACCACTTTGACTTTCTCATTACCTTGGTGATTAAGAAACTATTGAATAAATATATGCCTAATTCTATATTATGTAACAACGTTGAATATAAACAAGTAAGCACATATTTGACCCAACCAAGATAAGCTAGAAAATATGAACTCTCATTGTAAATGAAGGGATAGGGTACTTAACTGATTCACAAAGTGATGCCGAAGGTATGTCAAGCTGGAAAAATGTTGGAACAGAACTCGAGTGTTACAATCAAACCCATAAATTTGCGGGAGTGTCGAAAGTTCCAAGACCGGGGAACCTATGGAGGGTCGGGCGCATGGGACACCGGTGACCTATTATGGGTGCTCGTGACTTCTCAAAATCTGCGGAAATGTGTTTCATAGGGTCAAAATATGTTGATTGTTTTTCACCTTCAATCATCTCGTATGTCATTGGACTTCATTGTTATTCACATGAAACCTACAATCATAAAGAAGCACCTGCAAAACCCTCAAACCACATCAAATCCTAAAAATAAAGATGCAAAATGAGGGTCTGGACTATCCTCGACTATCAACAAAGTGAACTTATGACCGAGCATTGTGCTACATCTTAGACCCAATGTGCTTTTATGTGTGTGTGTGTGTCAAAATTGTGCCTTAGGTGGCTCTTATGTGTGTCGCACTTGATATCGAGCAATAGCTAGATATAGAAAATTTAAATATATGTGTGCATGAAAGAATTAACTTCCCCTCCTATGAAGTGTATGCACAAATGGTGGTCCCTTTTCCCTTCTATAGAGCTATATGGATGCTTGAATGATCTTAAAATGCTCTTGAGATGCAACCTTAGGTGATGATAGTTAATGCTTAGCGATTGATCCTTTATTATGGTCACATAACTTTATATTTATATGATTCCCTTACTTGAAATTCATAATTAACCCAAAAACATCTGACCACCAAGAAAATAAGATTCCCAAATGGCTATAAAGGACCCAAAAGGTGTGAGAAAAATACAAAGAGTTCGAGGCGCCCAAAGGGGACGGGGCGCCTGCATTGGCATCCCGACTAGGTATTTGTATTTAGAGTGAGAAATGTCGAATTATGAGAAGGAATACGAGAAATAATGAGTGTAAGACCAATAGAGACAAAAAAAAAAAAAAGAAATAAAATATGGCCAAAGACAGAGATCAATTAGTATTTTTCTAGCTTATGAATCATATGAATAGTAGTATGCGATCATGACTCGATAGATACCAAAGTGTGTCATTTAGTGTCTACATTTGCCCCATTTTATGTTGTTTAATGAATGCTCAATAACATAAAGTAGATAAAAGATGTGTACTCGATAACTATGTAGATCGATAGTGAAAAGCATGCTTTGAGAGAGACAAGAAAAAACATGGAGTGATTAAAATGTGAAGCGTGGAAGCTAAATAAGAGGAAGTGAAAAATGATGATGATGACCCTAGGGTGAGAGTGTATGTGTAGATGTCATGTTGTACCTTTTGTTGATGTCATTTGATGTTTGATGATGTGTGATTGATGATATGATTGATGTGACTACCGCTTCCCATAAGGACAGACCTGCAAAAGAGAAGAACGATCAAGTAGTCAAATACACATATATGATCAAAATAAGTAAAAATTATGTAAGAAAGCATGTAAAAATATGAAAAAGAACATGTGCACCTGATATGTGATGAGTGAGAGAGATATAAAGAATCCTGAAAATGTTGTAGAAGAACGATTTTTTTGGGTGATCTCACATCAATTGCATTGAATGTGAGTTTTTGGGGTGATCTCACGCCAAGAATGGAATAATTGTAGGGAGAAAATTCTGGTGTCATCCTCCAACCTTTAACTTCTTCCCGAAGTGTAAACACCACTACAGATGGTGTGTAAAAATATGATCCGTTTCAAAAAAATTGATCCAACGTGAAATTATAAAAGATGGTGTTGTGCATGCATGTCGAAGTCTTTGAAGGGTTATTTGTCATGTGACATCCGTTGTGTAAATTGTACTAAACTAAAAACTGTTGTGTAACTACCCCCTAGTCACAAAGGCGTCAAGGAAGATTTAGGAGTGCCCAAGCACTACTACCTAGGTCTAGGCGTTGGTGAATGTGTTGTGTTGAGGACCCAAGTCAAAGATAAGGGACGTTCTTTGAGGTTGAATATTGTGTTGAAATGTGATTGTAGAGTGTTGTATGGGGTAACTAATTCACCCAATAGATGTCCTCCCTCATTTGGGGTGCATGCAATGTTGTAACCAAATAAGGATTAGACGTTGTGCTAAACATAATGTCCTACAAGGAGGGAGTGTGCTTGGTAGAAACCAAGTGTAGACATAAAATCATGCATTTTAGACATATTTAGCCCAGTCTTATACTACTATTTAGAAGGTTCTCAAGTGTACAAAGTACTAATTAATCCCACCTTTTTCCATCTTTGTTTTATATTTTACTTCGCCTTTCCCGCGTATTTCCCTATACTTATCACCCCATTTTCTAACTTCCCTGAGATTCTAGCCCTATTTCCAAGCACCCCAATTGATACTCGGGTGCCTTGCTCTTTCACTTAGCCTCTTTCACTCATTTTTGGGTCATTTCTAGTTATTGGTCTCCTTTATCTTTTTCTCAATTGGCATTGTCGGGATTAATTACAAAAGTATACTTGAGAGCCCTATAAATATAAAGCTTATAAGACCATATTGAGGGTCCTAGGTCTTTGCATTTTATCACTACTATCACTCCATTTAGGGTTGCATCTATTGCACCATCTTCATCCACATAGTTCCATAAATTCTAGCTAGCAAATTCTACATCACATCCATTTACATAGGAGGAAGGGATTCTATCTATTATATTCTACATCTTCTATAGCTATCATAGCTGATTACTACACAAAGTGCGATTGGCAAAAGAGCACCTAGGGCGCCATTCACACACACACTCACTAGAACTACATCATGGTCCATAATGTAGTGTAGCACTCAACGATAAGTCCACCGGTTTGGTGGCTGAGGTCATCGACCCATTCTTCTTCTTCATGTGCAAGGCATCATCCATTTCATTCAAATAATCCAATGTGACAAACAAATAAGGTTTTAGATAGCCTAGTTGTGACACTATCGAACACAGATCTTCTCCATTTCCACGCTTGAGCACCCAAAATCTAGATCGGGGCACCTAGGGTGCCCAAGACACCCTCCCAGTGCCTATGTCACTTTAGAAAATCTAGATCTATCCTTCACGGGGGTCTCAGTGGTCGTCGCATGCATAATCGGTTTCGGCTTTCAGACCTACGACAACCTATATACTTTTGTAATCAGCTAAGTCATTCTTTACCTTCCTCTTGTCATTTAGGGTTTTATTACATTTAGATTAATTTACTTACATCATTATTTACTTGTCTTTAGATCATTTACTACATTTCCATATCATTTTATGTCCTCCTATTTAGATTAACTATTGGATATACTTCCCCATAGTTTTCCTATTTTAGTTAATCATTTTGGTGAACCCGTCGTTTCTTTCTTAGCACCTTCTTGAATCTACCTTTTTGACCTTTTTTCATCATGGTTCGGCGTCATCACAAGTCCTCTGTTTCTAATTCCTTGTTACATAAAATTTGATTTCCATGGCCATGCTTTTGTCTACACCCCCCACACCTCTGCGCAGTATAATCCTTTCCCTTCATTCATCGATCTTCCATCCTCTGGGATGGATCTGCATGCCATTGCGGATGTTGTTACCTCTTACTTATACACTATTGATCCTACAGCCCTAGCTCAACTCGTAGCCAAAGTGGAAGCTCTTCCTCCAATTCCTACCATTACCTCCCCCACATTGGATGCAACAACCTCCAGCTCTATGTTTCCTTCTTCGTCACTCACGGTGGACTTTTAACCTCGGTCATGCCTCCTCCTCCAACTCCTACTATTTGTATGATCGATACAGTCTCTACATTTTCTATGGTTACTAATACTTCACTTTCTTCCTCTACACCTACCCTTCACTACTTCGATTGCTTTTCTTATTCCCCCATTGTCCTCTTTTCTATATGAGATGTTGTTCGATGCTACTCTTTTGATGCTTAAGTCATTCTCTTCTCCATCATTTGATCCTACCACTTTTCACACAATACCGAGGCTCTTTCCCCTCTCTAATGGATCTTATCTCAACCTCTCCACCACTATCATCTTCCTCCACGCATTCACTATTTTTTTTTGGAATTAGGGGTAAACTGAGGGTTTTTGAAAGGACCCACATCCTTGTACAATTGAGGATTTTTTGAGAGGATCCACAACCTGGGTTACAATGAAGGGGACCACCATTAGGAACCCAATTGAAGCAACCTTGAAACCATAGTGAAGATGCAATGACCAATGACAACGGCCGCAGTGAGTGAGAGAATAATCAGTGACAGAAGCGAGAGGAGCAGCCACCATTTTCGTCGGCAACGTGAGGAACAACCACCAACGCGTTTGCGGTGAGAGGAGAAACCATGTCAACAACAAGCGGAGCAGCCACCAGAGACAGCAGTGAGAGGAGCATCGGCGAGAGAGCTTAGTAGCCACTAGCATCGGTGGCAAGAGGAGCATCAGTAGAGAGCGGAGCAGCCACCAACATCAGCAGCGAGAGGAGTAACCACCGGTGTCCTTCATGAGCGGAGATGTCGCATCTAGCAATGAAACCACCTCCGAGGAGGATCGTGCCTCGAGGGGATTTCAACCTGGGTGGGCAAAGCACACAACCATGTGACTTGACTACACCACTCCCACCCCATCGGCATCTGTGTGCATTCACTATTCACTTGCACCCTCTTCATCAATAATTCTTATTGGGAACACATACCACCTGACACATCTCGCACCGCCATTGTATGTTCCTACAAGGGTCTCCTTCGACTAGGTTTTGCTCATCATCTCCATTCCATTATCCTTTATGTGATCCACATCTATATTGTGGTTTTTTCATCCTTACCGCTGCATATGGTCCGTGTGTTTTCCATCTTGTATTTCACCTCGCACGTACTCCCATTATTTCCCGCCACTCTTGGACAATCTTGGCTAGATTATATCCACTATTGTTCACTTAGTAAAAGTATGGTATAACATGTGTGTTTGAAGGGTATTAAAGAATACCCTTAATTCTAGTTTCTACCTCTAATTATTCAATTGATAATACCCCCTCTTGTTATATTATTAGAATGAAAATACCCCTATTTTTTTCATGTACCTTACTTACCCATTTTTCAATTACAATTTTATTTACCCCTTTTATTTCTACCCTAATATATTAGACAAAAATATATTATATTTCTCTCTCATTTTTTTAATATGCAATTCCTATCGAAGAGATAGTTTGAAGCCATTGAAGACCAATTACAAATCACCTTATATATGTTAAGCTTTAATCTTCATTCATTTTATTTACTCTTCATTTATCAATATTTCTTCAATAATTAAGATGGTGAAATAATATCACTTGTGTTGAAAAGCATACTCAATCCTAGTTTTCTACCATCTTATTATTTCTTGGTTAAGAATCTAGATTTCTTTATTAAAAAAGAAATTATTATTTAATTTATGGCCACACTCCTTTTTCAATTTTAAGGTATTTACTTTTAAAAACCAGGGTTCAAATATTTTAGTTTTATATTAAAATTAAACTTCCCTTTCCTTTATCCCACCTCTCTAACCTACCCCCAATACGAAATGATTCAAAACATTAATAAATTAAACCCTTTCACCCCCTCATGTCTATCGGTATATTGACTTTAATTTTATTAATTTTAATTACCTCAATATGAACCCACATGTTAGGATATTACCTAACTAATGAACCCCCGTGATTATATCAGAGGGGCACTTGATCCTGATCACATTGATATCACTTTTCCCATGCCATTTGGTGACGTTCGCATTTGTAGCAGCTCTTTTCTTTGTTATTCACCTAACTACACTATTTGGTATGCCTTAGGATGCCCATTGCCTCCCTTTACCGATGAAAAAAATATGTCATGGTGATGCATATTTTGCACATTCACATGGTTATTTGGACAACCAACCACATACCCTTGCTTATCAAGTCTCTCATGTTGTCCAATAAAATTTTGATACCTATCTTGATGATTCTCTAGAAGACCTTCCCTCTCCTTTATCCTCTTGTGTTAACACCGATTCACCTCCTACTAAAGTTCGTTCTTTCTCCTCCGTTGGTTGATGAATTACACTCGTGCTCCTTCTCCTAATACACACTTATGGGAAGCTATACGCACACTACAATTTTAGTTTCAATCCATGGAAGCCACAATTATGTCTCTTCATGCTATGATTATGCAACTTCAGCATGCTCCTACTCCTTCTACAACTCCTACTCCATCCAGCCTCTCATACCTTACCCTTTTTGATCCACCACTTCTACCTCCCCTTCGCCCAATTTCATCTGATTTCCTTCCTTCTCATACCATGCCGTACCACATTCTCATGTCACTTTCTTCACCACCGTCTCCTTACATTATCACCTACTCGTTATCATCCTCAATAACAATTAACCCATATAAGTGATCGTCCATTTTATCATTATCATCGCATTCAGGGACATCATACAGATTCTTGCACACATTAGCTTGTATTATCGAGATGTCTAATGATTATTCCTCTCATTTAGCACCCCACCTCCTCCTATCCTACATACACCCCTCAAGTTCACCCAATTCGTATGCATCAAACTCGGCCTATCCGCGATCTATCTCACCACCAATATATAGTATTACCTTCCCAATATCCCCTTCGGTATCACATCACAATATTCTTCACTTCACATCCTTCATATGTATATCAATCTCGCTCATTCGTCCATGACCCTCTCTACCCTATCCCCATTGATAGATTGTGGCCCTCCATTTGCATGATCTCAAACATCGGTCGCAGGACCTTCCTCTTTTGACCTTATTAGTCGATTTATCCTTTCAACATAGTTGGGGGCATAGAACATTACATCTCCCTCCCCTCCTCTTTTAGCTTAATTACATAGTTTTACAAAGATACATTCCTTATTTATCACTCATTTGCATATCGCCACTTTTAGTCTTGCCACCCTCGTTACCCAATGACGCACCCTAGTGCTTCGGTTCACACTAGACTGCACATTGAACTATTGAGGATTACCTTTAGACTAAACCCCACACACTACACTATCAAACCCATACATATACATCCTACATCATCCTATACATCCTCATCTACTAACCATTTATATATCATCTCTCTCATACACACTACACTAGTCATCATCATATATGAGGCTAGTTTTATATTTCATTCACACGTTCTATATCTACGCTAGGTCACATCATCCATGGGTCTACCTTTTCCTATCACCACTATATATTCTACCTACACCTATCATCACACTTTCTACATTCTACTTCGCACATCTACACACTCTATATTCACTATTTATTCATCTACATTACATTGTTCTACGTGTTGCACTCACCACCCTGTGACACACTCTAGTTCCTCGGTCCATACTTGATTGTTGAGGGTTTACCAAATAAATGGACCTTCCCTATATGTGACATGTCATCATACCACATTCATTGGACTAGTGACTAACGCTCTAGGCTATATCGTCACCCACTTTCATCACCCATCATCACTTAGTGGTATACACCCTTAGGTTAAATCACCACTCCTTTTTCCATTATTCTTTTATCATTAACTTAGCCATCTACTCCACCTCATGTTATCATCACCTATCATAGTGGTATACACCTTAGGTTAAATCACCACTCCTTTCATCATTTCATCATTCACTCAACCTCACATTCTATTTCATCCTATCATCATGTAGTGGTATACACCTTAGGTTAAATCACCACTCCTTTCACCAATGTCTCATTATATTCTTACACCCAATAATCACCAATTTTATCATCCTATTCTAATTCATTCTATTACATCATCATTTATCATACTCATCACTTAGTGATATACACTTTAGGCTAAATCACCATCCTTATCCTTCTTCATCACGTAGTGGTATACGCTTAGTACTAAATCACCACCTTTTAATACCCACTGCATACTTATATACACCCTCATCACCCATCTCGTAGTGACATACGTTATAGGATAAATTGTCACCCTCTTCTTCCATCATGTATGGATATACACTTAGGGCTAAATCATCACTCATCCATTCTACACATCGTGATATACGCTTAGGCTATAGGGTACACGCTTATCTTTCCTTAGGTCTCTTCACCATGCATCTTCTTCGAGAGTTATATACGCTTAGGGCTAAGTCATCACTCATTTATTCAACAATGTCGTGAATATGCATGGGCTATAGGTTCCACACACATCATCTCCCCATGTCACATTTCATTGCCTCTACACATACACACTCATCACAATGAATGCGCTAGACACAACCAATACTAACTCGACCATTTCCCGATGATGCACTCTCGTTTATGGTTCATTCTTGACTGCTAAGGGAACAACAAATGAACCTCACTGCATACACTTCCATTCACTCGGGGGCACATTTCTCCTATCATTCCATATTACATTCCATTCCATCCATCCATAACATACTGCATTGTCTTGGTAGCATTTACTTTTTCTTACTAGTGTTTTACATGCTCATTTTATTACACATGTTAGCTTGCTTTCCTATATGTCATTATCATACACACATGTGCATTCATGCCTTTGTTTAGTGTGATCACAGATACATGAGGACATTTACATGTGGCATGGATGTTCACCTTCTACCCTTACTATATTGGTCATTGGGGGCATCCAAATTCATCTCATACAGGTGATATTGTTTCATTTTTTACTTAAGCATCTTATAATACTTCTTATACACGTTTTTGACATATTGGTTATCATCATAACATGCTAATCGGGTGTCTCATGTGTAAGACACATGTGTTTCCCTGACCATTTGTATTATTACTACTTGTATTATTTGTTTGTGGGGCTTTTCCCTTTGTCTGTGTGCACTCTTCTCTCGTTGTTTGTGGCCATGATGGCCTTGCATGTCTTGCAATATCGTGTGTGATGTCCCATGTTTGAAACCCACCTTATACGGTCTATTTTGTCTTCTTAGGTGTTTACACTACTATACTTTGTGTTTTTACATTTTGATTGTTACATGCATGTGCTTGTAGACTAACACTTGTTTTGGCTAGTCCATCCCTTTTATGTGTGTCTTGGTATATACCAAGTGCTTTCCCTTTCCCCTCTTGCGAGGCTAAGTTGGCTACAAGGTCTGAGTGTGGTTGGTCCTCTTTTGGGGCCACATTCTCCTTATAGGGTCATCACACACACCCCAAAGAGGGGGGCATCATTATGTATTTTCTACTAACACAACATATCTACACTAGTTTAGACACAATGAGTGAGTTCAAATCAAACTAAACTTCATACACAACGGGCTTAACATGACGTGGTGTCCTTCAGCAATTTTGTGAGCGGTTACGAGTTTAGAGGTTACAATGGGTGGCCTCTCTACACTTCTTCATCCAGTGGCATAGGATCACCCAAAAACCAGATACAGTATCTCTTCTAGCATTGCATCAAGCGGTTAAAGGTTGGAGACACAAGCAGAAGTTCCTCCCTATACTTCCTCATTTAGGGTGGCATGAGATCACCCGAAAAACTTGCGACAATACAAGATATCCTTCTACACCCTTTCTTTCGACATGGATCAGGTGCACATGTTCCATTTTTCCATTTACATTCTATTTCAGCGTATTTTACACTTTTTCTATATGCATGCGTATTTTACACAATTTTTACATACATACATATTTGACTACTTGAGCGTTTTCTCCTTGCAGGTCCATCGTATGAGAAACAAGCAGTCAAATTGGGGGCAACAACAACAACAAAAATGACAACACAACACTATAGGCACTTACCTTTATACTACAGTAATCACACACGCATTCTACCCTAGGTGCACTCTCATCACTTCTTTTTACATTTTTCATCTTTAGAATCCACACTCCTCCACGTTCGAGTCTAGTCCATCGGTGCACTTTCTTCTACACTCTACACGGATTTCAGGTACGCTTCTCTGACTACTTTATGTTACCGAGTTGTTCACTCACCAACATAAAGTGGGGGAAAATGTAGACATAAAATCATGCATTTTAGACATATTTATCTTAGTCTTATACTACTATTTAGAAGGTTCTCAAGTGTACAAAGTACTAATTAATCCCACCTTTTTTTCATTTTTTTTTTTAATGTTTTACTTTGTCTTTCTCACGTATTTCCCAATAATTATCATCACCCATTTTCTAAATTCCCCAAGATTCTAGCCCTAATTCTGGGGACCCCATCCTGTATTAGGGCACCCTAGGGGCACCCCTGTCCCACCCTATGTGCCCTAATCTATGCTTATCCTCTTTCACTCATTTTTGGGTCACTTCTAGTTGTTGGTCTCCTTTATCTTTTTCTCATTCGGCATTTTCGGGATTAATTGTGAAAGTATACTTGAGAGCCCTATAAATACAAAGCTTATAAGACCATATTAAGGGTCCTAGGTCTTTACATTCTATCACTATTATCACTCCATCTAGGGTTGCATCTATTACACCATATTCATCCACATAGTTCCATACATTCTAGCTAGCAAAGTTTGCATCACATCCATTCACATAGGAGGGAGGGATTCTATCTATTCTATTCTACATCTTATTCTATAGCTATCATAGCTTGCTACTACACAAAGTGCGACTAACACAAGAGCACCTAGGGTACCATTCACACACACTCAACTAGAAATACATCGGGGTTCGTAATGTAGTGTAGTGCTCAGGCCGATAAGTCCACAAGTTTGGCGGCTAAGGTTAGTTCGACCCATTCTTCTTCTTCTTCATGTGCAGGGCATCATCCAGTTCATCATTCAAATCCAATGCAACAAATAGATGGTGTTTTAGATAGCCTTGTGACACTCCCGAACACATATTTTTTAGCCATTTCCACGCTTCTAAGCGTCTAGAATCCAAACCAGGGATCCCCAAAGTACACTCCTGGTACATGTGTCACTTCAGATAGTCTAGATCTACCCTTCGCAGGGTCCCCGAGTAGTTGTCTGGGATTCGGTTTCCGATTTCAAACCCGCGACAACCTCGATAGACTTCTATAATCAACTAAGTCATTCTTTACCTTCCTCTTGTCATTTAGGGTTTTATTACATTTAGATTAATTTACTTACATCATTATTTACTGTCTTTAGATCATTTACTACATTTTCATAGTGTTTTATGTCCTCCTATTTAGATTAACTATTGGATATACTTCCCCTTAGTTTTCCTATTTTAGTTAATCACCAAGGAACACGCAAGCAAAGTGGTTGGAAACAAGTGTTAGTGCAAATAAACTTGCATGCGAAAGACAATATGTAGAAAAGAAAGCAAGAAAATAATATGCACAAAGACAATGTAGACCGCAAAAGTGGGTTGTAAACATGGGACATCACTCATAATGTCACAAGACAATCAAGACCATAGTCGATGAAAGCGAAAGTGTGCACACAAGATAAAGGAAAAGCCCACAAATAATGTAATAAAAAGTAAGCAATGACAACCAAAGGAATTAGACAACCATGCAAGCAAATAGATATACGCAGGACAAATGTTATACATGAAGCACCTATTGGCGTGTCGAAAAAGATAGAAAGTATGTCAAAGCGTGTATAATTTGATATAGTAATGTGCTATGAAAAATGAAACAATAACACTTGTAATGTATGAAAGTGGATGCCCCAGAGTCGTTGTCGACTAGTAAGAGGTATTGCGCCAAGAATCCATGCTACATGTATCAATCTATATGAAATATGCATCCACAACTAGAAGGAAAGTGAATATGCATGTGTATATAGAAATATAATGACATACAAGATATATGTCTAGCATGTGTAATAAAGTGTACATGTAAGCATAAGAAATCAAGAGTAAATGCGACCAAGATATGCAATATGATGTGGATGAGACAGAATAGAATGCAGTGTGAGCATGATAGAGCCATGTGCCCCCGAGTGGATGTGTATTCATGAGATAAGGTCCATTTATACATGCCCTCTTAGCATTTAAGAATGAACCATAGAACAAGAGCATCAAGAAATGGTTTGAATGTGTGCACTAGAAAGATGTGATCGATAAATCATAGAGTGTATAGAGTGAGTGAGTGTGAATGAGTGTGATGGTGTTCATTTTATATTGACACCCTCAACATTCGAGTGTGAACCGTAGAACTAGAGTGTTTCATAGGGAAATGAGCACAACGTGTAGAAGTAGAAGAAAGAAATATGTATCATGAATGCATAGAGTGTAGAGTGTATATGATGCATGATAGATGATGCGAAGAAAGAGATGTCATGAATGTACAATGTGTGAAGTGTGTAGTGTGTGAGGTTCATGTGTATAGTTTGCACTCAACAGTCAAGTGTGAACCATAGCGCAAAAGTGCGTCATTGGGAAATGATGATACGTATGTATCAAGATGTGTCGATACGTGTGAGAGACTAGATGCAAAGTGTAGAGTATGCAAGACATCTAAGAATGATAGAAGGGGGTGAAGAATAATAAGCATGATGCACCCCCCAAGTGTATGGTGACAAGTGTGATCAAGTAACATCATCGAATAAATCATCATTGTCATGGTCAAACCGAAGGTGATGCATCGATACCTTGTAAGCGATAGTATGTGGTTAATCCCATAAAGAGCCATTGTGAAATAAATTATGCATTCCCATTGCATATTCCTTGTCAGTGAAAGGTGGTAATGGACATCCATGTACATTCCAATGAGTAAGGTTCAGTAAATATCCAAGAAATGAGTTATTGCAAATGAAACCACAACCAAAAAGCATGGGGAATGAGATGTCAATATGGTCAAGATCTAAAGTACCGTGGATATGAACAAGACAAGAATGGTCAGGAGTAAGTGGTGAAATATGTGGAGTTTGTGCAACAAAGACAAAGATGAAATATTTGGAGGCCATAAGCAATAGTAATACAAGCATATCCATGATATAGATGCGGTGCAGGTAAGGTATCATGAGTGTCAACCCAAGCCGATTCAAACCATCGAGGGTGCAAATAGTGTCAAAGCAAGTGGGATCTAATGGAATGTGTGACCAAAAAGCATTGTTTATGAAAAGAGTGCATGTGAAAGGAGCTATCGAGATATATACGCGATGATGAAAATGGTATGACATCCGACTTGACGGACGGACCCACTCGATAAAGTACCATAGCAAAGTAGTAGGAGGAGGGGGATTCTAAAGTAGATGGAATAGTGTCTAATGTGTAAATGGTTCCCTAGATAATGTTCGAGATCATGGAGTAGCGATGGGATAAACAATAGTAGAAGTTGGAACATGTAATGCAGTGTTACGATCTATGTTGCAATATTGGAATGGTGCACTGTCAGCGAGAATCCCATATTCAAAGCCCTCATGTAAGAATTTGACACATCATTGGACTATAGAAGACAATGGTTGCATTCGATGAAGCCATGGCCTACCAAGTAAGCAATAATATGAAATTGGGAGATCAACAACAAAAAATGGAATTGGAATAGTCTTTGGCCCAACTATTAGTAGGAAGGTGATAGTGCTTAAGCATGGACGTCAAAAGAGAATCATATGCTTGGATAGAAAGAGAATTTGGGTTGAGATTAGCTATAGAAAGGACTATAGCCTAAATGAACGATAAAGGACAAAGATTGAGCTCGATCTAATATCGACTAAAGCACACTTAACACCTAAGTTATTAATGTAGACTTGTATATATAGAGGAGGATCATTATCATATACAACAAGATTTTCAGCTATAGCCAATGGAAAAGTAATCTGTTGAGAAAATGCATTGACAAATGTTTGATAAACAACATCTGGATGAGTAGTGGCAGGAATATGAGTAGTAGCCAAAAGATTAATGATTTTAGTGTGGCACTCAAGATTGGCTAGCAAGAAATCATGGATAGAGATAGCCATGATGAGAGGATCCTAGAAAAATGAGAAGAGTAGAAGTATGAGGATCCTAAGAATGTTCGAACGAGACGGGTTCACCAAATGATTAAGCAAATATTGAATAAATAGATGCCTAATTCGGTATCATGTAACAATACTTGAATATAAATAAGTAAGCACATATTTGACCCAAGCAAGATAAGCTAGAAAATATGAAACCCTAGTTGCAAATGAAGAAATAGGGTACTTTCGGTTGATTTGCAATGATGTCAAAGGTATGCCAAGATAGATAATTGTTGGAACAGAACTCATAGTGTTGCAATCGACCCGAAATTTGTAGGAGTTTCGGAAGTGCTAGGACTAGTGTGCCTATGGAGGGTCAGGGGAACCTGGAGTGCCAGAGACCTGTTTTGGGTGCCCGTGACTGCTCAAAAGTCAGTGAAACTCGGTTTCACAGGATTACAAGATGTTCGTTGTTTTTCGCCTTCGATCACCTATGTCGTTGGACTTCGTTTTTATTGACTCAAACCTACAATCGGAAAGAAACACCAGAAACCCTCAAAGCACATCAAATCCTAAAAATAAAAATGTAAAATGAGGGTCGAACTATCGTCGACTATCAACAAAGTGAACTTATGACTGAGAATTGCACTACATCTCGGACTCGTTTTATGTGTGTGTGTCGAAATTGTGCCCTAGGTGGCTCTTGTGTGTGTCACACTTGATAGCAAGCAATAGCTAGATGTAGAAAATATAGATAGATGTGTACATGAAAGAATGAACTTCCCCTCCTATGAAGTGTATGCAGAAATTGTAATCTCGTGTCCCTTCTGTGGAGCTAGATTGATGTTTGAATGCTCTTGAGATGCAACCTTAGGTGATGATAGCTAATGCTTAGTGTTTGGTCTTTTATTATGGTCACATAACTTTATATTTATATGATTCCCTTGCTTGAATTTTGTAATTAACCCCGAAAAGGCCGACCGCTAAGAAAATAAGATGCCCAAACAGATAGAAAGGACTCAAAAGGTCCGAGAAAAATACAAAGAAGTTTGGGGCGCCTAGAGGGGACGAGAGCACTGCATTTGTGTCCTGGTGGGCACCAGCCTACAAAGTAAAAATGTCAAGTATGAGAAGACAGACTGGGAAAGGAGTGTAAGACCAAGAGAGACAATAGAAAGAAAGAAAAGATGGCCAAAGACATAGATCAATTAGTAATTTTCTTGCTTAGGAATCGTATGAATAATAGTATGTCATCATGACTAGATAGATACCCAAAGTGTGTGATTTAGTGTCAACACTTGTAAGCTTCTTGTAGAGCCTTCCAGGATTCCTCGGTTGTCTATGCACCTACAATTCTTGGAAATAGGCTCTTATCTAGAGCTATCGATTATGAAACAAAGCTTGTGAATTCTTCTTTTTAGCTTCATTCTTGGCTTGTCACACATTCTTGGAACATTCACCTAATCATCTAGATCTTTATATCCAACTTCTACAACATCCCATAATCATTTTCATAAAGAACCATCATCTTGATGCTCCAATAATCATAGTTGTTTCCACTAAATTTTGGAATGGGAATGAGTTAGAGTTTGTCATGATCAATTGTTTAAAAAGATATGAAACAAAAACCTACAACCCAAACCTTCACTCTGATAGTAATTGAAGATTTTTAAAATAAGGAATAGAAAAGAACTTCAATATTCGTAAACATGAAAAAATCAAATAACTCGCAACCATAACCAACTTGTCATAAACAACCCAAGAGAAACATAGATCGATACAAACTTTCTAACTCATATGATTATAAAATAATTCACATGTTACAAGTATTCATGGATTTGCGTAAGCACATGCTTTTCCGAAATATAGATAATTATCAAAAATAAAACTACTAGTATTTTTAATGATAATATAATTTAACTTTAAATCATGCATAGCCATAACATGACTTTATTATATTTTTGAAATATCCTAAAAAATAAAATTTTAACTATAAAGAATTGCATGGTTGTTCCTATTATTAACTAAATCCATTACATGGATTTTTATTATGCAAAAATAAATTCAATTATATTAATAACAAACTCATCAAAAGTAGTTAACCAACAAACTTGAGAAGAAAATGCATTATCTAAAAGGTATGAAAATGCTTTATGTGGAGAGTTCATTTTCTGAAAAGTAGTATGAGGATATCTCCTCAAAACCATTCTTTTTGGGTTGGTCAAATACATAATTTCTGACCTATTGGTAACTATGGTTTGGGAGGAGGGTAAAGGTGTAATTGTATCTGGTTAGATAGTCATTGGAGCCACAAATCCTTTAGCTTCTACAACTGGAATCCATAGTAGTGAGGTTGTTGAAAGTGAAATAAAATAAATTGCACTATGATTTCCAAAAGATGAGAAATGACATGGTGGTGTTCAAAGCAAAGAACTATCGGTGATATCGCGCCTTGTAGGAAGTTTTGGAACTCACTTGACTTCCCAACACTCTCAACTCAAGAGATGGAACCAGGGAATGGTTCCATTATGTCATATGCTCTATCAAACTATGACCAAGCCTTACGTATGAAAGTCACCGTACAAAGTTGAAAGATGTTTTTCACTACACCAAGGCCGAGTAAAGGTTGTTAAAAAGTAGTAGATGAGACTATTTGGTTGAGATATTTTCTTGGGGCTATTGGTCTTCAACAGCTTAGAGCTTATAAATATTTATTTTGATAATCAAATAAGTTTGAAGGTTTTCATGAATCGTGTGTCTAATGCTTGAATGCGACCATATTGAGGTGCACCATCACTTCATTAGAGGAAAAGTCATAAATTTCCATATTTGTTTGGATAGGTCGAGAGAGGATTAGTTGGAAGAAACCTTCCCCAAGCATCTTAGTTGTTAGAGTCCAATTTAATGCATTTCAAAGAATAGGATGTGAATAGAATCCAAGTAGTTCGTTCAAATCCTTTCTTAAGGCAAGTACATATATAAAGTGATTACTACGACAATGTCAAAAGCACTACATTATCGTAAGCTCTATAGTAGCAGATGTGCAACTTCACATGCCTCTCCTTGCTCTTCCAACATTAACAAAGTATAATGATGGAGGAGTATATAAGGTCCAAAGCAATTTTGCACAATTTTGACTAAGTCCTGGGTGTGAGCACAAGCATGGAAGGCACATAGAGTGAAGAGAGGATGCGCAACAAAGTGAAAGGGTGATTACGTAGAAGTGTGCAAGGACTTTTGCAATGGCTAAGGATGGAAGAGTGTAGTGTGTGTGGAGTACATAGTACAAGGTTGGGCACAATAGTGCGGTGAAGGTTTGGTGAAGTGTAGAGTAGTGGAGCACATAATGTTTTGCATAAGTGGAACAAAGGAAGGAAAGTGTGGAAGAATAATGTACAATGGTGTATATAGGACTTATGGTAGTGTGACGTATTTTTGGCCCACCTAGTTGGGATAAGAGGGGTGTGAATATTTTGGGGAGTTATGCACAATAACATGGATTACAAGAGGCACAAGAGCATAAATGGAGGAGTGCACAATAGCTTAGATTACGAAGGATGCATGTGAATTTTTTAGATAATACCCAGTAAGCCGGGAAAAAATGCATGGAAGAAATGTGAAGGTGTGACTCAAATATAAGAGTGTGCGGCGAATGAGAGAAGAGACGTGATAGAGGAATGCAAGTAAGGAGTGTGAGGAAGACTTGGCAGTTGGCGAAAGGATAAAATGTCCGATAAGAAGTTGATGCGGAATCAACACTCGGTGAGACTCCAACCAATAGATCAATATGGCACAACAAGGAAATTTCTAGATAAAGGTAGCTCAAAGCACTTAAGAAGCCCAATTCAAATTTGAATCTAAGCTGGAAGATCTAGAAGCATCTAAAAGGGACCATCCCGCCAAAAGGAAATTCAAATGAGGAAAGACAAGTGGGAATGCATGGATATAAGAGGATGTCGAGTTCTCCATTTCGGGTAAACACGAATAGTTGGTTGGTAACCAAGTTGTTGAAAGACCAAGAAGGGAAACTAGTCTAGGCTAGGTCCTGTTATATATATTTATACCCCCCCAGGGTAAATGTAGTTAAGCGCAATGCGTTCGGGTCTCGGCGTCGGAGGAACAAGTGGGAGGGTTGATAAACCCGACGTCAAAGAACATGTTGCAGGGTTTCAAAACCCGACCCAAGGCAATTCAGGTTTCGGAGGCGGAGAAACATGGCGCAAGAACATGTCGGAGGGGTTGATAAACCCGACGTCAAAGAACATGTTGCAGGGTTTCAAAACCCGACCCAAGGCAATTCGGGTTTCGGAGGCGGAAACATGGCGCGAAGCATGTCGAGGAGTTGATAAACCCGACGTCAAAGAATATGTCGCAAGGGTTTCAAAACCCGACCCAAGGCAATTCGGGTTTCGGGTTTCGAGAAACACGAAACATGAAGCATGCAGATCGCAAAGGATGTCTCGATGCTCGAGGGTTCCGCAAACCCGAAAGCACTTCCAAGACAAGTCGGGTTTCGGGGGCGGAACAACATGGAGCGAAAATATGTCGGGGGGTCTCCAAAACCCGCCCGCAAAGAAAATATGTTTTCGGGTCTCCAAAACCCGCCACCAAAGGGATATGTCGTCGGGCCTCTAAAACCCGACATCAAAGCGTTCGGGTCTCAAGTGTCAGGGAAGCACGCGGAAGAGCATGAACATGAATCATGTCGAGCACCCTCCGAGACCGATGCAAATACGCGAGGGAGTCCCGAACCCGACAGCGCCAAATCCCGGCACGTAATGGGCGATTCGCCAATTTTCGAGTTGGTGAGTTCTTACCACCGCCACGAACGTAGTCTTGGAGGTAGTTGGGAGCTCCGATTTTCTTCTCCCTTTTTTTCCCGATATAAATGGCCGGGAGCGGCTCTTTTCAAGGGTTGGACATTTTCTATTTTGCATCCTCCCTTCTCTCCTGCTCGCAAGAGGATTTGTGGAGTTTTCAAACCTCCCATATGGACTGTAACGCCGTTTTTTGCCTTTTGGCCATTGCAATGTATTGAATCGATCCTTGAGCAATATATGTGTGTCTGTGGTTGCTTCTAAACCCTCTTACATATTTATTACTTGTCATTTTTTATCTTTTATTGCATTTTGGCTATCTGTGCATGGTGTTGTGTTACATCTGTATGGTCTGTGTTTATTTTTTGCAAAGCAAAATGTTCAACATTCCTCGGTGCATCACCTCCTTAGCTTAGGTTTATTTTTATGCATTTCTCTCTCCATGTCTCCTTGGTAGTTAGATTAGGGTTTTTGGGTAAACCTCTACGTTTTATTGGTGCATCTGAATAGAGGAATAGGAGCCGGCCTTCATCCGGAGAGCTTTTCCGATTTCGCAAGGTCCCACACTTGGGAAAAGCTCCATGTTGTGCAATCGCACTGAGATTCTCAACCCATCGTGTTGCAGAGTCCCAGGGGTGCTGCGTTTCATCACCAACAGATTTGGGCACACCTGGTGGGACAAGAAGTCATTTCATGAAGATTTGAAGGAGTTTTCATGAAATTTGCACAAAAATTACAGTTTTTTACAAATTTCAGATTTTGCACCTCCTAGCCTGAACTCCGAAATCAATTTTCAAGGGTTTATCTTGCTCAAAACAAGTCAAAATTTCACCAGTTGGTAGATCCGACTGTAATCTTCAAAAGGGTATTCTTAGTTTTTTGATATTTTGATTTCCAAAATTTCGGTATTTAGTGATTTCGGGATTTCGGGATCCGAGAGCATCAAAGCAGACGCAGTAGTGTTTCGGGTTTCGGGGGATGCATTGCATGGTCCTACTCCCGACAATAGTGATTTCAGGTTTTGAGGGATGTCGGACATGTTCCAAGTTCCGACACATAGCAATTCGGGTTTTGTGAGTTGCATCACATGACCTGAGTTCCGCCCGTGCTTCCTAGGAATCCACAGTGCCGCACGACCGAGGGCCGATTCGATTGAAGATTGTCTCCCCTAGGTCCTTCAATTTTCAAATTATATTTTCAATACTGTCAAGTTTGGTGTGTAACTTGGCAAAATCCAGCCTTTTAGAGGCTTGTTCTCTAACACATCCTGGCGACTCAAGGGACAGAGTTCGGCCAGTGTAGCAGACAAGTTGCCGGGCACATGAGAAGAATTCGGACAAGGTCTTATACTCGAGAAGAAGGGCTATTTGTCCACTTGCAACTTTCACCAGGTTGGGGAAGGAGAGGAAGAAGATCACAAAGATCGCCATCCCCACCTAACAGGACTTTGTCTACACCTCCACCTGGTAGGCCTTTTCTCGCATCAACCAGGGTTCTTAGGCCAATCATAATGGCGCAATTACCACCAAATCCCTTTGTCAATTTCATGGGAAGTAGTCCACTTGCCCTAAATGCTCAAAATCAAATTCCGATTGCAGCGGTAAGAATATCCCCTATTTTACGAGGGAAAATCATACTACTCTATTGATCACATCCAGGATATTGCTAATGTATGTGCAATCCATGAAATAAATGAAATGGATGTTGCAGTCAAGTTGTTGGCTTCATCTTTCAAAGGTAAGGCCTTCAATGGTTTAGGAGCCTTGCGGCGGGATCTATTACAAATTGGGACCAACTTTGTTCAAATTGTTTTGCGACTTGATTCGGGAGAGGGCGGACAATTTGTCCTTATTGGAACAGCTGACAACAATCAAAAGGGCTCCTAACGAACAAATGGCAGATTTCAACTTGAGGTTCCAACGGACATGGGACAGGATTCCAATAGCCGTTAGACCAACCGCCGAAGGAGCATTCCTTTATTTCTTAAAGGCTATAAATTGCAGATATAGTCGTGATGATCAAGTCAATGGGAGGGACAACGCCGCCAGGCCTATGACACAAAGAATCGAAGCGAAGAACTGCTCGATCCAAGTCAGCAAGCTTGCACTTGCAAGGCTGCCAATGCCTCTCTATCTAGATATGGGAAATCCTACAACCAATCAAGCACCAGAGTTGAATCCCATTCCAACTCCTAGAAATCAAAGCAATAATGAGGCATCCACATCTTCAAATACTTCAAAGGAATTGCAAGAGGTCATGAAACAACTGCAAAACCTTGGAAATGAGCTAGTGACTATAAAGAGACAGCAAGCTCAAAGTGTTAGATCAGACGTGCTCGGCCTCAAGCGCACCAAGCTAGGCCCTCATACCAACAAAATAGACCACCGGCTCAGGCTGCAAATCAAAACCAAAACCAAGGACAACCTCAAGATTCCAGGCCATTTCGGTCGTATGATCCAAACACAACGACATCCTCGAGAGCCTTGGTTCCAACGCAAAACAACCTAGCACAGGAATATGACTGGTGTTACCCTTGCAATCTCCCTCACAATCAGTCAGCATGTTTCAATGGTGCACTAAATCAAGCCTTGATGGTGCAAACAATTGGTGTGCCTCAAGAACCAAGCCAAGAATGGAACCAGCAGCAAGAAACGCAACAAGAAGGACCTCCAACGGAAACCACATTGGCCAATTGGCAAACGGAAGACTTCTGTGGAGTTAACCAACAGCCTTTTCAAGGCGTGGCTGCCAACACACGGTCAAAGAAGAGAGGCATAGTAGAGGAACAACCGCCCAATCCAGTTGTTTCTCAACCCACTCTTACACAACAAGGGGTCAGCAGACCAAACACAGCTCCAAATGTGCAAAATCAGCCTAAGGTACCGGTTGTAGCAACACATGCACCTGTTCAAGCTCCAGAAAAGGTTGCACCAAGTAAGGGGCAGCAAAAGGACAGTTCATCCCCCTTCAACATCATCGATCAAATGAAGAAGACACATGTGAACATTTCCATGTGGGAATCACTGGCGATCCCAGGGCAACGAGACTTATTGCAAGCTGCAATGGCTAATTGGTCTACCACAAATGTATCAAACCAAGGACATGAGAAAGTTCTCACTAATGCAGTGCAACATGATGGGGGCCAGACAAGAAAAAATTTGAAGCCTCCACCTTTCTATGTTTCATTAATTGTTGGAAACCACTTGGTACACAACCGCATGATAGACTCGGGGAAAGTATTTCGATGATGCCGCAAGCAAATAAGCGGATCAACCGGGTTTGAAGTATGAGCCGATCTTTGAAAGGAGTAGTACAATAGATGGAACGGCAGCGGTGAGAACATTTAGGGTCATCAAGGGTTAAGCCTAACACTACATTCATGTCCTAATGTTACAGTTCTGCAAGATGTGTCTGTAATTGACCTTCCACCACTCTTTGCGTTGTGTTTATCAAGAGACTTCACCGCAAATATTGGTGGATATTTTTCTGCAGATTGGTCGCACATGATTTTTCGTAACAAGGTATGGGGCCAAAGCAACAATCAGATCAGAATCAATTGCCAATTTCCATATTGAGCCTCATGTACCAGGTCCTATCAATGCAAATTGCTCAGCCTTTGATCAGGAGGAGTGTCCAAGTGATCTAGAAGCAGGTACTAAGGTCGAGGGAATTCCTGATTTAACTTTGGATGAATGGGCAAACAAGAGTCATGAATTTGACCCCTATAAGGAAATTGAAGAATCTGAATTGGGCGTGTATTGTGTACACGAAGAAAATTCACCCATTCCCGACGTCATTCAAATTTCAACAAAGAGGTCAAATCAAAGTTTGGAAATTATTCTTCGATGGTTCGAGAAGCGGGCAAGTCTTTGGAGGTGGTGCAAGGTGTTGATTTCACCACAAGACATCAAGTATTTTTCACTTTTCGTTTCCGCTTTTCTTGTTCAAACAACACAACTGAATATGAGGCCTTGATTCATGGAATTCATTGGGCCAGGAAAAGGGGCATAAAGAACTTACAGGTGTTTGGAGATAGCGAGCTAATCGTTAACCAAGTTAGAGGACAACATGCTACAAAGAATGACTTGCTAAAGAACTACAAGAATAGGGTATGGGACCTCATTGAGGATTTTGAAGCTTTCAACATTGTATCCATACCCAGGAAAGAAAAATGAAGCCGAGATAGGCTCGCAGCAGTTGGAGCAACGTTTGATGTGGTTGATAGCATCAGAAGAGAAAAAACGCAGCCACACATCCATGTGGTTGTAAGGCCAGCAGTTCCAGATAATAACACAAGCTGGCAGGTGTTTGAGAACGATCAACAGATCGTCAATTTCTTGCAAGAAGAAGCTGAATTCTCAGCTAGAAATCAGGATAGGCTAGAGCAGCAATACGGGGATCAAGTTGTAGCTGCGGACAAACAAGCTTCCTAAGGGTTTAGTAACGTTGGAGTCTATCTTCAACCCTAACGACCAGTTTTGTAAGGAAAAGGCTAACATACAGGTCAAGAGAGAAGATTCAGGGCCAATTCTGGTTGGGGAAGGCAAAACACTTCAAATTGGCAAAGTGGCCACTGAGCAAGAGAAATCAGATTTCACACAGCTTTGCCAAGAATTTCCAGATGTCTTCGCTTGGAGCTATGAAGACTTAAGAGGATTCGATCCAAATTTGGCACAACATACCATAGAATTGGATCCAGATGCTAAGCCCATCGAAAGTGGCGAGACCAGTCAACCCTCACATTGAGCCTCTAATGAAGAAAGAGTTAAACAAGCTAATAGAGGCAAGCATTATATTCCCAATCAAGCACTCAAGCTGGGTTGCAAACTTGGTTCCGGTCAGGAAGAAGAGCGGAGAAATTAGGTTATGTGTGGACTTCCGAGACCTCAACAGGGCATCTCTCAAAGATCATTACCCACTCCCTTCAATGGAACAAATATTGCAAGTAGTATCCGGTTCAGAGAGATTCTCTCTCCTAGATGGCTACTCAGGGTATAATCAGGTGATGGTGAAAGAAGATGACCAATTCAAGACGGCTTTCACCACCAAATGGGGAACATATGCCTACAAGAAGATGCCATTTGGGCTATCAAATGCTGGAGCCACCTTCCAAAGAGCAATGGATATGGCATTTAAGGGGTTGATCAATAAAATAGTTCTAATATATCTTGACGACATCACTGTATTCTCAAAAAATGCAGTGGATCACCTCTTTCATCTAAGGCAGGTATTTCAGAGGTGTAGAAGATTTGGGGTATCATTGAATCCCAAAAAATGCATATTTTTGGCTCACGAGGGAAAGCTTCTAGGCCATATTGTTTCAAAGGAAGGGTTGACGATTGACCCAGAGAGAGTTGAAGCAATTCAAGCATTGCCATTGCCAAGTCACAAGAAGGCTCTTCAAAGCTTCTTGGGAAGGATCAATTTTGTCTGCAGGTTTGTTCCAAACTTTGCAGCTCTCGTAAAGCCAATAATGTTGATGTTAAAGAAGAGCATGGCATTTAAGTGGACATTTGAAGGCAAGGCAAGTTTCGAGGCAATAAAGGAAGCTATATCTCAAGCTCCGACTCTTTAATCCGACTTCTCCAAAGATTTTATGTTATATGCCTTCGGTGGTGGAGACGCAATTTATGCAATCCTGGTCCAACGAAACGAAGGAGGATTAGAGCAACCATTTGCTTTCTTGATCGAGGCTTGAGGAGTACGAAACTAGGTACTCTTTCATTGAAAATCATGTCCTTGCAGTGATCAGGAGTTTAAAGAAATTCAAGCACCTAGTCTCAAACAACAAGATCCAATTGATGGTCTCCCATGCAGGAGTCAAGGACTTCCTTCTAAACAAGGATCTGAATGAGAAGCGTGCAGGATGGATCACTCGTGTCATGGAATATGACATCGAGATCAAGGTCACAAAACTAGTACGTGGGAAGGGACTATGTGAGCAGCTAGCCTTGAGTCAACAAGTTGAAGCAGGTGATGAAAAAGAGACTGCCTTGGTACTACAGGATGGTCAAGAACAGGAAAATGATGGTGTGCCTACTCCTTGTTGGACTCACGGTATGATACACTTCCTACAGACAGGACTATGCCCTCCGTAAACGAGCAGCAAAGCAAAGAGGAGATACTTTAGATTACAAACCATTCCATATGTGCTTGTTGATGGTGCTTTGTTCAAGAAGGACGTCAATGGAGTTCTATTGAGGTGCATTGGGACAGAGTCGATTGAGAGGGTGTTACGAGATTTTCACGATGGAGATTCCATGCGACATTTTGCCCCACGAGTAATGACTCTCAAGATAATGAAGGCGGGATATTATTGGCCCACAGTGTTCAAAGGATGGCGCTATACATGGATAAGAAAGTGCAAGAAATGTGCACTCTTCACAGAAAAGAAAGACTAGCAAGACACTTCCATTGCGCCCAATTTTGGTTGACCAACCATTTATGCAATGGGGATTGGACTTTGTCGGGTCATCAATCCAAACTCAAGCCAAGGCCACAAGTGGATTCTCACGACAACGGACTACTTCACCAAGTGGACTGAAGCAATAGCGCTCAGAGAGGCAAACGAGTCTAATATACTAGACTTTTATGAAGGGATAGTGACCAGGTTCGGTGTGCCAGCCACTATCATATCAGATAACGCATTGGCATTCATAGGTTCCAGGATTACAGAATGGGCTATCAAGAATGGAATCTATTTGAGCACCTCTTCAAATTATTACCCGCAGGGTAATGGACAGGCAGAGTCCACGAACAAAAATTTGCTAAGAATCATCAGGAGGACTCTGGATGAAAATCAAAGAACATGGCATACCAGGCTAAAATCAGCATTGTGGGCTGACAGGATAACACCAAAGAGGTCTACAGTCAATTCCCCTTACAAGTTGGTCTATGGAAAAGAGGCAGTATTGCCTATATCATTAGAACTGCCTGCATTGGAGTTCATGAAACAATTGGAGTTGGCTGAGTTCGAACCAATGGAGGCCCGGTATGCAGAGTTGATGGAATTGGCAGAAATTAGAGAACATGCAGTTCAAACAATCGAGAAAGATCAGGCCTTAGTGAAAAGGTGGTTTGATAAGAAAGCAAGAGCGAGGACCTTCCTGGAAGGGGACTTAGTTCTGAAATGGGATGCAAATCGGGCAAAACCGGAAAGCATTCCAAGTTTGACGCCATTTGGAGTGGCCCCTACATGGTCATGGAATGTAAGAATAGCAATGCCTTCCAATTGTCTACATTGGACGGAGAAGAACTCCCGATTCCGGTCAACGGAATCTATCTTAAACATTCTTCTTGAAAGAGAAAAGTTCTACCCTTGTAAATATTAGCCTAGATTTCAATTCCTCTAAGTGCGTGTGCACATTGTCTTGTTGTAGTTAGGTTTCAGTTTCCCTAAGTGCTTTGGCACAGGTTTTGTTGCTCCTGGGTTGGTTTTCTACGGTTCAGCGTGTTCTCGGAGAAGGAGTTCAGTATCAGATCGGTTTCAGGTTGTTGCTTATGACTCCGTGCCCAATGGATCGCTAAAAGGCCATTGATCTTCTACCTAGCAGGCAGGTAACCCCGTGAGTCACCAAATTGTTGTATATATTTACCCCCCTCCGGTAAATGTAGTTAAGCGCAATGCGTTGGGTCTCGGCGTCGGAGGAACAAGTCGGAGGGGTTGATAAACCCGATGTCAAAGAACATGTTGCGGGGTTTCAAAACCCGACCCAAGGCAATTCGGGTTTCGGAGGCGGAGAAACATGGCGCAGAAGCATGTCGGAGGGGTTGATAAACCCGACGTCAAAGAACATGTTGCGGTTTCAAAACCCGACCCAAGGCAATTCAGGTTTCGGAGGTGGAGAAACATGGCGCAGAAGCATGTCGGAGGAGTTGATAAACCCGACGCGTCAAAGAATATGTCGCAAGGGTTTCAAAACCTGACCCAAGGCAAATCGGATTTCGGGTTTCGGGAAACACGAAACATGAAGCATGCAGATTGCAAAGGATGTCCTGATGCTCGAGGGTTCCGCAAACCCGAAAGCACTTCCAAGACAAGTCGGGTTTCTGTGGGCGGAACAACATGGAGCGAAAATATGTCTGGGGTCTCCAAAACCCCCCACAAAGAAAATATGTTTTGGTCTCCAAAACCCGACACCAAAGGGATATGTCGTCGGGCCTCTAAAACCCGACATCAAAGCGTTCGGGTCTCAGTGTCGGGGAAGCACGTCGGAAGAGCATGAACATGAAGCATGTCGAGCACCCCTCCGAGCCCAATGCAAATGCGCGAGGGATTCCCGAACCCGACAGGCGCCAAATCCCGACACAGAATGGGCAGTTCGCCAATTTTCGAGTTGGTGAGTTCTTACCGACCGCCATGAACGCAGTCTTGGAGGTAGTTGGGGGAGCTCCGATTTTCTTCTCCCTTTTTTTCCTGATATAAATGGCCAGGAGCGGCTCTTTTCAAGGGTTGGACATTTTCTATTTTGCATCCTCCCTTCTCTCCTGCTCGCAAGAGATTTGTGGAGTTTCCAAACCTCCCATATGGACTGTAACGCTGTTTTTTGCCTCTTGGCCATTGCAATGTATTGAATCGATCCTTGAGCAATATATGTGTGTCTGTGGTTGCTTCTAAACCCTCTTACATATTTATTACTGTCATTTTTGATCTTTTATTGCATTTTGGCTATCTGTGCATGGTGTTGTGTTACATCTGTATGGTCTGTGTTTATTTTTGCAAAGCAAAATGTTCAACATTCCTCGGTGCATCACCTCCTTAGCTTAGGTTTATTTTTATGCATTTCTCTCTCCCTGTCTCCTTGGTAGTTAGATTAGGGTTTTTTGGGTAAACCTCTACGTTTTATTGGTGCATCTAAATAGAGGAATAGGAGCCGGCCTTCATCCGGAGAGATTTTCCGATTTCGCAAGGTCCCACACTTGGGAAAAGCTCCATGTTGTGCAATCGCACTGAGATTCTCAACCCATCGTGTTGCAGAGTCCCAGGGGTGCTGCGTTTCGTCACCAACAGGTCCTTAGGAGAAACACCGAGTTTGTAAAACTCAAAGACAAAGTTTTAAGCTCCATAAAGATTAGTTGCATGTCTCTTTGAGAGAATATATCGGCATGCATTATTCCATGGATGATGGTATGTGTAAGGAGAGAGAGCATCGATTGGTCGAGTGCCTTAGGGTGCGAAGTGAGGGGATAGTCATTAAAATAGAAGCATGTGCATGGAGAATGCACATAAATAAAAAGGCAAGGTGTGGAAATGTAAGGAGTTCCAAATAGAAGATGACAAGGTGTTGAAGAAATAAAGTTGGAGTCACAAGAGGAGAGGCGACAAATATTCCACATAAGGTGCAAGGCTAAGGGAAATCATTTCCTAGTAGTGGTCGGTAGCGTAAACACCAATAACCTAGTTGTGAAGGAGATGGTATACAAGTTGATATTAGCACATAGAAGGCATCTCAACTCATACCAAGTGATCTTGTTAGCGCAAGGTCGAGGGGCATTGTCTTGCAAGCAATGTAAAGTGGAGATGAAGATCAGGGAGGCTCATTAATCGTGTGATGTGTGAAATCCACAATGGATGCTTTTCATGTCTTGTTGGGAGGCCATGGCAATATGACAAGGAGATACTCTTTAATGGGAGAGAAAATACTGTGAAGGTGTGCAAGGATGGGAATACATTTTTTTATCCCCATTGAAATAAGGTGTGAAGCACCAAAGACACACCGCATTACAAAAAATAGATGAATGTCAACTGTGCACGAGATACCAATAAGGTGGTGCACAAAAGGATGCGAAGAAGGCCAACTTAAGATTTGATCAAAGGGTGAAAGGAGAAGATGAAGTCACTCCAAAGTGCACAAAAAGACAACGCAAGAAAGGAGATGCAAGCGAGTGCATTTCAACCTAATGGTAGTGTGCGAGAATATTACACATGAGGAGAAAGGAGAATCAAAAGAGAATATGTCATGGCTAGAGCATATAGAGAAATAATGGAAACAAGTGTGTAGAGTCCAAGGAATGGACTAGGAGATTACACAACTTTACAAATAAGAGCATGCGAAGGAATAGTCCTAACAGAGGGACTCGAAAGCATAATATATTGCGGAGAAGATGTCCTAGCAAGAGGATAGAAGGGGTGCATAGTTTAGTGTGTGGAAGAGGAAACACCAATGAAAATAAAGGAGTGCATAGGATATTGCACAAGAGAATAATATCCTAACAGAGGATTTGAAGAGCAAAGACAAAGTCATGTGTAGTAATTGGAGTACTATGCTATCTCGAATTAGAGTGCACTAGAGATGTAAGAGATCTGTGGAGATCTCAAGGAAATTTTTGTAGAAGAACGTGAAAGAAGAGAGGAGAGAAATAGTGAACTACGCATAAGCGAAAAAATTTCCTAGAAGGTGAACAAAGAGGAATGGTTGAGACTACGAGTGCACAAGGAGTGAGGTGCACAAGAAGAGGAACACATGAACATTGGATATTTCAACAACATAAAAGAAACATTGTGAAGCAAAGGTTGCTCTAAAGGAAACATAAAGAGAGAAGCAAGCGAGAAAAAGAAGCTACAAAATTTTTGCACAATGAAGGAGTGAAAATAGAGAAGTGAACAAGAAAGAGATCCAAGTAGACCTCAAGGTGGATGGTGAAGAGGAATTCTTTAAGGAGATTTTGAGCGGCCAAGAGAATTTGCCCAAGGAAGAGGGAGAGGAGATGTGTCATACAGCCATAAAGGTATATTATGTGGTCAAGAAGAAAGAGCGCATCTCGAAAGATAAATAAAAGAGGAGAGTGCATGAAATATGGAACACACCAGAGAAAATAAGATGGTGGGTATTCATGAGGAAGAGAAGAAGAAACTTCTACGAGTGATTAGATAGCACTCTTTTAGTGTGTAGGTTAGGCAAAATGAAGAAGAGCCAAGTTTGGCGAGAGGTGAATGAAACGCAACCCAATAGGGGTCAAGAGAAGGAGAAGAGAACACATGAAGATATGTCGGCATGAATATGGAGATTTCATGGAAGAAATGCGCAAAGGATATCATGTGGGAAAGAAAACATGCAAAAGAGAAAAGCCTACAATAGAGAAGGGTGGAAGTAGAAGGAAATGAGAAGGGAAGAAACCCTTGGAGGATGAGGATTTTTCTATGGTGGGACTAAACCCATAAGTGCGTGGAGGGATGGACGCAGAAATAGATAATTATAAGAGAATACATTATAGCATGTGGTGCAAAGGGCGATGTCACGAGAAGAGCGTAGATAAGAGAAGTTACGGTGAGCAGGAATGAGAGGATGGAGAAATAAGTGCATGAAGAGTGAGAGCGCAAAGGAAGCAATCCCAAAGATGAAGAGGGTCAAAGAAAAGAAAATCCTCAAGGATTTAGGTGTAGGTGGATGTTTCAAGGCAAACAAAGACTCACAGAGGATCTTAGAAAGAGATCTATTTGGAGGAGGTGGTTAGTTTGTGGTGGGTTAAATCTTACCAATGTGTGTGAGATTGCACGAAGGATTCACAAGGAAGTGAAAAGGGACCGGAAGACACCTCGAAAGGAGCATCAAGACCAGAAAAGGCTTAGATGATGAAGGAACAAAGACTATTAGCATCAACAAGATGAAGGGCGGTTTTAGTACCACTCACTCAATCTACTTGAGTTGGAACTCAAGTTTTAAGTACCTCATGTGTTTGATGCAAGATTATCCAACGCCATAGCAATCTTGCACATTTTGGCTAAGTATGGGTGCACATGCAAGGATGGAAGGCACATGGAGTGAAGAGATGAGGTGGAACATAATGAAAGGGTGATTGTGTGGAAGTGCAAGAGGACTTTGTGCAATAGCTAAGGATAGAGTAGCATAATGCATGTGGAGTGTGTAGTATAAGTAGGGGCACAATAGTGCGTAGAAGATTTGCGAAGTGTAGAGTAGTGCAACGCGTAAGGTTTTACAATGGAAGGAAGGAAGGAAGGTGCATGAGAATCGTGCATAATGGTGCATGTAGAAATTTTGTTTGCAAGCCGAGTATTGGCCCATCCTAGTTGATTAGAGGTGCGTAGATATTACAGGGGTTATGCACACATAGCATGGAGTGCGCGGTGGGAATAGGAGCATAAATGGAGGAGTGCGCGGTGGGAATAGGAGCATAAATGGAGGAGTGCGCGGTGGGAATAGGAGCATAAATGGAGGAGTGCGCAATAGCTTGATTCTCGAAGGAGGCACATAGATGTTTTGGAGAAATTACAGAGATAGTGTGTGGAATAAAGGTGAAGGTGTTATTCAAGTATAAGAGTGCATGGTAGAATATATAAGAGGCGTGGCATTAGAGTGCAAGAAAGAAGTTCGCAGAAAAGTTAGTAGTTGGAAGATAAGACAAAATAATATGAAAAGAAACCGACATGGAATTAATGGTTAGTAGACTCTAACTACCATATCAACATGGCATAATAGGGAAATGTCTAGATGGAGGTAGCTCATATCATTTAATGAGCCTAATTCAAATATGAATCTGAGCAAAAATTTATGAAAGCATCTAGAAGGGACCGTCCCTCCTAAAGGGAATTCAAACAAAGAGAAAGAAGAAAGAACGTGCAGCTATAAGAGGAGGTCGAGTTCACTATTTCGGGGTTAGCATGAATGGCTCATTGATAATGAAGTTGTGGAGTGACCAAAAGGAAAACCAATCTAGGTTAGGTCCTTATGGATAAACACCATAGTTTGTAAAGCTCCAAGAGAGATTTGTAAGATCCATAAAGAATAAATGCTACATGTCAATGACATAAATGCCATTCAAGTGAGTAGAGGAAACCTTTGTCTTTCATTCTCGCTATGTGAACTCTGTAAATGGTGTCAGATCTTCTCACCCATCATGTCTTATTACATAATTTTAGTTCTTGTTATATATTCAATCTCCTAACATATCCGGTAAATGTTGGAGATATTTTAGCTCATAGCTAACGGCAAACATTGCAATTGTGTGAGAAAAACACACATTTTTCCAAATGCAAGAAATTTCCTAAGTTACAAGCTTTAAGCCTTCATACATGTCTTTTCAACATCCAATACAATGAAACTCAAAAATCCAAAATATGGAAGAGATATCTAATGTATTAAACAAAACGCTTCAATGAAATGTACTCTCTTGAAATACAATACTTGTTGTTAGATATTAGCCTAGATTTTATTAGTATCACCGTGGAAAATGATGAAAAAAATAGAGTGGTGGGATGAGAAGTGAGAGGTCAAGGGGAAGATTTATGATACAAAAGGATACCATTATATGTGAAAAGAATATCTTAATTTAAACAAGTTTGAACTATTTGGATTTCTCGTTTCTCCAATTAAAGTTTGTTTTGATATGGATGCCAATAATTTCCTCAATGTCTCAACCAAGGACAAGAACACTTAACAATGGTTGCAACTTATAAGCTATAAAAAATACCAAGTTGAGGATATCATAGTTTTGAGTCCCGTAATACGTTGAGACTAGATAGTCACGCAGCCCCTTGAAAGTGGTGATGAAATAGTGCAAATGGAGGAAAAATTGCGCTTTCACCTTAGTGTGGGACTTTGTTTTTGATGACAGATCTAACATTTCTCAAGTATTTCCTTATATTGGAGATCAATACCAAGTCAAACTACCACATTTTAATGCCCGTAGGATTTTCTATTGGAGCGATTAAAATGAAAGTTGAGAACGCTAAGGAACTTGATGATGAAGTCATGGGAGATGGTCTCCTTGTTGAAGGTGGTGGTAAGGATGGTTTTGATGCGGGTGATGAAAGCGAAAATGAGGAAATTGATGATTTTGTAGAAAAATATAATATTGTTGCACAATCTCAAAGTGATGGTGAATATGACTATGAAAAATTGGATGTTGTGCTTGAACAAGAGGATGATGTTGTCAAAGTAGAAAGATATTGTTGAAGATATGTCCAAGAATACAATGAGACATTCATTAATGAATATTTATATTTTAAATCAGCCAAATATGCTGTGAACAATACAAAGGGAAATAAGAGAAAAGCTTTTTTAAAATTAGAAGGATAATCTCCTTTTTCAAGTCTAGAAGGTTACTGATCATTTGTTAGATGATGGTAACTCAAGTAAAGTCAAGTTGAGTTATGTTTAGGTGACGTCACAAAGTAGTTGTTTAAATACTCTTGTGGGGGTGGGGGTGGAGAATTTAAAGGATAATCTCCTTTTTCAAGTCTAGAAGATTACAAATCATTTGCTTTAGATGATGGTAACTCAAGTAAAGTAAACTTGAGTTATGTTTAAGTGAGGTTACAAAGTAGTTATTTAAATACTCTTGGGGAAATAGCTATATAAGGCTGAAATCAAATATAAAGGGGCTCTCTCCTTTTCTTTGAATTATGAGGAAATATTGTTGCAAATTTGTGTGTACTTGTTTCTTCTCAATTCCATGAATAATAGAATGCAAATAAGGGAATGATAACCATTTGATTATCTTCTTATCTTCTTATTATGAAGTGTGTTTTGTTGTTCATTATTAAAGATCTATTAACATTCCAATGTTAACTCATTTTGTTTGATATATTGATACGCAAACATTGTGTTGCATATTCTTGTACATGGACTTTGTGTCATATCAATGTAATATGTGAGCCCTAAAGACTTTGTGCTTCTAATTGGCTTTTATCCCCTCCGCAATTGTTTTATTTTGCCCCTCATGTGAAAGAGAAAGGGTTTTATTTTGTGTTTACCTTGAGATATCCAAGTAGTTCTTTGTGTTTATTCTATTGTAGGTTTCTCCCTTCCTCCTTTCTCCTCTTTCCTATTTCCTCTTATTTTCCATGTTTGTGTCTTTTTCTTTCAAGTTAAAAGTACCAAATAGGAAAAAACCATCATACAAGGGAACCAACCCTCTCAAAAGTAGAGGAATATCACCTTGTCAACATGGGATTTTATCTAATTGTTGTGACTTTTATGTTGTTTCCATTGGGTGAGTCATTGAAATATATGAAGTCATGCACAATGACATAAAATTGCTAACACGTCCTAAGAGAAAAAAAGATGCCCTAAGACAAAAACAAGTACTAAGAATAAAGCAAGGCATGGGAGTTAAGGGCCACTCTTCCTTACATTAAGGGTACATTAGACAAAATTTCAACAATCCTAAGAAAAAGGGCATCAAAACTTGCTTCAAACCTTTCAACACCGGTAAAAACGAGTTTAGAAATCCCAAAGATCCAATCAAAGTGCACATCTAAGAAAGGGAGTCTACTCGATCACTCGCTCTTGTGGGAAATTATATATTGGTGAGACTAAACACTCACTTCAAACCAAACTAAGGGGGAATAGTAAGCATTTGGAGCATGCAAATGTTAACAAGTCATCCTTAGTATAACATGAAGACATCACTAAGCACTCCATTTCTATAAATGTGGCCAAATTACTTAGGAAGAAAAGTCTTTACACAAATAGAAATATTCATGAAGTGATTGAGATTGAGATTAATCCTCACAATATAAATTGAGATGATGGTTGAGAGTAAGAAAATCGTGGAAACCTCTGTTGCAAAAGTGGAGAAAGTCCAAGTTCATATCCTTTTAGCTTATTGAGTTGTTTTTTGTTGGTTAATTTGTCAGGTCGTATTTTTTCAACTTTTATTTTATTTTGGCTCTCTTGTGATGTGACTGAATTCTTTGTCTGGAATTGTCTCCTTTCCTCTTTTTGTCCTTTTTGTCTTTTACGGAAGCCCATTGCAAGTGTAGGATTAACTATTAAGGTTGTTACATAATATCATCAATTATTCAACAAACTTAATATGTCATTATATCACACTTCTTGGCATTATGTGACATGTGTCTCTTTGTTTCCTCTTTCCTACCCGATAGGTTTTTTCTTTTTTGTTCATTATATACTTTTTTTGTGTTTTATTGTATACTTTCTATGTGTTTTAGTCATAATTTATTATTTATGAGCTGACTTAATTTTTTTCTCTTTTCTATTTTTATTGTTTTCTCAACTTGGCGTAGTTCTGAAGGATTCTCTTCTTCAAGTTATGATTCTCCTTGATGATTTTTCCAATAAGTAAGCTCAAAACATCAAATTTAGAAATAATTTACGCAGTGGTATCTAGAAAATTTACACAATATCTTATATATGAAATGAACCTCAATGATTAAGCAAATATTGAAATAAATAGATACCTAAATCTAAATATATAATAGTGCAATGATATAAACAACTAAGTACATATTTGATCCAAGAAAATAAGAAATTTTGAATTTGAAACCCTGATTGCAAATGAAGGGAATAATGTACTTAGTTGATTCGTCAATGATGCCAAAGATGTGCAAATATGGAAAACTACTCAAACATGAAACTGCAAGGCAAGATGTTGCAATCAAACCCATAAAATTGCAGGCATGTCGAATTACCATGACCATGGTGCTTATGCAAGGTTAGGAGTGCTTGGGGCATCAAAGACCTGCTTTGGACGCATGTGACTACTCGAAGTTGCGAAACTCTATTTTGCAGGTCGCAAGATGTTTTCTTCTTTGTCGCCTTTGATCATCTATATGTCGTTGGACTTGACTATTATTCGCCAAACCTGCAATCATAAAGAAGCACCTATAAAACCCTCAAACTACATCAAATCCTAAAAATAAAGATGAAAATGTGGGGTCGAACTATCCTCGATTGTCAACAAGGTGAACTTACAACCAAACGTTGCACTACATCTCAAACCCAATGTAGTTTTATGTGTGTGTGTGTCAAATCATGCCCTAGGTGGCTCTTGTGTGTGTCACACTTGATAGTGAGCAATAGCTAGATGTAAAAGATGTAAATAGATGTGTGCATGAAAGAATGAAATTCCCCTCCTATGAAGTGTATGCGAAATGGCAATCCCTTGTCCCTTGTGTGGAGCTAGATGGATGCTTGAATGCTCTTGGATGCAACCTTAGGTGGTGATAGCTAATGCTTAGTGTTTGGTCCTTTATTATGGTCACATAGCTTTGTATTTATATGATTCCCTTGTTTGAATTTCATAATTAACCACTAAAAGGCCAACTAGTAAAAAGCAAGATGCCCAAACGGCTAGAAAAGACCCAAAAGATGTGAACAAAGTACAAAGAGGTCGGGGGCACCCAGAGGGGATAGGGCGCATGGCGCTGGCATCCTAACCGGGCATTAGTGTCCGAATGAGCAATATCATTTAGTATGAAAAGACAGACTGGGCAAGAAGGAGTGTAAGACCAAGAGAAACAGAGAAAGAAAGCAAAGATGGCCAAAGATAGTGGTCAATTAGTACTTTTCTCACTTAGGAATCATATGAATAGTGGTATGTGATCAGGACTAGAAATATACCCAAAGTGCATGATTTAGTGTCTATATTTTCCCCACTTTATGTTGTTGAGAGAATGCTCAATAACATAAAGTAGATAAGATATGCATACCTAATAACCATGTAGATCGATGGTGAAAAGTGTGTTGAGAGAGACAAGAAAAAATGTGGAGTGATAAAAATGTGAAGCGTGGAAGTTAGAGAAGAGGAAGTGAAAAATGATGATGATGATGACCCTAGGGTGAGAGTGTATGTGTAGATGTCATGTTTTTACATGTTGTTGATGGTTTTGATGTTTGATCATGCGTGATTGATGTGACTACCGCTTCCCATAAGGACAGACTGCAAAAGAGAAGAACAAACAAGTAGTCAAATACATGTATATATGATCAAAACGTGTAAAAAGTGTGTAAAAATGTAAAAAAATGAAAAAGGAACATGTGCACCTGATTTGTGATGAGTGAAAAGAGATAGAAAGGATCCCGAAGATGTTGTAAAAAAGAAAAAAATTGGGTGGTCTCATACCAGTTGCATTGAGTGTGAGTTTTTTGGGTGACCTCATGCCGGTCAAGGAAGAAATGTAGGGAGAAAGGTCTAGTGTTATTCTCCAACCTTTGATTATTTCCCAAATTATAAACACCAATGCAAGTGGTGTGTAAAAATTGATCCAGATTCAATCCAACATGAAATCGAAAAGAAAACGTAATGCATGCATGATGAGTGCCAAGGATTATCTGTCTCTAAAAGTCATTTTGTAAACTACCAAAAATTGTGTTGAACTAAAAATGTTGTGTAACTACCCCCTAGTCACAGGCATCTAAGAAGGGTCAAGGCGCCCAGCGCTACTAACTAGGTCTGGAAGTTGGTGACTATGTTGTGTTGAGGACCCAAGTTAGGTTCTCGGTTCATTTCTAAAATTGAAGACTGGTTGTACAATACTAAAATGTGTGGAACTATGACCGTAAGTTACCGAATGGGGTGACTGATTCACCCGATGATGCCCCCATTTGGGGTGCATGAGATGTCACAAGGAGTATGCGGCCCAAAGGAGGACCAGTACATTGTGCTAAAATGAAACCCCGCATGGGGAGGGAGTGTGCTTGGTAGAAACCAAGGCACACGCAAAACAAAGTGGCTAGAAACAAGCGTTAGTGCAAACAAGACAAACATGTGTGCAGAAGACAAGATGTACGCTAAGCACACAAGAACACAATGTAGACAAGCAATAGTGAAAAAAATGTAGACTGAAAAAGCAAGTTACAAACACAAGACATCACTCATAATGGCGTAAGACAATCAAGGCTGAAGTGGCCTAAAGCATACAATGTGCACACAAGACAAAGGGAAAATCCTGCAAACAATGGCATACAAAGAAAGAAAAGAACAAACAATAGCAAGTAATGTATCAAACAATCATGGAAGAAAATAGACCTACATGACAAATGTTGCACATGAAGCACCCGTTAGCATGTTAGAAAGATAAAAAGTATGTCTAAGCGTGTATAATCTAATAATAGTGTGTTATGAAAAATGAAGCAATAAACCTATAATATACGAAAGTGGATGCCTCCAGGAGTCATTGTGGGACTGGTAAGAGGTACTACGCCAAGCATCCATGTTGCATGTAAGGATTTGTGTAAAATCTACATTCACAACTAGAAGGTAAGTGAATGTGCATGTGTATATAGAAAGATAATGATATACAAGATATTTGTCTAGCATGTGTAATAAAGTGTACATGTAACAAGTAAATGCAAGCAAGACTAAGTGCGACCAAGATATGCAATATGTTGTGGATGAGATGGAATGGAATGCAATATGAGTGTGATAGGATCAGCATGCCCCCGAGCGGATGTGTATGCATGAGATGAGGTTCATTGATAACATACCCCTTAGCAGTCAAGAATGAACCGTAGAACAAGAGTGTGTCATCGAGAAATTCTTTTAATTGTGTGCTAGAAAGATATGATTGATAAAGCATAGAGTGTAAAGAGTGAGTGATTGTTGTGATGTGAGGTTCATTTGAGATTGAAACCCTCAGCAGTCGAGTATGAACCGTGGAACTAGAGTGCATCATAGGGTAATGAGTGCGGCATGTAAAATATGAAGTAAGAAAGATATGTCGTGAATGCATAAAGTGTGTAGTGTGTATGATGTGCAATAAATGATTTTGAGAAAGAGATGTCATGAATGTGCGATGTGTGAAGTGTGCAGTGTGTGAGGTTCATGTATATAGTATGCCCTCAACAATCAAGTGTAAACCATAGCATGAGAGTGCGTCATAGGGTAATGATGATACAAGAGTGTATCAAGATATGTAAGATGAGTATTATGTGTGTGAGAGACTAGTGTAGAGTATGTAAGACACCTAACAATGCTAGAGGGATAAGAAGAATGAGTATGATGCCTCCCAAGTATGAAATGATGAGAATGATTAAGTGACATTGTCTAAAAGATCATCATTGTCTTTATCAAAGCCAAATGGAGACGTGTCAGAAACCTGGTAAGAAATAGTGTGTGGGGATCATATAATGAGCCATTGCAGCGTAAATTGTACATGTGCATTACGTACTCTTCATCGATGAAAGGTGTTGGTGGACATCCATGTGCATACCAACAAGTGAGATTTTGTGAATAACCAAGAGATGAATCATTGTAGATAGAAACATGACTCGAACGGCATAGGGAATGTGATACTAGCATGATTAGGGTCCAAAGTGCCCCCAATGTAATCCATCCAAGATTTCCCAAGTTTCAGTGGAGAAACGCAACGAGCGTGTGCCAAAAAGATGGTTAAATAGAAGACACAAAGATCATAGGCAGCCGTAATATGGACACATCCATGGTAGAGATGGGGTGAATGAGGTGGCAGTAAGATATCATTGAGTGTAAATTCAAGTTGAGTCAAGCCATCATATGTGCAAATAGTATCAAAGCAAGTAAGATCCAATGGAATATGATGCCAATAAGAGTTATTCATGAAAAGTGTGCATGTGAAAGGAGGAAGTGCAGATGCAGATTGCCCATGAGGAGGTGAAACAACGTCCAGAGTATGGACAAACCCCTAATAAAGTACCATAGCATTAGTAAAAGGAGGGGGTGTTTTGAATTGATACTCACCAGGGCCAACAAAGAACAAAAGTATCATTGAAATATGAATCATCTACCTCAATAGGAGTAAAATTAAGATTGCACAATTTTTCATCAATAAGCTCAACAAAGATCGACCTCATCATCAAAATCATTAGTGTTGGCATTGTCATGCTGGAATAGCAATATCAAGGATATTGGTAGGAGGCGCACTAGATGTAGGAGTGAGAGGAGCCTCAATGAGTGGAGCAGTAGTGGTGATAGGATAAAACATTGCAAGTGAAATGATAGTAGTAGTGTGAGTGGAAATAGGTGGAGTCTTTGGAGAAGTGGAGGAAGGTCAGAAACGCTAGATTGGTCGATATCATATGTATCAATATTGTTATATGGAATAGGATATGACGGAGGAATAGGCATTGTAGTAATGAGGTATTGTTAGGTTGTGGAGCATGTTTTCATGTGTGAAAGTGTTGAAGACTGTACACTAAGAGTACTGTACACTTTTCATGTATCCTTGCCGGGTTTGGGGCCGTGCCTGCCTCGAGCAGGTCCGGGGCAAGAACCCCCAGTAGTAGGGGTTTGGGGGCGCAGCCCTCGAAAAAAAAAAATTGGGCCTTAAAACATGCCCGATATATCAGAAACGTGATTTTCTCATATGGGCGAGATTTTGACCCATAGGTTTATGGGATGGTTTTTGCCCATGGTTTTGATACCCACGGTTTTGTAAAACTGCTTAAGTAGTTGTCTATTTATATGGTTTTATGCATATGATAGATGTATGAAAAACATTGCAGATGTGCTTTGAATTCGGGTGTGAATTTTGTAGAGTTTGTTGAGCATAGCTCCAAACAGATCTAGGTATTGTATTGAGAGAGTGGTGGCTTGTAATAAAATCTGAGCAAGTGATTCTTAGTGGACGTAGCCCAAATTGGGTGAACCACGTTAAATATTGTCTCTTTGTGTTGTGTTATTTTATTCTACACTTTTATTTGAGATCTTTAATATTTTCTACATATTAGTCTCTACTGTTGCGATTCTGTGAGGGATTATTCCGCATATTTTATCCCTTATTCCCTAACAGTATATGCGACAAAATTTGAATGGATCAGGGTCCACAACAATGGTATGTTCATAGCCATCATGTAGGAATTTGACGCATTGATGAATAGTGGATGGGACTACATGCATTGCATGAATCCAGGGTCTACCCAAAAAAATATTAAATTGAAACAAGGTATCGATAATGAAGAATATTGTAGGTACAGTCTTAGGCCCAACTTGTATAGGTAATGTGATAGTGCCCAAGCATGTGCAAGTAGTTGAATCATAGCCACAAATAAGAGTGGAATTCTTAGCAATTAGATTGTCTGCAATGCCAATTTGTTTTAAAAGGGAATGAGCACATAAATTAACGGCAGATCCATTGTCAATGAGTACACACGCTTGATACAAATGGTGTCAATGATAGTAGTGATAAGCAAAGGCGCACATGGATTGTCAATAGCAAATGGCGATATGTCCTCATCAATAAATGATATAGCATGTGGCAGATTTTTGAGAGATTGAATGAGGTGTGTGAATGCCACCGAAGAATTATCACTTTCAATGTGAATAGAATGAAGGGCGGCCTCTAATGTATGACGACAATCAGGCGCATTGCACAATAAGTCATAGAGAGATATTTTGGCCAGTGTATTCTTAAGTTTCTCAATGATATCATAGCCCTTAGAAGTAGCGAGAGTCATAGAAGTGATAAGCGGTGGGATAGAAACGGGCGGAGCCGTAGGAGGACGAGTGCGACGAGTAGTTACTACATTGATAGTAGGATCAACCATAGGCATAATAAAGCGAGGAGGATGTTGAGTACAAACTTGCATGAAATCAGCAGAATAGTAACCATGCCAGAAACCTTAGTTGGAGTGAAAGAAGGATAAGAAGATTGATCCATGACTTGATAAGACAAAGACATACTCAAAAATAAGGGTTTGAATCGTCGAGTTCACCAAATGATTAAGCAAATATTGAAATAAATAAATGCATAAATCTAAATATGTAACAACACAATGATATAAACAATTAAGTACATATTTGATCCAAGCAAATAAGTAATTTTAATTTGAAACCCTAATTGTAAATGAAGGGAATAATGTACTTAATTGATTCGCAGTGATGTCGAAGATGTGCAGAGCTGGAAAAATGTTGAAACCGCGAGGTAGGATGTCACAATCAAACCCAAAAATTGTAGGCATGTCGGAATTGTCGGGACTAGGGCACCTATGTGGAGTTAGGGGTGCTTGGGGAGCTAGAGACGTGTTATGGGCGTTTGTGACTGCTCGAAGATGTGAAACTCGGTTTCCCATGGTCATATGATGTTCACTACTTCTCGCCTTTGATCACATGTATGTCATTGGACTTCGCTATTATTCACCTAAAACCTGCAATCATAAAGAAGCACATGCAAAACCTTCAAACCACATCAAATCCTAAAAAGAAAGATGAAAAATGTGGGGTCGGACTATCATCACGTGTCAACAAGGTGAACTTACGACCGAGCACTACACTACATCTCAAAGCCAATGCGCTTCATGTGTGTGTGTGTCGAAATCATGCCCTAGGTGGATCTTGTGAGTGTCGCACTTGATAGTGAGCAATGGCTAGATGTAAAAGATGTAAATAGATGTGTGTATGAAAGAAGGAACTTCCCATCCTATGAAGTGTATGTAGAAATGGCAGTCCCTTTTCCCTTGTGTGGAGCTAGATGGATGATTGAATGCTTTTAGAATGCTCTTGGATGCAACCTTAAGTGGTGATAGCTAATGTTTAGTGCTTGGTGTTTTATTATAGTCACATATCTTTGTATTTATATGATTCCCTTGTTTGAAATTATTAATTAACCACTAAAAGGCCAACTACTAAAAATCATGATGCCCAAATGGCTAGAAAAGACCCAAAAATATGTGAACAAATTACAA
Source organism: Taxus wallichiana var. yunnanensis (assembly GCA_018340775.1). Taxonomy (NCBI): domain Eukaryota; kingdom Viridiplantae; phylum Streptophyta; class Pinopsida; order Cupressales; family Taxaceae; genus Taxus; species Taxus wallichiana. The sequence goes on along the minus strand of CM031239.1, from coordinate 295,149,145 downwards.
AGAGGTTGGGGCGCCGGAGGGGACGAGGGCACTGGTGCCGGCATCCTAGCTAGGCGTTAGTGTTTAGAATGAGAAATGTCGTTCAAGATGAAAAGACAAACTAGGCAAGGAGTATAAGACCAAGAGAAACAATAGAAAGCAAGCAAAGATGGCCAAAGACAATGGTTAATTAGTACTTTTCTCACTTAGGAATCATATGAATAGTGGTATGTGATTAGGACTAGAAATATACCCAAAGTGTGTGATTTAGTATCTACACTCAAATCCCAAAAATCACAAATTATTTCTAAAAGTATAAATCTAATTCTTATTTATACATAGAGACCTTTACTAAAAAATAGGGTTTCATGTACTACACGTGAAAACTATGATATCTTAGACTATGTGTTTTTCTCTCCTCATGTTAGTTGCATTAGAACAATTACATTCTAATTATTCGTATAGTTACATTGAAGAGTTTATTTACTTTGTCATTTTTCAAAGCACATATGACACCTAATCATACTAGTAATCACACATGGGTTATGTGATGGAAATGTTGAAAGGGCTAGAAGGGGTGGTCTACCATTGTTTGAATGAATTTGGGGGATGAAAAAATGTTAAACTTGGGAAAGTGGGGTTAGAAGGAGCAAATGACAAATGCAAAGTGAAAAGTGGGAATAGTTTATGAAGGGATAACATGCGGGGCGGGTAAGGATGGAAATATGAATTGTAGAAAGATGAAACAAAAATGGGGAAGGAAGAGGAGGAGGTGTTGGATGATGTGTTGCAGATGCTTATGGCACCTCTGTAGTGTTTTTTAGCAATCTTAGTGCGAGTAACAATGTCATGACACCACCCAAAGAATGTATCGTCAAACAATGTTTTCCACTCGATTAACAAATGATGAAAACACTCCAATAGAATTTTTTTCGCCCTATCTAGAAAATCTATAAAATAACCAACACTAAACCCTCAAGTAATGGAAAAAACATATGAAGCTTCAAACTTCAAAGATTGTGTATAGCCTACGTGTTGGCTCCTACTACACCGAGGCCCATGGACCTCAAATTGTATTCAAATATATGAGGGCATCTCGCAAATCTTGTGGTGCCCCTACAAGTGACTATCATGTGATCGTCGACTAGACTTTTCATGAGAAAACAAGGAGAGAATCTTTTGTGGGCGGTGTGTGGGTATGATGAAATAAGTATTGGGCAACATGAGGCAACTTAATCAAAAATAATATTGAGCTTAAGAATAACATTGTACCATGTCTTCTTTAGCTATATGGAGGGGTCACTTAGTCAAGGTTGTTAACTTGTTTGTCAACTTTAGGGTACCAACAATTAGGCCTTACACAACTAAAGGAGAGTTGGAAAGAAAAAGGTGGGAATTAAATAGTTGCATGTCCCACGACTCAGATTGTTCCTACACAAATAATATCTACTATCTATGCAACCAAGGAAGGAATGGTGTGCATCTCCTACTAGGAAAAATATTAAGTACATATGTGCTTCACTCTGTGAGTTGCGATCTCACTCAAACTATTCAAGTGAGTACAATTTGTGCTTAAAGGGTCCAAACAATCATCAAAATTTGAGCTCGTACATCGGTTGCTCATCGTTAACAAATGAGAACTTATAAATTGTAAAATCCTATTCAAGAATATATATTTTTAAACACCCTATTTAATGAAAACTTGTATTCTATGACACAATTACCTCCATATTTTATAATGCGGCGTGGAAAAAATCATCCCTCCACAAAGACTATTGTCTTAAAAAAATTTATAGATAAATGGAGAATAACTAGTAATATATAAAATAAAGTTTTAACAAACAAAAACAAAAATTATATTCACGCTCGCATTATTCACGCGAATGCAATTTGCGCTTACGGGCCAAAATTAAAAAAGGAAAAAACCAATAGGTTCCATGTTGGAAACCCAACCACGAAAATAGACAAGTGGAGGCAGGGGTTAAATTTGACATACACCTATGTTTGTCCAACAATTTCTATGTGATGGTAATTTTCTAATATTGCCCTTCAAAAATACAAAACAATATTATTTATACCTTACTAATAAAATATATAAAAGATTATTCTGTATTTATTTAGCTATATTTAATATGTAATAATATAATTTACATATAACTATATATAAAAATGACGGTCATATTTTAAATATGCAAGTCACATATGATGGTTATTTCAAAAAATACAATTTTTTTACAGCTATGATCACAAAATACATCTAAATGGCTATCAAATTTAACCCTTACGTGAAGGGGAAAGATGAAAATAGGCACAAAAATGACTATACATCCATCAAGCGAAGATCACAAAAATGTATAAATGGTCGTCAAATTCAACTCCTGCGTGGAGGGTAGGATGAAAATAGACATTTTTCAAATGTACATATAACTCTATATAAAAATGGCATTCATATTTTAAATATGCAAGTCACATGTGCGATGGTTATTTCAAAAATTTGCAAGATTTTTACGGCTAAGATCACAAAAACGCCTCTAAACAATTTTCAAATTCAACCCCGCGTGGGAGGGGGGATGAAAACAAGCACAAAAACAGCGACTTAACAACCATCACGCTAAGATCACGAAAAACGCCTCTAAATGGTTGTCAAAATCAACCCCTGTGTGGAGGGGCGGGATGAAAATAGCCACAACAACGTCTAAATGGCCGTCAAATTTAACTTATGCGTGAAAGGGTATGACAAAAACAAGAACATTAAGGGGCGGGATTTTTGTAGGGCATGCGTTGACAGATGAAGCAACACCGACTCCAACTTAAACACACCTTTCAAAGATAACAAGAGTATCGTACTAGTTGATGCACCAACTTTCAATATATTATTTAGACTAAAGGCAATCATGGCATAGGATCCGCAAAAATATATTTATCCCTCTATTAGCATATTGCCTTGGCCAATTTTACACAATCATCGAGATGTTAATGATTCTATTTACTTACTAGCTTTAGACACCTCTATTTACACATTCACATATCTAATGGTTCGCATTTTTGCAACATGGCATCTTATGACATTATCCTATTCATTTGTACTTACCCACTACGGGCATGATTCTACCATGCCTTTACATAGATATATGCATGTATCGGGGTCATTACGATTACACTTCAACCTTGTATGACTAGCATTTGCACTAAAAGGAAGTGTAATGTTACGTTGATAGTAAAAATATGAGGGTTTGTAGAGTCGTTGAAGCAAGTTCAAGATGCACTTTGAAGAGGTATGTTTGTCTTGGGTAGTACGACAAGTAAGGTTTGTATGGTTGTCAAGCAATTCCAAGATGTAGTGAAGAGGCATATTTGACAATGGTCGTCGAAGCGATTCCGAGATGCATTGAAGAGGCATATTTGACAACGATAGCAAGGCAATGAACATCTTATCCCACAACCAATCAATCATTATGTTAGTGAGAGGGCGACCTCCAATGCATTTTCACCCTTCAAATTTTCATTGAATTCAATTTTTCAATAAAAGGAGCTTGTATAATATATTATCATGGGGAAGAACAACAAACCTAGGAGGGTTTGATTTTTTGACCAAACGAAGAGTTTTAGAGTCATAGAAGCAACTCCAAGATGTATGAAGCCTTCAATAGCAAACATGTATGCCACCACCACCTCTCATGGCGCCGCAACAACACCGTCCGAATTGAAGATGGAGGAACAAAGGCTTTCGTGACCTCGATTCATTCCAAACATGTTAATAGAGCGTTATGGAATTGTGCATTCAACAAGAACTTCAGCAATGTTAATGTTTGTCCTTCTCTAATGTTATGTGTTCTTGTTTTTTAATTAATCAAATGGAATGTATCTTGTTGGTGGAAAATTTATTAATGTATTGTTTATTTGATATATCCACTTTGTATAGAAGATTTTATGGTCACAACTCCATCCCATGTTTAATATTGATAAACCTTTACACATAGTAAGTTTCTTATTGATAGGTGACAAATAAGACCCCCACAAGAACTTTTCACTATAAAATTAACAACCAAGCTCGGGACTAAACCAACTTCGGTTAACAATTAAAACAACAATTTAATACAAGTACCATACAATTGAAGACACAAATCACAAGGAATCCAAAAGTGAACAAAATATCAACACTTTGAGATTTTGGGTTTAAGAAATCATGAAGAAAAAAATACTTGAACTTTGACACCACCAAGATCTCCCATATGAATCTCGCTTCCCTCTGTATCCATCATAATAGCCACAGCATTTTCTTTCAAATCAAGCTCTGTAACACTGTCCACCTTAATAACAGAAGGGTGCATCACAGAATTATTATTCAAAAAGATTATTTTTATCTATGGTGTTCTCTGGCTCTGAAATAACCACAATGTATTCATTTCTAGTACGGTATACACCTTGTTTTTCTTCAGTGGGGTAAGGCAAAGATTCGGTCTGTTAAATTTGTTATATTTATTAGACTTGAGCTAAAATGGCAGGGGAACGCCTGTGGTGGAGGAAAAGAGTTAACTGCATTTTTCACTCAGGATTTATACGCCAAGAGCAAGTTCTGCATCAATTGTGCCATTGGCGAGAGTGACAAAGAGATATAAATTTGACTCTTTGAGGCCTCAAAACACCGGATTTGAGTCATACTTTGGCAGGAGGAACAAAGATTGTAAAGTGTGATATTATCGGGGCTATCAGACAGATCAAAGTTAAACTAAAGCAACCACCGATTTTTGAAAGCAAATAAAATGGAGGAAGATCCTTCCTGCTATAATTTGTTGACGCCATGACCCGAGTAGAAGTGGTAGGTATCTATGAACACCCTGCGGAGTTTGAAAAGTGTAATCTCCTGCGAGCTCGAACCAGGCTCGGGAGGGCTGTCTGATACAAAAATAGTGTCAAATAAAAACTCTTCCCAAATAGGAGAGTATGCGATTTTAGGCAGTGCGGATGTTAGGAACTCTTTCGGTTCAAGAAAACTAGGACAAGGAACTCTTCCAGTTCAGGAAAAAAATTACTTAGCAATCTCATTCTCTAGAGAATGTTCTAACACGTGGACCACATGGGAGGCATCCACCCCAATGCGTTTGACACATACAAGTCGTAATGCTTATAATTCATGTCACTTTTGTGTACTCGACAAGAAGGATACACATAGTAAAATCCATAGTTTATGTCACTTTTGTGTACCCAACAAGAAGGATACACATAGTAAAACCCATAGTTTATGTCACCTTTGTGTACCCAACAAGAAGGTTTCCCTACCCAACTAAAAGTTGACTCATTATTAATGCCAAAATATTATTCCTCGTCTCCATTTGAACTTCTACTATTGTTATTTATAGGATCCTTCACATGAGAAAACCTTTGTCTAAGTTTTTACATTGGATTGTCTTCCACATATTGTACTTCACATCACATCTTCCTTATGATTAGATGTCAAACTACATGTTACACATTTGCTTTATGATTATATATTATGTTGATTTACATATTTAATGAAATTTACATGTGCTTACATATAAGTCTCTAAAAGATGCTTTCTAGTTATTGTTTTATATTTTTTTTTACACATAATACATATAATCTTTTCTTTTGAGATGAGTGGTATTTAGGAACACACCCCTCATTTAAAATAGGGGTATGTGATGGACTTGTTCATAAATTTATGGGGTTCAAAATAGATTTTTCACCTATATTCAATTTTAGAGACTTTCTTCATGTTTTTGAGAGGTTATATTCATGCTTTTGAGATATTATATTTAGTTTGAGAGACATTCTACATGATTTTGAGAGGTTATGTTCATGCTTTTGAGGGATAATATTTAGTTTCAAAGATGCTCTAGATGATTTCAAGAGATTATACAAGATTAAGGTATAGTTGATCACATTGAATGTGGATTTTATTGATGTTTGGACATTATACTACCGTTGAGGATCAATGGTACTATGAAATCATGCTTTTGGGGTTTTCCATCTACGGCGAGAATATCCACTCTTGTTTGTAGCAAGTCATTTATAGGTCTCCTTTAGTTTGTTTCTCTTGCTAAGAAGTGGATTTTTGTCCTACCCTATTTTATCGTATTAATTACAAACCTTTGTTCATATCTTTGGCCAAGAAGTGAGTGTGTTGGGATCACATTCTCCATATTGATTGGGCCATTTGAGACCCGTGACATTTCTACTCCAATCAAATAGTTTCTACTCCAATCAAATAGTCACACAATTTAGAGAGAGAGTTTGAATACCATTAGGTGTATTCATTCCTTTTAGTTTATTCATATTCTAGTTTCCATTTCGATTATAATGTTATTTATTGGGATATTCATCTATATGCATACATTTGTGGTTGTTTGTGAGTACTCATGGAAAACTTTGGGACATAAGATCAACAACTTCAAATTTTCAACTTTAACACCTACATAGGTATACATCTTTTTATCCCTTTAAACTAGTGTTTAGTATTGAATTTAAATACTAGAATCAAGAGGGGCATTCTATAGATACCCACATTTGGTACAAGCCATGTCTGCACAATGTTTTTGTGCAACTTTCTACATATGGACTCTAAGCTCAAATCAAGTACTTATTGGTGCATTTGTCTATGTATTTAATTCTCTGTTTCACTCAATAGACTCACAAATCCCTTTGTGTCCTCTCTCTTGTTCGGGCAACTTATACCGCTCTAGCACATTTGTTACCAATTTTCTTGGGTTAAGCGCCCTATGTCGACCTTGTCAATCGTTTTGGGTCTTGTGAGATGGCCTTTGCATGTCAATAGGTTATTTTATATATATATATATAAATATATATATATATATATATATATATCTCCCTTACATGCATTTTAACAATGACATCTCCTAGCATGTTATATTTGCTCATATCTTCTCGAGGATATCTTTCAAGCTTTTAAAGGAATGAACATGAATAGACACGCCACTTGCATGTTTTTCCCAAAGGAGGGCCGAACTAAAATACATGTAGTTGCACTTAACTTTCATAGAAATTAGGAGAACTTCGTGCAACTTGATTTCCTTTAGGGTATTGATACGTAGTACTTCACAAACATTATGCCATGCTAAGGTCAAACCAACCCAATAGCTCTTAGGGCATTTTATTGTGCATTGTTGTTTGAATGCATTGTTAGGGTTTTAAGGAAGGCTCGAAGATATTATAGCAATTTCATACATTATCGCAAACATCTAAAGAAATTATCCACAAGGGTAGACGAAGGCAAACAAGAACAATGAATTTGTAAAGGTTTTAAGTGGTAGAGGACAATTTTGGTAACCTTAAACACTATACGTCACCAAAGAATTTGGTGTCACTAGTACAATCCAAAGAGCCCTAAGCAGTCTACAAATTCCAAGAACTATTTGTTGTCTTTTGTTGAGTCTTTTTATCCTCTCGATAGCCTCGACACTTGAAGACATTGTGTAATTAGCTAAATATTTTGTCCATTTCATTATCTTGCTTGTTCTAAATTTTTAGTATCTTCCTCTTGCATATTTCAGTTCGATTTTATTGTATACGTTATGATCTAAATTACTTAATTAGTTTTACCACATTTATATCATTGTGTGTTAAATAGATAAAACACATGCATCATTATTAGGCACCCACAACTACAACATCAACTTTTCTAATAAGGGTTTAAGGTGTTTTTGTAGATGGTTATGGGGTTTGCGAAATAGATACAAAAAATCAGTTTATATATTGAGAATAAAAACCTTGAACTGCTCATTTTGAAAATGATTATGGACTTTCGGACCACATAGCAACATATAGAAAGAGATTGAGACATCATGATAGGGAATGGCATCATAGTGAAAGGAATTGTATAGTATATAGTCAATATGTAGAACTTCAAACCCCATTTCTTTTTCACACCCCAAAATATTTACTTTAAATATGTTTTAAACCCCAAAACATTGATTAGGTTATCCTAAAATAATACATTATGTTAAATTGCATGCTCACATGTCAAAAATATTAATATATTTCAAGGCACTTCAAGCATTTTTGGGCATCTCGTGCCCTTTCATTTTATTTTTATTAACAAAATTCTTGTCATATTTATTTAAGGAATTTGTGGTATTTTAAGCATTTTTGCATCTTTATCCTTATGCCTTGAAATTTGTAACCTCAACATCTAACAAAATCCATTCTCTCTTGCCAACAAAGTTTGGTATCAAGTACATATCACATTTGGAATACATCATTATTAGGCACCCCTAAATAAAACATTAAGTATCCCAATCGAGGAATCGTCTTTCCTAACTAGGGTTTAGGTATTTTAAATGGTTTGGGGGTTTAATAAGGGGTTAAATTCTCACCTACTATTTAGGAACCATGGAATGCTCCTTTGTGTTTCTCTCGTGCCCTTGTGCCTCACATGTGTCTTGTCATGTTATCCATGTCACATTCTTTCATGGGGTTTGCAATGATTTTCAAAATGACAAATGAAGTCATTTTTTATTAACATTTCTAGGGGATCAAAATTTTGACATCACTTTTGACTTTATTTATAGAATGTCAAAGTTTTGATCCCCTTGAAAATATGGTTAAGAGAAATTGGATAAGTTGGAGGAAAGTCCCTCGAGTTTCCACAAAATGAATGTTGAAATATGTCATGTTCAAATTTTGAATGTCAAAATTATGATGGTCCTAAAGATATAAAATTATTTTCATATGTTGTTATTAGAGTGAAAGCCAAAAATGACATAGTTGGAGAGCATCATAAGTGCATAGTTGATGAACGTCCAATTTTGTTGAAATGTTGTAATGTTAGTCTTGTTATGCATGTATCAATACTTCAAGTAGCAAGTTTAAAGTATCCTAGCAGATTTCATATTACAAATGTGAGGGCCACCAAGGAAAAAATATCATACACATCAATTATTTTCATTGAGAGTGAAAAATATAATTTTAGGGCACCTATAATGTCCCTTTCCAAGCTCTAACTGAAAACCAAGGGAAATTGCACAAATCCCAATAGATAGTAAACCGAAAGTTATGATAATTAATTGAAATTTATGACAAAGAAGTTATAACCAGGTTCATTTTAAGAGACCTCTTGGAAATTGAGGTGGAAAATACCTGGCGAATATCCCCGAACTCGTTTCACTGAAAGGAAAATTTACCAATTTTTCATAACTCGAATTTTTGCCCACTTTTTTTTGAGTTAGAGAGACTGTAGAGTTGCAGACACTGACGCGTGGTTGACGCGCGCCAACAAGTCTCGTTGACGCGCGTCAACGAACCTTCGAAACCCTGGTTTTGTCCTATAAATACCCTCCCGCCGGTCATTTTCACGTTTACACTTTCCGACTCTTGAATTTTCTTGTATATAGGAATCCATTATCCAGGTCAGGTACAATCAAGCTCAAGGACAACTACAATGGAGACTACAAGTGCATCCCAATCTCAAGACAAAAATCAAGAGGAAAATCCAGTCAACCCACAAGCCCTATCCATGGGCAAGATACTCTACAGAACCCTTTGTGCCCCCACATCCAGACTGTTTTACAAATGAATTCAGAATACAAGGATTTGATCGATGCATGTGAGTTTGGTGGGCTTGTTAAGATGCCCCATTTCAAACAAACCAAGATATTTTGAACTACCTTCTCTCCTTGTACAATACAGAGGACGGCTTGTTTAATGTTACTGTGGACAACGGCCGATTGTTTCAATTTGGTATCGACCCAGCTGATATTCATCGGTTTACAGGCCTCCCATTCAAAAATTTACCCATTGTTACAACGAAGGAAACACTCATCAAAGACGATAAGAAATATCTCAAATCGACTTTTAGTTTCCATGTTGATTGTAAGTGTAAACTGTTTTCATTCATCATTTTGTATTTAGTTTTTGATTTTGATACAATTCAAATTTATATTAATTCCAACGGTTTTTTGGCATTTGTAGCTCATGTCAATAAATCTAGACGTGGTGTGGATACGTAAGGAATTGCACACCACTTTCTTGCTACTATGATTTCCTTCTTTCAATCCAGAATAGTTTTGCAAGGTTGGCAAAACAGATATACCAAACTAGGCCATTGCATACATTCTTGCAACTATCGCAAAGCAAAAATTTGATTGGTGCACCTTTTTATCAAAAAAATAAGAACTGACATTACAAATGCAAAGCTTTCAGAAAAACCAGTCATTCACACCACAAACTATCTCCTTGGCATTTATTACGAGGCTCTTTTAAATGTAAAAGACAAACCAATTCCCACTTGCACGGACGAGGTGTTGATGAATTTGTCAATTCCATTTCAAGAACAACAGGTATAAACTATAAAGTTTGTATTTCGACATTAGGTGACAAATGTATTAATTATTTACTTGTTTGCAAAAAAGATTTTTGGAGGCCCTTCCCGAAAAAAAGCGGCATCAAGAGGAAGAGGCCAACAACACGCTGAGGTGTCGGGAGATTCACAATCTGAAATGAAAGTTCACTCATCTCCGAACCGCCAACCGTTTGAATTCATTAAACGACAGAGAAGTAATACCCTTACATGTATTATTTACAAATTCCAAATTTGTATTTTCGTTTTCCCATTTAAATTTTACCATATTGAATTGAAATACAATCATATGTTGATGACATTGGGGACTTTGGACCATACGCGTGCTTCTCAAAGTCAACCATCTTCCCAACTCACTCAGTTCAGTCGCATGCATTTGTGTCTTCTCAACAACCACCTCAGTAATCCCAACAACAGACAACTCAAAAACCACCAATTACTACTCCAACACGGCCACCTCAAGCACCGCGACAAGCTACCCCTCAACAACAAGGTACAAGTTTTGAATAGTACTTTGTTTAATTTCATAGTTTTTGCATAGTTTTCTAGTTTTTCATATGATTTTTCTTGAACTTTTCAGCACATTGCAGTCCTTCGCCTTCTGTACAAATAGCGGCACCGCCCCTCCTCCACCAATAATATTCAAAATGCCAACCAGAGGATCAGAAAAAAAACATTGGTAAACGCATGCCAATTCCTCCGACCCCTAGTGGGACACTAAACATTGCCTCCTCGTTTCAATTCCAACCCTCTCACTTGGTGGCTTGCCCAGCGCAACGGGCATATCGGTTTTAAATAATATAAATTTAGATGAAGATTACTTGGGCATTGATAGCAATGACCCAACAAGATTTTTCAATACACGTGAGATGATTCAAGGCCAGCAGGTATACTTCTATTTCAACATAATTTATTCAACTTTCACTACATTTCACTTTAGATTTATTTGTTTGAATATTGATTTATTTTAGCACAAACAAGATCGGGAACCCAAAGGCAAAAACAAGTAGCATTCGATCAACCCAAAATCCCCATACCTCTCCAAATGTGAGATCATCTTCTTGATACTGAGATGGTGAACAGTTCTTTACCTTTTCCTTTAGAGAACTTAATTGGTTATGATTATCAATCCCATGTCGATGAGTTTATTCTACCTCATATCAGTCGAGTTCATCGAATGGGAGAGAAAGGCTAAAGTACTTATCAATGAAATAATAAGTCGTAATGAAAATTATTGGCAAAGGGATAGTTTATACGATGCACTCCGAATCAACTGCAGAGATGGATTCCTTACCCAAGTAAGAAGTGGGACTGTCACGTATAACAACTATAAAGACGACATTTTGGATAAGACATTAAACAAATTGGAAAATATTAGTGTTGATGCCTGGGCATATTTTAACAAATGGTCTAAGGACAAGGATCCGTAGCGATTCTGCAAATGCCGAGAGAGATAGAGCGGTTGTAAGTATTATCACTTTCAAATAATATTTTTGTTAATTTGAAGTTTTCTTCTTTTAGTAATATGTTGAATTGACATCACTTTTTTATGCAATTGAAATATGAAAATTTGAAGAGTTAAGCAAATGTTTTCTAAGTTCAATTGGAAATCGCAAAGAACAGTTTATCCGCAACGAAGAATTTGAAGGAAAATATTGTTTTGGTTAACAAACAAAACAATACACTAAAGCGGATAATTAAAGAGCATGGCTTCGACCCTAAAATTTTATTCAAAACCAAGGCAACTGCTGATCCAAATTTGCTATCCCATGGAGATGCGACAAAGCAAGAAGAAAGAATTTTAAAGAATCTAGACAGTGTTGCGGAAGATCTCATAAGTTCTGGGATTATTTATGTCATGGGGAAAGGGGTACATGTGGAGAAGCCATTAGGGAAAGGAGTACAGGAGTGGAAAGGGGTACAGAAAATTGAGGGTTGAAAAATTTCATTATTGAGTGTGGAAACTTGAAAAATAGAATCTATATTTGAAAATTTGAAACATTGAATGTGATGGTCATGGCATTTGAATTTTATTATCTGGATTTGAAATTTGAAACTTGAATTTGATAGCCTTTGAAAATTTGAAATACTATATAATCTTTAATTTTATAACTTCCTATATATTATGTATAGAATTTCTAGATTGTATATGGTGTTTATGTTTCTTCTCTACTTGTAATGATGATTGCATTAGATGTGGATGATGACATTACAATAGAATCATAGTCTCATAGATATGGATTATCATGAATTGTATGTGGACGTAGATTTAGCTTCAAGCACGATCATGAAATTTGGATGATGATAATGGATAATTGTTTTAAGAAAATTTGGAATGTAGTACAGTCAGAGACATTTAAATGTTCTCAAAATCTTCTTCTTTATACTTGTAATGATATGATGACATTAGAATGGATATAGATGATGATGAATGATGATAATAGATAATTGTTTTAAAAAATGGAATGTGTTAGACAGAGATGTTTCGCACATTTAAAATAGATAAATAATTTTTTTAATAATAATTGGAGTGTCATGATTATGATAATGATATGATAAATTTAATAATAATTGGAGTGTCGATATTATGATATGATATATATATGGATGATGATGAATTTTATGTGGACGTAGATTTAGCTTCAAGCACGATCGTGGATGATGAATTATATAATGGATCGTGGATTATGAATTGTATAATATGGAAAAATCTTCCTCTTTGTAAAATTTGATTGTGTGATTTTATCCCACAAAGTTTTAAAAATATATCAAAGCATTTTGCAAATATAAAAATAAATTAAACATAATTGTAAAAAATCAAGAAATGTCATATGATAGGGTTTAAGTTACCTCTAGTGTTTTAGATGGTTGTGAAATCATCCTTCGTAGTGTGTTAGATCTTTGATTTAAGAAAACTCAACACGAGAAATGGATTAGTAGATAGATGGGTGAGTTTCCTGACATTGTCAGTCCCGAGAAGTGCAAGCTTCCTCGGATGGATGTCAACCCACATTTTCAAAAAAAAAATGAAATAATTGTATTTAAATAAATGTAAATATATATACATGTAACATCTTTAATGATAACAAGAGCTGAAACAAAATTTAAGGTGACAAACAATAAAAGTAAGGTGAAGGAGATACCTATTTAAAGTTGAAACAATCCATTATCAATAGCTTCTTCAAACTCGATGTTCTCTTCTGTAGAGTGTGATGATGCACCTATTCCACTCTCATCGTTGGGAACAATTGTACTTGTAATTATATTATTTACACCTCTTCTTTCAGAAAGGGAATTCCAATGCACAATTGCTCTGTCGAAAGGAAAGGTTTCCATGGAGTAGCGAGATATATAATACCTCATGCAACTTTCTAGATTTTTATCCAACCTATTTCTCAGTTTTGATTTTATAAATGATAAAGCACTGAAAACCCTTTCATCCTCCATAGACCCCAAAATCATTGTTTGACATAACTCATATAATCTGAAATATTCATTGATGTCTTCTTGTAAGATAGAACTTTGATAGATTCATTGCCACAGCCTTGTAATAACACCACTTTCATAAGGTTCGTCTAAATTTTTATATTGGTTCTTCATTGTTGTTGTAAAAGTAGTTGATTGAAATTTTAATAAATCAACATTCAATATACCTTTGATTTCCATACCCTTGAACTTTGAAGTCTTTGTGAAATGTTCCATTATTGTACTCATGGATTTATGGAAATCTTTTCTTACAAAGTCTTCACGACCACCTTTAATATTTCAAATATTAGGATTCATCACACCCATTGCTTCAAGAATTTTTCTTTGGAGAAAGGTTATCTAATTTCTAATGATAAGGACTCTGAAATTTTTAAGCTTTATTCTTATTTCAACTATAACAAACTCAAAGAGATTATGTGTCATGGTGTTGTTGCCCTCAAAATTCCCCTCTTTTTGAAGTCAAGTTTTGAAAATTTTGAGTCGGTACCTTGGAGTAATGGATCGCGTCGAGCCTGGTATTGTTTGCAGTTTTTCATTCCATGGAGAACAATTTGAAAATTCGGGTGTAAAGGTGGGGTTTTCCCTTTCTTTTATTTTTTTCCACAGTCGTGAATGACAGGCGTATCTTCCCTGTCAATTTTTGCCCCAACATCCACGGGTAGTACGTGGACATCTCTGATAGGATCTTGCGTGGCCATGTTTCAAATGATAACGGAAGCCTCCACATGTCCCAACGGTGCAACTCCAAGTGCAGCGCCCAAGGGATAGTCCTCAAATAAGCGTAGGCTTTCCACGTGTCCCAGGTCCGAAATGAAGACAGAACAAGCCCAAATCGGCTAAGTATGGAAGGTTCAGCGGACGGCGCCACGTGTCTCATCGGCGCAACTTCAAGGGTCGGAGCCAAGGGTGGTTCTCCAAACTTGCGCTTGACCCTCCATGTGTTTCGAGTCTAAAAAAGGGACAAAGCCGGCCATTTAATTGACTAAGTATAAGAGGGTCGATGGAAGCCTCCACGTGCCTCAACGGCGCAACTTCAAAAGTGAGACCAAAGGGCCAATTTTCAAATGAGCGACAACTCGCCACGTGGTCAGAGTCAAAGGAGAGACAAAGTCAGCCGTTAAAGAGTCCAAGACCGGCGGAAGGAGCCATGTGTCAGCTTGGTGTTCTTTCAGGAGGCGAATCCAAAGCGGAAACTCAAATGAGCACCAACTCTCCATGTGTCTAGGGTTCAGCAGAAGTCAAGTGAGTAGCAAGCCCGAATCAACTAAGTATAAAATAACCGGCGGAGCTCTCCACGTGTCTCCATGGCACAACTTCAAAGGAAGAATCAAGAGCGGGTTCCCAAGTGTGTGCGGGCTCGCCATGTGGTCAGAGTTAAAGAAGGGGCAGAGCCGGCCATTGAATCGGCTAAGTATAGAAGGGTTTGCGAAGCCTCCACGTGTAAGCTTCAACTTCGAAGGCAAAATCCGGAGGCAGGTCCAAAATGTGCGTTGAACTTCCACGTGTCCAGGGTCAGACATATGGCCCCACCAAACAAAAGGGACTTAGTCAAAAACACAAAAATACTGAACTGGTCTGCAAAGGGACACGTGGTCACGTTTCAAGCGAAGGCGGAAAGGCGGGCCCTTTTTGTGTTTTGATGCTTTGAAAAGTCAAAGCGGGAAAGTGGGTCGTCAGGCGATTTGAGAATTTTGGTTTTATTTCCAAAAGGGCGTAAAGTATAAAGTAAGCCGCGACTCTACCGTTGAAAAGTCAAAGCGGGAAAGTGGGTCGTCAGGGCGATTTGGGAATTTGGGATTTGTTTCCATAAAGAGCTTAAAGTTATAAAGTGACCTGCGGCCCCGCCCATGCCAAGGGATAAAGTCAAATGTTGAGCCCGCATCAAAAGTCAAAGCGGGGAGGTGGGTCGGCAGAGCAATTTGAGTTTTTGAGCCCGTGTTGAAAAGAGGTAAAATTATAAAAGTGAGCCGCGACTCCGTCGCCACTCAAGTAAAGCCACGTGTCAAGCCCGTATCAAAAGTGGGTGGGCGGGCCAAAATGTTCAAGTGCCATTTCTCCAAAAGGCACAAAATACAAAAGGCATCCTCGGTCCACTTCAGTTTAAATCTCTCCCACATGGACGGCTCGAATTCAAAGTTTGCAAAGGCAGGATGAATGGTTGCGATTCAATGCGTCTGGTTTTGCCGCACAAGAGTGGAAATGACCGAGGCATTAGAGAATTTCGATGTCAATTTCTTGAATCAATTTCATCATTTTTGTAACCGAATGTAACCGTTCTTGGAAGCTATTTAATGGCTTCTCCACGCCGTTGTTAGGGTTGGATCCTGATACTCTGTAAAGGTAATAGATTTGAAGTAATCAATACATAAGTTTTTCCTTTCTTCCTCTAATATTCCTTTTTTCCTTGTCTGAAATTTGGGAATCATTTTTCTTTTATGATAAGAAATTGTGTTCTTGTTTATATGATTTACGAACTTTGTGTCTTTCGAATTATATTGGTTATGAAAGTGAATGATTCTTTTATGCATCTCCCTGGTTCAATACGTATAAGGTTATACTCATTATCTATATTTCTGAAGGTATTGTTATGTTCTTCTTCTCTCATCTCTTTAATTCTTCCTTTCTTTCGTATTGATGATCTTTGGGTATAAAACATTTCAAAGTATCGAGAATTCACACTTTAAAATTTGTACATTTGTATATAAGTTTGTTGCTTGCTTTCAATAAGGAACCTCTCCCATTAAAGAGGAGGGACTTGTTGTCCCACGATGTGGTTTGTTAAAGTTTCATTTAAAAACCCAACACACAGAACATATTCTCATTCCGATCCTGTAATATCTCGACATTTTTGCAAAATGTGTTGTGGTATGTCCCTCCCATTAACAAAGTGATGCGAGAGGTAATCGTGGATATTAAATCTCAAATAATTACCGGGATTTTTAAGATCTAATAAAGCTTACCAATTCCCGAAAACATATGTATCAAAACTATCTTGGAAACATTACAAGATATCAAGACTATGACATAACATTTTTTTCATCCGTATAAAATCCACAATATAGATTAATCTCCCATGTGCATGTTTCATCAGTGTATTGATCTCCTGCAACATTGGAAGAATACCAACCAATGTAAGCAATGTCTCCAAATCAGTTAAACGGAACAACAAGTCCCTCACCCTATCAACTTCATGACGATATTTGTGCATGAAACCAACCAACGAATGATACTCCTCACAAACTCTGCATGCGAGTTCATACAAAAAGATTCATCTCGTCTCAACATCTTTCAAGTTTTTGCCATTTTGTAATTCCAATTGCGAATTTACGGAACTCAAGAAATCGCTTTGGGTTGCTTTCGCCATATTGGCATGAAGTTCTCTTATAAGGTTTTCTAATTTAGCAACATTTTCGTAGTTGCTTACCATTTTATATGTTAAATTCATTATGTGAGCCATACAGTGAATTGGTAGCATATATGGGGCCACCGTTTGTAATCTAACACATAGCCTTGTTCGGTGACCCCGCATGATAGATGCACCATCTCTTTGACGTATACCAACTTCATAGCAATGTTATAATCAGTCATTCCAAAGAATATCTTTCAAATGAGAAACAACTATTTGATGTAGGTTTTCGGCATTACAGTTTTCAACCATTTTCATAACACCTAGCAGATGAAGTGTCCTTATATGATTTTCAAAAGTATAGACGTGGATACATACCCATGCAGTGTTGTCGATTGTTGTCACTTCATCAATTGAAAGAGAGATAAACTTTGATTTTTTTACATTCTCTTTCAAATCTTCCTTCTCTATCATTGAAAGGAATTTTGCCATTTCCCATCCACTACTTTCAGACCAATGAGACTGAGGTACATTCGGCATTCCATTATATTGATACAAAACTTTGAAATCGAGGAAATCCAAAATCGGTCTTCCTTTCTTTAGTATGTGAAATAAAGTAGAGAACTGTATGAGTTTTGCATGTAGATTTGTTTGATTCATCTTACCAATTTGCAATGTGATCGTTCCTCCCTTTTCCACGAGATGTCTGCGTTTTTTTGCTCTTCGCTTCATAATCCGCTGCGTATTTAACATGCATGCATTCTTTTTCAATTTTCCACCTGTGTGTTTTGATTTTCTAGCCATCCGGCCCCATTACAGTCAAATATTGTTTTCCACAATTTTTTTATAGTGTCCAACTTCATTTGCATTTTTTGCTACTTTCCCAATTTCCACGTACATATTGTACATGTACATTCAGATGGGGTCTCTTCTAAATTAGATGATTGTACAGGTTCGATAAACAGAAATTTGGTTGCCCAACCAAACTCGTATGTCCTACCAATGGTCCACATATTCTTGTTTGTTTTCAATGTTTTACTTTTTTAGTAGAATTTTGAGCAATATCACAATCACCTGGTTTCCTCTTTCATGAACCAGAATTTGAATTTGATTTATGTGTTCCATTTTGTTGAGTATTTGTATGTGTGATATCTTGATGCACTCCTGGTTGCACCCCAATAAGAAGAATATCTTCAGGATCTGGCATCTCAACAGTTATATCTTCAAGATCTGGCATATTATCGTAGGTGTCATTTGTTTGATACTATGTAGAATGCATGTCCACCTCAATATTACCTTCCACACAGTTAGTATTCTGATTCTTTCTGGTGGCAGCTATATGGTTGTTGGTAGTTGCAATATTTGTATCAATAGAGTTTCCAAAATACTTGAACAGGGACTTCTGAGATTTCTTAGTTACTTTTAGGGTCTTCACATTATGAGGACTAGCACCTTCCATTATTCTGAACAGAGTCATGCGTCAGCAAAAGAACCAAGTTACGTGTCAGAGACAAAATTCATGCCGCACGTCGTGAATACCTCCTTGTCACACGTCTGCTGCAATACCTCGTGTTGCAAGCGTCGAACAACAAACTCCCTTGTCGCTCGTTTGCATATCTCTTTGTCGCGCATCAATTATATCCCTATCGCGCGTCAACAACTAACCCCCTTGTCACGCGTCTGCAATACCTCCTTGTTGCGCGTCAACTATATCCCTGTCACGTGTCAGCAAATTCAATGGGTCGCACATCAACAAATATCATTTGTCGTCTGACTCTAAACTACTAACAGGCTAACAGCAATCTCTGGTGCTCAGAGTATGCGAGTTCACGGTATTAGTAAGCTACTGGTGGTAGTATCGTAGTATACTACCCGGCGAATCACCTAGGTTTTTATAGGAGATGTTTTCAAATGTAGGCGAAGCCGACCCCAAAAAATATATATACTGTAAATTTTAGGCAAACAGGGCACCGACCGGCTCAGAAAAAATCGTCTTTTCAAATTTTACTAAAATTAAATTTTCGCCATATTACGAATATTCGCCACTAAAATTATCCCTGGTTATAACAAATTAATTTTCATAACAACAACGAAAATGCAATATTTCTCAAAAAATGCATCGTTCACACCATCCAAATCATGTAGGAAAACTTAGAAATATTTTAGAACAGATATTAACTAAGAAATAAACCTTCAAACCCCAGTTGGAATTTATTAATTAAATAAAATAGCAACAGTGAATACCCTCACAAAAATAGCTCAAAATGAAGGCTTCGAGCCCTGAAATGAAGTCTAAATGTAGATTCCAAATGTTAGAAGTATGAGAAACACAAAGATGGTTGAGTCAAATGTTATCGTGCCCTAAAAACCCCAAAATGCCACCTTAGGGAAAGTCGCCACCCTAGAAGAGGGCTTAAGAATCTCTGCAGAACCCTAGCAACGCTTCTTCTTCCAAACCCTGGCTGAAAATCTACAAATCAATATCCTTGGAAACTTTGGGATGGAAAATCCTCAATGGATTGAATGTTTTTTGTTCTTCAATCAAACAGGAAGGTTTTCGTTCTCACTTGTCGGTCACACAAGTGTTTTTGTCCTCAAGTGGAAATAGTTGAGAAATCATCCCAAAACTATGCAAAGTTATCAGTAGTCAAGATGATGATGATGCACAAATGAGCCAAGCGACCCCTTCTTATACCTTTATGTGGCTCCAAAACCAATTAAAGTGTTCTTAAGAAGACTGGCCTTCTTGAGGGAATTAATAGTTCATTTTTCCTTATATTCTTCCATTGGCTTTTATCTTCCCCAACCGACTTGACTATACTTAGGAAAACTATTTTTAAAAATGCAATGTTCATGAAAATAACCGAAAAACATGACAAATACAAAAAGGACTAACATTGTGAAAAGGACATTACAGTCCTCCTCCCAAAATTAATTGCCCTCTAGCATTGCAAGCTTAGCTGCTCCAAATATGTATTGGCCCTCTTCTTATTAATGTATTTTGGCAACGTGTGAAGTTTGCAAATTTCCTTGAAAAAAAAATCGATTCTTTACCTCAATTTTACCCTCTTCACTTTCACCTTCAAAATAGCATTTGCAACTTTTCTCTATGCTTATTCAATTGTACAAACAACCTTCCAATCTGTTGTAATCTTCGCCATAGAGAAAAAAATTGAGGAATAATCATCGGTGTGACAAGCTAAAACACGTTCCAATGTGGTGTCTTCACTTTTATTTCAACCTTGTCAACTATGGTGGAAGAGTACCCTCTAACCATACACATGAATGCAACTGAAATAATGTGAGCGATGCTAAAAATTGTTGTTAGCAGCATTAATGGTGGCAATTTGATACATGGTTCTCTTAGAAGCACTTCTTATAACATTTGGTGGTAGCAACACATCATCTCACATCCCCTCCATGCTTTGTTGGAAATCTTTTGCAATCACAAACTTGTTATCCTTCATTATGTCATCTTCATCTTCAACTACAACCTCATATGCTCCATCATTTGCTCGGGGGGAAAGAAAACTTAACTACTCTTTCTTTTTTATACATGCACCTTTTGCACATGGAACAAACTCATTAAAGAAAACGAGAGTTTCCCTTATCATTGTTTCTTCATACCTCATGGATATGATGGCCAACTCTCTCTCATTGCTTGCAATCATCTCATATTCTCCACTCAAGTGATGGATGTTCAAAAATTCAACCATGATGTCCCAAACATAGTTGTAACCATGTGTTTTCTCCCCCAAAATTAAAAGGATAGTGGTTGGGATCCTTCTTATGACAGCTGAAAACACATCAACGATGATAGTAGACTGGAAACCCTTGAACCTCGTGGTTAGATACGCATCTTCGCTTATCAAAAAAGTTGATAGGGAGTTGGAACTATTGCGAACAGCAAATGAACAAAGGATATAGTAGTTGTCAACTAATATGGGGGTTGGAAACAACCCTAAAATGATTAGCAATGCTTCAATAGACTGAAAATTATCTCATTTAATGATTGTTTTCTTTTGTGTGGCAGCAAGCACGGTATTTGGCAAACAGAAAATGTTGATAATAGCACAAACATATATGACAACATCCTTCGAGAAACATGGGTTATGGTTCTCATTACCCATCTTCATCCCCACCATGTCATTTTGGTTCATAACATCTTGATCAACGAGGTAATATTTGTTTTCCTTACCCTTAGTGAATTCTTCTTCCAATAATGAGCACCTTGTTGTCCCGACAACTTCGACTAACTTTGTATCCTTGTCTCCAAGTACAACACTTGGCTCCCAGGGGTGTCTTATGAAGTGTGACCATTTACCCTCCACACTTTTGTCAGAGTGCACCACATGCCCTAAATGACTCTTTTCTAGTGCATACTTAACAATTAGGGGTTGAATATTCTTATGGCATGTGTATTGTGTTGAAAACAAAAATGTAGAGCTTACCAACCAATGTGTTGCCCATGAAATTTGCCATCTATTTGTTGCATTTCTTGCTATCATTGTTGGCTCCATTTATTCTGATGCCTTTGCTAAAAGCACACCAATAGTATAATGACCTCTCTCAATACTTTTAATAGTTGTCCATGCAAATTTGAGCATGGGATGCCTTGAATACAAAGGTTTTCTCATTTTCCCAATCTAATATGTGTCCTCTAGCTGAAGCAATCTCAGTTGTATCTTTATGATGATGCCCCTTTGTAGTATTTCATCCTTGATCCTCAAAAGATTATCTGGAATCCCCATGCCAAAACAATCTCGAATTTGATTGGAAGAAGCTACATGCCCACAGCTGCAAGTTGTGTTCTTGATCTTGACACCCTTCATCTTTTCATCATTGTTAGAATAATTCTCATGACGATCAAAACATTGTAAGGACATAGTGTGAGGGTGATGCAATAAATCAAATTGCTTACCATTTGTTATTGATATGTAAATTCTAGCATACTTGAAAACCAACATGAGTATCCAATGAGGCCCCCTATTTAAGGGCATGCCTCTCAACAAGGTCATCTTGAAACTCAACCTCATAAATCTCTTGCAAATCTGATTTTTCTTCAAATACATGTCCCTCCCCAAAGCTATTCTGAAAATTAGTCAATGGTTCATTCTTTGGGAGTTCAAAGGATGGTACATGTGCCTCTATCTTGAGCTCTTCGCATTCAACTAGTAATGCCCTTTTTGTTTTGATTTCTTCACCATTTTGCATGCAATCATTGGAAATCAATAAAACATCATCTATTGTCAAAAAATAAAAAGTTTCAAGCTGCATATTGGGCTTCTTTTATGATTTCTTCATTTTTCATTATCTCAAAAGGAGAATTCTTTTCCTCTTTGGTTGGAACATCTTTTCCATTTTCCTTTGGCACGGTAGATTCCTCCATGGGCGGTTGTTCTCTTTCCATTACTTGCAGCCATGATTTTCCTTCTTGCTTCGCCATTGCAATTTGGAAATTCTTCTCCTCTTCCTTTCTCGAGCTGTGCTAAAGATCTTTCTATGGTCCCTAAGACCTAGGTTCATGCTTCGCTCTACCTTTGTTCACTCTTATGAACTCTGCAAGTGATATGGCATTACGAATATCATCCAAAAAAGCCTTATACTCCTCATAGTTGGCATCAATGTTGTTGCCCACAAAATGTCGTGTTTACACCTCCAAAAGAACTCCTTCCCTTCGGAGGAAGGTAGGCTGAAAAGGACGAGTGTAGGATCCACCATGGATCTCGATGGTTGAAGATTGTTGTTTGCCTTTGAAGAAGTTCTTGGAGGCATATTATGGATTAGTTGTGTCATTAGATCAACCAATCTCTCTTGCCCTTGAGCAAACTTCTCAAACCTAGCATCGTAAAAAAAAATTGTGTACCATTTTATCTTCTCCTACATGAATACCCTCCTTGCTAGGAAGATCTATGCTTTGATGCCACTATAACGTCCATTTTTAGGATCTGATTGAAAACTAAGGGAAATTGTACTAACCCCAAAGAGACAGAAACTAAAAATTATGACAACCAACTGAAATTTATGATAGCAAGGTACATCGGTTTGATTTTTATAACAGCAGCAAGCAAAATGCAATATTTCTCCAAAAATGCATCATACACACCATCCAAAGCATGTAGGGAACTCAAAAATATTTTAGAACAAATATTAACCAAAAATAAACCTTCAAACCCCAACGGAATTTATTTAATTAAATAAAATAACAATAATAAACACCCTCACAAAAATGGCTCAAATGAAGGATTCCAAGCCCCAAAATCAAGTCCAAATGTAGATTCCATCGGTTAAAAATAAAAGAAACATAATGATGGCTGAGTTGGATGTTGTCGCGCCCTAAAAACCCCCAAATGCCACCTTAGGGCAAGTCGCCACCCTAGAAGAGGGCCTAAGAATCCTTACAAAACCCTAACAGGTGCTTCTTCATCCAAACCCTAGTTGAAAATCTACAAGTCAATCTCCTTTGAAGCTCCTTGGAAACCCCAAAATGGAGAATCCTCAATAGATTGAAGAATTTTTTATTTTCAATCAAACAAGGAAGGTTTTTCATCCTAACTTGTTGGCTACACAAGAGGGTTTTCGCCCTCAAGTGGAAATAGTTAAGTAATCAATGCAAAACTATGCAAAGTTATCGGTAGTCAAGATGATGATGGTGCACAAATGAGTCAAACAACCCCTTCTTATACCTTGATGCGGTGCCAAAACCAAGTAAAGTCTTCTTAAGAAGACCGACCTCCTTGGAGGAATTAATAGTTCATTTTTCCTTCTATCCTTCCATTGGCTTTTCATTTTCCCAGGCCACCCGACTATACATAGAAAACCCACTAAAAAGGAATGTAATGCTCAAGAAAATAATTGAAAAGCATGACAATTACTCCCCTTGTTCATTTCCTTCTCGCCCACGGGAAGTGGAATGGGCTCAAAGTCTCCAAAGAGGACTAGCGTTGAGCATGTGTCTTGTCATGTTATCCATGTCACATTCTTTCACAGGTTTGCAATGACTTTCAAAATGACAAATGAAGTCATTGATTTATTAACATTTTCGGGACATCAAAATTTCAACATCACTTTTGACTTTATTTATGGAATGTCAAATTTTTGATCTCCTTCAAAGTATGGTTAAGAGAAGTTGGATATGTCAAAGAAAAGTCCCTCAAAGTTTCCACAAAATGAATATTGAAATATATCATGTTCGAAATTTTGAATGTCAAAATTTTGATGGTCCTAAAGATATAAAATTATTATAATATGTTGTTATTGGAGGGAAAGCCAAAAAACGACATAGGTGGAAAGCATCATAAGTACATACTTGGTGAATGTCAAATTTGTTGAAATGTTGTAATGTTAGTCTTGTTATGCATGTATCAGTGCTTCAAGTAGCAAGTTTAAAGTATCCTAGAGGATTTCAAATTACAAATGCAAGGCCAACAAAGAAAAATATCCTACACATCAATTATTTTCATTTACAGTAAAAAATATGCTTTTAGGGTACCATTCATTCCATTTTTTCTATTATCAAAATATCCTCCCCATATTCCTCACCGAGAGGACTGCTCACAAAACATCATAATTGGGCTACTTGCTTCCGCGGACAACTTCATGCCCCGTATAAGAACTGTTTCTTTTTCCATTTTTTCTATTATCGCAATGTCCTCCCCATATTCCTCACAAGAGGCCTGCACACAAAACATTGTAATTGGGCTACTTGCTTCAAGGGACAACTTCGTGCCCAATATAAGAACTGTTTCCTTGTTAACAAGACCGACAAGATTCTTCCACCATAACTAGAACATCTTCTTAACAATATTCCAGTATGTTTGGAAATAACAGGCGGAAAAACCATGAGTCCAAGTGACTTAACCCAAGTAAAGAGAAAACAGCATCTTTTAATTTCCCTTTAGCAATTAGGGACATAAGAAGTAGATTCTTAGAATCAGCAACCCAAGAAAGAATGTAACGGAGGAGTGCATTGTTTGCAGGAGTGATGATCAGAATTGGGTTCTAAACATACAGTGTTAGAAGAAGCACACGCAGCCACACCAAATAGTACAGAATGAATCAGCAATTTTCCCATCAAAAAAGTGAGGTCTGTGATTCAATTAATTTTGAAAAATATCATCAGTAACATTATGAAAAAATAAACCTTAGTATTACAATCCTCGTCCTTAGTCCAGGTCATACAAGACTTTTAACACCGATAGGTCTCTTCTTTTATGTCATATAAGTGAGAGCGGCAGACTCTCTTCAGTTTGTGGAGGAGAAGACATACTGTGGTCAAGAATGAACTGCTGGACCATTGCAAGCAATGACTTGAATGCTATTTTTAAGAAAAAGATATTTCCAAAAATATCAGGGTTCCACTATTCCACATTTTGGAGTTTCCAAGTGACTATGCATCTGAGAACCTGAGCTATGGCCACAATATTTCCACAAGCCTTAAGAAGGCACTTAACACCTATAGATGCTTTACTCCCAACTTTTAGATTTTGAATGGACTATTGGTGCATAAGGTTAAGGTTATTTTGCTGGTCTACCACCTCCAAAACCCCAAGGTAAACAATGTTCTGATTTCCCTCTTTTGCTCAATAACTATGATAGGTCCTCTGTTCACCTGAAGGACCCACTTGCATCCTTCAAGAGCTTGATTGAAGCGGATGCAAGAAAGAAAACGACAAATTATAAAAATAGAGGGTTGCACATCCAGTCAGAAAAAAGAGAAGAGGCCCTTCCTGAACACTCACATACACTTGATGCAGAAGTGACTCCTGATCTGTTAGAGAGTCTTGATTGGAAAATTTATTAGTCCTTGGCTCTCTCTGAAGATTCCCAATAGTTGGATTTCCCCTTGGAAAAATACATCTATCAAAGCCTCTATCTGTAAATGCAAGTTTTTTCGGCCAATTTGAGAATGTAGGTCATCTTCCCTGCATCTTTAGCAGAGGTCCCTAATTTATGGGTTCATGTGACTTGTATCTTCTCAAATAGTCTAATAGACCATGAGTTTTGATCCAACTGATGCTTGGTCCCAATTCTGATCCACTTCTCTTTCTATCCCTCCATCTCTTGACGAGATTTTATGAGCTGAGTGGAAAAAGTCAGAGGTTCGTTGCAAGGGCTGAAACTGAAGACATTATCCGTCTTGCAAGCATATGATGGGGGTCAATCTGGAAAAGGGGTTCCCTAAGACATCAATTTGAGTTCAATGGGTTGAAATTTCACACAAACTTTATTTTAAGAAAATTCCCTTTAAATTCATGTAATTCCATCATAATGGTCACCTTGCAATAATCATCTGGTAAGCAATGAAGATTGGGAAGGGTCTTTAGCGCAGAAACGCTCAACAGATATTTGGTTTAGGACTCCCTGAATGATAACTTATCATTCAATTTGTTTAATCCATCATATTCGACCCTTTACCATTCCCTTAAGATCAGAGTGGATGGGTTCAAGTTTGTTAAGCAATCATGAAACAATTTGGTAAGAAACTTCAATATGCTCCTTCCTTGGTATGGAAAGAGAAGATCAAGAAATTAATGGGAAATCATATCTTGGATCAAAGACAAAATCAGGAATCTGACAACAGAATAGGAAATATTGGATAAATCCAATATATCTTTACAGCCTAGGAATTTGAAGTAAGTCACCAGAAGTGAGAATCCAGGATTACATGGTCGAAAATCAGGGATAAGAAAACAGTATTTTTGTACCATGGCTAATTATCAGAGAATCAAAAATAAAATTCTAAAGTTATCAAAGCGGATGGCACTGGGATCTCCCAATATGAAGAAACAAAAGATATTCCACTCCATTTTAGAAGCTCGTGCCTAAAGTTCATGTAAATAGGGAACAAGCTCAGAATGAAACTAAAAATGTTAGAAACATTCACAACTTATCATGCACAAGGATAATGAATTCCTTTGCAAGCACATCTCAACAAAGAGACATAAAATGCCTGTCCTGAATGAAATCTTGATAAACTTCATCAAGAATTACGGAATGTGGCAAAGATTCTTCTGAAAATGGTCAAAGAATCCAGAACTGCATAATGAGATGAGTCTGACTTGGCAAAGGTAGAGAGGCATTACTTTCCTTGGGTACCAAAGCCAGGAAACTGGAGTTTATAGTGTAGAGCTTATTTCAGAGGAACTAGGAGGTTTTGTACTTGGAAACTACATTGGAAACAGCATACCATATCAGTAAGCTTTCTTCTATATACGGATGAACAGGGTTTCACAGAACATTCATATTCATTATCCAAAGGAGATTACACAAACTTGTGAGAGCAGCTATTATGATAAAAAAACTCTTGAAATCCGGTCAACGAACACAAGATACCATATCTAATGTAGAGCGTATTTCAGAGGAACTAGGAGGCTTTGTCCTTGGAAAGCACATTGGAAAACAACATACCATATCAGTAAGCTTACTTCTATATATGGAGGAATAGGGTTTCACAGAACAACATTCAAGTTTTTATTCATTATCCAAAGGAGATTACACAAACTTGTGAGAGCAACTATTATGATTAAAAAATCTCTTGAAATTGTCAATGGACACAAGATCGGAATAAAGAGAAAAAATCCTCTCTAAGCAACTCTCGTAAGCTTCCCTCCACCGCATAATATTAAAAATTCAATGAGTGAAAATGGAGTCACATATCTTCCTAACTCAACAAAATGAAGGAAATCAATCCCAACATGTAAAACTGAGGCTGACTTTGCTAGCTTGCATTCCTCTACAAGTAGTAATCAAGTTTTTGCCAACCAGTTCAGGCAATGAAAATCATGTTTGGGAGCCTCCCTACAATGCAAGTGACTATACGGTTAGGCTTCTAATATCTATTGCTAAGCTTCTTGACACAGCAGCCTCAACTTTACATATGGTGTCATGAACAAGCTTTCAGGGCCCCACTAGGTTAAAGCCTTTGCCAATCCGCTGAAGTAACTTTGAACCACCTTATCCTCACTTTCCAAGCCACTATGGATTGCAGGAAGTTTAGTTTGAATTTATGCAGACCCGATTTGAAGCCCCTAATTTGTGAATCATGGGATATCTCTTGCAACTGTTGCTTCTTGCTTAAAAAGAAAGTCGTGTTAAGGAGTTTGTGGGTGTTTCACCCGAAATATGCATAGAGCATAAAGTCTCAGCCACCAGGCATGGAAGGAAAGATCAGAGCCCTACTTGTAGAAAGTATCAAAGGGTTTCTCCCAAAATATGCATAGAGCGTAAAGTCTCAGCTACCAGGTATGGAAGACCACGATCAAAGCCCTACTTGTAGAGAGTATCAAAGGGTTTCTCCCAAAATATTCATAGAGAGTAAAATCTTGGCCACCAGGTTTAAAAGGAAGATAAAAGCGTACTTGTAGAGAGCATCAACAAGAATAAACTTCCTTGATTATTGTGGGTGCTGTAGCAGGATTTCAGAGATGGATAATCATCAGCAAGCATAAATTTGAATACTGGACAGCAGGACCTTTGATGCTTGGACAGTGGACTAAAGCACCTAGTGTCTCTTCTATTACGAACAGTTCCGTCTAACACTGAAAACACTATTTCCTTCTTTAATGGTGTCACAAAATATCACCCACGAAGAGCTGGGCTAGAGGGCCATTTAGAAAACCGGATGGAACAGCCAGGCTTAAATTTAAATGTGGCCATAGCGAGACCACCAACAAGATTGCAAAGATGAGTGTCATTTTATCAGGGCGATTAATTAGCAATCAAAGAAATCCTAAAAACAATCACATGCATTGGAACTCTGCTCTTGTTGTTAACTCTTAGATGGCAGCGTGGAACCTAAAAATACCTATCTAGGGAGGGGGTTTAGCAAGATTAAAGGTCTTCATTGGCACCTCATGGTGGAATTTTTCAAGTCCGTAAATCCTTTGATAAGACAGACAATACCTTAGCCGATAATGGGAAAAACAGGGGTGTTATGATTTAATAAACCAAAAATCCCACCACGAATTTGAGGAAATATGTGCGGTACTTGGTTTGTTTACTAACACCATGCTATTACAGTAGACACTTGGAGTTGCAGATAAACTCAAGGATTGCATCCATCATAGTGAAATTCAATACTCGTGGAGGCAAGCGAGAGATCATGGCTGATACAAACATTTGCTGCCCTCCTATGTCAATTTGAGGTGGAATTATCATGGAATGTAGTATATCCTACCAAGAATTTTGTGGGGAGAATTGACACCCAGAAGGAACGATTAAGAAAAATTTGGAGGCCACAAGTTCCAACATACAGCACCTGCAATCTAAAGTTTGAAGCCGCAAATAGCAATTTGTAGAACTGAGTTTGGACTTAAAGGAAAGCAAAAGGCCCGGAAATCAATTAAAATGGGTATTTGATAATAGATCCAGGGCTAATGGTTCTACTTCTAAGGCTATGAGAAATGCCTCATGTTCAGGTTCCTGTGGAAGACCATAAGAGAGAGAAGAATCTACAGGTGAGAACAAGGTTCAAGCTGCTGAGGCAGATAGATGAATCCTTCTTTCCAGCATAAAGAAAACAATGAATTGAAAGGGTCACAATTTGTTTTTGTTTCTTATTTATTGTATTATTATAAGAGGGATGCTATGGGAGCAAACCTAGAAAGGTCCTTCTGACTATCCCAGTTTGTTGGCAGATCATAGAGGGAGGGAAGGAAAAAACCTATGTAGATAAGAATACAAATTTATAATATTTCAGCTTTTGCCAATTAAACCGCATATTTTCTTCAACAAAACAAAAGAAGGATATCTTCTGAAAAATGACGAATTCTCTGCTGTATAATACTACCCAGATTTTCTACAGAAATTAAGATAAAATATTAGAACAATGACACAAAATGATATGTATTCATATTTGCTCGACATTTCTTGAATCAAGTCAAATGCTCTCAAAGATAAGTAAACCTTTTGATACCATACAATTGAGATGCTCTCTTGCAAACAAGCTTTGGAAACGAGCACGGGACAATATGAGCTATCCTTATATGCAAGTGAACAAGAAAGATGCACCAAATCCCATGTAAGAACAAGCTTAGAACGAACTTCAATTAATTTAAGGTAAAGATTAACTACAGTTTAATTCAATTTACTAGAGTTCTCAACAGAAATATAAGCTCCTAAGAAGATTCAACTATTACAATTCACAACAAACAGCCCATTCACAACCCTCGCCAGCTTCACAAAACCTACATCCAATCATGTATCTAAAGGTGACAGTGGTGTTGTAGCCTGTAGGCAAAATCTGTAAATGATCTCCCAACCTGTTCATCGGGAACAATTTCTTTGCCCTATTTCTCTAGAGGTTTACCAAGCCAGTACAGTAGACAATAACAGGTAAAGTGCAATCATCCACATTTCCAAAAGGTTTGTTTTCAACAAAATTGCTATCCTTTTATAAATATACTCAAGCAGCATCAAGAAGAATAAAAGCCCACTCAAAAAATATTGCCATTATATATGCAACTGGAGCAACATCAAGAAGATTAAATGCCCACTCAAAAACTGTTATCACCATATACACAAGCATGGCTTAATGTCTAAGTATTATCTGCCAGTTATTGCAAAACATTAAACAGAAATCTCTACCTCTGCAAGAGGTTTAAAGTTTTGAACAAGAAGAAATGCCAAAGATGGAACTTGAGATTACTTGATCTCCTATTTCAGCTTGATATCTACGCGGACACCAAAAGGCATATCCAGTGCCATCAATGCATCTATTGTTGATGCATTTGGATTCTCCACATCAATGAGCCTTTGGTGAGTTCTTTTCTCGAAATGCTCACGGGCATCTTTGTGCACATGAGGAGACGTTAGAAAACAATAAATCCGACGCTTGGTAGGAAGAGGTACAGGGCCCACGGTCGTTGCATTGGTAGACCTGGCTGCATCCAAGATTAGCTTGGCCGCCTCTTCTATTGGTTTGACCCAGTAAGACTTTAGCTTAATGCGAATCTTCTGCTTTGGTATTGTCTGGAAAACAAGTTGCAAATTCAGATGACATAGAAGTTTTTATTTCCATATTTGATATAAAGATTACAAAAATTAAACCACAACAAGGTTTACCCAAAATCTTGAGTGACACAGTCAAATTGAATTATATGAGTTATTATGCTGTTGATATGCAGGAAAAGGCTTAGAAAGTTGTTTTCACAGAAAGAATCCCAATAGATATCCATAGCATCATTTCCCTACTATTTTGGCACTGCATCGTTACACTATGATGGTGTTAAACCAAAGATCTTAAGACTGGAATCTGCATCAAATTCTCATCCAAATAAGTGAGCGGCAGCATGGAGGAGGCTATCACTCCAATTTAAAGCCCCAGGTGGTCACAGGAAACATGATTCATTTGGGATATACATACTTTGGAATCTTCTGCCAAAAAAATTGAAAGGCTACTGTTTGAGAGGAGAGGCTTCTGGAGAGTAAGGACTGGAAATTTCCTGCAATCACTTCAGAGTTTCATTGCTACATGGCATTACTAAAGAATTTCTGTAGTACAAAAAAATTAGTGAATGACAGCTAATGCTCATAGAAACATGTAGTGAATCATAAATGTGATGTCCATGGAACTTGATCGCTGCAAAAGGATCCTAAATTTACTCAGGAACACTAGCTCAGAAGCTCTAGGGAAGTCCCTTCCATGGAACCACGGAGTGAGAACATTAAAAAAGATAAAGATGATTTTTTAGGTCCCGGCCTAGCTAACACACGAGTTTGGCATGAGACCCTCCTTGGGAACAGGAGGACTTTTTAGCTTTGCCTTACAAATACTGTTCGAATTTTGTATTGCTGAGGTTTTAACCTCGTGCCCCAAGCTCGGGGTAAAATCAAACCTTGCTGGTCAACCTACACCAGGAGTACCCGTGTAAATTAACAGACATATACCTTTTGATATAGAGGCTGTTTCTCCTTCCGATACTGATACATACCTATTGCCATATTCTAGCTGAAGACAGAAACATGACATTAATTTAAGGAAAAGGATTACTGACTAGCATGGAAGTTTTCTCACATACACTACAGGGGCATCTCCATTAGCTAAAAGCAACTTCACCTCAGTTTAGGAGACCTGTTCCCCAAGCTGGAAACATATGACATCAGTTAAGAGATATTGTTCCTGCCAGATGGCAACTTGTCCTTCGTTAAGAGGAACTGCTTCTGCCAAGTAGCAAACACAGACTTGCTGATATACAAAGGCAACTCTGATAAGTGATGGGGAGAGCCAGTAGTGGTGCACACTAAGTTCAGGGGTTCAATACACCAACTGTAAGCCATGGAGGATTGCAAATTTTGCACAGACATGTATCTCAAGTTTTTTTTAGCAATATTTTGAATTGATTTAAAATAACAATTTTGAGTTGCACTTAAACTATGGTGGACATTGGAGACCAATATTTGTACATGAATGATAATTGTTGTACATCGGGTATTTAATAATTATAAGTATTACTTGCCATGATGTGATTGGCTAACCTACACCATTGTTACATCAAAATTAAATAACCAGTAGATATACTATGACAATTATAGCCCACTACAATAATGCAGCCCAAAACTCCAGCAAAAATGTAGCAAGGTTGTGGCATAGCAATTACGAGGTACATTTAGCTGCTAGCATGACCCATGTTTATAAATAGTAAAGATGCGGTCCAGTCCACGATGCATTTGGATCATAACCTCTTGTATGCCATGGCAAAACCCTTTATAAACCCTCCCTTGATAAATCAGTCTACCAACCAGATAACCCCAAATACCCAAATAATTTCATTACTGTTTCTATACTGAAGGGATAAACAGTGAATACCCAAATGATTTCATTATTGTAGATAAACACAAAATACCCAGATGATTTTATTATTTTTTCTGCGCTGAAAAGAGACGAACACAAATACCCAAATGATTTCATTATTGTTCCGGCGCTGAAAAGAGATATATTCAAAAAAACCAAAATACTTCACTATCGTTTCTGCATTGGAAAGAACAGGAGTCCTAAGAAGAACTAAACATAGCAACCATTTTATACCATCCATGGATTAAAAATAGAAAGAACAATAAGAAAATAAAAAATTGACTGATCAGTAAAGACAGTCGACTAACCAGAGGAGGAATTGAAGTGGTTTCTGTAGAAGCAGTGACTCTAACAGAGACCGCGTTAAGTCTTACGCCTGCCCGAAGCTTCTTTGAAGACTGTTGAAGTACATTTGTTCTAACATGGTTATTCAACCTAAGTTTTCCATACGAATTGAACCCGATTTGAACCTGGTTTCACAGAATAATTAAATGATAAGAGAATATATTCCAACCAGATTGAACAAATAAAACATTATTGAAACAATGATTAAGAATACCCTTTGAGCACCCTTGTAGGATGATGAATTGGAATTGGCAGATATGGTTGTGGGAGAGGAAAAGAAAGAAGGGGCACACTGCATAGCAACGGCCATGGTTTTAAGGTATTATCTTCTTCTCTAGCTTCTCTTCTTCCTGTTTGGTATGTACGATGCCTTATCCAAACCCATTACAAGGAGGGAGGGGGTAGTTTGTGTGTTGTTGCTTATCAAAATTACCAAGCGCTTTGTCGCTAGGGAGTAAGCTACGAGGGGCAGTGAGGAATGGAGGATTATGTTACTATTCTAGTGAGCTATCCCCGAAAACATACGAAAATCAAGCATTTGTTGTATAGTTTTTATTTATAGAAGGGTTTCACATTGCTTACTAACTAGCATTGCACGGGAATTGTACCATGTGAATGTTGAAGGGGATACATCGAAGACAAGATATTGGGAAATGAAATGACATCAAAGGACAAGGTCATTGAAGAAGGGTTGGAGGGAGGAGAGGATGATGGTCAGGAGAAATGGTTGGTGAAAACAAAGGGAAACTCCGCTTTCTAACAACCACGTCCCATTTTCTCAATCACAAGGAAGCGAAAGGGGTTACGGTTTGCAAGGCAACATATTTTGGAGATATTATTGAAGGTAAGGAAATGAATATTGCCCATGTGAATAGCTATTTATAATTTTAGTTCTTTTGTGTTTTGGGTATTAAAATGATTATCATGGTAATGAATAATTTGTGCTCCACATTATCATCTCCATGTCACATACATTTTGCACAAGAGTGTGATTTGCAGTCAAAGGGGTCAAAATGAAAAATGGAGAAATTCCAACAAGATCCAGGTTTGAAATCCAATCTTAATTTAGACATAAAGAGGGTCGTTCATTAAACGCCATTAATTTGTCTATAAATTGCAGGTGCCAACAACTAACCCTTACACATAAAGAAATGGAAAATTTATAGAAAAATGGAGAAAAAGGGCTTTGATATTTTTTTATTTTTTTTACGATGTCAACATTTTCAATTGGACGACATTTAATTTGTTAGATGAGACAAAGACCTGAAAGGAAAGTAGGAAAGAAAATGGGGGACTTCAAGGGGAATTTTAAAACCCAACCACAATGTTGGCTTCTAGAAGCACTATGTAGCGGTCCTTTTCACTTTTAAGCTAGATTAATTGCAAAAAACAAGTGATGCACGAATAATCAAGGATAATTGAACCCCTCCAACATGTAGGAGTAAGAGCACTAAGTAGATTTTATATGTCAATCATAAGTTATAAACTTAGATTCCATATAATTTCTTGCATTATTTAGTGTAAATTGCTCGTTGATTTGCAATGAGGGACTTTGACTAATAAAACCTTCACAGTGTAAAGTACTATTTATGTTCGAGTATACATATGTCTCACAAGTTTAAGCAAGAGAGGTGGGTAAAACTTGTACTATTTTTTTGGCTCAGGAAAAATCAACAAACCAAAATATACTAAATAGAAAAAGAAATAAATTAAAAATCTTGGCTCGGGAGAAAGGCCTGGGAGATAGGTACACAATGGAGCAAGGACCGTCCACACAACATTTTCATGTGTAGCGGGCGAGGCAAGGCAAGGTTGTGGTCGGCGGGGATTGTGTGATGGCTCCTCTGCATTATCTGATGCTGAAACTAACTCTTGATAACACGCATTCTACAGTGTCATAATACATGTTGACGTTATGTTGTTTTTTCATGATTCATGCAAGACACAGAGGTATTTAATTCTAATCATATGTTTTCCAACTTTTCGTTTTGTCTTTTGAATAATTAAATGTCATCCAATCAAAAAGCTTGAAGCCGTAGAAAATAGCAAAGCCTTGTTCAACCGAAAAGAAATTGAAGAGGGGGATTGAATTAAAATTAATTTTCCATGCATCACCTATTTTAACTAAAAAGGTAGCCTACACAAGGTGCTACAACAAGCAAGCATTGTGGTTGGGTTTCAAACCTGGAACCTATTGGATATTCCACATTTTTATTTTGGCCATTTAAGTGCAAATTGCATGTACATGAATAATGTGAGCAAGATTGAGATGATAAAGTGGAGAAAAGATGATAGTTATTATTTGGGTAGGAAAAATCAAAGCCACAGAATATTAGAAGTGGGACATGCATGTATTTATTTCCAAGAATTTTGTTTCCTTTGTAGACATCTAAAATGTTGACATAATTAATTACAATTAATTTGTCACGTAAATATCCTAACATCATCACTATCTAAATCCCTATAATAATTAATCACAAGATTAATTATTATTAATCTCTTTTATCACATTTACCATTTATCATTTATATAATATCCTATCATTTTATTATTAATTCTTTAATTCATTATTATATTCCACTTTAATCCTTATTAACATTTTCTAGGAATTTAATATTCCTACACCCACCTACCCTCCTACTCTACACCTAGCATTTCCATGTAATCACACCCCTAATCATATTTATTTAACCTAATATAATTCTAATCTTAATCACATCCTCCCACCTCTAAATCCAGAGGCTTCTATTTCTAAAAGCCTCTTTAAACTTCTCCTTTTATTAAATTTTTAATTCAATGAAATCTTCTTCCCTCCATGAATTTTGAATTCAAATTCTAGAACCCTCCACTCTAGAATCCTCCATCCTCACATGCATTCTCCACCCTTGATCCAAATCCAACTTGGCTTCATCCTAGCCATTGAATCCTCCACCCCTCAATTATAAATTGAACTATTTACCTCCATGAGAACAAGTTAGAAAAATCCATAATAAGTCTCTACCATTTTATTTCATCAATCATCCACAATCAAAGAACCCATCTACAATCCAATCCATCATCCTTCATTGCATCTTCTTGGTAAGTGCATATATTGATTCGCTCCCCCTTTCCATCTCTTGTTCAATCTGAAGTATTGTTTGAAAGGATTAGCATAGGAGAACAATTTATAGTTTGTTTTGTTATATTTGCATACTAATATTTTCTAACTAATACATATTTGGCACCCACTATGGGGCATACCCCCCACTTCTTGCTTGTTTTCAACTTTATTTTATCCCTAGAACAAGTTGCCAAACTTTTAAGAATTTTCGCTTTTGTTTACACCTTCAAAATTTGAAATTTCAAGCTCAAATTTTGTTCCCAACACGAAACAATGCCTTTGACCTATTTATTAGCACCTATGCCCTAAAGTGGCGCCTATGCTAATTGTTTGAAGACTTTTGTTGTAGCTTGAAACTCAAATTGTAATTTTTTTGCCATTTTTATCTCTGTTTCAAGTTTTTTCCATACTTCAACACCTATGTTGCACAAGGTGCCTATGCCATAAAGTGGCACCTTTCGCATTATATCAGCACCTTTGCTTTATACTTTGGCATCTTTGTTGTACTTTTGTGCCTATGACACAGTAATCAACGCCTTTATAGAATCATCGTTTTACTTACAACTAACGGATCCTAACTTGGTTTTCAAGTGTTTTGGTGACTTTTTACAAGTTCCAAAGATTCTATTTTTGTAGGTTTATTGCAGAGACAAGGGGGTATTCCGTCCATTTTGACATTTATCTTGTTTCATCTAATCTCTTGTAAATGTAGGATTTTGCTAAACTACTAACCTCTTGGTCTTGCAACACGATCAATCAAAGATATTGGGGTTATAATCAAACTACTAACCTTTGTTTTATAGGGCCTACTCTTGAAGACCCCATCAACATAATATTTATAGTTTAGTCTTGATTATATTGCATTTATCATCTTTCTTGTCTATTTTCCTTTGTTGCTTGTTCATCCCAAGGGTAAAACCGTGTATGCTCTCCTCTCGCATCCTAGGATGATTTTGAGGATCAAAAGCGGCTAGCCTTATCCTTTTTCTTTTATAGTTATAACGTGATGTGGAAGTGACATCCACGTACTTTTCATAGTCCTAGGGGTCTCGTGAATCTGGGCTTCATCTCCACGCACGTAGACACACCCATGTTCCAGCGAGGTATACAAATTCTTGGAGACTTGTCGTTATTAGCTAAGCACTTGCTTGTTTTAAAAGCGGCGTAAAGTGAGGGGCTTCCACGTCCCAATACCCAAGCCTTAGACAACATCCTTACAACATGGACTTAGGCCCCACGCACTCGTAAAGTATATCGAAGACTCCCTTAGTGATCTCGTATATCCTGAACAAAGGCAACCTTTTTGGTCGCATATCAAATTATAGTGAAAGGAGGCAACACTCCTTAAGATCACTCCTAGCTGATCCCACATTGACACATAGGTGGAGAGATAGTTTTTAGTAGCATTGTCGATGTGTGCTATTGAAAACGAGCTATAGTTTGATTGCAATCCCATTTCACTAGTTAGGGTGTGTGTTTGCATGTTTGTTGCTTGTTTGTACACACCCTTAATTATCCTATCACCTTAAAATTTGAATCAATCAAACATCATCATAATCAAACATCCTTAATCAAACAATCCCAATCCAAATTCCATTACCTTCCTTAATCAACCAACATAATTCAAATCTAATCATTTACACATCCTATCAAACCATGGCATTTGATCTCCAATCCCCACCCTCTCCAAGCCAACATCCAAACCCCTACCTCTTTTCTAAATCTATCAACCAAACTATCACATCATCCCCCACCCACCAAAGTCAACCATCTCATTTTGATTGTGAAATCCCACACACTATCCAACACCTTAATAAACAAATCTCAAATCTCACATCCTACCTCAATCAATCCCCTCCTCACCATTTAAATCAACCATCTCATGTTGATCCTAACATCCTAAAAACCATCCAACAACTCAATCAACAAATATTTGATCTTAAATCATGTATCAACCAATCACCTCATAAAAACCATCTCTTAACCAACCCCATCCACAATTTCCCCTTCCTAAGATCCCTACCCCTCACCCCATTTACTTCCTCTTTAAGGAACCCGAATCATCTCAATCCACACCCCGACCTAATCAACATAAACCACTATCCCCATAAGCCAATTTCATCAACTTTGACAACCTCACTAACTTTGACCTAGACCAAGAGGACCTCCTTTATGTCCTTGTTAATCTAGGCACCAATCCCAAGCCCACACAACCATCCCAAATTCCAACCTCCAAATCCCCTATCAATCATCATGACCTACACCTTCCTCCCATCAAAACTCATGTGGATAATCCACCACCATCCAAAATCTCAACTCCTAAATCTAATCATCGTAAAACCTATAATCGAGTCCCATTCACATATCCACAAAAATCCCAACAACTTAACCCAAAATTATCCCCCACATCTCATCTTAGTCCTCCATCCTCATCATCTTCATCATCCCAATCCAATCCTATGGAATTTCTCCTAGATAGTCCCACATCCCCTAATCCACCATCAAATTTAGCCTCTAAGCCTATTTCATCCCCTCCATCACCTACGCCCAATCCTGTCAAAACTATCTTATCCACCATGACTCCTAAGTCACCCTCATCCCCTTCTACCCCTAATCCTAAACCATCTAATGTGGCTCCTACGCCACCCTCATCCTCTTCATCCACACCTAATCCTATCTTAACCCCTTCATCACCTAAACCTAACACTATCATATCCTCTAATCCTATTTCATCTCCACCATCCCCCAATCCTAAAACATCTAATGTGAATCCTAAGTCACCAACTCCTAAACCTAAAAATCCAATCCCAATCCTACCCAATCTAATGAGGATCTTATGCCACCTTCATCTACTTCACCCCCTAAATCGACCAAATCTAATGTGGTTCCCACATGACACCCATACCCTAAATATCCTTCATCCCCAACATCATCCAAATCTAATGAGAACCCCATATCACACCCATATCCTTCATCTAAATCTATCCCATCCCCTTCATCTACATATACTAATCCTAAACAATCTAATCCTAATCCAAAACCAAATACTCCAACCAATCCAAAATAAACCAAATCTATTTCATCCTCCAAGTCCAAACCATCCACTTCGGCCCTCAGGCCTAACCCATCCCCTTCATCTTCTAAGCCATAACAATATAATCTAACTCATAAATACAAATCAACTAAAACATCTCGTAATCTACCCAATATTGCACCTTTACTTCCTACTCCCCAAAACCATTTAACCCAAATCCCTTCACTCCTTTAGGTAAATCCTTGACCACCATCTTCCATCATCTAAAACCTTCAACATGAACATCCATCCCCCAATAAAATCACACGATCAATACCTTCCCAAACCATCTTGGTATTGGGAACACCATTATTGTGATGGATGGGTCGTTGTAAATCTTCCAATCATTTAATTAACCTATTCAAGTGTTGATGTCCTTATAGACCAGGGTTGTGTTCAATGTTGTATGCAAAGAAGTTGATATGTTGCTCAGTCACTATGGTGGTTCTCTCTTTGGGGGTTTCATTTGGTATCAATTCTCTTGTTCTATACTACTTAACTATTGAAAGCAAGTAAATGTCTAAACTACTGAATATCAAAATCTTCTAAACTATCAAATGGAAAACTAGAGTATATCAAATGCATTTATGCTATTGAAACAGAGTTACTAAATGAAATTCTTGTTAAAGGAAATGCTTTGCTGAAATGAAATGCTTGTTTAAAGGAAATTCGTTGAAATAAAGAGATATAAGATTGTATTCAGATAATCACCAAGTCAAGATATTAAAACTGGAACTTAGTAAATGTAAAGATTTTGCATGAAGTACCAGTCCTTCTAATCTCCTTAGTCGAGTGGGCCCTTGTTCTACTTTGGGATTGAGACTCTTAACACAAACGTATCCTCAAAATATCATGTATTGTATTGATCAAAAATGAGTCTGTTACATACTTCAAAGAGCAACTGAAAATAACTTCTATCTATTATTTGTTGTAATACCGAAAAAAACTACCTAAGAAACAATCACCAAAAGGTGTCTTATAGAAATGACCACGTTACAGACATATGCCAAAACTATAGGCAACTAATTAGAAATTCATAAAATTCCCATAATGCCCCATAACTCTGCTGGAAACAGGTGTCCTAGTTTCTAGATTATTATGGTTCAGTCTTCAAAATGGCGTAGTGGTTATAGACTCAATTTCCTTTGACTAT
This sequence comes from Taxus wallichiana var. yunnanensis, assembly GCA_018340775.1. Taxonomy (NCBI): domain Eukaryota; kingdom Viridiplantae; phylum Streptophyta; class Pinopsida; order Cupressales; family Taxaceae; genus Taxus; species Taxus wallichiana. Next base: position 295,108,534 of record CM031239.1, on the reverse strand, counting down.
AACTATTCAGAATGGTGGTGAATGCATCATCCTTCATATGTCACCAAATTACTCAACAAATTAGTTGGCGGGAGTTTCATTGGTCATTAGTTCGCCTAAGAAAAATAAGGGGAAATGCATTACTTTCTACTTTAGATATAACTATTTAGAACATTCTCATGCATTGATTAGTGTTTTTGGAGTAAAGTTTATAGTTATATAGATGCTATGATGAGTCATTTTATGGACTCATCATCTCCCCTGCACTTTACCTTTTGCAAGTCCTCTTGTAAACTATCTTCGACCTGATTGTTGTTCAAGTTGTTTTGTCATGTCATACTCTTCAAATTGATCTGCATATTGTTTCTTGGTGCCCTTACATCCTTGGTTTGCAAACATAGTTTCTGCCCATACCATAAAGCTTTCATTTGATTGAGGAGCATTATTTTGCCAAGTAGTCATTGGGATGAGAAGCATAGGAGGCCTAACCTACATCCCAACCCATTCATCATTATATTCATTGTTCCCTTTTTGTGTTAACTACCGAATAATTTCCACGGGTTCATCTCCTCTTCTCATTCCCACCGAGATTCGAGGAGAAATCACTTTCATTCTCTTCGGTGGCAATTCAAGGTGTCCCATATTTTGTCACAGGCTATCATAGCCTGGCCAAAGTTTTGCTGATAGTAAGCTTCAAACTCTTGGACACATTTTTCCAAGATCTCATAGGTGTGTTTACCAATTTCGTCCTGGTAATACAAATACCTAAAATCTTTCTTCATCGAAATATCATTATGGTGTTGGGGTCAAATGTAAAAACCAACAGTTTTTGCTGTTGTGTAAAGATATCAGTTTGTTCTTCCCACACAATTTGATTTCTTATCAATGACTAAAAAGATTTTAACGAAAATCCACCACTGACAGATTTATGAAAAAATCAAGAACATTTGAAACCAAGATGTTATGGAAATAGAATTCACATGCTAAGTTTTGTACTTCTGGAGTACAACTTTGATTTAAATCACATTAAAAGATTTTTCCATCGGAGCCTCATGAGGCTCTCCATAATAAATTATATGCAACCTACCATGAATAAAATTTCTCTTGAATAAATAGACTATACATTGAAGATGGTTTCCTGTAAGCTAAGAGTTTACAAGCTAAAGGACAAACAAACTCAACAATTGTTTCCAATTTTGTCTTTGCATTAGAGCTAGATTCAACCTCTTCCTTGAGTTTTTATTTTCTTCTACTAGCTCCTTGTTTTTAAGAGAAAGTTGAGTCCAACAAGATGATAAATCATCCCATGCTTTCAAACCAATATCTTTCTGTCTCTTTAAACTAGTAACTTCCATTCTCAAAACATCTATTTCTCTATCTTTTTCTATATTATTTTGCACAAACTCATTTTGAAGAGACAAATGAGTTGCTTTCATACCTCTCAGTTTTTCTTTTAGAGCAGCAATTTCCTCTTGGTGTTGCATCAAAACCTCATCATTGTGAAGAAGAGCATCTCTTTGTGATTCATCGTGTCTATTTCCTTGTACAACAATTTATGTAGCTACCATCTAGATTTCCGGAGCTATAGGCATATTTTTGGAGCTTTAAAATGAGTTTTTGGTGCCTCAATAGTATGGATTTGTTCTTCAAGAAGGGTTGTCATGATATCCTTTTTCCTTAAATTTCTAGGCTCAGGGGGCTCGTGACTTCATCTGCAAAATCTTCAATGAACACGGGGGCGGAGGAGCGGATTGAATCTTGGGCTAAGAGTTATGGGTTGGTTAGACAGAAATTGACATAGGAGTCCCCTTGATCCTATTTTTCCTGGAACTTTCTCCTACAATTATCTTTTTTTCTTTCCTTTTGGATTTCCTCGAGGCCTAGTGTGCACAAATCAACTAAATAAGCCATGGGTGCTTAATTGCAGCGTCACCACCTCCATTTTTATACTTCTGTCCCACTTTTTTTTATGGCATTTGCTAGATATTCGGGGAGATTGACTTTGAACGTAGATTTTTCCTGCATTTCTTCAAATGGGTCAAAATCTTCAGGGTATCTCCTCTTAATACTATTTTTTTCTCATCACAAATGAAATACCTATTTACCTAAGAAGCTACCTCCTTCCAATGTCCTGTGACAAGCTTTCTCTTTTAATACCCTTCTGGATCCCCTAGGGATTAACTATTATCTCAGGAAGAGGTCCCCCTCCTCATGAAAAGGGGCTATCAAATCTTTGAGGGGGAGTTAGTGACAACCTTGAGTCCAAAATCTAGAAGACCGAGAGATTGTGCTAACAATTTGGTTATCTATCTCAATCCTTTTCCCTCCTACTCTAGAACAAGTTGCTTCAAAATTTGACAAAAACTCTTCAATCAAATCTTCATCAAACCCTTCAAATTTTTGAATGAAATTTAACCAACTTGTGTCGTGAAAGACTTGGGAGATGACAAAATTCCTCAACAAAGTGGTTTCGCATATTTTGGCTCTTACTTCTTCTTCTTCCCCATCAAACACACTGGTTTGAAATAGGAATGAAAAAACATGATGACGAGGTAGATTTCCATAACAATGACGATGGTTTCTTGGAAGAGGTAGAGTAGTTTTGTGCAATGTCAGTAGCTTGAATTCAAACTACTCATGAATTTATAATAGCATCATGGTGGTAGAGAATGATAGCGAAGATGACTGATGTGATTGTTGAAGGTAGCAAACTTTTAATTCATTCACACTATTCCCACACTTCTACCCTTGTCACTCATGTCATATGTCATCCTTTGAAAAATCCTTTGAAAAGAGTGAAATCATGTCTCATTCATTCATCATTACCTCTTATCTCTTCAATTACTCCTTTAGATTTTTTTTGTTTTTAATCAAGTGCATTGGGAAGTTCAAATATAGTTAAGATCTTTGGCAAAAAAGTAAATACACATCACCTTACTAGCTCAAGCATCCTTTTGACCATTGGCGCTCCTCCTCCTACATTTGAAAAGTAATTACGGTTAATATACATTATGATAATTTACACTTCTAGCTTTTACTTACATGCATAAAAGAAAATATATTTTTGATTTTTTAGATATAGGGAGAAGAAGACTATTACAAAATTATGGTCTTCTTCTTTTATTTGCATATCCCGACAAAAAAACTCATGGCTGGAAGATTTGAAGTCTTCCACTAAATTGAATTCCTCACATAGTTGTGCCATGTCCTTAGTGAAGGTTTCTTTATCCTGGGGTTGTTGGTACAACCTCAGTCTATGGTCATTCACTAACCGAAAACACCCTAAACTTTACAAAGCAAATAACATGACTAATTAAGGAAGGATAACACCATTGCAACCTATAGCCAAGGCTCTAAGTCTAGGAATGAAACACTAAGATAGAAGCTTAATGGAATGCTTAACTAACATGAATACAATTCAAAATCTAACTAATCATGCCTACTAATATGCTCAATTACCTAACATAAGCCTAAATATACCTAAGAGGGAAATCAAATGGGTATGGTTGCTACTCCAAACAAGGTGAAATGGCCTCTCTAAATGACTTGTTAAGTCACTTTATATATCCATCTACTAACTTTGTTGAAGGTTTTAGGCAAGGATTAAACTTGGCTATAAAGCATATTTATTATATTAGATGTAAATCAAAGCATGGTGTAAAATTTAAAGGTATGAGGTGAGTTCTTTTTATAGTTTTCACTTTGAGGAAAACTAGTATTTTGGTGCATGTGGGACTAAAATCCCAAATTAGATTATAATTGTTAATCATGATCAAGCTTTGCTAATCACAATTAGTGAATTAGCAAGTGATTATGATGCATGGAACCTTAATCAACCGCTTAGGGTCAACTAGGAGGCTAGGATAAGCTTTTGAAGCTTTCTAAGATGTCATGGAGGGAAATGGGGTGATTTTGAGTGGTTAGAAGAGGGGTTTGAGGAAATAGTAGGGTAGATTGACCAAAACAAGGGTAAAATAGGCTTAATTAGCTAATAATCGCTAATCATCTATTTTGAAGAGGATTTTGACTTACGATTAGTAAATAAAGTGGCATCCTGAATGCGAAAGGGGTTAGGCAATCAACAAAGTGTTTTTAATTGGCCAAAGTGATAAGAAACGTTAGTTAATCAGTGGAAATCACTAACTATAATAGAATTGGCAAGAATAAGAATGATTTATGTTCGTTTTGGCAATAAGATTGCAAAAGCGGAATTTAGGTGTCTACACTAACAAAGTTCACATGTCACCGCTAATCGAAAATAATCTCATAGATCCATCATCATACATATATTCAATTTGGTAAGGTCCTAACCATCTTGTCCTCAGTTTTCCTTTGAAGTGCTAGTATTTTAAGTCAAACAACAGGGCCCAGTCTCCTTCTCTGAATATTTTGGTCTTGATATGAGAATCATGTCAGACCTTCCTCTAATGTTGAAGGATCTCAACTTGTTATTGTGCTTCCATCCACATCTCATCTAGTTCATTTAGTTGCATCACCCTATCTTGTTGAGCTTCATCCAAGTCAATTCCTATCTTCAGTGTTGTTCTCCAGGTCTACAATTCAAATTCCATTAGGAGCAATGGCTTCTTTCCATATACTAGTTCATATGGGGAGAAACTAGTGGTGGTTTTCCAAGTTGTGTTGTATGCCTAGACTGCTTCAAGCAGTCTTGGCACCCAATTCTTTCTATCTGCATTTATAACTTTAGTCAAGATGTTTTCCAGTTCTCTATTGGTGACTTCCACCTGCCCATTGGATTGGGGGTGGTATGGTGATGATTTCCTATGCTTGATCGATAAAATTTCAAAAGGATTCAATCATGTTGGACACAAACTGAGGTCCTTGATTAGATACTATGGCTCTAGGAGCTCCAAACCTTAGCATGATCTTGTGGTACAAAAATTTAGCTACAACTTCTTCATTGATGAACGTCAATGCTTGAACCTTGGCCCATTTGGTAACATAGTTAGTGCACACCAATGTACTATTTTCCATAAGATGGGGGTCTATAGGTCCAACAAAATCAATCCCCCATTTCTCAAATGGTCCTAAGACCAATTGAGGATTGAGGGAATTTTAAAAGACAGAGTAGGCTTCCCCATTCTTTGACATGCATCACATTTCCATACATATTTCTTGATAGCTTTGTGGAGAGAGGGCTAGTAGTACCCAGCTCCAAGGACCTTATGAATTGTCCTCTTTATTGAGTAGTGCCCTCCTCCAAGTTCATCATGACACACTCTTAGTATGTCATATACCTCATCTTCTCAAACACACCTGTGAAGAATCATGTCAGGACAACATTTAAACAAAATTTCATTGCACCACTTATATGTAGCATTGTTTCTGACTAATATTTTTCTTTCTTTACTAGTGAAATAAGTTGGAAACTTCCATGTAGTTAGATAATTGGCAAGGTTAGAAAACCATGGAGGATGTGTTGATATTGCAAACAAGTGCTCATCTAGGAAGTGATCTTGAATTGCCTCACCTTCTCCTGAAACATTCAATCTTGAAAGAAAGTCAACAACAACATTAGCCTTTCCAAGCTTATCAATAATGGTCAAGTTAAACTCTTGCAAAAAAAGCAACCACTTGATGATTACGCATTACTACTAGTTTTTTCATTAAGTATCCAGCCATCATCTAAGGGGGGGGGGTCTTCTTCTCTCTGTGTAATTCATTCACCGGCATGTGGATGATGGAAGAACTGGGGAACTTTGAAAAGTTTGGAAGATCTCGGCCAAAGAAGGTGATAGCCTTATAGATTGGTTCCTCCTCCCCGACGACCTATATAGTTTCTCTCGAACTCGTGTATACACAAAAATCTTATAACTAGTAATGTAGTGTTTGAATTTGTTTAGAGAGTAAACAACAACTAGAAATTCCTTTTCTGTAGTGGTGTAGTTTCTCTCTATAGGGGTCAGGTTTTTGTTGATGAAATAGATGGCATACATTTGTTCTTCCTCATCTTTCTGTCCAAGAACAACTCCCATTGCATTGTTGGAAGCATTAGTGTGAATATGAAAAGGTTGGCCCCAATTGGGTCCTCTCAAGACTGGGGCAGTGGTCAATTTCTCCTTTATAACTTCAAAAGCTTGTTGACATTGAGGATTCCATTCAAAAACATAGTATTTTGTCAGCAGAGAGAACATTGGTGTAACAATCTTACTAAAATATTTTATGAACCGTTTGTAATAACTTGCATGTCCAAGGAAACTTTTGATGTGTTTTTATTTCTTGTGTAGGAAACTTGATAATGACTTCTATTTTTAGGATCAACTTGGATAGCCCCGACAGCGAGAGATATGATGACCCAAAACAACCCCTTAATCAACCATCATTAAGCATTTTTCATGACTTAAGGAGAGTTGGTGTTGCTCACATATTGTTAACACTTTTTCAAGATTTCTCAAAGACTCCTCAAAGGTAGACCCATGGACAATAAAATCATCCATATAAAATTCAACACAGTCATTGGTAAGGTCTCAAAAATAGCTAAAACTACTCTCTAAAAGGTGGCAGGTGCATTACAAAGTCCAAATGGTAGAACTTTGTATGAAAATGTACCCTAGGGACAAGTGAAAGTGGTCTTATCTTGATCAACAAGTGTTATACTAATTTGGTTGTATCCACTAAACCCATCCAAGAAGGAGAAATATTTCTTACCTGTTAGATTGTCCAGAACCTTATCTATAAAGGGCAGGGGAAAGTAATCTTTCTTTGTGGCTTTATTAAGATCCATATAATCTATACAAATTCTTCACTTACCCTTTTCCTTGGGAACTATAACAAGAGGTGATACCCACTGACTATCAAATATTGGATAGATAAATCCTACCCTTAACAATTTTTCTATTCCATCTTTGGCAATGTCTCTTAGTGTTAGGTTGATCCTTCATTTTGGTTTTCTTGATGTCAATATCCTCGGTATAAATATGATGAGTGTAAATGTTTGGATGAATCCCTTTCATGTCAATATAATCCCAAGTAAAAGCTTGATTGATTTCTCAGGATTTCTATGACCCTAGTCTCCTGATTGTCTTCCAAGTTGTTACCAATAGTCAATTCTTTGCCTATCTCAACAGTTACTTGTTTAGTGTCTTTCAAAATAGCCAGTTTTGTCTCAACAATAAGAGAGTTTAAAGGACAAGCATGGGTTGTAACATGTGAAAAATAACCATGTTCTCATAATCCTTTCCCATATAAGATGCAATCTTGGCTAAAGGATAATAAAAATAGTTGATCTTCAGCCTTCATGGTAATCATAGGTCTCTTCACAACCTTCTATAGAAATTTTACTCACTAATATCTTTTCTGAATTCAAAGTAGTCATTTATGTAGCCTTTGTTTCAGTTTCCATAGCCATAGTTTCGGTTTCCGTAGCTGTGATATCTTCTTTATCTAACATTGGGTATGTCTTTGTAATTTTTCCCGTATGATTTTTTACTGCGATGGTGGCCAGATAAGGAGTCATATTGTTATTATCTAAAAATCCACTCACACACGTTCACAAACATCCACATATGGCTAGGCAAGAGGATAAAGAGAAATATTTTTACTTTTTCCCATTTGAAATAGTCATTTTCTTGACCTACAGTTAATGTATGCAATGAACAATAGCTAGCCAGGGTCTTCCTAAGATAACTGGATATCCCATCTTTTGAGTTTTAGGTTGTAAGACCATAAAATCTATTGGATACTCCTAGGATTTAGTCGTAACCACTATGTCCTCGTTTATTCCTTCACGGGAAAACAATAAATAGATTTGCTAATTGGAATATAGTACTGGTTGGCTATAATCTTATCAAAGACAACAAATTAAATGTATCTTTTGTTATGACATTGATGGCAACACCAAGATCCACCAAAATGTTAGATATTAAGTGATAATTTATGAAAATAGTAATGACTGGACTCCAGTGGTCCCAATATTTTGGTGAAAGAAGCTTTCTAGCTACAAGGTCAACTAGATTTCCTTCTACTTTGACATTTTTGGGTATTTCTTCTTCCTTCCTATGTATTTATGCAATGGTTCCTAATGGTTTGGTTTAATTCAGGAATGTCCCTTATTTCTCTTAAGAGTGGGACCTCTATATTCAACTTTTTTAGCTCCTAAACCAGTGTTGTCTCTTCCCCATTTTGCATTTCTTTTAATCTCTCTAGGAAAGGAGTTACATGCACATTCTTGTCTTTCTCCCGGTCATCCCTAGTTTCTTGTGTTTGTGGAACATGTTCGGTTCTCTCCCTTTCCTTAGGTACCTCAGTAATAACTATTAGAGGATTGTTCATTATTTTTCCATATCTTAGTTGTAAGTTATTAATGGCATTAACTTGCATTGTCTCACCCTATCCTGCTTCACTAATTGAAGTTGTTTGTTGATTTTTGGGGTTTGAGACAGGTTGGGTTAGAAGTTGAGTTTGTGTTGCTTGCCCTACTAGTGATTTTGCTATGGTGGTGGCATTAAAGCTTGTTATTGTGTAAACCTCCTTGGTTGATTATAGTTCTGTTGGGGTGACCATTGTTGGTTTGGCCATGGATGTGCATTGGCTGATGGTGTCTAGCCTTGCTGATTATATGGAGGCATCCATGGTTGTGGATTTGGGTAGGCCATCCAGTTTGGTGGTGTCCAATCAGGTTGTCCCCAAGTTGGTGGAGGGGTCTGATTGGGCCATGGCATCATCCACAACATCTGAGTAGGTCTAGAGGCATAAGCAGACCAATTATTTGATCTTTGAATAAATTTTACTTCTCCATTTGTTTGAGTCATAATGTTTAATCTTTCTCTCAACCGAGGTAGGAGAGTACAATGGTTAGTGTCATGTTCAGGGACATCAAAAATCAAGTACACATTTATGTGATATCTAGAGGACACTCTTTTAAAGGATGTTTTTTCTTGCATCTAGACAATACATGTCTAAAGGTTTTTTTATAGCATTGTTCTTACTTTCATCCCATTCATGGTTAAAGTTAACTATGTCAAAATGCTTGTCTTCATATTGCTGTGTCCTCAAGAAGTTTTGTGGTACCAAAGGCATGTTTTGATGTTTTCTTTCTTCTAATGCCTCCCCTTGTTCTAGAGTAGCTCCTACATAACTCAGCAATCTGTTCCAGGGTGATTTTGTTTACATCACCTCCTCCCATGAGATGGAGGGATTCTTGGCTTCATCATCAAGTCCTTTAAGGAATATTGTCTTGCTTATTTCTGCATTCAACTCATAACCACTTCTCTTATGGACAAAAAGAAATATGTCCAAGTAATCTTCCAGATTTTCATCTTCCTTTTGTCTCATCTAAAAGAATTCTTCCCTCCTATCTCTTCCCCTGTAGTAGTCTTGGTACTTGTCCAAAAAGGTAGTCTCTATTTGTTCCCGTAAAATAACGGAGTCATGGAGCAATCCATAAACCACCTCATGGCAGAGTCCTTGAGGGTGGAAGGAAAGAGCTTGAGTTTTTGGTTATCTATTTTGTAGTCATATGTTTGGCATAGGACTTTGAATTCAAACAAGAATTGGTTTAGATCTTCTATGGGCATTCCTCGAAAGATAGGCATAATGGATGGGGAAATGTTTTTCATAGGTTCTTCCTCTTCATCATTTAAGACAATAGGGTAGGTAAAGGTTCTACCCAAGGGTCTATCATCATTGTTTCCATTGTTTCCCATGTCTCCCATTTCTACAAGTTATTCAAGTTCTGGACAAGTTGATTCAGATTGTTCAGTGTCACTCTCAGGAGTAGTATTATCAGTGTTTACTATATGTTCTCCTATTGGGGATATTCTTTGAATGTTGTGAGGTATATATCTCCCTTTAGCATCCCTTGTCTGTGCATCAATATTTATCTTTAAGGCAAGGCTTAGGATCTCTACTGGTTGCATAGCTCAACTTCAATAACACCCATAACATAAAATGTGAATAAAATGGCGTGTTTTGCTTATGGTAGTCCCTAACAATGGCACCAAAATGATGGGTTGTTGTAACTTCCAATCATTTAATCAACCTATTCAAGTGTTGATGTCATTATAGACCAAGGTTGTGTTCAAGGTTGTATGCAGAGAAGTTGATATGCAACTCAGTCACTATGGTGGTTCTCTCTTTGGGGGTTTTGTTTGGTATCGATTTTCTTGTTCTATATTACTTAACTACTGAAAGCGAGTAAATGTCTAAACTACTTGAATATCAAAAGCTTCTAAACTATCAAATAGAAAACAAAGTATATCAAATGCATCTATGTTATTGAAACAAATTTACTAAATGAAATGCTTGTTAAAGGAAATGCTTTGCTGAAATGAAATGCTTGTTTAAAGGAAATGACAAGTAAAGGAAATTCGTTGAAATAAAGAGATATAAGATTGTATTCAGATAATCACCAAGTCAAGATATTAAAATTGGAACTTAGTAAATGTAAATATTTTGCATGAAGTACCAGTCCTCCAATCTCCTCAATCAAGTGGGCCTTTGCTCTACTTCGGGATTGAGACTCTTAACACAAATGTATCCTCAAAATATCATGTATTTTATTGATAAAATACGAGTATATTACATACTTCAGAGAGCAATTGAAAATAACTTCTATTTATTATCTATTGTAATACCAAAAAAACTAAAAACAATCATGATAAGGTGTCTTAAAGACACTACCGGTTTCAACATATGTCAAAACTATAGGAAACTGATTAGAAATTCATAAAAGTCCCATAACGCCCCATAATTTTGCTAGAAAAAAGGGTCCTAGTTTATAGATTGTTATGGTTCAGTCTTCAAAATGGTGTAGTGGTTGTAGACTCGGTCTCCTTTGACTGTAACTGTTTAAAATGGTAGAGAATACGCCTCATCATCCTACATATGTCACAAAATTACTCAACAAAGTAGTTAGTGGGAGTTTCATTGGTCATTAGTTTGCCTAAGACAGAATAAGGGGAAATGCATTACTTTCTACTTTAGATATAACTATTTAGAACATTCATGTGCATTGATTAGTGTTTTTGGAGTAAATTTTATATATATTATGATGATTCATTTTATGGACTCATCAGTGACTTTCATCACACTCATGGACATGTGACCAATCGTTACATGTAATTTAGGTCTTATGTCTAAAACCTCATTAATCAAGGACATATTGTCATTGTACCTCTTTATCCACCAACTTTCCATCCTAATTCTATCCCCAATCATCATCCACCATCCAAATCACACTCGACATCCAAACATTGCACACCATCAAAATCTCATTGTACATCCAAACGTCCCTCACTAACCAAAAACTAAAACACATTTCACCTCTCATCCTTTGTTAATTCCAGCCTCTTAATAGATGAAAAATTACAACCCCGAGTCTCATGATGACCGGATAACATCATCTTCACCATCCAATCCATACCTTGTAGCCAAAAATATGTTCACTAATATGAAACATCGAGGAAAAGGCTTAGGCATCCATGAACAAGGAATTCATGAACCCATCTCTCTTCATCAAAATCTAGGTCGTTTAGGCTTAGGGTATAAACCTAACACTAACAACGTCCCTCCCACTACTCCATCACAACCCATTTCTACCACTCCTCTTATTGATCTTACCATCCCAACCACTCAACCCAATCACAAATCATTTAATCCCCCTACAAATACCAAACACCTAAAAATGGATTGAGCACATAATTTGTTGCATGTGCACGAATGTTCTTTCCTTCCCACCCATCCTCCTTCCATCCAACATCTACATCCCTTTGCATCTAATCCATTCTTATCATCACATCCATTCATATCCTCTTCCAATCCATTCATTTGAACACTTGATCAACTTTCTTGTATATGTTGTGAGTCAATAATAACTACTTCAACTGTGTGACCTTGGTCTATCATTACCTCCAACATTCAAGCACAATTGTCCTCCTAGAGATCCACACACTTTAACACACTTAATCAACTTGTGGTGAAGACCCTTGGGCGTGTCTTTTGACACTCTAGCCAATGTCATCTCCACACTCATTTCCATCCCCAATCAAACCACTAATGATTCTTAACCCCTTGAGATTTCTCAAGAGAATGGAACCTCTTTACGAAAAAAATCCAAATATCAAAAAGTAAAAATCATATCAAAATTTAAAATATCAAATAAAATCCACTTCAATACTCTCTCTAGAGGTGTTTCCAACATCTCTATCAAGGCTATGGATGTGTGGCTAACAATAGAGCAATGTTATGACAAGAACCAAATGCATCTTTGTCGGAGCTATAGACACTGACCGGCAGCAAAGAAAGAAATGCACGACTTAACCTTACTCACCCTCCATCTACCTATTTGACTTAATCACTCTCTATACATTGGTTAGTTTATCTTCACATACTACCGATTAGGTCTTCACTTCAAGCATTAATTAATCATTACAATCACACACACACTTTGATCTCGCAAAGACATAGTGCTCGAGATGCTGCTAGGTATTGTTTAGACCTTGGTCACACTTTTGTTTTATTCCAACTCTTTCCTTACAACATGTCTTTTATTAGCCTCATTTTTTTCATCACTAATGTTATTTTCATTTCATCCATCACATACACATCCTTTTTCCCTTGATTAAACATCCATGGGTAGACCATGATCCTTTCCTTTTCATCTAATCCTCCTCGTGCCCCTTTTAATTGTCATCATCATGATTGGGGGCAGCCTTACCATCATCCACCGGGGAATCTTTCCATCCTACCCTACACCTAGTGGAAAATCAAACCCATCCATCTATCCATACAAGCCACCCTACTTTACACTTGGGAGCACACTACATCTATCCCTCAATCCATCTCCCCTATACATGGGGGCATATCTTATCATATACCACATCCCTCATCCTATCTATCTATCTCCCATCCCACATCCCATCTAATCATAACCTATCAACCAATCCTTATCTTATCCAACATATCCAATTTCCCTCAATTTTTCCCTTTCATCCTACCAAAACATGATCTAGGACTTATAGGAGAAATTTGCACCCCACCTTACATCCCTTCACATCCCTCCATGAGTTATCCCATCAAGGATCCTTTCATCTTAACTATCCTCAACCATTTCCCCATCCCAAATCCAAAATCTCAACATCCAACATCAAATAATCTAAACATCCAAAATTTAAAATCTAAAAACCAAAACATTCAAAAAAATCCATTAAAATCACAAAATTACATCATAAAAAAACTAAAAAAATAAATGCAATGTGTGTGTTTTTGTTTGTGTGTGTTTGTTTACTTGTCTGCATTTACATTTTGGCCAATGATATGAGCCCCCTTTTGTTTTTTTTTCTTTTTAAATCGTTCCAATGATATGAGGACCATATTTTTTATATTAATTTGTCTAATGATATGAGAACAAGGGCATTTGGAAATTCAATCATCATGGTCTTTATACCTTGGTGCATTTTTCTCTATGCCACATCAACAACATTGTTAATGATGCTAACAATGGGAACTGTTGTCAAAATTTCACCCCCCCAGGGTAAATTTCGATAACATGTATCAGAGTTTTGCAGTTCCAAGCATGTAGATTGATCCAGGAAAAATCGTGAAAATTGGCTAAGTCCTGCTCAAGGTCGCCTTTGGGACAATTGGAACAGAGGGACGCGAAGGGCGCGAATCGGCCGGTTCGCCCGAAACAAAGAATTTTCGCAAAGGAACAATCGGGCCGCGAGGGCGCGAAGGGCGCGAAAAGGTGAAGCGGTGAAGCAAGGGAAGCCCATTTCGGGTGGTTTAGAAGAATTTGTCCCAAGCAGCAAAGGGACATCTGGGACAAATGGACGCGAAGACGTGAACCGTAGCCGGTTCGGCCGAACGAAACTTTCGCCTTTGGGACATCTCGGGCCGCAGGGGCGCGAGGGATGCGGATAGGCTGAAAAAAGCCGAGAGCCAATCAGATTGTGCCACGTGTCATCGGCAGATAAGGGACAAGGAAGCCCATTTCGGGTGGATCAGAGGTTTCTGTCCTAAACAACACTGGGACATCCGGGACAAAAAGACGCAAAGGGCGCGAAAGAGCTGGTAGGCCGCGGACCAATCAAATCATGACACGTGTCACAAGGGAAAAGGTCAAAAAGTCAAAGGGCGAGTTTTGAAGGGTCAGCCCGAACCAATGGGATAGTGCCACGTGTCCCAGCTAGGGCCCACAAGGAAATTTCAAAGGAAAGCCCGCGGAAAGGTGGAGGAGAGAGAATTATTCAGCGAATCAGAGCCTGCCACGTGTCGTCCAGGTGGCGAAGCGCGGGAAAATATTTCAAAATCCGTTTTGGTCTGTTCCGTGCCCTAAATCTTCAGATCGTCATATCTTTTGATCCAGAGCTCGATTTGCACATTCTTTATATCAATGGAAAGCTGTTGAAATTCTCTACATGATTTTGGGATCAATCTTCCATTTTGGTGTAGTCTGAGAGAGAAAGTTAAGAAACGGCTCTGACGCATGGTAATGCCAGAAGTGACGCTTCAACAACCAGCTTTAATGCAGCAGACAGCCTGCCGTTTTGCCAGGATCCGCCACTTCTACCATAATGAGATGATTTAAAATGTGACCTAGAAGTGGTTGTGGTAGTTTCGAATTTCCTCTCTTCCCTCTCTCTTTCTTCCTATATATTGTACAGAGGGGCTTCTTTCAAAAGGGGGACATAACAAGTTGTTCATCTTTTCTGCTCTGCCCTCCCTTCTTTTCTTCTCTAGGGTTGAAAATGGAGCTCGAACCTCCTCCCTGCTCTGTAATGGCATTTTTTCCTTTTACTAATGAAATGATGTTCAGCGAAACTTACGGAGCAACAAAAATGTGTTTTTGATGCATCATCCATCCTTGCTCATTCTTCGCTTGTTTTCCTCTTGCCTCTCTTCATTGCGGTATGTGTGCATGTTTGAATGTTCATTGCTGCAGTGCCTGAGCTGTGTTCATGGAGTTTTGGGACATTTTCTCGTGTGAAATCTATCCTTGGGCTCGTGATGCATCTCATCCATCCTTCCCATTGCTCACCTCTCTTTGTCCCATGGCGTTTGATAGATGTCCAACATTCTCCTTCTCGGTGTATCACCGTTTTAGTGTAGGCTTTTCTTTGTTTTCCCTTCTCTCTCTCTCTCTCTGTCTCCTTGGCATGGTTAGATTAGGATTAGACTAGCTTGCTCGCACTTTGGAATAGCTTGTGGCGGGTAGTTTAGGAGCAGGAACCAGCCTTCTCTGGAGATTCCTCTCTCGGTTTCACAAGTCCCATGCTTGGAGAGAGGTTTCCATGTTGTGCAATCACACTGGATGCTTGAACATCAACCTAGAAGCCTGATGTGCGTCCATGGGTGCTGTGATTTTGCACTAACAGGTTTTGGCACGCTGGGACCTTAGAGGTCTTCCACTTCATCTTTTGCAGGTTGGTGTGTTCTGTGAAGATTTCACCTTTGGAGGCACTTGCAGAACACATCGGCGACTCCATCCGATCGTGAACCCATTTCTCTCGAGCTTACGCACCCGTTTCCATCCATTTTCATCCATCTTTCTTTCCATCCCTTTCATTCTTTTCCATTCCATGAAGTTGTGCAATCATGACTTCATTTCCATCATGGAATTCACATCAACAACAGCAGTATATTCCACCTCCAACATGTTTTACAAATCCTCCAGATCAGCATGCATACTCATATGAACAGCGATGCAAAGTCGGTTTGGCTATGGAGCTTTCCAGAGCAAGGGTATGCATACAATGAAGACCATCGAGATCCAAGATGCTGGTCTGCATTGGAGAAAATCCAAAAGATGGAGGTAAACATAGTGCGATCCAGGGGCTCAAGCACGGATGAAAGCTTTTGGAATCGGTTGTGGAGCACCTGTCCATGGGTGGGACCTTTTCCAAGGCAATACACCCTCGGAGAAGCTTGACTTCATGATTGCAACGCTGCCTTTGCTTGCAAAGTGGATTGAAGAAATAGAGGTGTATGAGAGAAGTATTCAGCAACCTTGTCAACGGGTAAGCACACCATCTCATGCCTTTTCTTTTCCTCTTTCCCAATCTGTTTCATTTCAGCAGTGTCAAGTTTCAAACCCTCCATCTGCTGTCCCAAGTGTTGAATCCATCCCTCCATCCCTAGTCTTCCACCCCATCTTAATTCTTCTTTCCTTTTCCCTTCCAAACAGTCATCCCCTCCACAAGAGCTAACAGAAACACCCCCTCCTCCAAAGAAACAAGAGGTTTCACCTCCTCCACCACCACAAAAAATTGTCAAATCAGTTGAGTTTCAACCTATCCCTCCTCTTGCATCCCCAATTCCACGTGGGAAGAAGAAATTGAAAAAATCAGTCATCAAGGACAACAAGAGGAAGAGCGAAAAGAAAAGAAATGACAGAGATAACTTGAAGGTTTGGGCTGCCAAATTTGGGATGACAAAGATCCCTTGATGGTTAAGCCTACGAGAAGAGGCTAAGGTTGAACAAATGGTGGTGAGGACTGATTTTGCGAGAAGAAGAAGATCTTGCAGATCCCAACTTGTCCTCTGAGAGCGTGAGAATGAAGAGTTTGACTTGACAAACTTCATGCTGGAGGAAGAGTTCAATCAAGAGCAAGATTGCCTTCAAACATTGGAGGAAGGAGAAGCTGCTCCAAATCCAAAAGAAGAGGAGCACATTCTAGCTGTGGAGGAGAAAAGTGCAGATCCAAAGGGTTTGAGCACAAAGCAGGTTATAGAAGAACCTTCAGTTCTTCTTTCTACTTCATCTCTCTCAAGTTCTAGTACTGAAGAGGAGTTTGATCTCTCAAACTCAATATTGGAGAGTGAAGGAAACCATGGTGGTCAAGTTGCAGATCAAGAGGACACCATGGAGGAAGTTGAACATGAACAACGGGACAACAATGAGGCAGTTTACCTGTCAGATTTGGAGGACTGTTTTGATGGAGAAGAGTCGGTTGAGTTTTCACCATTCTCTCTTTCATCATCCACATCCCAAACACCGAGCCTCCGCCATGAAGGAGAGTTTTCATTTGCAGCACTGCGCATCTTATAGCAGACCCTTTGGAATCAAAATTGGAAGATTTTAATCTTCCCCTGTTCTTCATTAGAGGAAGAGAAAGGACGAAAGGGTTCTACCATTGCTTCCACACCATCCATTCAAGGTCTACAAGAAGACTCCATTCTTAGAGTTGAAAATCGAGCTATGGGCATATCAAACCGATCGGACCTTGCCCAATCGGTATTTGGCTTCATTGGAGCCAAAGGAGAAGCCCAACCAGTCATGCTTGCTTCGAGCATGAGGATGAGCTACAAAGTACCAAGGATCAGTGCCATACCTCTCCAATCCAAATGCAGAGCAACTAAAAGAGGTTTTGGATTTGTTTTCACCGACACCTTGATGATCTGGGTGGAAGACCAGCTTCTTGTTGATTTTCCACTCATCCTAACAACCATGATCAGTGCCAAATCAATTGCATGGCTGCCAATTTTGAAGAAAGGAAGCTATTTCTCACAACCAGTTGCAGGGTTTGTTTAGCTTGCCTTTGCTTCCAGTTAGAGTAGAGTAGCTAGGTTTGCTTTCAGTAGAAGAAGTGCTTGTGCACACTCTGCATGTTCCATTTGGAGCATGTATGATTTTTAGTTCTGTACATAGTTTTGGTGTTGCTGGTTCGCTCTTTGCATTCGCTTGCTGGCATTTTGGTGAGAACAACTCCATGTCCGGTGGGATTCAAGTGGCTCAGAGGGAAGTTTTCAAAGTTCAGATCAGTTTTCAGGCTTGCTTATGACTCCATGCCCAATGGATTGCTTCAGGCTACTGATCATTCACCTAGCAGGCAGGTGACCCCGCTGAGTCGTCAAAACTGTTGTCAAAATTTCACCCCAGGGTAAATTTCGATAACATGTATCAGAGTTTTGCAGTTCCAAGCATGTAGATTGATCCAGGAAAAATCGTGAAAATTGGCTAAGTCCTGCTCAAGGTCGCCTTTGGGACAATTGGAACAGAGGGACGTGAAGGGCACGAATCGGCCGGTTCGCCCGAAACAAAGAATTTTCGCAAAGGAACAATCGGGCCGCGAGGGCGCAAAGGGCGCGAAAAGGCGAAGCGGTGAAGCAAGGGAAGCCCATTTCGGGCGGTTCGGAAGAATTTGTCCCAAGCGTGAAAAGGGACATCTGGGACAAATGGACGTGAATGACGCGAATCGGCCGTTCGGCGGAACGGGAAACTTTCGCCTTTGGGACATCGGGCGCGCAGGACGCGAGGGACGCGATAGCCAAAAAAGTCGAGAGCCAATCAGATTGCGCCACGTGTCATCGGCAGATAAGGGACAAGGAAGCCCATTTCGGGCGGATCAGAGGTTTCTGTCCCAAACAAGACTTTGGGACATCCGGACAAAAAGACGCGAAGGGCGCGAAGAGCGGCGGCAGCCCACGGACCAATCAAATCATGACACGTGTCACGAGGGAAAAGGTCAAAATTCAAAGGGCGAGTTTTGAAGGGTCACCTGAACCAATGGGATAGTGCCACGTGTCCCAAATTTAGGGCCCACAGGAAATTTCAAAGGAAAGCCCGCGGAAAGGTGGAGGAGAGAGAATTATTCAGCGAATCGGAGCTCGCCACGTGTCGTCCGTGTGGCGAAGCGGGAAAATATTTCAAAATCCGTTTTGGTCATTAGTGCGCTAAATCTTCATATCGTCATATCTTTTGATCCAGAGCTCGATTTGCACGCGTTCTTTATATCAACGGAAAGTCGTTGAAATTCTCTACATGATTCTCGGATCAATCTTCCATTTTGGTGTAGTCCGGAGAGAGAAAGTTAAGAAATGGCTCGACGCATGGTAATGCCGTGGTGACGCTTCAACAACCAACTTTAATGTAGCATTGCCCCACCGCTTTTGCCGGGATCCGTCACTTCTACCATAATGAGATGATTTAAAATGCGACCTAGAAGTGGTTGTGGTAGTTTCGAATTTCCTCTCTTCCCTCTCTCTTTCTTCCTATATATTGTACAGAGGGGCTTCTTTCAAAAGGGGACATAACAAGTTGTTCATCTTTTCTGCTCTGCCCTCCCTTCTTTTCTTCTCTAGGGTTGAAAATGGAGCTCGAACCTCCTCCCTGCTCTGTAATGGCATTTTTGCCTTTTACTAATGAAATGATGTTCTGTGCAAACTTCTGGAGCAACAAAAAACATGTTTTGTGATGCATCTGTCCATCCTTGCTCGTTCTTCGCTTGTTTTCCTCTTGCCTCTCTTCATTGCAGGTATTTGTGCATGTTTGAATGTTCATTGCAGGTCTGGAGCTGTGTTCATGGAGTTTTGGGACATTTTCTGTGTGAAATCTATCCTTGGGCCTGTGATGCATCTGTCCATCCTTCCCATTGCTCACCTCTCTTTGTCCCATGGCAGTTTTGATAGAGGTTCAACATTCTCCTTCTCTGGTGTATCACCGTTTTAGTGTAGGCTTTTCTTTGTTTTTTTCCTTCTCTCTCTCTCTGTCTCCTTGGCATGGTTAGATTAGGATTAGATTAGCTTACTGCCTTTGCACTGAATAGCTTGTGGCGAGGTAGTTTAGGAGCAGAACCAGCCTTCTCTGAGATTCCTTTCTCATTTTACAGTGTCCCACACAGGAGAAAGGATTCAATGTTGTGCAATCACACTGGATGCCTGAGTTATCAACCTAGAAGCCTGATCTCGCATCCGGGGTGCTTTGTGATTTTGCATCAACAGGAACTTTATGGTAGCACACCCCCTTTACTATCATCATATTTTATCCTTATCATCATCCACACCTAATCCTCATCATCATCTAAATAACTATCTAACCTCCTCATCCTCTTATCCAATCAATCATTTATCAATCAATCAATATCCACATCCAAATCTTATCATCTCACATCCAACATCCAAAATCCTCACCCCTTGGTTGGGGCATCTTCTAACATCCTCTTATCAATCAAACTCGAACATTATTTCTCATCGCTTCATCAATCATCATCCCAATCCTCTCCTCATCAATTTCCTATCATCCAAATTGAACCAAAAACTAATCTTTATTCTTTCATCCAAACATACTCAATCTTCTAATCCTCTAAACCCAACATCATATACCCTATCTTTCTACCCAATAAATACAAACTCAAATGTAATATCCTCAATTCCAAAATTCTCAAATCCAAAATCTTCAAACCTAACCCCGACCAGGGCATCTTCTAATCCACCAATCCTAAATCTTCACCCTTATGTCAGGGTAACATATACTCTAAACTCCAATATCTCTTATTCTTCTAATCTTCTCTCCTCTCCTATAATCCTCAATCTTCTCATCCTATAATTCTATCTCCTATTTTCTAATCCTCTCATCCTACAACCTCATCAACAATCCTTTTATGCTATGAATCCAATATCCTTAATCTCAACCCCTTGATGGGGCATCCTATAATCCAACCCCTTCAATCAATCCTTCAATTCTATAATCCTCTCTCCTCTCCTATAATCCTCAATATTCTCATCCTCTAATCTTCTCTCATCTACTAACTTGGTTCTCTCCTCTTTTCAAGTGATTACCCAACTTGTCCCTCCTGCCTAACCCCTCGAGGGGGCATCATATCACCATCCTAACATCTTCTCTTCTTTTTCTTTGAATGGTCATTGCTCCACAATAACCCTTCAAAGAGGGGGAAAATGTAGACATCTAAAATGTCGACATAATTAATTACGATTAATTTGTCCCGTAAATATCCTAACATCATCACTATCTAAATCCCTATAATAATTAATCACAAGATTAATTATTATTAATCCCTTTTATCACATTTACCCTTTATCATTTATCTAATATCCTATCATTTCATCATTAATCCTTTAATTCATTATTATATCCCATTATCTCACTTTAATCCTTATTAACATTTTCTAGGAATTTAATGTTCCTACACCCACCTACCCACCTACTCTACACCTACCCTACACCTAGCCTTTCAATATATTCCATTATTTCACTTTAATCCTTATTAATATTTTCTAGGAATTTAATGTTCCTACACCCACTACCCACCTACTCTACACTTACCCTACACCTAGCCTTTAAATGTAATCATTGTGGAGGATGATTTGAATGGAGTTGCAGAAAATATCACGAAGAAGAAAAATAATTTACAAATAATTTAACATACAACAATAATTCGTATTCATTTAATCAAAATCATTATTACATACACCCACATATATAGGTAATAGCTCCCCTATAAATAAGTAGGTAGCTATAACCTCTCAAATGATTCTACGTGAGTTTGTTGAAACTCACATAACAATATATTTGTTATTAGTTGTTTTAATATAACAACTAAATAACAAATCACTAACTTACTAAATAATAATTACCCTAGTAATTATTATTTACTATTTTACTAACTCACATTCACTAAGATAATAATTACACATGTAATTATTATTCACCCATACATATCAATGGAGCACTAACCAAAGTTTTCCTAACATTCCCCTAGTGAGCATGGGGAAAACATGTCTTTGTACTTGCACTGTTTTATGAATAGGTTATTTTCACAGGATGCTCACAAACACGACGGATGGTTTTACACACAGCTAACCACGAACCGAGAATGGTGGTTTTACAAAGTGGAGTGCCACAAACCAAAAAGGTTATGGTTTTACATATGGTTTAACACCAACCAAAAATAAAAAAAGTTTTTCAATTGGTTTACCTCTGACCACCACATCATGATGTGTCAAGTACTATTAATAGCTTTTATTAATATCTCACTACAGAAATAACATAGGAAAATCATGTTGAATTATGTTGCTCACACACATAAACCGAAAAAATGAAATGGAACATTAGATCATGTTACCCCCTCAATGTGAAATTTCCACTTAATCACACCACATAGAAACAACGAGATCACTAAAATATAAAGCACTAAAACTAGAACTCTAAAAACACAATGAAAATCACACTCAGAAATCGAAATTAAATACTCACACCACAAAAATGCCACCACGGAGAAATGTGGCCTCGCTCGTTGGATCGATGAGAGGTCATCGTTGGTGGTGATGAGAGGTCATTGATTGACCTCCAACCTTAGATGCCTCCAACCTCCGATGTCATGTTGCTAAATTAGTTTGATTTATCTTTGAGGCTCTTGATGTAAATATTGTTGATGATGAAGCTCTGAATCTGAAAAAAAAAAACTACTTCTAACATTTTGATGATAACTTGAAAACCAAAGCTCTATTTTACAAACTATAAAATGCATTAGAAATTTGATTTAAAGATATTTCTAGAGGTGTAGAGAATCCTTGTAGATTTATAAGGAATCATTGGTGATTCAAAAATCATTGGCAATTTTCCGTAATTGCTTTGCGATCGTGTTTCAAGACCAAAATCATTGGCGACATCAAAAATTCAACAGATCTTTCCAGATCCACATTTTTACACATGTTTGAAGTTGTTCAACTTTGGATTACTTCCTGAGATAGACGTCAACATGAAAAATCTTTTCTAGATGAATCAACAACTTAATAATTGCAATCAAAACTATTGGATGCAATCTGAACACCAACTCTGAAGAAGGATGATGCCAAATTCGAATATATAAAAAATTACTCCTTTGTCTCCTTTATTTAATTTGTGCACACTTCTTACGTAAGTGGGGAAACCATAGCTTACATAAGATCTTCCCCTTCATTGATCTCTTCACAGAGCCATACCTGCTCTGATACTAGATGTGGAGGATGATCTTAATGGAGTTGCAGAAAAGATCACAGAAGAAGAAATAATTTACAAATAATTTAACACACAAGAATAATTTGTATTAATTCATTCAAAATCATTATTACATACACCCACATATATAGGTAATATCTCTCCTATAAATTAGGAGGTAGTTATAACCTCTCAAATGATTATACGTGAGTTTGTTGAAACTCACATAACAATATATTTGTTATTAGTTGTTTTAATATAAAAACTAAATAACAAATCACTAACTTACTAAATAATAATTACCCTAGTAATTATTATTTACTATTTTACTAACTCACATTCACCAAGATAATAATTACACATGTAATTATTATTCACCCATACATATCATGGAGCACTAACCAATTTTTTCCTACTAATCACACCACTAATCATATTTATTTAACCTAATCTAATTCTAATCTTAATCACACCCTTCCACCTATAAATCTAGAGGCTTCTATTTCTAGAAGCCTCTTTAAACTTCTCCTTCTATTGAATTTTTAATTCAATGGAAGATTCTTCCCTCCATGAATTTTGAATTCAAATTATAGAACCCTCCACTCTAGAATCCTCCATCCTCACATGCATTATCCACCCTTGATCCAAATCCAACTTGGCTTCATCCTAGCCATTGAATCCTCCACCCCTCAATTATAAATTGAACTCTCCTCCTCCATGAGAGCAAGTTAGAAAATCCATAATAAACCTCTACCATTTTATTTCGTGATCATCCACAATCATCAATACATCTATCAATCCATCATCCTTCATCAAGCAATCCAAGGCAATCAAGGGGAGGTGTTGCCCAAGTTTCTCCACCAAAATCTGAAGCAATCAACACCAATCCAAGATAAATTTCAACACATCAAAGGAGGGGCATTGCATCTTCTTGGTAAGTGCAGCTATTGATGTTCTCCTCCTTTCCATCTCTTGCTCAATCCGAGGTATTGCTTGAAAGGATTAGGACAGAGAAAAATTTGTAATTTGTTTTCTTATATTTACATATTAATATTTTCTAACTAATACACCCTTCTTTCAATTCATATATTCATCTTATATATCAAATTAAACATCATCTAATTAAACACCTTGATGGCATGAAATAAAAAGAATAAAGCTTGATTGATAGATAAAATCTACGTGTCACTCATTCAATTGGGTTTTGAAACTAGAACCTATTGGATTTTCCCCATTTTTCATTTTGAATCAAAAATAATTCTCACGTGGAAAATATGAATGAGATCAATGCAACAAAATGAATTACATATAAAAGATATAATAGAAACATCGGTTCATATCTCATTCTATTGCGAGTTTATTTGGTAAACACTAATTAGGAAGGATTTTACCAAATGTGGGGTTGTTTTGGTAGATTTTTAGGACTGACATTGTGTCATGGTTTAGACTTATCGTTCTAGTGGCTATTGAAGCTGGTGGAATAATTGGGGGCAACTTTGTGACACTCTTCCATCAATATTTGATGCCTGCAGAACACGAGTTACATGGAGAAAATATTGCTAGATCTATAGGTAATGAATGATCACAGGCATGTGAATCTTGTAGACACAAATATTACACATTAGACAATATTTAGCCCAGTCTTATACTACTATTTAGAAGGTTCTCAAGTGTACAAAGTACTAATTAATCCCACCTTTTGGCCATCTTCTTCTTATATTTTATTTCGTCTTTCCCGTGTCATTTCCAATACTTATCACCCCATTTTCTAACATCCCCGAGTTTCTAGCCCTAAATCAGGGTGCCCTATCAGTACTAGGGCACCCCGAGGTACCCTGGTCCCACATAGGGTGCCTCGGTCTATGCATAATCTCCTTTGCTCCTTTTTGGGTCACTTCTAGTTGTTGGTCATCCTTATCTTCTTCTCAGTCGGCCTTGTCGATTAATTACGAAATTAAACTTGAGAGCCCTATAAATATAAAGCTTATAAGACCATAATGAGGGTCATAGGTCATTACATCCTATCACTACTATCACTCCATCTAGGGCTACATCCATTACACCACTTGCATCCATATAGTGCCATACATCCAAGCTAGGAAGTCTGCATCACACACATTCTTAGAGGATGGGGGATCCTATTCATTCTATTCTACCATCTACATCTTTTATAGATATTATAGCTCGCTACTTCAAGAAGTGTGGTGACACAAGAGCACTTAGGGCACAATTCACACACACTCACCAGAACTACATCAAGGTCCATGATGTGGTGTAGTGCTCAACGATAAGTCTACCATTTGGTACATTGAGGTTAGTCTGACCCATTCTTCTTCTTCTTGTGCAAGGCATCATCCAATTCATCCAATGAATCAAATGCAATAGACAGAGGGTATTTAGAGACACTTAGTGAGCATGCCAAATTAGGGTTTTGAGCATTTAAACTATTCTCGAGCACCCAGATCTGCAGACCAGGGCACCCCGAGATGCCCCAAGACACTCTAGGTCAGTGGCATCTCAAACAGCCCAGATCTTCCCTTCGCAGGGCCCCCCGAGTGTTCGTCTCCGCATTGTCGAGTTCTAGTTCTAGACTGTGATAGTCACCATCAATCAGCTAAGTCATTTCCCTTTTCCCTCTTACATATTAGGGTTTCATTTCACTAAGATTATTTTGTTTACATTTATTTCATACTACTTTAGCTCATTTATAACATTTTAGACCTCCTAATTAGATTAAGATCAATACCCTAGATAGCTAGGTAAAGTTCACATTTTTGTTAATCATTTTGGTGAACCTAACCTCTCTTTCTACCACCTTTTAGGGCTTTTTAATTCCACCATCATGAATATATGTATCACTAAATACCTACCAAATTAGGATTTTGAGCATTTATACTATTCTGAGCACCCATAATGTAGACCAGGGGCACCAGGATGCCCCATACACTCCCAGTGCTGTGGCATCTCAAACAGCCTGACCAGATCGCCCTTCGTAGGGCCCCTGAGTGTTTGTCTGCACTATCGAGTTCTAATTCTAGATCCGTGACAACCTGCGATAGTCACCATCAATTAGCTAAGTCATTTCCCTTTTCCCTCTTACATATTAGGGTTTCCTTTCACTAAGATTATTTTGTTTACATTTATTTCATACTACTTTAGCTCGTTTATAACGTTTTAGTCCTCCTAATTAGATTAACATTAATACCCTAGATAGCGAGGTAAAGTTCACATTTTTGTCAATCATTTTGGTGAACGTAACCTCTCTTTCTACCACCTTTTAGGGATTTTTCATTCCACCATCATGAATATCTCTATCATTGAATACCTATTTACCCACCCTAATTTTCTTCATCGAGTCCAAACCCTTTTCACTACTACCGATGTTTTTGCCGACATGCACCCGGATTCCTTATGCAACACATTTGTTGAATCATTTTCTCAATATATAGAATTATGGGGCAATCCTCCCACTTACATCCACCCTTTTGACAATGACCCACCACTTTACATCATGTCCCACATCTACAATGTTGTTGTCAAGCATACTCTTATCAATAATGGCTCTGAACTTAATCATGTCCCATGTCCTTTCTCTAAGCCATAGGTTTTTCTGCTCGTGACATTAGCCCTTCTTCCATTTCACTCTATGCTTATGATGGTTCTATTCATCCATGTCTAGGCCACATTACTTTGCCTTTAATCGTCACCTTTCTAAAACTCTCCCCACTATTTTCTTTGTCATTGATCATCATGTTGATGAGTGCATTGTTTGCTCATTTATATCATTTCTTCAAGCCAAAAATACTCTTTTGATATGACTTATTGATACATGGGGATGTTTTGTGTAGGTATATCTTAGTAGGTTTGATGCATTTTCCTTGCTATAGTTTATGAAAACCGGTTATCACATGAACCTCCTACTAACGCCTTTTTAAGATAAAACGTGATGATGTGTGCAGGAAATGATGGATGTTGCTTGTAGTTATGGAGTCTCGAGTTTGGAGCAAGCGGCAGGAGACTGTTTCCACCAAGTTGACCTATTAGTTGGGGCTTGTTCCTAACTGCCCGTAGAAATTTATGTGTTTTAATTAGTATTTGGTGGACAGTGATTAATGCCGCCTGATATGGCGAGCCTTGTAACTAACAGTATCTATATGAAGACTTCGTCTTCAGAACATGAGAACTACTTTTTGATATACTGAAAAGATTATCTGCATTCATTTTTTTGGTATTATTATTTACTGTCTATGTTATGAAACTTATTAAGAGTTAATGAAAGTCACATCATTTTGAGAATCAAAAGTTGTTAATCCCTCTATCCCAAGGAAGAGCAAGGGCCCACTCAACCAAGGAGATAAGAGGTTATTTTGAGTTCATTTACACATACAGTTCTTTGATTGGATTTACTATAATTGTTGTTTGAGAATCTTACATGCATGCTTTGATTAACTATATATGTTTTCTTCATTACCACTTTCATTTAGAATAGATGTTTCCATTATGCAAATCTGGTTAACAAGTAATCTCGCTTTCTACTAAGCTTCATTTATACAATTGTAATTTCATTTGTTAAAAGTAGTGTGTGTGTATTTCATTTTCCAACAAAAGATTAGTTGTTAGTTTCCTTTCATTGCGAATAGTTGAATTCTATAGAACTATATTTCAATTCTGTAGATTTGTATTGCATTTTCGTAGATTAGTCACTAAACTAAGCAACCCCCATAGACCCAACAGATAACTGGTTCCATTAAACTCCATTGCATACTGCCTAGGACACAACCCTGGTTTAGAATGACACTGATAGGAGATTATGTCAGTTAAATGATTGGAACAATACAACGACCCATCATTTTTGGTGCCGTTATTGGGAATAACCATAAGCACCATCATTTTTATTCCATATGCTATGGGTGTTAATGGAGTTCATATAGGAAACCAGTAGTTGTCTTGGACCTCGTTTTAAAACAACCAACCTTGATGCATAGGTCGCGAGATAACCAAGGGAGATTTATAGCACATAATATTCCGAAATCTCTCTAGACAATTCACAAGGAAGAAACACTGAGAGTGATATAGATTCTAACTCAATGCCTAGAACCTCTTCTGAGCATTCTGTATCCTCTTCACACCACTCGGAAATGGGGGACCTTGGGAATGCTAGAGACCAACCTTTAGGGTGAACCTTTACGTATCCCATTGTCCTCGATGCGGATGAGGATGCACCTATGAAAAACATCTCACCATCCATCCTCCCCATCTTTTGAGGTATGACCAAAGAAGACCCTGATCAGTTTCTGTTTGAATTTAAAATCCTGTGCCAGACATATGATTACTGAACTGACAATCAAAAACTCAAACTGTTTCCTTCCACTCTCAAAGATTCTGCTATGAGATGGTTTATGGGGTTACCATCTAACTCCATTAATTCCTAGGAAGCCATGGAAACAACCTTCCTGGATAAATACCAAGACTATTGTAGGGGAAGGGATAGGAAGGAAGAGTTCTTCCAAATACGACAAAAGGAAGATGAGAATCTAGAGGATTATCTAGATAGATTCCTCTTTCTCCACAAATGCAGTGGGTATGAGTTACATGCAGACATCACTAAGACAATCTTTCTTAAAGGACTGGATGAGGAAACCAAGGATTCCCTCCATCTCATGGGAGGAGGAGACATGCATAAACTCACCATGGACCAAATCACTGAGCTATGTAGAAGATACTCTAGAACACGTGGAGGAATACGAAGGAAACAAACATCCAAGTCTTTGGGTACCTCTGAACTTCTGGAAGAAATGGCCAACATGAAAATGGACATTCTGCTGCAATTAACATCAACCATAGATGGACTCAAGGCAAAAACCAACCCTGCCAAAGAACCATTGGACATATATTGCCCTAAGTGTTGGAAGAGACACCCCTTGAGAGAATGTCCTTTGGATGTCACAGACATGTGCTTAATTTGTGAAGTTACTGACCACGACACTAAGCATTGCACATTCTTACCACAGTTAAAGGGAGGTTTGAATGTTATCTCTCAAACAAGTGCTAAATTAAAATTTGTCCAAAGACCAAACAATCAGGTTGGGTTCCCATCTAGGCCAGCTCAGAATCCCTGGAGGATGTCATGGCCGAATCAAGCCTCTCAGTCTTCTTGGGGACAACCTGAGTGGGAAAACTCAAACTGGATGACTTATCCATATCCACCACCCTGGACAAATCCCTACACTCAGCCTAGGTTGGGCACCACCACCCACAGCCAATCCTTGGCACAACCAACAGTGGGGTCCTCAACCAAATTTTAGCCAAAATCAGTCTTGGGCACCACCGCAAAACGGTAATCAACAACGCAGATTCCAGCAACCACAACAAGCTTTAATGCCTCCACCTCAAGCCTACCAACATCAAGGACAAGCAACACAAACACAACTCCGGTTCAACCCAAAGATCCAATCCTAAAAATCAACAAACAACTTCAATTGATGACACAGACCCAGGTAACACCATGCAGGTTAATGCTATTGGTAATTTACGCCTGCGATCTGGCAAAATATTGAATCCTCCTATTGTTATCACAGAACTACCTGCTGATGCCAATAAAGAAGAAACCCTTGAGGATAATATTGGTCCTTCACCAATACCAGATACACCGGATGATCAAATACTCAAACAGAATACAACCCCTTTTCCTGAGCGGTTACAGGACATTCGAACTGCAGATGAAACAAAGCTAGTTCAGGAATTAAAGAAAGTACATATTGAGGTCCCACTTCTGCGAGCAATAAGGGACATCCCTGAACTAAACCAAACCATTAGAAACGAGTGTATAAAAACACCGGAAGGAAAAAGAAGTACCCAAAGACTGGGGTCGAAGGGAATTTGGCTGATTTAGTTGTTGGCACCCTTATCTCACCAAAATATGGGGATCCTAGGAGTCCTGTCATTACTATTTGTATAAACAACCAGTCAATATCTAATGTTTTGGTGGATCTTGGTGCTACCATTAATGTCATCACAACATAAATGTTTAATCTGTTATCCTTAACAAGACTTCAACCTACCAACATTGTTCTGCAGTTAGCAGATCAATCCATTGTTGTACCTGATGGTGTGGTTGAAGATATAATGGTCATTGTTGAATCATGGGAGTACCTAGTTGATTTCATGGTTTTGACAGCCTAAAGCTCGGAAGTTGGGATATCCAGTCATCTTGGGAAGGCCCTGGTTAGCTACGGTTGCTGCATACATTGACTGTAGGTCAGGCAACATGACAATTCTAAATGGGCAAAAATCCAAACACATTTCATTATACCCTCCTGCCCAGCCTTATACGAACAATTGTGACCAGGTATGGGTGGATTCTTTGGATGCTAACTCTTTGAGTTCTTCTTTTCTAGCCACTATTGTAGTACACAACCATATGGCGGAAGTTGTGGAGTCATATACACTGACTGATTCTAAGGAATCTATGACTACGAAAATCAACACTATTGCTACGGAATCCAAAACTCCAGCATTAGACATGTCCTTGCTATTTCTCCGTAGACATTACCTATCTTTGAGTCAGTAGGAAACTCTATGCTTATAATTCTGAATATTAAATTCTTGATTTCTATTGTCCTTTAACTAAGATTTTATCTTTTGACAACATACCCATCCTGCATGCACTTCATCCCCATGTTTTCCCGTTGAATTCTTTTATCACTAGACACAGAGCTTGCTCTTGTGAATGATACCATTAGGTGCTTGTCGGTATGGGAAGAGAGTTGACCATAGGTAACGATTTGGAGGTCAATCAAGAAGCTAGGGTGCTTGAGGTTACAAGAAACATTCCCATGTTTTTGCTTGGGATTACACGATATGAAGGGAATTCATCCTAAGCATTCGTACACATCATATTTACACTGATGACGTCAAACCTATAAGGCAGCCACAACGAAGAATCAATCCAGCATTGAGAGACATAGTCAAAAGTGAGATAGAAAAACTCCTAAAGGTAGGTTTCATCTATCCTATATCTGATAGTCAGTGGGTTTCCCCATTAGTTATTGTTCCCAATAAAAATGGTAAGTGGTGAATATGTGTTGACTACAGGGAACTTAACAAAGCCACTAAGAGGGATTATTTTCCCCTACCTTTCATTGACCAAGTTCTGGATAATTTGGCTGGTAAGAAATATTTTTCTTACTTGGATGGGTTTAGTGGGTATAATCAAATTATTATTGCCCCTGTTGATCAAGATAAGAGTACTTTTACGTGCCCTTGGGGTACATTTGCTTACCGAGTCTTACCTTTTGGGCTTTATAATGCCCTCGCTACATTTCAAGGTGGGCGAGGGCTTGGCTATTTTTACAGATCTTGCTAATGACTGTGTTGAGGTTTACATGGATGATTTCACTGTCCATGGATCCACTTTTGACGAATCTTTGAGTAACCTAGAGAAAGTACTCAGTCGATGTGAACAACACCAACTATCCCTGAGTCACGAAAAATGTCTAATGATGGTTGATCAAGGAATTGTCTTAGGTCACCATGTTTCAGCCCAAGGTATATAGGTGGACCCCAAAAAGATATCAGTCGTCACCCAATTACCTACACTAGCTAATCAGACTGACATCAAAAGTTTCCTTGGTCATACAGGTTATTACCACCGATTCATAAAAGATTTTAGCAAAATTGTTGCACCTATGTTCTCACTGCTAACCAAAGATTGTGTTTTTGAATGGTCTCCTCAGTGTCAACAGGCATTTGATTCTATCAAAGAAAAGCTGACCACGGCCCCTATCTTACGTGGCCCTGACTGGGGACAACCTTTCCATATCCACATTGATGCTTCTAATATAGCCATGGGCGTTGTCCTTGGGCAAAAAGACTCAGAAGATCATATGTATGCAATTTATTTTATCAACGAAAAATCGACTCCTACGAAAGGAATTACACTACTACAGAAAAAGAATTCTTGGTTGTTGTCTATGCTTTGAATAAATTTCGTCATTACATCACTGGATATAAAAAATTTGTTTACACTGACCACTCTGCCATTCGATATTTGATGAATAAACTAGTGGTTGGCGGAAGGCTTATTCACTGGTTACTCTTGTTATAGGAATTCAATCTCACCATTATAGATAAGCCTGGGAAATTTAACGTTGTTGTTGATTTCCTTTCTAGATTAAATGTTTCAGGTGATGATGAAGCAGTCCAGGATCAATTTCCCGACGAACACTTGTTTTCTATCTCGACTAAGACTCCTTGGTTCGCTGATCTTGCGAATTATTTAACAACAGGAAGTTTCCTGCCTATTTTACTCATAAGGAAAGAAGGTGATTGGTTAAAAATAGTGCAACATATAAATGGTGTAACGGATTCTTATTTAAATGTTGTCCTGACATGGTTCTTCGTAGGTGTGTTTGGGAGGATGAGGTACACGACATACTGCGAGCTTGTCATGATGAGCCAGGAGGCAGACATTATTCAGTAAAATGAACAATTCACAAGATCCTTGGAGTAGGGTACTATTGGCCTTCCCTCCATAGGGCTGTCAAAAAGTATGTGTGGCAGTGTGATGCATGCCAACGAATGGGAAAACCCACACTTTCAACAGAAATGCCTCTTAATCCTCAGCGGTTTTAGGACCATTTGAGAAATGGGGGATTGACTTTGTTGGACCATTTGATCCTCCATCTTTCGGGAAGGAGTATCTCTTGGTATGCACAGACTACGTCACTAAATGGGTTAAAGTTCAAGCATTGGCATCTGCCAACGAGGATGTTGTTGCTGATTTTTTGTACAATTGATATTGCTGCGATTTGGAGCACCAAGGGCCATTATATCTGATCAAGGTCCTCAATTTGTTTCAAATATGATTGAAGCTTTCTTGGAAATCTATAGAATTAGGCACTAGAAATCGTCACCCTATCACCCCCAATCCAATGGGCAAGTGGAGGTAACCAATCGAGAACTCGAGAATATTCTAACTAAGGTGGTCAATGGTGATAGAAAGAATTGGGTACCAAAGCTTCCTGAGGCCGTCTAGGCCTACAACACGACTTGGAAAACAACTACTGGTTTTTCTCCCTATGAGCTGGTATTTGGGAAGAAGCCATTGTTGCCTGTTGAGTTCGAATTACGCACTTGGCGAACAACGTTGGAATTTGGGATCGATTTGGATGAAGCACAACACGAACGAGTGTTGCAGCTAAATGAATTAGATGAAATGCGGATGGAGGCACAATAGCAGACAGAACTTCTACAACATCAACGAAAAACCAGCATGATGCTCATATAAAAAAAAGACATTTCATGAGGGACAGTGGGTTTTACTCTTTGATTCCCGCTATCAGCAGTTTAAAGGCAAGCTACGTACATGTTGGTTGGGTCCCTTTATCAGGTAAATCAAGTGTTTGATAATGGATTTGTTCGATTATTACCTATTGATGGAGACAAACAGACTCTTCTGGTGAATGGACATAGGCTCCGGATTTATCACCAACCGCTAGATAAGAAGACTTTCACCGATGACATTTTGTTACGCACGGACATGCATGTTGAGGAGGCTCTTTTCCCCTCGAACATGGAGTAATCAATATCTTGCAAATTCAATAAAGGAAGATGATCCTGCATTTGATCTTCTTCCCTTAGAATTTTTCTTGTTGTTGTTTTTAATAAATGCAGGAATTTTCATTATTTCTGCAGCCACTAATCACGCTTCATCTCGAACTATAGGCATAGGAATCTACGGATATCGGCCAACTAACCATGGCATGGGTAAGTGCATCCTAACTTGCTAATGATATTTCCATGCAAAACATTTCCCCATGTACGCATTTGTCATCATTACGCCATCATGAAATGATCGCTATATTTCTTTCGAGATCTCTTTCCAAATCTCGGTTCTATGGATGATGGCATAAAAGGGGTAATGTCTCATAATCACCGCACACCTTGAATGTGTCGCATTCTTTAAGTCAGGACGGGTGGCGTACGCTCCTCGGCGAAGGGAGATGTGTCGCCTCAATATCTTAAATTCGCACGGATGGCCGGTCTCATTTACTATTTTTTCGCCGCCACCTTCACTCGATTTTGTGTCATCCAAGGGATATGGTGTAATTTGAAATTTAATGCTTCTACAACTGCTTCTTACCGTTGTTGTATGTGCATCAAGCACGATTAGTTCTATCAGTCACTAAACAAGGAGTGGGGGCACGCTTTGTTCTGGCTCTTTCTACTACCTGGTATTACTCACCTTCGGCTTCAGCATGGGACCACGAAAGAAATCGAGCTTGATTCACGAACGCCTTACTCCGGAATGTCGTGCTTTCACAAGTATTTCATGATTTTGGATGGCTGGATTTCATTCGCCAATTTGAGGGTTTCGATGAAGGCATTGTGGAGGAATTCTTGGACAATTTTGAGTCCACCTGTTCACAAGTTGGCGGAAGACGGGTTGAGATTACTAGTCAGGCATTTACGACATATCGCTCACGCTCGGACTTTGGTTTGAAGGTCATGAAAAATGCTCCTCTACAAAGCCTACTTGCTCTATTTCACGATGAAGGGGAAGCATTCCCTGAAGTCATCCTGACCCCCTTGGGTATCCAGAAGGGCATTAGGCAGATGAGTCTACCTGGAATCTAGAGTGAAATAGCGAAGTGGGTCAACCGGTATTTCATATGCGATGGTCAGGCCTCTGTTCTGGGTGGTGATGCACTTAAAATGCTAATTCACCTTAAGAAGGGATGTGTCAACCAGGCCCTCTGGGTAAATCTACCTAAATACCTCACGGACTCCATTATTAAAGTTTGCTAGAAGTACCGGTCCGGTGGAGGCAAGTCTGTCATTAAACACCCAGGGTTGATTCATTTGTTATGCTCACATCAGGTCTTCTTTAGACCAAAGCGGAGGCTCGAGGGACTTGCTGTGGGAGAAGGGTCTAGACCAAAGCAATTGAAATCGCTGTCTTCTCGCACCCCGGTCTACCAGATCGGGCCCTTGCCCTTCATGCAACCAAATAGAGGCAGTTGATGTCCTCGAGCATGCAGACACATTTGGCACTTCCGAGGGTCCATCCCCTTCCACTTCCGGCTCAAAAGGCAAGTGCACCATGGCTCCGTCTTCTTTCATGCACCTAGGGCCTCAATGGCTCAGTTTATTGTTGAAGTCTCGGTTCCCGATCAGAGACTTTGCCTGATGATACTGCCCCCATTCGGGAAGAACAACATGAGGAGGATCACCTGGCCGTTTCAACACCTGTTATTCCTGCATCTATGGAAATTCACCCTGTGGTTCCTAAAGTGCTTGGCACCCAGTTACATCTTCTCACAACTATTTGGAGGAAATCGTGCTACTGAAGGCTCAATTGCAAGGTATGGAAGAAACAAACCTTTTACTGCAAATTGAATTTACACAACAAACAGTAGAGAAGATTCGGGAAATTACTGCCCTACAGCTTGAAGTAAGTAGTTTGAAGCGTCAACGCGATAAGAGTCTTAACATCTTGGATAGCTTCCATCAGTTATCCCTTCAGGAAAAAGAATTGAGGAAGGAAAATCGAAATTGAAAAGGGAAATGGAATCTATAGAAGAGGAAAAGCAAAAAGTGACATCTATTTTAGACTTTGTTTGTCCTTTGGCCCTCAAGCTTCTATCCTGTAGAAAACCCTCTCTGGTCTATAGCATGTTCGTTCAAGAACAATTTTATTCCTGGTAGTTGTTCCAATTGTGTTGTCAAGCTCCTCATGAAATTCCCAATGGCACTAGTTTCTTATTAGTTTACAAGTGCAGTACTCCTGAGATCCAAAATTTGCTTTGTGAATTCTACCTTGGTGTCACCCATTTCATCCCGAAATTTGACTACCCTATCCAGAAAAATTTTCGTACTTTTAAAATAATAGGTCGCTTTGTGTTTTTATTGCCTGAAAGTTCTTGTATTGCATTAAGATATTCCCAAAGAGCCATATTAGCCTTTTTTGCCAAATACCCAGATGCCCAAAATTGTTATATTCTGTCGTTGGGATTTGTCTGCGGGAAATTTGTATTTAATTATTTTGAGCCCCGTATGAGGCTATTTGCGCTCCGTTTTAACTCTGTTATGATCGAACATATCATTATTCCCTTGTACCAGAAGGATTTTAACAAGGAATGAGTTTTGGGCTTTATTTGTGACTTTTGACAATTTTTCGTGTTTTTGTGTTGTCCCGTTTCGTTTTCTGTGAAATTTCTCTAGAACAATTCCTTTGCCGGGTAAGCCCGATTTTTGGCCTGGAGCAGCTGGAAAACATATACGCACATTATGCCCAGAGGAAGTCACCATCGAGATCTAAATCACTGGGAAAAAGTTAAGTCGTCCACGGAAAAGCCTCATGGGATGGGCGCATTTTTGGAAAAACAAAGGATTTAAGTGCATGCAGTGGGAAAAATAGAGCGGCGGGCGGGTGGATTTTATTGCTGCACTTGCAGGATACGTTTTCCCGTGATAGAAAATTCACTTAAGCTGCAGTGGGAAAAATAGAAGCAGTAGGCAGGTGGGAATTTTATACCTGCCTAGCAGGGTACTTTTTCCCGTGTTATAAAATTCACTTAAGCTGCAGTGGGAAAATTAGAGGCAGCAGGTAGGCGGGAATTTATTGCCTACCTTGCAGGGTAAAAATTCCCATGGTGAAATAAAAGAAAAGTGACTTAAGTGAAATCACGGGATTTTATTGCCTGCCTTGCAGGGTAAATAATCCCATTGTCAAAGTCAAATCACTTAAGTGGATCATGGGATTTCCGGGGCTGCCTTGCAAGGTAAAAATCCCATTGTCAAAAATTTTATTAAAAATAGAATTCTATTATGCAAAAAAGTGCGACCCACCTTGGGTGAATAATAATGCATTAAATAAATATTTGTTAATATTTATTCACCCAATTTTGGCACCCAGGCTTGTGGAAAAGTCAACAAAAGCAAAGGGGAATAAATCAATTGGAAATAGAATTCCAAACTTAAATAAATTTAATTTATTTAATGCAGCCCCTTTTGAGAAGGAATTAATACTTTTTAAAGTATTAAATGATTATATTAATTCCTATTTTCGAAAGGCTATGGTCAAAGCACACTTTGTGAAGCTTAAGTGAAGTGAAGTGTGGATGATTAAATTGAATTAATTTAATTGATTGGATGATTGTCCTTAAACATGTTATATTTAAAAGAGGAGCTTGATTTTTAATTAATTAATTGTCTTTAATTGTTAGGGCAATTATTAATTATAGAATTGTGAGGGTTATATAAGCATGGGCAGCCATATGGGTGAATTATTTGATTCACAGGTAAAGAATTGCAGCCAAGTGGAAAAGTGTGCCCCCATTAGAAGAAGGATTTTGCTCAGACAAGGTGGCAACAAGGCTAAAAGCTTCTAGATTTGGCGCATGCTTTGAAGGAGGTTGATCTTTGTCTGCATAATTGTTTGCATAGGTGTTACAGGTGCTCAAGTGTTGTTGAAAGGATTCATGCTCACTTTATGTGCAAATTAAACACCATTTTTTGGGGCAGCAGGCTTGAAAAGTGCAGATTTTTACAATTAAAATTCACTATTCATGCTCCGGTGGCCATTTTTGTCTGAATAAATTGCAGGAATTCATTACAAGTGCTTTACAAAGGAAAATGAGCTTTTATCAATGTCCAATACATTGCATATACCCTCCGAATATGAAGAATTGTCTAGATCTGCACCAGTTTTGAAGAATTCCAGTTCAATAAGAAAAAGAATTATTCAGACGAAGATAGACAAAGTTATGGCGAAGAAAGATGAAAAAGAACGCAACGAGTCATGCATCACTTCTAAATTTACAGATATTGGAGACACAGATCTAGGCTCGAAACCTCTTGCTGAATTGATAGACAGATCCAGTGTAGGAGAAACTTCACTCATGCGTGCAGATTAAAAGCAAGGAATTATTCAAGTTACAACTTTTCCATCCATGCCCATTGCCAAAGTTTGTTATGCGGGTGCGAGCCATATCCAAATGCAGATGATGCGATGCATATGCGAAATCCATATGCGAGATCCACATCCGAGATCTCATAGTTGCAAAAGCTTCTAGCACAAAAAAACTTCATCCTCTTCTTTCAAATGCAGCCCGTGAAGAAGTCAGTGCGTGGAAAATTCCTTCCAAGATCCTGTGCATGTGCTCTCATCTTCTAGTTGAAGCCTTCATTGAATTTTCGTTCACCCTGAGTGCTTTAATTTTTAATTGCTCATATGCAATTAAAAATAAAGATGATGAGTTATCTACGGCCAACCTTGCACTGATGCATGTATAGCAGAAAATCTGCAAAAGCTTCAAGGATAAAAGAGAAGACAATGCGAAGGTAAAAATCTAGCTTGCTTCCAATTCCAATCCGCTTGCATTCCACTTGTTTCAGATCCGGTTTGAATCATTTCATGAAGACATGAAAAAGGACAAAGTCAACTTTCCTCTTCCTTCTTCTTTCCTCCGACAAAGTAATTGAGCGATCAATTAAATTATACAACTTAAGTGATTGGCTTAAAAGCCATTACTTGAAGAAGTCAACTACTTGGAGATAGGTGGCACGTGCAAAATAGAAGGTTCTATTTTCAGTTGCAAATCATACTTATCACGTAAAGAGGAATTCCAGGAGGAAGATTGCATTGTTTCTTTTCCGACTTCCACATGTGCCAGTTCAACTAAAGCTTCCAACTTGTAATTGCCCCTCTACATTCTATAAGTAGAGGAAGAACCTTCTGGGTAAAGAATGAGAATTTGTAAGCAACAATCTTGTGTTCTAGACTTTGTGTTGAACCCCTAAGAGCCACTTGGAGCAAAGGAATACAAAGGAGCAGGTTTCCTGGAGAACTTTGTGTCACGGTGTACTGTGTTTCTTGCTTTTAATCTTAGATCTCTTAATAAACTTTGTGTTATTTTAGATCTAGATTTAGAGCTGCCTTTGTTTCAGAATTCTATGTTTATATCTATTGGATTCTTCTATGTGCATGCAATTTAGCTCTGCCATCTACTGATTGGGATGCACATCCTCCCCATTTCTTCTATGCGTTTATGCAATTACCTTCTTCTATAACTTTCTTTTCTTTAAACATTTGCTTTCTTGCTTTGCAAAATTATTCGATTATGGTTCATGAACTAAGAGTAATTAAAGTAAAACCCCATTTAGATATTAGCATACTTAAATTGAAAAATCGACATGGGAGCCTCACCGGTTAAATGAGGAGATTTATCTCATGATTGCCTAGGTTTGATGCTATGCAAAAAATCTAGCCAACAGATTTTAAGCGACTCTACTTGGGAAACAACTATCTTTGCAGATCAAATCTTATCTATTGAAGATCAGAGTGTTTTCCATACAAATCTCAACTTGGCTGAACGTCCATTCACCCGATCTGTGAAGGCGCAAGGAAGGACTGATCATTTCTTCAGATTGTAGGAGTAATTCAATTTCAATCATCCTCCTCAAGTTAGAAGCCGCAGATCTAGTCTTTCACTAGGAAGAAGAGTGCACGCTCATCCAAATCCGGATCATCTTCAACATAATCCGGCAGCTGGAATTATTCATCAAGTCTACTCTTGGAGAGGACGTGCCCCGTTCATCATGCTGAACCGAAACTCAATTGCCCCTACAGCGCTTGTTCCATGGGGTGCAGCCTTTGGACCTCTGAATCTGAATCCTCCTATGCATGATCTACCTAAAGGGACGAGAAAGAATTTTCCAAAATTCTTTGGAGATGGCAAGCAAAATCCAGATGACCACTTGGTTGCGTTTTTCATATCTTGTGGAGTGCTTGCAGTCGAACATGAAGATGTATCTGTTAGACTCTTCATAGAGACTCTACACGACTTGGCTGGAGAATGGTTCTATCGGCTAGCTCCTGGCACCATAACCAACTGGGCTACTATGCGGGATGCGTTCCTAAAAAGATTCAAACCAGCTGAAGATTCCAGTACATTAATTACTCAGCTCACTCAGTTGAAGAAGGAGCCACAAGAGCACATGCGGAATTTTATTGCAAAATTCCAAAGATTACTTGTACAAAATTCCGGCCTGCTTCTCTGAATGATGAGAATCAAAAGGTGTTCTTCATCAATGCTTTACTTCCTGAAGTAAGCTATCAACTGCGAAAAGCACGTCCTGCTAACTTGTTAGCAGACCCAAAACATGGCAAATGAAATTGAAGATGACCTCATCATGGCTTTGAAAGATAAAGGGTAACACTTCTAGAGCTGAAATTTCATCCTCTGCTACTACTTCCGATTCACTATTGCAAAAGTTAGCAAATGAGATGATGCAGATGAAGAAACAAATGGCTCAGGGCAACAATACTGCCCCTGCTCATAATTTCAACAACAACCGAAACTGCATTGTTGGTTCCCAAAGATTAGCAATTGAAGTTGCTCCCAGAAACAACGTGGAGATGAATGAAGAAGACCAGGAAGCTGACACTGATCAGCTCGAGGATGATGATTTTATAGGACCTGCTGGCGACTCCAACATTAATTACCTAAACTACAAATCTGAACATGACGATGAGAAACTTCATGAAGATGATCATGGTCATACATATGCAGTACTTACAAGATCACAAACTCGCCAAGCTGAGGCATTAGCTGACGAACAAAGAAGGGGCATCCCTTTGCCTTCTTCCTTAGCTCCCGGAAGTAAGCATGCGAGTTCTTCATCTCAACCACAGAAAGCGGCTCAGGTATTTGAATCTATTTCTTCTTTTGACATTATTGATCATGCCAAGAAAACTAAAGTTCAAATGTCAAAAGTTGGACACTTGAGAGCCATTCCTGAGCAGTTAAATAGGCCAGTCAAATATGTACAATCACCAGGACAATCCAATACATCAAAAGGCCTTTTGCCTAAGCCCAAGGATACTCCTCCACAAAACAACACTGTAGTTGTTAAACCCTCACCATCTTCTGACAGGGTGGAACCTTTCTATGTCTCCTTATTGCTTAATGGTTTCAAGTTAAGCAATTGCATTCTAGATTCGGGTGCTTCTGACAATGTCATGTCAGCTAAAGTTGCAGATGCTCTTGGGCTTACCCTGACAAAGACCATAAAAAGGTGCTACTCCATGGAGAGACAAGTCCCTTTAATCGACAAATCAAAGATGCGCAAGCTGTTCTGGCAGCTTTTCCTGACAAGAGATTAAAGATGACAATCTTAGTTGCAGATATTCCTGTCTCCTACGGGATGTTGCTGAGCAGAAACTTCTGCAAAGAACTGGGAGGAGAAGTAAAGATGGATTGGTCCTGTGTGCATATTCCTATCAAAGGGCTTAACCATAAGCTGGAGCCGGAAAAGAAGTCCAGGTACACGGTTACAAAATATGAGGATCCTAGATCTCAGATTCTTTTTCAGGAATCTGACCGTGGGGTCTATTTCTTGGAAACGGATAAAGATGTACTAGAACAAGAATTTCAACCAGAGCCAGAGACAACAAAAGAAGAAGAAAAAGTTTGGACTCTGGAGTTTAAAGGCACTTGTTGTTCTTTTGGATCAGGAGTTGGCGCTCTACTAATATCTCCAGATCATGAGGTATTTCCATACTCCCACAAGCTGATGTTCGAGAACACCAATCATATGGCGGAGTATGAAGCATTGCTTCTAGGAATGGAGCAAGCTAAGAAGAAAGGAGTAAAACTCCTCAAAGCCCAAGGAGATGTTGAACTTCTAGTAAAGCAGGTTCGAGGGAAAGTCAAGTCAAAAGAGATAAGCTGGAGCATTACAGAGATAAAGTGCTTTCCGCCACATTCAATTTTACAGCCTTCTCTATTGACTTCATTCCAATGAATCAAAATTCTAAGGCATTCTTTGGCAATCACAAATTTACTATTGAATTGAGATAGACCACCATCCATATTCGACGAGCGAAAACTATAAAGTGGAGATGGTCTACCACCCCAGAGTCCCTGAACAAACATCGACATGTTTGTATGTTGAAGGAATAAATCACCACCACGACAAACAATCACAGTAAAACTGATCCAGTTATGGTGATAGCAGTGGAATGATCCAACCAAAAGGTAACAAAATCCCTAAGGATTTAGTTTCCTTAGTGGAGACTTTCAACAAGCATGATCAGTACCTGAAGAAGAACAAAGAATATGGTGATAGTTCTTCCTTCGAAGTGCAACAAGTGAATCTAGGAACGAGAGAAGTTGATGCAGACTTACCTACCACGAGAGAGAAGAAAGGATGAGCCACCACCAGATGAAGTTGATAAGGACTTGCCCAGAGTATTTGACAAGAAGGCCAAAGAAAGGAAGTTCAAGATCGGAGATTGGGTACTCTGGTGGGACAAGAGACATGAACCGAAGGGCATGCATAACAAATCCGATTCACTCTGGAAAGGGCCCTTCGTGATCAAAAGAGTTCTCCAGAATGGACACTTTCTTCCTTGCCTACCGGGATGGAATTGAGTTACCACTGCCTTTCAACGGGCAGCATCTGAAGTTGTTCATCAACTGAAGAAGCAGGGTAAAACCTGTATGTACATAAATAAAACTTTGTTTGTTTTTCCTTGTTTTGTTTTTGCTTTTGTGTTGTGTTTGTTTGCCTGACCCCGTGCCCAAAAGACAAGACACGAAACTAGAGATGTTGGGATCTCATCTTTTCCCTTGTCATTCTGACAGAGAAAAAGATGTCCACAGACGGAGCCAACTGGTGTCACCTAGATTTCATCCTGAAATCTGCGACTACCCTATCCGAAAATTTTTCGTACTTTTAAAATAATGGGTCGTTTTGTGTTTTTATTGCCTGAAAGTTCTTGTATTGCATCAAGATATTCCCAAAGAGCCATATTAGCCTTTTTCGCCAAATACCCAGATGCCCAAAATTGTTATATTCTCAGTCAAAGTGGGATTTGTCTGCATGAAATTTGTATTTAATTATTTTGAGCCCCGTATGAGGCTATTTGCACTCCGTTTAACTCGTTATGATCGAACACATCATTATTCCTTGTACTGGAAGGATTTTAACAAGGAATGAGTTTTGGGTTTTATTTGTGACTTTTGGCAAATTTTCGTGTTTTTGTGTTGTCCCGTTTCGTTTTACGAAATTTCTCTAGAACAATTCCTTTGCTAGGTAAGCCCGATTTTTGGTCCGGAGCACTGGAAAACATATACGCACATTATACCCGGAGGAAGTCACCATCGGAGGTCTAGATCACTGGGAAAAAGTGAAGTCGTGCACGGAAAAGCCCCTGCGGGGATGGGCGCATTTTTGGAAAAACAAAGGATTTAAACTGCAGTGGGAAAAATAGAAGCAAACGAGGCAGGTGAATTTTATACCCGCCAAGCAGGTACTTTTTTCCGTGTTATAAAATTCACTTAAGGCTGCAAAGTGGGAAAATTAGAGGCAGCAGGCAGGGGGGAATTTATTGCCTACCTTGCAGAGTAAAAATTCCCATGGTGAAATAAAAGAAAAGTGACTTAAGTGAAATCACGGGATTTTATTGTCTGCCTTGCAGGTAAATAATCCCATTGTCAAGTCAAATCACTTAAGTGGATCATGGGATTTCCTGGTTGCCTTGCAAGGTAAAAAATCCCATTATCAGAAATTCTTAAAAATAGAATTCTATTATGCAAAAAGTGCGACCCACCTTGGGTGAATAATAATGCATTAAATAAATATTTGTTAATATTTATTCACCCAATTTTGGCACCCAGGCTTGTGGAAAAGTCAACAAAAGCAAAGGGGAATAAATCAATTGAAATAGAATTCTAAAATTAAATAAATTTAATTTATTTAATGTAGTCCCTTTTGAGAAGGAATTAATATTTTTAAAGTATTAAATGATTATATTAATTCCTATTTTCAAGTGGCTACTGGTCAAAGCATACCGTGAAGCTTAAGTGAAGTGAAGTGTGGATGATTAAATTGAATTAATTTAATTGATTGGATGATTGTCCTTAAACATGTTATATTTAAAAGAGGAGCTTGATTTTTAATTAATTAATTGCCTTTAATTGTTAGGGCAATTATTAATTATAGAATTGTGAAGGTTATATAAGCATGGGCAGCCATATGGGTGAATTATTTGATTCACAGGTAAAGAATTGCAGCCAAGTGGAAAAGTGCGCCCCATTAGAAGAAGGATTTTGCTCAGACAAGGTGGCAACAAGGCTAAAAGCTTCTAGATTTGGCGCATGCTTTGAAGGAGGTTGATCTTTCTCTACATAATTGTTTGCATAGGTGTTACAGGTGCTCAAGTGTTGTTGAAAGGATTTATGCTCACTTTATGTGTAAATTAAACACCATTTTTGGGGCAAAGGCTTGAAAAGTGCAGATTTTACAATTAAAATTCACTATTCATGCTCCAAAGTGGCCATTTTGTCCGAATAAATTACAGAATTCATTACGGTACTTTACAAAGGAAAAAGAGCTTTTATCAATGTCCAATACATCACATATACCCTCTCGAATATGAAGAATTGTCTAGATCTGCACCAGTTTTGAAGAATTCCAGTTAAATAAGAAGAAAAAGAATTATTCGATTTAAGATAGACAAAGCTATGGCGAAGAAAGATGAAAAAGAAAGCACAACGAGTCATGCATCGATTCTAAATTTGCAGAGATATTGGAGACACATATCTAGGCTAACCTCTTCTTTGAATTGATAGACAGATCCAGTGTAGGAGAAACTTCACTCATGCGTGCAGATTAAAAGCAGTGGAATTATTCAAGTTGTAGCTTTTCCATCCATAGCCCAATTGCCAAAGTTTGTTATGCAGGTGCAGATCCATATCCAGATGCAGATGCAGATGCAGATGTAAATCCATATGCAGATCCAGAGCTACGATCTCATAGTTGCAAAAGCTTCCGCACAAAACTTCATCCTCTTCTTTCAAATGCATCCCCAGTGAAGAAGTCGGTGCGTGAAAAATTCCTTCCAAGATCCTGTGTGCATGTGCTCTCATCTTCTAGTTAAAGCCTTCATTGAATTTTCATTCACCCTGAGTGCTTTCCAGAAT
This sequence comes from Taxus wallichiana var. yunnanensis, assembly GCA_018340775.1. Taxonomy (NCBI): domain Eukaryota; kingdom Viridiplantae; phylum Streptophyta; class Pinopsida; order Cupressales; family Taxaceae; genus Taxus; species Taxus wallichiana. The sequence continues at coordinate 295,063,888 of CM031239.1, read as the reverse complement.
TTTTAATTGCTCATATGCAATTAAAAATAAAGATGATGAGTTATTTACGGCCAACCTTGCACTGATGCATGTACAGCAGAAGAACTGCAAAAGCTTCAAGGATAAAAGAGAAGACAATGCAAAGGCAAAATCCAAATTTTCGCTTCCAATTCCAATCGCTTGAATTCTAGCTTGTTTCTAGATCCAGTTTGAATCAGCTGCATGCAGACATGAAAAAGGACAAAGTCAGCTTTCCTCTTCCTTCTTCTTTCCTCCGACAAAGTTAGCTTTCCTCTTCCTTCTTCTTTCCTCCGACAAAGTAATTGAGCGATCAATTAAATTATACAACTTAAGTGATTGGTTTAAAAGCCATTACTTGAAGAAGTCAACTACTTGGAGATAGGTGGCAGGCGTGCAAAATAGAAGGTTCTATTTTCAGTTACAAATCATACTTGTCACGCAAAGAGGAATTCCAGGAGGAAGATTGCCAGTTGTTTCTTTTCCGACTTCCACATGTGCCAGTTCAACTAAAGCTTCCAACTTGTAATTGCCCCTCTACATTCTATAAGTAGAGGAAGAACCTTCGGGTAAAGAATGAGAATTTGTAAGCAGCAATCTTGTGTTCTAGACTTTGTGCTGAACCCCTGAGAGCCACTTGGAGCAAAGGAATACAAAGGAGCAGGTTTCCTGGAGAACTTTGTGTCACGGTGTACTGTGTTTCTTGCTTTTAATCTTAGATCTCTTAATAAACTTTGTGTTATTTTATATCTAGATTTAGAGCTGCCTTTGTTTAAATTCAATGTTTATATCTATTGGATTCTTCTATGTGCATGCAATTTAGCTCTCGCCATCTACCGATTGGGATGCACATCCTCCCCATTTCTTCTATGCGTTTATGCAATTACCTTCTTCTATAACTTTCTTTTCTTTAAACATTGCTTTTCTTTGCTGCAAATTATTCATTATGGTTCATGAACTGAGTAATTAAAGTAAAACCCCATTTAGATATTAGCATACTTAAATTGACAAATCTGACACGGGAGCCTCACCAGTTAAATGAGGGAGATTTATCTCATGACTGCCTAGGTTTGATGCTATGCGAAAAATCTAGCCAACATACCTTCATAACATGATAGTTACAAATGTGCCTAATTTTAATCAATTTATTTGTGGGTGATTTCCAAATCAAGGACTTTCATCAGATTACATAAATCGATCATCGGGGTTAGCAAACAGATATTTTCAATCACACCACTCGACCCATTGGGTTCCA